>CM029013.1:222951999-223606739 GCA_016801055.1 Panax notoginseng | reverse complement strand
GGGATAATATGTGGCATGTCAATTAACCCTTTTTTTGTTACATTATTTGAAATGATATCCGAGAATGTTGAGAATAGCAATGGAGCACGTGAGACCATTAAATCACCAACGATCAATAACCAGGAAAACGTGCACTTGTAAGATAACAATCCTCATGCAAAACAACAACACCGACCAAATGATGAATAACAGAATGTTTAAGGGCTTTCTGCAATTCATGCAACATCAGGCGAGAGAGACTGTTGTCCAAAATGTAGGTGGAAACACTGGCAACTCTCGACGGTCACCGCTAAGCAGTTCAAGGAGCTGGGACCATCTGAGTTTATTGGAGAGCCAAAACCACTTAAGGCGGAGACGTGGATAATGCAGATCGTCAAGATATTTGATGTCTTGGGATGCTCCAAGGAGCAAAAGGTTCCCTTTGCCACCTTTATGCTGCGAGGAGAGGAAGATTACTGGTGGAAATCTGTAAAACGTACTCAACCTGCCGCACTGAAGATGTCTTGGGAGAAGTTCCAAGAACTGTTCAATGACAAGTACTTTCCCGAAAGTATCCGTCACATGAAAGAGGTAGAGTTCGTCAAGTTAGAGGCAAAATAATATGACCGTGACGCAGTACGAAGCTAAGTTTACGAGTTATCCCGATTTACGTCAACTTTTATCTCTCACAAACTGTGTTTGTATTCAGATGTTGTAAATAGGGCTAAGTTATTGGAGCGCGATAATGAGACATCCCAACCAAGGGAGAGCAGCCGGCAAAATGATAATACCAGTGGTAGCAGTCATCGAAGCGGCGACAACAAACGTGGAGGGAATCAACATGCTATAAATGGTAACCACTTCGGTGGTAATCATGGCCAAGATAATAAAAGTGGACAATCATAGAAAAGAAAGGAGATTCAACAATGATGGAAAGACATTAGCACCAGCACTCGTTGTTAAGGAAGGAGAACGACCACCTATCATATGCTTCAAATACGGAGGGGAAGGACACATCAGTCCAAACTGTACTCAGTAGTCCAAAACGTGTTACAATTGTGGAAGAGAAGGTCACCTAACTAGATTTTGTCGTACAGGAAAGCCAAGTCCAGTTGGAACGGTAACACCAAATGCCGTCCCAGACAAGTCAAAACCAGTAGTCCAAGGGAGAACGTTTGTCGTGACCTCCAAAAAAGCAAGGAACCCGAACGAGGTTATCATGGGTAAGCTTATCATAAACTCTAGCCAAGTATATACCTTATTTGATACCGGTTCTACTTCTTTATTTCTCCTACTTGCGCTTAACGTTTAAATTTAATTCCAAAGAAATTAGACTTTGACTTATCTGTTGAAACTCCGTTGGGAGAAACCTTCATTACATCCACTGTTTATAAGTCTTGTTTGGTTCAAATTGGTACCCTTACATTACCTGTCGATATTATTTTCTTAAAAATACTTGCATTTGACATAATTCTAAGGATTGATTGGTTAACTACTCATCATGCAAAAATTTATTATTTTCGTAAGGTTGTTAGCTTTCATATTCCAAACCAACCTATTATGCGAATTCACTTGGAAGGGTGTTTTGTCACTATCATACAAGATGTCTAATGACATACAACCTCGTGTCATCATAAGACAGGGTTGTGCTCATCCACTTGCTGAGTATATCTATGGGCACTACCTATATAATCTTGGTGTTTGTAAATTTCTAAAACAGTTTTTGACTATACCTTTATGTAAGGTGTTATTGTGAGGTGATGTCCACGGTTGGAACATGAGTCACTTTTGGTATATATTTGTATCCAAACTCACAAGCATACGTGTTGTTGTATTTTGCACGACAATTATTGTAATAAAGTTGTAGTTGTTTTCTATACCATGTATTTGGCGACTCAGAATAGGTTGGATGGAATGAACCTATTTTAGGGTTGTCACATGTGGTATCAGAGCTTAGGGATATGATCTCTGGCGGAGATCGGGAAATATAACTAGGAGAGGAGAGATGAGTAAATCATTCGCTAGTGTGTCCTACCTAAGCTTATTTGTTGGTCAGTCATAATATTGGGATATTATGTGATATGTTAATTTGTTCAATTAACCTTTGTTTTGAAGCAGTATTCTAGAATGATATCTGAAATACAGGAGATGAACAATTGGAGAAATCATGAGGATAGGAAAGATGAAATCTGAAATGAAAGTAAGGTATTCTCAACTCTTTGAATTACCAGGTACGTAAATTTCGAGGACGAAATTTCATAAGGAGGGGAGATTGTAAGACCCCGAATTTTATGAAATAAAAGTATTCAATTTTTCTTATAATTACTATTCAGTAAATGGTTAAATTGATAAAAAATTAAAGTTATGGGTGAAATGTAAAAATTATTCAAAATAAACAAGTGGTTATAAAATAATCATTGTTGTCGGGGAATATTCGTTTGGTCGTGGAATATTCTTTCTGTCGGAGAATATTCGTACGACGGTGCAGCTATTTGGGGGCCCCATAACGAATAACTGTCGGATGAAGGAAAACGACAAATTTGAGTTTTTACAAATAACGGCGTAGTTGTTACCGTTAACACTGTTGGAATACCGGTGGTTAAAATACAATAATACGCGTTATTGCACAGTAGCACACGGTATTGCATAGTATTTTTGAAATAATTGATTCTTACGTAAGAAGGCAATACTCAATAATTGTTACAGTAATTACTGTTCAATATTTTATTTTATTGATTCAATAATTGCTACGTTGAAATTTTGTATTATTGTTGTTCAATAATTGTTGCTGCACAGTATTTCCCATTATCAGATCAATAATTCATATTATTTGAATAGTATTATTAGATAGCATTATTGGCAATGTCTAGAAAGTTCTGTCTAAGGAGAGGTTTGGTCATCTAATTGCGCGCCAGTAAGGAGAAATTCTTATTGGAAAGCCCCCTCTTTCCTGGGAACGGCCTGGTTGTCATAAATGTGATTCTGTAATATTATTTGTAATAATTAATTATTGATTCATATGATAAGGAAATATTTATATTATGTGGATATAAATGAGGGATATATTTTTGTGGTTAAAAATGAAGGAGTTAATGTTGAGGTTTTTATCAGTATTTTTGTCGGAATGGAGGTATTAAAAATTAGGGTTTTTGAGATATTTTGCGGGGTTAATAATTTTTAATCCGACCGTTGGATCGTGATAATTTTTGGATATGTTATACATATATAAGTTGAGTATATGTCCACAAATTTTGAACCGTTAAAAATGAACGTACAATTGTTATGAATTTTACGAGATGACTGGTTCAGAAATTGTTGAATTTTCGGAGTTTATCATTTTGGTAGAAAATTCTAGAATTGGTGGGCCCCACTTGTGGTTGGTGAAGAAATATGCTGAATTATATTTCAAATGTGGTGGGTGGGAATAGTAGCAGGTAAAGCCATCAGGTTGCAGGTCAAACCTACCAAAATTTTCCTATAAATAGAGGGCTAAGTTAGAATTGAAAATCACACCAGAAACATAAGCTTTCTCTCTTTCTCTCTCTATATTATGAAGCATATTTTGTGAGTTTTTAGATACTTGGTGAGTTACTATTCATCAGTGCAAGTTTCCTTCAGCATCATATCCGATATCCAGTCAGAAGTACTGCTCTTTTGAGGTAAGGGGATATTAAGGGATTTTAAGGGTTGTTATGATTTTCAGTTTCGTAATTTTTCTGATCTTCAAAAATTCTGGAAAAATTTGAAATGATATTTTGATGAGTTTTCTTGATTGTGTCCAAAAATGGTGATTTTTGGATGTATAGATTGAGAGTTATGAATTTTATGAGAAAAGACTATTTTAAAAGTAACAGCTTATAATTCCTTGTGGTTAACTCCAAAATTGATGAAATTTTTATTGGGAGTACATGTATATGATAGAAGTATACTCTGTAAATTTCAGAATTTTTAGACAAAAGTACAATTTTTGATAAATGTCTAAATATTCGGCTATTTTGGCCATATGAAAAATAGTAAATGACTTTTAAAAATTCTGAGAAAAATATATGTTCACTATGGGACTATTATGCTAAAATTCCAGAAAAGAAATATTTTTGGAACGGATTTGGTATTTTTCATGAAAATAGTCTAGTTATGAGAAAATGAATTAAATATGTTATGTGAAGTAAGAAAATTGGAAAATAGGATTTTATGGCTTGAGAATCCTATATGAGGTATATGCAGATTTTTGATGAGGGTTTTGGTTATTGATGATAAAATCTTAAGAGTTGGCATTTTATGATGATTAAATGCATTAATTAGTAAAGTGTAAACAATTTAAATAAATTGTTTATAAGCTTAAGAATATTATTCTTTAATATCATTATACCGAAATATTGGTATGTATATTATTGTGGAATTTCTACCTTTTTCATGTCAGGGTTACTATTCACGAGTTACTATTCACGACAAAATTGGTTTCTTTTTCTAACCAAATTATAGTTGATTTATGAATATTACTCTTGAGATTAAATCTATGATATGTTGATCATATTATTTTTATTATCATATATAACATTTTTATAACCTTGATGTTGAAATTCTCTTTCGCTTGAGTGTAAAGATGGGTAAATTATTGGTATGATCATGACTATGGGTTCTCTTTGGCCAGTAGTGCAAAGTTGAATTGTGTTGTATGATCATGACCATTGAATTTATAAGTGAATATCTTTAGCTTAAGTGCAAAGGTGAATTGATTAACATGGTTATAATTATTGTTTATATAAATTCTGAAATGATTATATATTTCTTTGAGATATTAATATATTTGGCCTGTAGTGCAAATATGAACTGTTGATGAATATATTTGGCCGTAGTGCAAATAAACTGTTGAGGAATATCTTTGGCCTGTAGTGCAAAGATGAATTGTTGATGAATATCTTTGGCCGTAGTGCAAAGATGACATGTTGTTGAATATCTTTGGCCAGTAGTGCAAAGATGAACAGATGTTGAGATAAACATGACCAACTGGTGATACAAATGAATATCTTTGGCCGTAGTGTAAAGATAGATTTATTAGTATGATTATGAACATGAATGTGATTTGGTATAACCATGATCTTTGATGTTTCAGGTAAAGATAGGTGATGAAAATTATCTTCGTCCTGGATGAGAAGAGGAATTTAGAACTACAGTTATGATTATGAGTTATTCATATGATTGTGGACCAGAATTGTTGATTGATGTTACAGGGATAAAACATTGTTGATGGATTTTTAACATGGAGAAGATAATAGACTTTATAGTCTATTTGACTCTTCTAATGGATTGCATGTTCCGCTGCAACTATGGTTGAAATTTTTTATCATCTACCATATGTTCTAAATCTCTGATTTATTATTGATGAAGGACTATTGATAATTTATTTATCTTTAGTCATGATATCTTTTACTGAGCTAGTTGTGCTCACCCTTTTGCTTCACAATTCCTTTCAGGTAATAAGAGTGTAGCTGGGTCGAGCGGCGGGTAATAGGGAATAGAACGGTGGTCATCATTTAGTAGTTATATTTGGTGAAGAAAATAGGGTGAGCGAACCCAACGTTGGAAGGGTGTTTTGTCACTATCATACAAGATGTCTATTGACATACAACCTCGTGTCATCATAAGACAGGGTTGTGCTCATCCACTTGCTGAGTATATCTATGGGCACTACCTATATAATCTTGGTGTTTGTAAATTTTTAAAACAGTTTTTGACTATACCTTTATGTAAGGTGTTATTGTGAGGTGATGTCCACGGTTGGAACATGAGTCACTTTTGGTATATATTTGTATCCAAACTCACAGCATATGTGTTGTTGTATTTTGCACGACAATTGTTGTAATAAAGTTGTAGTTGTTTTCTGTACCATGTATTTGGCGACTCAGAATAGGTTGGATGGAATGGAACCTATTTTGGGGTTGTCACAGGTGGTATCAGAGCTTAGGGATATGATCTCTGGCGGAGATCGGGAAATATAACTAGGAGAGGAGAGATGAGTAAATCCTTCGCTAGTGTGTCCTACCTAAGCTTATTTGTTGGTCAGTCATAATATTGGGATATTATGTGATATGTTAATTTGTTTAATTAACCTTTGTTTTGAAGCTGTATTCTAGAATGATATCTGAAATACAGGAGATGAGCAATGGAGAAATCATGATGACAGGAAAGATGAAATCTGAAATGAAAGTAAGGTATTCTCAACTCTTTGAATTACCAGGTACGTAAATTTCGAGGACGAAATTTCATAAGGAGGGGAGATTGTAAGACCCCGAATTTTATGAAATAAAAGTATTCAATTTTTCTTATAATTACTATTCAGTAAATGGTTAAATTGATAAAAAATTAAAGTTATGGGTGAAATGTAAAAATTTTTCAAAATAAACAAGTGGTTATAAAATAATCATTGTTGTCGGGGAATATTCGTTTGGTCGTGGAATATTCTTTCTGTCGGAGAATATTCGTACGACGGCGCAGCTATTTGTGGGCCCCATAACGAATAACTGTCGGATGAAGAAAACGACAAATTTGAGTTTTTACAAATAACGGCGTAGTTGTTACCGTTAACACTGTTGGAATACCCGGTGGTTAAAATACAGTAATACGCGTTATTGCACAGTAGCACACGGTATTGCATAGTATTTTTGAAATTATTGATTCTTACGTAAGAAGGCACTACTCAATAATTGTTACAGTAATTACTGTTCAATATTTTATTTTATTGATTCAATAATTGCTACGTTGAATTTTGTATTATTGTTGTTCAATAATTGTTGCTGCACAGTATTTTCCATTATCAGATCAATAATTCATATTATTTGAATAATATTATTAGATAGCATTATTGGCAATGTCTAGAAAGTTCTGTCTAAGGAGAGGTTTGGTCATCTAATTGCGCGCCAGTAAGGAGAAATTCTTATTGGAAAGCCCCCTCTTTCCTGGGAACGGCCTGGTTGTCATAAATGTGATTCTGTAATATTATTTGTGAATAATTAATTATTGATTCATATGATAAGGAAATATTTATTTTATGTGGATATAAATGAGGGATATATTTTTGTGGTTAAAAATGAAGGAGTTAATGTTGAGGTTTTTATCAGTATTTTTGTCGGAATGGAGGTATTAAAAATCAGGGTTTTTGAGATATTTTGCGGGGGTTATAATTTTTAATCCGACCGTTGGATCGTGGTAATTTTTGGATATGTTATACATATATAAGTTGAGTATATGTCCACAAATTTTGAACCGTTAAAAATGAACGTATGATTTGTTATGAATTTTACGAGATGACTGGTTCAGAAATTGTTGAATTTTTGGAGTTTATCATTTTGGTAGAAAATTCTAGAATTGGTGGGCCCCACTTGTGGTTGGTGAAGAAATGTGCTGAATTATATTTCAAATGTGGTGGGTGGGAATAGTAGCAGGTAAAGCCATCAGGTTGCAGGTCAAACCTACCAAAATTTTCCTATAAATAGAGGGCTAAGTTAGAATTGAAAATCACACCAGAAACATAAGCTTTCTCTCTTTCTCTCTCTATATTATGAAGCATATTTTGTGAGTTTTAGATACTTGGTGAGTTACTATTCATCAGTGCAAGTTTCCTTCAGCATCATATCCGATATCCAGTCAGAAGTACTGCTCTTTTGAGGTAAGGGGATATTAGGGATTTTAAGGGTTGTTATGATTTTCAGTTTCGTAATTTTTCTGATCTTCAAAAATTCTGGAAAAATTTGAAATGATATTTTGATGAGTTTTCTTGATTGTGTCCAAAAATGGTGATTTTTGGATGTATAGATTGAGAGTTATGAATTTTATGAGAAAAGACTATTTTAAAAGTAACAGCTTATAATTCCTTGTGGTTAACTCCAAAATTGATGAAATTTTTATTGGGAGTACATGTATATGATAGAAGTATACTCTGTAAATTTCAGAATTTTTAGACAAAAGTACAATTTTTGATAAATGTCTAAATATTCGGCTATTTTGGCCATATGAAAAATAGTAAATGACTTTTAAAAATTCTGAGAAAAATATATGTTCACTATGGGACTATATTATGCTAAATTCCAGAAAAGAAATATTTTTGGAACTGATTTGGTATTTTTCATGAAAATAGTCTAGTTATGAGAAAATGAATTAAATATGTTATGTGAAGTAAGAAAATTGGAAAATAGGATTTTATGGCTTGAGAATCCTATATGAGGTATATGCAGATTTTTGATGAGGGTTTTGGTTATTGATGATAAAATTTTAAGAGTTGGCATTTTATCATGATTAAATGCATTAATTAGTAAAGTGTAAACAATTTAAATAAATTGTTTATAAGCTTAAGAAATATTATTCTTTCAATATCATTATACCAAAATATTGGTATGTATATTATTGTGGAATTTCTACCTTTTTCATGTCAGGGTTACTATTCACGAGTTACTATTCACGACAAATTGTGTTTATTTTCTAACAATTATAATTATAGTTGATTATGAATATTACTCTTGAGATTAAATCTATGATCATGTTGATCATATTATTTTTATTATCATATATAACATTTTTATAACCTTGATGTTGAAATTCTCTTTCGCTTGAGTGTAAAGATGGGTAAATTATTGGTATGATCATGACTATGGGTTCTCTTTGGCCAGTAGTGCAAAGTTGAATTGTTGACTGGTATGATCATGACCATTGAATTTATAAGTGAATATCTTTAGCTTAAGTGCAAAGGTGAATTGATCAACATGGTTATAATTATTGTTTATATAAATTCTGAAATGATTATATATTTCTTTGAGATATTAATATATTTGGCCTGTAGTGCAAATATGAACTGTTGATGAATATATTTGGCCGTAGTGCAAATATAAACTGTTGAGGAATATCTTTGGCCTGTAGTGCAAAGATGAATTGTTGATGAATATCTTTGGCCCGTAGTGCAAAGATGACATGTTGTTGAATATCTTTGGCCAGTAGTGCAAAGATGAACAGATGTTGAGATAACATGACCAACTGGTGATACAAATGAATATCTTTGGCCGTAGTGCAAAGATGATTTATTAGTATGATTATGAACAGGAAATGTGATTTGGTATAACCATGATCTTTGATGTTTCAGGTAAAGATAGGTGATAAAATTATCTTCGTCCTGGATGAGAAGAGGAATTTAGAACTACAGTTATGATTATGAGTTATTCATATGATTGTGGACCAGAATTGTTGATTGATGTTACAGGGATAAAACATTGTTGATGGATTTTTAACATGGAGAAGATAATAGACTTTATAGTCTATTTGACTCTTCTAATGGATTGCGTTCCGCTGCAACTATGGTTGAAATTTTTTATCATTTACCATATGTTCTAAATCTCTGATTTATTATTGATGAAGGCTATTGATAATTTATTTATCTTTAGTCATGATATTCTTTACTGAGCTAGTTGTGCTCACCCTTTTGCTTCACAATTCCTTTCAGGTAATAAGAGTGTAGCTGGGTCGAGCGGCGGTAACAAGGGAATAGAACGGTGGTCATCATTTAGTAGTTATATTTGGTGAAGAAAATAGGGTGAGGTGAACCCAACGTTGGAAGGGTGTTTTGTCACTATCATACAAGATGTCTAATGACATACAACCTCGTGTCATCATAAGACAGGGTTGTGCTCATCCACTTGCTGAGTATATCTATGGGCACTACCTATATAATCTTGGTGTTTGTAAATTTTTAAAACAGTTTTTGACTATACCTTTATGTAAGGTGTTATTGTGAGGTGATGTCCACGGTTGGAACATGAGTCACTTTGGTATATATTTGTATCCAAACTCACAGCATATGTGTTTGTTGTATTTTGCACGACAATTATTGTAATAAAGTTGTAGTTGTTTTCTGTACCATGTATTTGGCGACTCAGAATAGGTTGGATGGAATGAACCTATTTTGGGGTTGTCACATGTGGTATCAGAGCTTAGGGATATGATCTCTGGCGGAGATCGGGAAATATAACTAGGAGGAAGAGATGAGTAAATCCTTCGCTAGTGTGTCCTACCTAAGCTTATTTGTTGGTCAGTCATAATATTGGGATATTATGTGATATGTTAATTTGTTCAATTAACTTTGTTTTGAAGCAGTATTCTAGAATGATATCTGAAATACAGGAGATGAGCAATGGAGAAATCATGAGGATAGGAAAGATGAAATCTGAAATGAAAGTAAGGTATTCTCAACTCTTTGAATTACCAGGTACGTAAATTTCGAGGACGAAATTTCATAAGGAGGGGAGATTGTAAGACCCCGAATTTTATGAAATAAAAGTATTCAATTTTTCTTATAATTACTATTCAGTAAATGGTTAAATTGATAAAAAATTAAAGTTATGGGTGAAATGTGAAATGTAAAAATTGTTCAAAATAAACAAGTGGTTATAAAATAATCATTGTTGTCGGGGAATATTCGTTTGGTCGTGGAATATTCTTTCTGTCGGAGAATATGCGTACGACGGCGCATCTATTTGTGGGCCCCATAACGAATAACTGTCGGATGAAGGAAAACGACAAATTTGAGTTTTTACAAATAACGGCGTAGTTGTTACCGTTAACACTGTTGGAATACCCGGTGGTTAAAATACAATAATACGCGTTATTGCACAGTAGCACACGGTATTGCATAGTATTTTTGAAATAATTGATTCTTACGTAAGAAGGTAATACTCAATAATTGTTACAGTAATTACTGTTCAATATTTTATTTTATTGATTCAATAATTGCTACGTTGAAATTTTGTATTATTGTTGTTCAATAATTGTTGCTGCACAGTATTTCCATTATCAGATCAATAATTCATATTATTTGAATAGTATTATTAGATAGCATTATTGGCAATGTCTAGAAAGTTCTGTCTAAGGAGAGGTTTGGTTATCTAATTGCGCGCCAGTAAGGAGAAATTCTTATTGGAAAGCCCCCTCTTTCCTGGGAACGGCCTGGTTGTCATAAATGTGATTATGTAATATTATTTGTGAATAATTAATTATTGATTCATATGATAAGGAAATATTTATATTATGTGGATATAAATGAGGGATATATTTTTGTGGTTAAAAATGAAGGAGTTAATGTTGAGGTTTTTATCAGTATTTTTGTCGGAATGGAGGTTATTAAAAATTAGGGTTTTTGAGATATTTTACGGGGGTTATAATTTTTAATCCGACCGTTGGATCGTGAAAATTTTTGGATATGTTATACATATATAAGTTGAGTATATGTCCACAAATTTTGAACCGTTAAAAATGAACGTATAATTTGTTATGAATTTTACGAGATGACTGGTTCAGAAATTGTTGAATTTTCGGAGTTTATCATTTTGGTAGAAAATTCTAGAATTGGTGGGCCCACTTGTGGTTGGTGAAGAAATATGCTGAATTATATTTCAAATGTGGTGGGTGGGAATAGTAGCAGGTAAAGCCATCAGGTTGCAGGTCAAACCTACCAAAATTTTCCTATAAATAGAGGGCTAAGTTAGAATTGATAATCACACCAGAAACATAAGCTTTCTCTCTTTCTCTCTCTATATTATGAAGCATATTTTGTGAGTTTTTAGATACTTGGTGAGTTACTATTCATCAGTGCAAGTTTCCTTCAGCATCATATCCGATATCCAGTCAGAAGTACTGCTCTTTTGAGGTAAGGGGTATTAAGGGATTTTAAGGGTTGTTATGATTTTCAGTTTCGTAATCTTTCTGATCTTCAAAAATTCTGGAAAAATTTGAAATGATATTTTGATGAGTTTTCTTGATTGTGTCCAAAAATGGTGATTTTTGGATGTATAGATTGAGAGTTATGAATTTTATGAGAAAAGACTATTTTAGAAGTAACAGCTTATAATTCCTTGTGGTTAACTCTAAAATTGATAAAATTTTTATTGGGAGTACATGTATATGATAGAAGTATACTCTGTAAATTTCAAAATTTTTAGACAAAAGTACAATTTTTGATAAATGTCTAAATATTCGGCTATTTTGGCCATATGAAAAATGGTAAATGACTTTTAAAAATTCTGAGAAAAATATATGTTCACTATGGGACTATATTATGCTAAAATTCCAGAAAAGAAATATTTTTGGAACGGATTTGGTATTTTTCATGAAAATAGTCTAGTTATGAGAAAATGAATTAAATATGTTATGTGAAGTAAAAAAATTGGAAAATAGGATTTTATGGCTTGAGAATCCTATATATGAGGTATATGCAGATTTTGATGAGGGTTTTGGTTATTGATGATAAAATCTTAAGAGTTGGCATTTTATGATGATTAAATGCATTAATTAGTAAAGTGTAAACAATTTAAATAAATTGTTTATAAGCTTAAGAATATTATTCTTTTAATATCATTATACCGAAATATTGGTATGTATATTATTGTGGAATTTCTACCTTTTTCATGTCAGGGTTACTATTCACGAGTTACTATTCACGACAAAATTGGTTTCTTTTTCTAACCAAATTATAGTTGATATATGAATATTACTCTTGAGATTAAATCTATGATCATGTTGATCATATTGTTTTTATTATCATATATAACATTTTTATAACCTTGATGTTGAAATTCTCTTTCGCTTGAGTGTAAAGATGGGTAAATTATTGGTATGATCATGACTATGGGTTCTCTTTGGCCAGTAGTGCAAAGTTGAATTGTTGACTGGTATGATCATGACCATTGAATTTATAAGTGAATATCTTTAGCTTAAGTGCAAAGGTGAATTGATTAACATGGTTATAATTATTGTTTATATAAATTTTGAAATGATTATATATTTCTTTGAGATATTAATATATTTGGCCTGTAGTGCAAATATGAACTGTTGATGAATATATTTGGCCGTAGTGCAAATATAAACTGTTGAGGAATATCTTTGGCCTGTAGTGCAAAGATGAATTGTTGATGAATATCTTTGGCCCGTAGTGCAAAGATGACATGTTGTTGAATATCTTTGGCCAGTAGTGCAAAGATGAACAGATGTTGAGATAAACATGACCAACTGGTGATACAAATGAATATCTTTGGCCGTAGTGCAAAGATAGACTGTATAGTCTATTTGACTCTTCTAATGGATTGCATGTTCCGCTGCAACTATGGTTGAAATTTTTTTATCATCTACCATATGTTCTAAATCTCTGATTTATTATTGATGAAGACTATTGATAATTTATTTATCTTTAGTCATGATATTCTTTACTAAGCTAGTTGTGCTCACCCTTTTGCTTCACAATTCCTTTCAGGTAATAAGAGTGTAGCTGGGTCGAGCGGGGGTAATAAGGGAATAGAACGGTGGTCATCATTTAGTAGTTATATTTGGTGAAGAAAATAGGGTGAGGTGAACCCAACGTTGGAAGGGTGTTTTGTCACTATCATACAAGATGTCTAATGACATACAACCTCGTGTCATCATAAGACAGGGTTGTGCTCATCCACTTGCTGAGTATATCTATTTGCACTACCTATATAATCTTGGTGTTTGTAAATTTCTAAAACAGTTTTTGACTATACCTTTATGTAAGGTGTTATTGTGAGGTGATGTCCACGGTTGGAACATGAGTCACTTTTGGTATATATTTGTATCCAAACTCACAGCATATGTGTTGTTGTATTTTGCACGACAATTATTGTAATAAAGTTGTAGTTGTTTTCTGTACCATGTATTTGGCGACTCAGAATAGGTTGGATGGAATGAACCTATTTTGGGGTTGTCACAACTGTCATCTCAAGCCATAAAGCTATTCATTTATTAAAAAATGGATGTCAAGCTTTCTTAGCTCATGTCACATATTTAAACAAAAATACGTCAGTTTTGAATGATATTTGTATTGTTAATAAATTTCCTGACGTATTCCCTGAAGAACTTCCTGGCCTACCCCCAGAGCGTGAAATTAAATTTTGTATTGACCTTGAACCTGGTACAAAACCCATTTCCAAAGCCCCGTATCGAATGGCTCCTATTGAACTTTAGGAGTTAAAGACCCAACTACAGGAATTGTTAGACATCGGTTTCATTCGTCCTAGTACGTCTCCTTGGGGTGCTCCTGTTCAATTCGTAAAGAAGAAAGATGGGAGTACGCGACTTTGTATTGATTATCGGGAGTTGAATCATGTCACCATAAAAAAATAGGTACCCATTGCCGCGTATTGATAACCTGTTTGACCAGTTGCAAGGCGCCAAATTCTTTTCAAAAATTGATCTTCGTTCCGGATATCTGATAAGTGAATTTTATATACGCGATTCAATATCCATTTCATTCTAATTTGTTGCGAAATTCTTGTGATCATGTTACTTTTTACATGTTTTATGCTATTTCTTGTGTACGATGGTTGTTAAGGCATTTTACGAGTATGTGGAATTAATTGGGATGATTTGAGGTCAATTAGAGTGAATTTGTAGTACAGCATGAAAATCAGTCAAGTTATCTAGCAGAAGACAAACCCGCCGGGGCGGGCCATTTTATACTGCACACCCCCGCCGGGGCGGGGGGTCTTCATTCGAGCCAGATAGAAAGGAAGCCCACCGGGGCGGGCGTTTTAGTGCATGAACCCCCGCCGAGGTGGGGGGGGTTTTGTGTCAACTCTGAAGTTATCTTGCTTTGATTAAACTTATTCTGAGGCATGGTTTTTAGTAATTGCACGACAATGGAAGTCTAATTGAAGGGATTTTCGGCTGGAGCTTTTATGCTAGACATCTATTACTCTATAAACAACAACTTCATTATTACAACAGGAGATATTACGAAGATCTAATCTGCGTTTTTGATAGCAAGTGTGGAGGAGTATTTCGAGGAGATTTTCAAGACGATTGCAATTCTAGGCTTCGTGAGGGGTGTTTTTCAATATTATTCATCTTAGGCTATTATTTGTAATTAGAAGAATGTTTTCTATGAATTATTCAATGTTTATTTTGTTTAGTATGAACTAATTCACTTTTTAGGCTTATGATGGATCTTTAAGTGAAACAATGATTTTGTAAACTTTGATTTCCATTTTAATAATCTATCTCTAATTTATCTATATTGATTTGAGCTTGAATCTATGAATTTCCTGATCAACAATTCTTTGTGGAATTGGATGGAATCGAGAGAGGATATTCAATTCTAGACCTAGTTAATATAGCATGTGTTCATGAATTTTGTGAATAGCTTAATCTTGATGAATGTTAAGGTAGAGATATGCTTAACATCGCGTGTAATCGGATAGAGAACTTATTCTTAACCCTTTTTCAAGTGTAATTCACATAGAGATATAGTGGGTTAGTTGATTAAGGTGTTTAACGAATTTCTATCTTAATTATGGATTGACGTTAATACGGTATTAGTGCATTGAGAGGTGGTTAGTACTACGTTCGTGTTCTTGATTAATAAACTAGGATATTGAGTTGAATTGGAATAAAGGGTTGAAAATTAGAGTGAAGCTTAGGGTGAAATCATAAGTCTAATTCTCAATCAATTATTTGAAATTTCGGATTTTGATATTTGTGATTGTTTCATGATAGTTGTTTATTTATTAATTTAGTTTATTTTTACACCCTTATATTGAATAGTTTAATAGAATTAGGATTAATAGAAAATTGGTAGTTGTGAACTTAAATTTCTTGCTAATTTGTCCTCGTGGGAACGATACTCTACTTGTTACTATATTACTTGTTGATCACATATACTTGCGTGTTGTGCGTATATAGATTTTATCCAACAAGTTTTTGGCGCCGTTGCCGGAGACAATTTAGCCTAGATTTTAATATTTTTACAATATCAGTTTAATTAGTCCAGTTTTACTTAAATATTTTTGTTTTTGTTTTTGTTCTTCCTATTTCAGGTTTTTGACATTGGTTTCTGCAAACACGATCCAAAAATCCAGACTTTCTTCCTTTTGAGGATGACATTGAAAGAAGATTTCAGAGGTTGAGTAAGCGGATCAAGGAAACAAGGAACGAATTCAAAAATTCGGATAAGGAAGAAGCAATGGCTGCCGAAGACCAGAAGGCGTTGAGGGATTTTGCAACACCTAAAGTGACTGAACTGCAGTCAAGCATTACCAGGCCCGTAATAGCCACTAATACATTTGAAATCAAGCCTCGAACAATTCAAATGATTCAGAATTCAGTTCAGTTTGGGGGATTGGCTAATGACGATCCGAATGAACATCTAGTCAGCTTTCTGGAAATTTGGGACACTTTTAGGTACAATGGGGTGTCCGATGATGCGGTGAGACTTTGCTTGTTCCCATTCACTTTACGGGATAAGGCGAAGAGTTGGTTGCATTCTCTACCGCAAGGGTCGATAACTACATGGGAAGACTTAGCTCAGAAATTCCTTGCCAAATTCTTCCCACCGGCGAAAACTGCAAAGATTAACGATGTTTGAGCAGCAACATGGGGAGTCGTTATATGAGGCATGGGAGAGATACAAGGAGTTACTCAAAAAGTGCCCGCATCATGGATTGCCGAAGTGGCTGCAAATGAACACCTTTTACAACGGACTACATGGGAATATCAGAACGAGTATTGATGCAGCGTCGGGCGGAGCATTCATGGCCAAGAGTTACGAGGAATCCTACATTTTTATTGAAACCATGGCGGCTAATAACTACCAGTAGCCCACAGTAAGAATGACACAGGAAAAGGCGACTGGGATTTTGGAAGTAGATGGGTAGACAGCTATACAAGCACAAATTTTTGCGCTATCCAAGAAGTTGGATGCTATGACAGGGGCTCAATTACAGCAGGTTGCGGTAGTATGCGAATTGTGTGCGAGTGATCATCCTACAGATCAGTGCGCAATTAATCCAGCATCCGTCCAGTTCATAGGTAGCTATAACAGAATATCGCGGAATACATACCAAAACACCTACAACCAGGGAAATAGGAACCACCCAAATTTCTCGTGGAGCAATAATCAGCAAAATCAAGCTCCACGACCGTCATATCCCCTAGGTTTTTAGAGTCACAAACAATCAGTTCAACATCAGGAAAAGAAATCAGATTTCGAGGAAATGGTGTCGAAGTACATAACTAGCAATAATGAGGCAGCAATGAAAAATCAAGCAATAGCAATGAAATCACAAGAGATGGCTATCAAGAATTTAGAAAATCAAATAGGACAAATTGCGTTGGCATTGAATAATAGACCACAAGGGACGTTACCAAGTGACACTGAGAGAAATCCAAAGGGTAACCATGAACAGTGTCAGACATTTACATTGCGGAGTGGGAAACAACTTGAGGGTAGTAATTCAGAAAATTCCGTGACTCCGGATGAAAAAATTTGATGATAGCAGTAAAATTGAAAGAAGCAAGGGTGAGGATAAACAGAGTGAGGGAACAAATTTGAACAATAAGCCAATTGTTTATCCACCACCACCGTTTCAACAAAGGGTCCAAAAACAGAAATTAGACAAGCAATTCGCAAAGTTTTTGGAAGTGTTCAAGAAACTTCAGATCAACATACCATTTGAAGAAGCCCTAGAATAAATGTCGAGCTACGCAAAATTTATGAAAGGGATTCTGTCAAGGAAAAAGAAATGGGAAGATTTCGAGATAGTTGCACTAACCGAGGAGTGTAGTGTAGTATTACATCAGAAATTACCACCAAAACTCAAGGACTCGGGAGCTTTACTATTCCATGCACGATCGGGAATATGCATTTCAGCAAGTGTTCATGTGATTTGGGGGCAAGTGTGAACCTTATGCCATTATCAGTATACACAGAATTGGGTTTGCCCGCACCAAGACCTACAAATATCTCATTACAGTTAGCGGATAAGTCAATCACATATCCGAGAGGCATAGTGGAGGACATTTTAGTGAAAGTGGATAAGTTTATATTCCACGCAAACTTTATCATTTTGGACTTAGAAGAGGACAAGAATATCCCAATTATCCTAGGGAGGCCATTTTTGGCCACAGGTAGGACACTCATAGATGTACAAAAAGGAGAACTGACTATGATGGTCCAAGATCAAGAGATAAAATTCAATGTGTTCAAGGCCATAAAATTCCCCACGGATGAGAAAGAATGTTTTCGAACGGATTTAATTGAGTAAATCATCAGTGAAGATATGAGCAAGAGTTTGGTCAATGATCTGTTAGAAACAACTTTATTGGGAGATGAAGAGGTCGACAACCCAGAATTGGTGGACTACTTACAGATATTAGATTCATTGCCATGAGTTTCCTGATTCAGAACACCGTTTGAACCATTGCACACTGAGGTGATAGCCGCAGAAAAACTAAAACCATCATTGGAAGAGTCACCAAAGCTGGAACTTAAGCCACTCCCTAAACACCTCAGGTATGTGTATTTAGGCAATTCAAATTCTTTACATGTTATTATTTCAGCTGCACTTAATGAATTGTAGGAAGAAAAGTTGTTGAGGGTGCTTCGGGAACACAAATCAGCTATTGGGTGGACATTGCGGATAAAAATGGAATTGGCCCTTCATTTTGCATGCACAAGATCTTAATGGAAGATGAGACAAAACCAACGGTGGAACAACAACAGTGACTTAACCCGATTATGAAGGAAGTTATGAAAAAGGAAATTCTGAAGTGGTTAGATGCCGGTATCATCTACCCAATTTTCGACAGTAAATAGGTTAGTGTAGTCCAGTGTGCACCGAAAAAAGGGAGGAATGACGGTGGTGCAAAATGAGGACAACGAGTTAATACCAACTAGAAAAGTGATAGGTTGGAGGGTTTGCATGGATTACATAAAATTGAACAAGGTAACCCGAAAAGACCATTTCCGCTGCCCTTTATTGATCAAATGTTAGATAAATTGGCAGGACACCAATATTACTGTTTGTTGGATCGGTACTCGGGGTACAACCAAACAGTCATCGCTCAGGAGGATCAAGAGAAGACCACATTCATGTGCCCTTACGGCACATTTGCATTCAGGAGGATGTCATTTGGGCTATGCAATGCACCTGCAGCATTCCAACTTTTTTCAGATATGGTGGAAAAAAATGTTGAGGCCTTCATGGATGACTTTTCGGTCTATGGGGATAGCTTCGATATTAACTTAAAAAAGCTGGTCATGGTGTTGCAAAGATATAAGGACACGAATCTCGTACTACATTGGAAAAAATGCCACTTCATGGTTGAAGAGGGCATAATTTTGGGCCATAAGGTATCGGCTCAAGGATTGAAAGTTGACAAAGCAAAGCTGGAAACTATTGAAAAACTACCTCCACCGAGCTGTTAAGGGTATTAGGAGTTTCTTGGGACATGCTGGGTTCTACAGGAGGTTCATAAAGGACTTCTCTAAAATTGCAAAACCTCTATGCAGTGTTTTAGAGAAGAATGCTACTTTCAGTTTTACTGCAGAATGCAACTCAGCGTTTGAATTATGGAAGAAGAAATTAACTACAGCTCCCGTGATAGTCGCACGGGATTGGAATATGCCATTCGAGCTAATGTGTCATGCGAGCGACTATGCGGTTGGGGATGTTTTGGGCCAACGACGAGACAAGGTGTTTTATGCCATATACTATACAAGCAAAACACTCACAGAGACTCGAATGAATTATACAACCACGGAAAAGGAATTGCTTGCAGTGGTGTACGCGTTTGACAAATTCTGGGCATACTTGATCGGGACTAAGGTGATAGTCTACACAAACCATTCGGCGATTTGGTACCTAATAGCGAAAAAAGATGCTAAGCCACGCCTTATCCGATGGATTCTCCTACTTCAAGAGTTTGACTTAGAAATTAAGATAGAAAGGGGACGGAGAACCAAGTTGCCGATCACTTGTCTAGGTTGGAAAACCACGGGAAAGAAAAAGACGACAGATGTGAGATTAATGAATCATTCCCAGATGAGCAACTGTTTGGGATTTCAGCAGAAATTTTGTGGTATGGTGATTATGCAAATTTTCTGTTGAGCAACGTTCTTCCACTTGACCTCACAAGACAACAGAAAATGAAATTTCTTCATGACGTGAAATGGTACGTGTGGGACGACCCATATCTCTTCAAGCAGTGCGTCGACAAAATGATTCGACGGTGCATTCCATACAGCGAAGTGAAGAATACTTTACATTAGTGTCACTCATCTGCATATGGCGGGCTTTATGGGAGTGAGAGGACAACAGCGAAGGTGTTGCAATCTGGTTTTTATTGGCCTACGTTATTCAAAGATGCCCACCATTTTGTTAAACAATGCGATAGGTTTCAAAGGGTGGGCAACATTTCAAAACGGAATGAGATTCCCTCACAAACGATTCTTGAAGTTGAAATTTTTGACGTATGGGGTATCGATTTTATGGGGCCATTCCCCTTGTCTTTGAACAATCAATACATTCTACTCGCAGTAGACTACATATCAAAGTGGGTTGAAGCTGTAGCATTACCATCAAACGATGCCAAAGTGGTCCTCAAATTCCTACAGAAAAATATTTTCATGAGGTTTAGCACGCCAAGAGCAATAATCGGTGACGAAGGTAGACACTTCTGTAATAAGGCATTTACAGCTCTTTTGACACGGTATGGGGTCAACCATAAGGTAGTAGTAACAGCATATCACCCTCAAATAAGTGGGCAAGCTGAGGTCTCAAATCGGGAAGTAAAGAAAATATTGGAGAAAGTAGTAAATCCGAGTCGAAAAGATTGGTCACTTCGGTTGGACGATGCATTATGGGCATACAGGACTGCATACAAAACTCCGATCGGGATGTCACCATACCAACTACTGTACGGGAAGGTATGTCACTTACCGGTCGAACTACAGCACAAGGCTTTTGGGCAATTCAAAAACTCAATTTTGATCAAGCAGCTGTAGGGGAAAAAAGACTACTTCAACTGAATGAGCTCGACGAATTCCACCTTCACGCCTATAAGAACTCCAAATTATATAAAGAAAAGGTAAAAAGATGGCACGGTCAAAAAATTGTGCATCGAACATTAGAGCGGGGTCAATCAGTCCTTTTGTTCAACTCACGGCGGAAGTTTTACCGTTAACTGTTGAAATACATAGTGTTAAAAGTTCAATAATACGCGTGGTTGCATAGTAGCACATGGTATTGATTATGGATGCTTACGTGAGAAGTCACTCAGTTTTGTTAAATTATTGCTACAGTAATTGCTGCATAGTATCTCACGTTATTTTATTCAATTATTGTCGATATTTTATATATTATTAAATCAATAATTGAGACGCTACAGTTATTCATATTATTATTTGCAATATTGACGATGTCTAGAAAGTTCTATCGAGGAGAGGTTTGGTCACCTAATTACACGTCAATAGGGAGAAATCCTTATTGGAAAGCCCTCTTTCTTTCCTAGGAACGATCTGGTTGTTAAATATTGCAAATAATAATAATGATGAATAAATGTTGTTAAAAATATTAAGGGGATTTTTGTGAAGTATTTGATATAAATTTTTTCTTATTTTATGGACCCCCATTTATCCATTTTTCAAAATAATCGATAAAAAGTTATTCGGTATTATAAAGGTGGGGGCCACATGTGGGGCCCACTAGAAGAAAAAAGAATTGGGAGGGGGAAAATCTGATGATTGTCACGGGTAGGAAAAGTCTTGGTTATATATATATATTATATATATATATATAATATATATATATATATATATATTTAAGTTTTTTGTTTTTTACTTGATATTACCTTGAAAATCAATGGCCTGACATCCGTGAATGCTAAAACTTCATACGTGAAAATTATCATTCGGTGCACCCGTGATCGAACAGTACCTCTTCCATTCTCCTACAAATAGGATACTTAGTTAGAATTGAAAATCACACCAGAATCAAAGAATTCTTCTTTTATAATCTTGAGCGTATTTCTTATAGTTTAAGAAAGCTTTGAGCGTAGAAAACAGTGCAAGTTTTCTTTAAGAATATCCCAGCTATACTAGTTTGAATACTTTTCTTTTCAAGGTATGAGATATTTTTTTGTTTAGTATTCGTATAAAATAAAATTTTCTTCCATACTCTATAGTATGTAAGTAATATTATTTTGTTTCAGCTTTCGAATTCTATACTCGTTTAGTTAAAGTTTTGGCTTCTATACTCTATGAAATTAGTAGAATATCCTTGATATTTACGCTTCATCTAGTATCTTTTTGAAAATATTATTCTGAGCATTCTTGATATGTTTTAACTTTTTTTATGCAGGGGTTACTATTCCTGAAGTACTATTTACGGGGTACTATTTACTCAGTTACTATTCACCCGGGTTACTATTCTTGATAAAAATTGATTTCTTTTCGATCCAAATCATTTTTGGTACAATATTATTCTTGAATTTTAGTCCACAAAGTAGTATCATGTTGACAATTGGGACATTATTGATTTCTGGATAAATTAAATTATAAATCTTTAAAAATTTATCATTTGCTTTCTTTTAATGAATTCTTATATCATTGTCATCATCCTCATGCTTATATTATGTTGAAAGTCATATGTGGTCGTAGTGCATAGATGGACTTGTTATTATTATGACCAGGGATTATTCAGTATAATCATGACCATAATGTTATAAATGATGTGGTAAAAGTCCTCATTGGCCCGTAGTGCATTGATGGACAGTTGTTGGCATGATCATGACCATTGATGAAAACACGAATATCCTTGGCCCGTAGTGCATGGATAATTTGTTGTCGTAATACTAATGAATATCCTTAGTCGTAGTGCAGGGATGATTCGATGATGTGGATTATTTATTATGATGAGTCTCAGCGATAAAATTGTTGATAAACTTTTTAAATCATAGAATATAGTAGATTTCATGTTCTACATGACTCTTCTAATGGATTGCTTGTTCCGCTGCAGTTAAACTTGAAGTTTATTATATTTTATCAGTTTAACACTGTTGAAGGCTAACGATAAATTATTCTGCATTATCTTAGTCATAATATTTCTTACTGGGCTAATTGAGCTCACCCTTTGCTTTCATTGTTCTCTTCAGGAAATGTGAATATAGCTGGGACTAGTCGGGGAACGGAGTGATGGTCCAGATGTTTGCATTAGTAATCCTCATTATTCTGTGAAATAGTGTGATAATAAATGTATCGAGGACTTATTTTAAGTTTGAATACTGTCTAGAAGATAATATTTGTATTAAAACTCACAGCTCATGTTGTATTTTTAAGTTTGTATTTGTATTCTATATCATGTATTTGGCGCCTCAGAATGGGTGATGTATACCTATTTTGGGGGCGTCACATGAAGAATGTTATGAATATGATCTATTTCCAAAGGTAGAGCTACCTCATTCGCCACTTCACCTACTCATCATTACACTTCAAAAGGTCCTATAAACCTAGGGCTTAGTTTTTCCTTTTTACCAAACCGGATTTTCCCTTTCCAGGGAGACACTTTCAAGAAAACAAAACTACCGACATCGAATTTCTGATTTTGTCGGTGTTGATCAACATATTTCTTCTGCCTATCATGTGCAACTATCAATCTTTCCTGAATCATGTTGATGATCTCGACAGTTTGTTCCTTCATTATTTTCTTACGAATTCTCTGAACTCTAGAGAGAGAAACTATAGAGATAGAGAGAAGAAGAGTATTCTGCTACTTAACTACTTCCTTTTTTCAGCTCGTCTTCAAAATGGTTGAGAATATTATTTCTTTCTTATTCATGAAGAGAACTGCTGTTATTCCATTCTTTATTATTCTGTTGGAATAACCAGTATATGCGGTCTACCCTATACTTGGTGACATTCTTCTATTATTCTGTTGGAACATCCTGTCTGTGTGTTTTACACCGGACCTGGTTCCGTTTTTTATTTATATTCTGTTGGAACATCCTGTCTGTGTGTTTTAACCGGACCTGGTTCCATTTTTTTTATTATTCTGTTGGAACATCCTGTCTGTGTGTTTTACACCGGACCTGGTTCCATTATTTATTATTCTGTCGGATATTCCTGTCTGTGCGTTTACGCCGGACCTGGTTCCATTATTTATTATTCTGTCAGAATATCCTGTCTGTGCGTTTACGCCGGACCTGGTTCCATTATTTATTATTCTGTTGGAATAACCTGTCTGTGCGGTCTATCGCATGCATGGTGATTTCTTTTGTTATTCCATTCTTTATTATACTCAGTTGGTTAAGTTTTGACTTCTATACTCCATGAAATTTGTGGAATATCCTTGACATTTGCGCTTCATCTAGTATCTATTCATGAAAATATTTCTCTGATCATTCTTGAATTTTACTCCACAAAGTAGTATCATGTTGACAATTTGGACGTTGTTAATTCTTGGATAAATTAATTCTTAAACTTGTTTTATTGAATTCTTATATCATTGTCATCATCCTCATGTTTATATTCTGTTGAAAGTCATCTGTGGCTGTAGTGCATAGATGGACTTGGTATGATTATGACCAGGGATTATTCGGTTGTAATCATGACCGTAATGTTACGAATGATGTGGTAAAAGTCCTCATTGGCCCGTAGTGCATTGATGGACAGTTGTTGGCATGATCATGACCATTAATGAATATCGAATATCCTTGACCGTAGTGCAGGGGTGATTCGATGATGTGGATTATTTTATTAAGCTGAGTCTCAGCGATCACAGTGTTGGAAAATCTTTTAAATCATAAAAGATAGTAGAGTTTATTTTCTACTTGACTCTCTTAATGGATTGCTTGTTCCGCTACAGTTAAACTTGATGTCTATTATATTTTATCAGTTTAACATTGTTAAAGGCTAATGATAATTTATTCTGCATTATCTTAGTCGTAATATTTCTTACTGGGCTAGTTGAGCTCACCCTTTCTTTCACTGTTCTCTTCAGGAAATAAGAACGTAGCTGGGACAAGTCGGGGAACGGAGTGATGGTCCGAATGATAGTATTAGTTAGTAGTTCTCACTATTCTATGTAATGGTGTGTTAATAAATGTAATGAGGACTCCTTTTGAGTATGAATACTCTCTAGAAGATAATATTTGTATTCAAACTCACAGTTTATATTTTGTCGTATTGTACACGACAGTTGTATTATTAAGTTGTATTTGTATTCTGTACTATGTATCTGACGACCCAAGATGGATGATGTATACCTAATTTTAGGGGCGTCACAGTTGGTATCAGAGCTTAGGGATATGATCACTGGCTTAGGGATTTGTGGAATATCCTTGATAATTGCGTTTCATCCAGTATCTTTTAATGAAAATATTCTTCTAAGCATTCTTGAATTTTACTCCACAAAGCAGTATCATGTTGACAATTTGGACGTTGTTAATTCTTGGATAAATTAATTCTTGAACTTGTTTTATTGAATACTTATATCATTGTCATCATCCTCATGTTTATATTCTGTTGAAAGTCATCTGTGGCCTGTAGTGCATAGATGGACTTGGTATGATTATGACCAGGGATTATTTGGTATAATCATGACCGTAATGTTACAAATGATGTGGTAAAAATCCTCATTGGCCCGTAGTACATTGATGGACAGTTGTTGGCATGATCATGACCATTAATGAATATACGAATATCCTTGGCCGTAGTGCAGGGGTGATTCGATGATGTGGATTATTTTATTAAGCTGAGTCCCAGCGATCACAGTGTTGAAAAACCTTTTAAATCATAAAAGATAGTAGAGTTTATTTTCTACTTGACTCTTTTAATGGATTACTTGTTCCGCTGCAGTTAAACTTGATGTCTATTATATTTTATCAGTTTAACATTGTTGAAGGCTAATGATAATTTATTCTGTATTATCTTAGTCATAATATTTCTTACTGGGCTAGTTGAGCTCACTCTTTCTTTCACTGTTCTCTTCAGGAAATGAGAACGTAGCTGGGACAAGTCGGGGAACGGAGTGATGGTCCGAATGATAGTATTAGTTAGTAGTCCTCACTATTCTATGTAATAGTGTGTTAATAAATGTAATGAGGACTCCTTTTGAGTATGAATACTCTCTAGAAGATAATATTTGTATTCAAACTCACAGTTTATGTTTTGTCGTATTGTACACGACAGTTGTATTAGTAAGTTGTATTTGTATTCTGTACCATGTAAGTGGCGACCCAAGATGGGTGACGTATACTTAATTTTGGGGGCGTCACAATATCGCTCGAGATTGTACGGTAGCGAAACCAAGTCCAGTGGGGATGGTGACTCGAAAGGCTGTCCTAGAAAAGTCAAAGTCAACAGTTCTTGGAAGAGCGTTTGTCGTGACTGGTCAAAATGCAAGGAACCCAAATGAGGTGATCATGGGTAAGCTAATCATAAATTCTTGTGAAGTTTATACCTTACTAGATGCGGGTCCTACCCATTCATTTATCTCTCCTGCTTGTGCTCAACGTTTAAACTTGACTCCGGAGAAATTAAACTTTGATTTATCTGTGGAAACTCCGTTAGGAGAAACTTTCATTACATCAAGTGTTAATAAATCTTGTTTGATCCAAGTTGGCACTATCACATTACCTGTCGACCTTATCTCTTTAAAGATATTTGCTTTTGATGTGATTTTAGGGATTGATTGGTTAACTACTCATCATGCCAAAATTGATTATTTTCATAAGGTTAGTTTTCATATTCCTAACCAACCTGTTGTACGAATTCAAGCAACTAAACCACTAAAATCATTCACTGTCATATCAAGTCATAAATCTATTCGTTTATTAAAAAATGGATGTCAAGCTTTCTTAGCCCATGTTATGGATTTGAATAAAGACACGTCAGATTTGAATATTATTCCCGTTGTTAGTGACTTTCCTGACGTATTTCCTAAAGAACGTCCCGGTCTACCACTAGAACTTGAAGTTGAATTCTTTATTGATCTTGAACCTGGTACAAAGCCCATTTCTAAAACCCTATATTGAATGGCTCCTATTAAACTTCAAGAGTTAAAGGTCCAACTATAGGAGTTGTTTAAAATCGGTTTCATTCGTTCTAGTACATCTCCTTGGGGTGCTCCTATTTTATTCGTAAAGAAGAAAGACGGGAGTATGCGACTTTATATTAACTACCGAAAATTGAACCATGTCACTATCAAGAATAGTTATCCGCTACCTCGAATTGATGACCTGTTTGACCAGTTGCAAGGAGTACAATTCTTTTTAAAGATCGATCTTCGTTCTGGATATCATCAGCTGAAGATTAGAACTGAGGATATCCCAAAGACTGCCTTCTGAACTCGATATGAGCATTATGAATTATTAGTCATGTCTTTTGGATTGACTAATGCTCCTGCGGCTTTCATAGATATGATATATCGAGTATTCAAGGAATATTTAGATCAGTTCGTTGTTGTCTTTATTGATAACATCCTTATATATTCCAAAAGTCATGAAAATCATGAGCACCATTTGAAGCTGGTACTCCAAAGGATTCGTGAAAACAAGCTATATGCCAAGTTAAAGAAATGTGAGTTCTAGCATGAGGAAGTAGCATTCCTTGGGCACGTGGTGTCAAAACATGGAGTATCTGTTGACCCGGCGAAGATTGAAGCAATACAAAGTTCGGAGCAACCTAAGTCGGTGATCGAAGTACGTAGCGTTCTGGGCTTAGCTGGTTATTATCAGAGATTCGTGGAAGGGTTTTCTCGAATCGCTACTCCGTTAACTCAGTTGACTCAGAAGGATACAAAATTCGTATGGAACGAGGAATGCGAAAAGCATTTTTAAGAGCTCAAGAGGAGACTCATTTTGGCACCTGTTCTGACAATACCATCTCGTTCGGATGGATTTGTTATCTACAGCGATGCTTCGGGTAAAGGGTTAGGATGTGTTCTCATGCATCATGGGAAAGTTATAGCCTATGCCTCACGACAACTTAAAGAATATGAGAGAAATTATCCTACTCATGATCTGGAGTTGGCAGCAGTCATTTTTGCGCTATAGATTTGGAGGCACTATCTATATAGGGAGAAAGTGGAGATATATTCAGATCATAAAAGCCTCAAATATTTCTTCACCCAAATAAAACTCAATATGCGTCAACGACGTTGGCTTGAGCTGTTGAAAGACTGCGACCATACCATTCAATACCATATTGAAAAAGCGAACGTGGTAGCTGACGCGGTGAGTAGAAGATCATATGCGGGAACAAGTGCGATGTTGTCAACACAAAGGCCCATTTTGTGTGATTTACAAAAGATGAAGATAGAATTCAAGACTTCGGGGACTCATGCGATGATGTCAAGTATACGCATTGAACCGGCTTTAATCAAAAAAGTTAAAGTTGCTCAAGCCACAGACCCGGAGCTGATGCGTATAAAGAAGAAAGTACAAGAAGGTGCTATTCCAGAAGCAAGAATCGATGAAGAAGGAATACTTCGAGTCCACTCCAGACTTTGTGTTCCTAACGACTCTGATTTGAGGTACAAGATCATAATGGAGGCACACAATACAACATTTATAATTCATCCTGGAAGTACCAAAATGTATCGTAATCTTTGACATACATTTTGGTGGAACAATATGAAGAGAGAGATTGCGAAGTTTATCTCAAGGTGTTTAACCTGTCAACGTGTAAGGCGGAGCATCAAGTGCCTAAGTGTACATTGCAACCACTTGAGATTCTGAAATAGAAGTGGGAACACATTACCATAGATTTCGTTACAGGTCTTCCCACGGTTTCTCAAGGAATAAATGCTATTTGGGTTATTGTTGATAGATTAACTAAGTCTGCTCATTTCTTGCCCATACGGGAGACTTATTCCCTTGAACGTCTTACTCGTATGTACGTAAATGAGATTGTAAGATTGCATGGCATGCCAGTATCCATAGTTTCGGATCGTGACCCAAGATTCACTTCACGATTTTGGGTTAGCTTGTAAAAAGCTATGGGCACGGATTTACGATTTAGTTCGGCATACCATCCTCAAACGGACGGACAATAAGAGAGGACTATTCAAACTCTTGAAGATTTATTAAGACTTTGTGTCCTAGACTTCAAAGGGAGTTGGGATAAGTATTTACCATTGGTGGAGTTCTCCTACAACAACAGTTATCTGGCAAGTATAGGGGTGGCTCCATTCGAAATATTGTATGAATGAAAGTGTTGATCTCCAATATGTTGGGATGAAGTGGGGGAAGTAATATTGTTGGCACCCGAGTTGGTACGTATTACTACAGAAAAGATCCAAATGATTCGACAACGTATACAAACGGCAAGGATCGACAAAAGAATTATTCGGATCTTCATCGAAAGGACGTGGAATTTAGTATTGGGGATCATGTATTGTTGCATTTTGCTCTATGGAAGGGAATTACAAGATTTGGGAAGAGAGGAAAGCTCAAGCCACGATTTATTAGTCCATTTCAAATTCTTGACCGAGTAGGAAATGTGGCCTATAGACTCGCGTTACCTCCAAGCATGTCTCGTGTTCATAATGTTTTTCACATATCTGTGCTTCGTAAATATGTGAAAGACTCGAACCACGTTATTGAGTTAGAACCAGACGAAATAGACGAAGACTTAACGTATGAGGAGACACCTGTCAAGATCTTGGATAGAAAGGAGCATGTCCTACGTACAAAGGTCATACCACAAGTCAAAGTTTTGTGGAGGAACCATGCTATAGAGAAAATCACCTGGGAATTGGAAACGGAAATAAAAGCAAGGTATCCTCACCTTTTCGAAATACCAGGTACGTACGTCAATTTCGAGGATAAAATTTCATAAGGAAGGGAGGTTGTAAGACCCCAACTTATTATAAATGAAATTGAATTTTCTCAGTTTATTATTTTAATATAGTAAGGGTTGATTTGATTAATGTGATTAGTTATGGGTACAAATGCGCAAATATTTTTAAATAAGCAAGTGGTTATAAAATATTGATTGTTGTCGGGGAATATTCGGTTGGTCGTGGAATATTCTTACTGTCTAGGAATATTCGTACGATGGCGCAATCTTATGTGGGCCCCATAACGGAAAGCGATTGGATGAAGAAAACGACAAGTATAAGTTGTTTATAAATAACGGCGTAGTTGTTACCGTTAATACTGTTGAAATACTCTGTGGTTAAAACACACAGTAGCACACGGTATTGCACCAATTATTGATTCTTACGTAAGAATGCACTACTCAATAATTGTTATAGTAATTACTATTCAATATTTTATTTTATTGATTCAATAATTGTTACGTTGATATTTTATATTCCTGTTGTTTTAACAATTGTCATTACACAGTATTTTTCATTATCGGAGTAATAATTCATATTATCTGAATAATATTATTAGATAATATTATTGGCAATGTCTAGAAAGTTCTGTCTAAGGAGAGGTTTGGTCACCTAATTGCGCGCCAGTAAGGAGAGATCTTTATTAGAAAGCCCCCTCTTTCCTAAGAACTGCCTGGTTATCAGTATTGTGATTCTATAATATTATTTGCGAATATTTAATTATTAATTTTTGTAAGACCCCAACTTTTATAAATAAAGATGAATTTTCTATAAATATCATTTTTAAATATTATGGAGTTAATTTGATATAATGTTATAGTTGTGGGTAATATTTATAAATTTTGCAAAGTACGCAAGTTGTTATATAATATTCGATTGGTCGGGGAATATTCGTTTTAACAGGGAATATTCGTACAACGACACAATCATTGGTGGACCCCACAACGGAATTATTATAGGATTAAAAAAACGACAAAAATATTTTATTAAAAATAACGGCGGAAATTTTACCATTGTTACTGTTGAACTACTCGGTAGTAAAAGTACAGTAATACGTGTGGTTGCATAGTAGCACACGGTATTGATTATTAATGCTTATGTGAGAAGTCACTCAGTTTGATTCAATTATTGTCAGTTAATAATATGAATTATTTAGTGATAATGACGTTTTGTTTTATTCGTATTATTAACGTAATAAAACAGAAACATCTTTTTATATAAAACAGAATACTTTATTAAAGTTATTCTATAAATAGAATATATTATATTTTATTTAAAAGATTTTTCTTTAAATATGGACCGTCAGATTAAAGTAATCAATCTGGACCGTTCATGGATTAGTTACTGTGCATTCTATTTTTCTATAAATAGTAGCTCATTCCTTCATTATTTCTTACGAATTCACTGAACTCTAGAGAGAGAAACTATAGAGAGAAACTATAGAGAGAGAAAAGAAGAGTATTCTGCTACTTAACTACTTCCTTATTTCAGCTCGTCTTCAAAACGGTTGGGAATATTATTTCTTTTATATTCATGAAGAGAACTTCTGTTATTCCATTCTTTATTATTCTGTTGGAATAACCAGTATATGCGGTCTACCCTATACTTGGTGACATTCTTCTATTATTCTGTTGGAACATCCTGTCTGTGTGTTTTACACCGGACCTGGTTCCGTTTTTATTATTATTCTTTTGGAACATCCTGTCTGTGTGTTTTACACCGGACCTGGTTCCATTTTTATTATTATTCTGTTGGAACATCTTGTCTGTGTGTTTTACACCGGACCTGGTTCCATTAGTTATTATTCTGTCGGAATATCCTGTCTGTGCGTTTACGCCGGACCTGGTTCCATTATTTATTATTCTGTCGGAATATCCTGTCTGTGCGTTTACGCCGGACCTGGTTCCATTATTTATTATTCTGTTGGAATAACCTGTCTGTGCGGTCTATCGCATGCATGGTGATTTCTTTTGTTATTCCATTCTTTATTATACTCAGTTGGTTAAGTTTTGGCTTCTATACTCCATGAAATTTGTGGAATATCCTTGACATTTGCGCTTCATCTAGTATCTATTCATGAAAATATTCTCCTGATCATTCTTGAATTTTACTCCACAAAGTAGTATCATGTTGACAATTTGGACGTTGTTAATTCTTGGATAAATTAATTCTTGAACTTGTTTTATTGAATTCTTATATCATTGTCATCATCCTCATGTTTATATTCTGTTGAAAGTCATCTGTGGCCTGTAGTGCATAGATGGACTTGGTATGATTATGACCAGGGATTATTTGGTGTAATCATGACCGTAATGTTACGAATGATGTGGTAAAAGTCCTCATTGGCCCGTAGTGCATTGATGGACAGTTGTTGGCATGATCATGACCATTAATGAATATACGAATATCCTTGGCCGTAGTGCAGGGGTGATTCGATGATGTGGATTATTTTATTAAGCTGAGTCTCAGCGATCACAGTGTTGGAAAATCTTTTAAATCATAAAAGATAGTAGAGTTTATTTTCTACTTGACTCTCTTAATGGATTGCTTGTTCCGCTACAGTTAAACTTGATGTCTATTATATTTTATCAGTTTAACATTGTTGAAGGCTAATGATAATTTATTCTGCATTATCTTAGTCGTAATATTTCTTACTGGGCTAGTTGAGCTCACCCTTTCTTTCACTGTTCTCTTCAGGAAATGAGAACGTAGCTGGGGCAAGTCGGGGAACGGAGTGATGGTCCGAATGATAGTATTAGTTAGTAGTCCTCACTATTCTATGTAATGGTGTGTTAATAAATGTAATGAGGACTCCTTTGGAGTATGAATACTCTCTAGAAGATAATATTTGTATTCAAACTCACAGTTTATGTTTTGTCGTATTGTACACGACAGTTGTATTAGTAAGTTGTATTTGTATTCTGTACTATGTATCTGACAACCCAAGATGGGTGATGTATATCTAATTTTGGGGGCGTCACAGTTGGTATCAAAGCTTAGGGATATGATCCCTGGCTAAGATGTGAGAATAGAACTAGGAGGGGAGAGACGGGGAATTCCTTCGCTAGTATGACCTACCTAAGTTTATTTGTATGGTATTTAATTGGTCGGTCATAATATAAGGATAAAATATGACATATCAATTAACTTTTATTTTGTGGCAGTATCTGAAAATGACATCTGAGAATGTTGAGAATAGCAATGGAGCACAGGCGACTGTTGATTCATCACATATCAATAATCAGGATAATGTGCATCAGGAAGGTGACAATCCTCATGCAGACAACAACACTGACCAAATGATGAATGATCAAATGTTCAGAGGCTTTATGCAATTCATGCAACAACAGGTGAAAGTGGCTCCTGTCCACAACATAGGTGGAAATACTGGAAACTCTCTGGCGGTCACCGCTAAACAGTTTAAGGAGCTGGGACCACCGGAGTTTAAGGGAGAACCCAAGCCACTTGTAGCTGAAACATGGATAAAGCAGATCACCAAGATATTTGATGTCCTGGGTTGCTCCGAGGAGTAAAAGGTTCCCTTTGCCGCCTTTATGTTGCGAGGAGAGGCAGATTACTGGTGGGAATCGATAAAGCGTACTCAACCTGCCGCACTGAAGATATCCTGGGAGAAGTTCCAAGAGCTGTTTAACGACAAATATTTTCCTGAGAGTATTCGTCACATGAAGGAGGTGGAGTTCATCAAATTGGAGCAGAATAATATGACCGTGTCGCAGTACGAGGCAAAATTTGCGGAGTTATCCCGGTTTGCGTCCCACCTGGTGGATAATGAAGAAAGAATGATGCGGATGTTTTTAAGAGGTTTGAAGCCGGAGATACGTCAACATCTTGTTTCTCATAAACTGTGTTTATATTCAGATGTTGTAAATAGGGCTCAGTTGGTGGAGCGCGATAACGAGACAGCGCAACCAAAAGAGAGCAGCCGACAAAATGATAATACCAGTGAGAGCAGTCATCGAAGCGGTGACAACAAGCGTGGAGGAAATCAATAGGCCAGAAATGGTAACCACTTCGGTGGTAATCAGGGCCAAAATAATAAGAATGTGCATTTCAAGAAGAGGAAATTCAACAATGATGGAAAGACGTCAGCACCAGCACCTGTCGTTAAGGAAGGAGAACGACCACCTATCATATGTTTCAAATGCGGAGGGGAGGGGCACATCAGTCCAAACTGCGCGATGCCGTCCAAAGCATGTTATAATTATGGAAGAGAAGGTCATTTAGCCCGATTTTATCGTTTACCGAAGACAAATTCAGCTAGGATGGAGGCACCAAAGGCCGTCCCAAAAAAGTCAAAATCGGTTGTGCAAGGGAGAGCGTTTGTTGTGAACTCCCAGAGAGCAAGGAACCCGAATGCGGTCATCACGGGTAAGCTTATCATAAACTCTAACGAAGTCTATACTTTATTTGATACCGGTTCTACCCATTCTTTTATTTCTCCTACTTGCGCTCATCGATTAAATTTGATTCCGGGGAAATTAGACTTTGACTTAGCTGTTGAAACTCCATTGGGAGAAACCTTCATTACATCCACGATTTAAGTCTTGTTTGGTTCAAGTTGGTACCCACACATTTCCTGTCGATCTTATTTCATTAAAAATACTTGCATTTGACGTGATTCTAGGGATTGATTGGTTAACTACTCATCATGCAAAAATTGATTATTTTCGTAAGGTTGTTAGCTTTCATATTCCTAATCGACCTATTATGCGAATTCAAGCAACCAAACCATTAAAATCAATCGCTGTCATCTCAAGCCATAAAGCTATTCGTTTATTGAAAAACGGATGTCAAGCTTTCTTAGCTCATGTCACAGATCTAAACAAAAATACGTCAGCTTTGAATGATATTTCTGTTGTTAATAAATTTCCTGACGTATTTCCCGAAGAACTTCCTGGCCTACCCCAAGAGCGTGAAATTGAATTTTGTATCGACCTTGAACCCGGTACAAAACCCATTTCCAAAGCCTCATATCGAATGGCTCCTATTGAACTTCAGGAGTTAAAGACCCAACTGCAGGAATTGTTAGACATTGGTTTTATTCGTCCTAGTACTTCTCCTTGGGGTGCTCCTGTTCTGTTCGTGAAGAAGAAAGATGGGAGTATGCGACTTTGTATTGATTATCGGGAGTTGAATCATGTCACCATCAAAAATAGGTACCCATTGCCACGTATTGATGACCTGTTTGACCAGTTGCAAGGAGCACAATTCTTTTCAAAGATCGATCTTCGTTCTGGATATCATCAGCTGAAGGTTAGAACTGAGGATATTCCAAAGTCGGCTTTTAGAACTCGGTACGGGCATTATGAATTCCTAGTCATGTCCTTTGGATTGACTAATGCTCCTGCTGCCTTCATGGATATGATGAACCGGGTATTCAAGGAATATTTGGATCACTTTGTGGTCGTCTTTATTGATGACATCCTTATTTATTCCAAAAGCCGTGAAGATCATGAGCAACACTTGAGGTAGGTACTCCAAAAGCTTCGTGAATACAAACTTTATGCCAAGTTGAAGAAATGCGAGTTCTGGCTGGAAGAAGTAGCATTCCTTGGGCACGTAGTATCAAGTCGTGGAATATCGGTTGACCCGGCAAAGATTGAAGCTATTCAAAGCTGGGAGCAACCTAAATCAGTGACCGAGGTACGTAGCTTTCTTGGTTTAGCTGGTTATTATCGGAGATTCGTGGAAGGATTTTCTCGAATCGCTACTCCATTAACTCAGCTGATTCGAAAAGATACAAAGTTCGGTTGGAGCGAAGAATGTGAGCAGAGTTTTCAAGAACTCAAGAGGAGACTCATTTCAGCACCTGTTCTAACAATACCATCTGGCTCGGAGGGATTTGTCATCTACAGTGATGCTTCGGGCAAAGGGTTGGGATGCGTTCTCATGCAACATGGAAAAGTCATAGCCTATGCATCAAGACAACTCAAGGAATATGAGAGGAATTATCCTACTCATGATCTAGAGTTGGCAGCTGTTGTCTTTGCACTTAAAATTTGGAGGCATTACTTGTATGGGGAGAAGGTGGAGATCTTTACGGATCATAAAAGCCTAAAATATTTCTTCACTCAAAAGGAACTCAACATGCGACAACGACGTTGGCTTGAACTGTTGAAAGATTATGATCATACCATTCAATACCATCCTAGAAAAGCGAACGTGGTAGCTGACGCATTGAGTAGAAGATCATATGCAAGTACGAGTGCGATATTGTCAACACAAAGGCCCATTTTGTGTGATTTGTAAAGGATGGAGATAGAGTTAAAGACTCCAGGGACCCATATGATGATGGCGAATATACAAGTAGAACCGATTTTAATCGATAAAGTTAAAGCTGCTCAAGCTACAGACCTGGAGCTGATGCGTATGAGGAAGAAAGTGCAAGAAGGTTCTATGCCGGAAGCAAGAATCGATGAAGAAGGAATACTTCAAGTCAAATCCAGACTTTGTGTTCCTAACAACCCTGATTTAAAGTATGAAATCATGATGGAGGCGCACAACACACTGTTTGCAATCCATCTTGGAAGTACCAAAATGTATCATGATCTTCGTCATACATTTTGGTGGAGCAATATGAAGAGAGAGATAGCGTTGTTTATCTCAAGGTGTCTAACTTGTCAACGAGTCAAAACGGAGCATCAAGTACCAAAAGGTCCATTGCAACCACTTGAAATTCCAGAATGGAAGTGGGAGCACATTACCATGGATTTCGTTACCGGTCTTCCTAAGGTTTCTCAAGGTATAGATGCGATTTGGGTCATTGTTGATAGATTGACCAAGTCTGCTCATTTCTTACCGATACGAGAAACTTATACACTTGAACGTCTTGCTCGTATGTACATAAATGAGATTGTAAGACTGCATGGTATGCCAGTATCCATAGTTTCTGATCGAGACCCAAGATTCACTTCACGATTTTGGGTTAGTTTACAAAAAGCTATGGGCACGAAGTTACGATTTAGTTCAGCATATCATCCTCAGACGGACGGACAATCAGAGAGGACTATTCAAACTCTTGAAGATCTATTAAGACTCTGTGTCTTTGACTTCAAGAGAAGTTGGGACAAGTTCTTACCATTGGTGGAGTTTTTCTACAACAACAGTTATCAAGCAAGTATTGGCATGGCTCTATTCGAAGCATTGTATGGAAGAAAATGTCGTTCTCCAGTATGCTGGGATGATGTGGGTGAAGCAACGTTGTTGGGACCGGAGTTGGTACGTATGACTACAGAAAAGATTCAAACGATCCGACAACGTATAAAAATCTCACAAGACCGACAAAAGAGTTATGCTGATCTTCATCGAAAGGACGTGAAATTTGATGTAGGAGATCATGTGTTCTTACGTGTTGCTCCATGGAAAGGAGTTACGAGATTTGGAAAGAGAGGAAAGCTTAATCCTCGATTCATCGGTCCATTTTTAATCCTCGATCGAGTAGGAACTGTGGCTTATAGACTCGTTTTATCGCCAAGTATATCTCGTGTTCATAACGTTTTTCACATATCCATGTTACGCAAATATGTGGAAGACCCGAACCACATTATTGAGTTAGAACCGGGCGAAATAGCGGAAGATTTGACGTATGAAGAAGTTCCTGTTCAAATCTTGGATAAGAAGGAACATATTCTACGCTCCAAGGTTATACCTCAAGTCAAAGTTTTGTGGAGAAACCACGATGTTGAGGAAATGACCTGGGAGTTAGAATCTGAAATGAAATCAAGGTATCCTTACCTTTTCGACATACCAGGTACGAACCCTAATTTGGAGGGTGAAATTTCATAAGAAGGGGAGGTTGTAAGACCCCAACTTTTATAAATAAAGATGAATTTTCTATAAATATCATTTTTAAATATTATGGAGTTAATTTGATATAATGTTATAGTTGTGGGTAATATTTATAAATTTTGCAAAGTACGCAAGTTGTTATATAATATTCGATTGGTCGGGGAATATTCGTTTTAACAGGAAATATTCGTACAACGACACAATCATTGGTGGACCCCACAACGGAATTATTGTCGGATTGAAAAAATGACAAAAATATTTTATTAAAAATAACGGCGGAAATTTTACCATTGTTGCTGTTGAACTACTCGGTAGTAAAAGTACAGTAATACGTGTGGTTGCATAGTAGCACACGGTATTGATTATTAATGCTTATGTGAGAAGTCACTCAGTTTGATTCAATTATTGTCAGTTAATAATATGAATTATTTAGCGATAATGACGTTTTGTTTTATTCGTATTATTAACGTAATAAAACAGAAACATCTTTTTATATAAAACAGAATACTTTATTAAAGTTATTCTATAAATAGAATATATTATATTTTATTTAAAAGATTTTTCTTTAAATATGGACCGTCAGATTAAAGTAATCAATCTGGACCGTTCATGGATTAGTTACTATGCATTCAATTTTTCTATAAATAGCAGCTCATTCCTTCATTATTTCTTACGAATTCACTGAACTCTAGAGAGAAAAACTATAGAGAGAGAGAGAAAGAGTATTCTGCTACTTAACTACTTCCTTATTTCAGCTCGTTTTCAAAACGGTAGGGAATATTAGTTCTTTTATATTTATGAAGAGAACTTCTGTTATTCCATTCTTTATTATTTTGTTGGAATAACCAGTATATGCGGTCTACCCTACACTTGGTGACATTCTTCTATTATTCTGTTGGAACATCCTGTCTGTGTGTTTTACACCGGACCTGGTTCCGTTTTTATTATTATTCTGTTGGACACCTGTCTGTGCGTTTTACACGTGGTTCCGTTTTATTATTATTCTGTTGGAACATCGTCTGTGTTTTACACCGGACCTGGTTCCATTATTTATTATTCTGTCGGAATATCCTGTCTGTGCGTTTACGCCGGACCTGGTTCCATTATTTATTATTCTGTCGGAATATCCTGTCTGTGCGTTTACGCCGGACCTGGTTCCATTATTTATTATTTTGTTGGAATAACCTATCTGTGCGGTCTATCGCATGCATGGTGATTTCTTTTGTTATTCCATTCTTTATTATACTCAGTTGGTTAAGTTTTGACTTCTATACTCCGTGAAATTTGTGAAATATCCTTGACATTTGCGCTTCATCTAGTATCTATTCATGAAAATATTCACCTGATCATTCTTGAATTTTACTCCACAAAGTAGTATCATGTTGACAATTTGGACGTTGTTAATTCTTGGATAAATTAATTCTTGAACTTGTTTTATTGAATTCTTATATCATTGTCATCATCCTCATGTTTATATTCTGTTGAAAGTCATCTGTGGCCTGTAGTGAATAGATAGACTTGGTATGATTATGACTAGGGATTATTCGGTGTAATCATGACCGTAATGTTACGAATGATGTGGTAAAAGTCCTCATTGGCCCGTAGTGCATTGATGGACAGTTGTTGGCATGATCATGACCATTAATGAATATACGAATATCCTTGGCCGTAGTGCAGGGGTGATTCGATGATGTGGATTATTTTATTAAGCTGAGTCTCAGCGATCACAGTGTTGGAAAATCTTTTAAATCATAAAAGATAGTAGAGTTTATTTTCTACTTGACTCTCTTAATGGATTGCTTGTTCCGCTACAGTTAAACTTGATGTCTATTATATTTTATCAGTTTAACATTGTTAAAGGCTAATGATAATTTATTCTGCATTATCTTAGTCGTAATATTTCTTACTGGGCTAGTTGAGCTCACCCTTTCTTTCACTGTTCTCTTCAGGAAATGAGAACGTAGCTGGGGCAAGTCGGGGAACAGAGTGATGGTCCGAATGGTAGTATTAGTTTGTAGTCCTCACTATTCTATGTAATGGTGTGTTAATAAATGTAACGATGACTCCTTTTGAGTATGAATACTCTCTAGAAGATAATATTTATATTCAAACTCACAGTTTATATTTTGTCGTATTATACACGACAGTTGTATTATTAAGTTGTATTTGTATTCTGTACTATGTATCTGACGACCCAAGATGGGTGATGTATACCTAATTTTGGGGGCGTCACAATTTTTATGATGAGAAAAATATTCATTGTATGTGGATATAGATGGAGAAAACATTTAATGTGACAATTGTTGAAAATTAATATTTTATCTTTTTCTGATAAAAAATTTATTTAAATATATTATTATATTATAATAATATAATAATGGTGATATTTTTACAATGAATCTGGGATATATGAATAAATGAGGAGGAAGAGCATTTTTGTTACTAAAAATATTTAAAACATGTTTGTCATGTTTGTGGACCCCATTTCTTGACTGAAATTTTATTATAGCTTGTAAAATCGTCCGTTTGTGGATTTTGGTCAATTTCTGTTTGAAATTTAGAAAAATTATCTTCTGTAAAGTCGTAGAGAATAGAATTTCCTATGGAAAGGACATGAGGTTCGAATTTTTCTGATAAAAGGGCTATTTATTTTGAATTATTGAAATTCTGAAGTTCCTGAATAATTGATTTTTAGAAGTTTTAATTGTTTTATTTAAGAAAAACGTTTTTTGCGATTCCACATGTGTGGTAAATGAGCTGAATTCAGATTCTTTGGTGGTGGGCTTGAATATTTAATAAATAAAATTATTTTATTAAATTTTCTGTTTTGGTGTTCTAAGCATTTTCTTATAAATAGGCTGCTTAGGTTAGAATTAAAAAACACACCAAAAATTGAAGTTTTCTCTCTCTTTCTCTCTCTATATTATCGAGCGTATTCTTGTGAGTATATTAAGACTTTGAGTGTTACTATACGGTGCAAGTTTCCTTCAACACTATATCCAGTATTCCCATCAGAAGTACCGTCTTTTCGAAATAAGGGATGTTATTTTTTTATAGATGATATTATTTCTTTCAATATTATTATGCCGAAATACTATTCACGTACACGATACTATTCACGAATACGACACTATTCACTAAAAAATTTAAAAAAAATATCTTTTCAAGATATCTATTATGGATACTAGCTTTGATTGTATCCATATTTTGATCAATCTTGAATTTTACTCCACTATGATTATTTATGAAGTATTTTTGAACTTGGATTGTTTAAAGAACAAATCTTTAATATTTGTTCTTTTGTTTCACTGGATTCGTTTTCTTTAAAATATTTTTCATTATCCTCAGTCCTAAATGATGATATTACTGAATATCTTTGGCCTGTAGTGCAAAGATGAATGATTTTCTGATGAATATCTTTTGCCCGTAGTGTAAAGATGAACATGTGTTTAGATGAACATGACCAACTGATGAATATCTTTGGCCTGTAGTGCAAAGATGAATATTTAATTCAAGATGTATATTGATTGATGTTGTAGGGATAAAATATTGATGATGGACTTTTAAATTCATAGATGATAGTAGATTTCATCCTCTACTTAACTCTTCTAATGAATTATTATTTTCACTGCGAATATTGATTTAAAGTTTGTTGTCTATTGTATTCTATTAGATTTTTTTCCTGTTGAGGACTAACGATAATTTGTTCTATATTATCTTAGTCATAATATTCTTTACTGGGCTAGTTGAGCTCACCCTTTTTCTTTTTGTTCCATTTTTCTTCTCAGGAGGTGAGAATGTAGCGAGTACTAGTCGGGGTATGGAATGATGGTTCTAGAAAGATGTTTTAGTAGTCCTCACTATTTTTGTGAAATAAAGTATCAATAATTATTATGAGGACTTATTTGAGTGTGGATATTGTCTAGAAGATAATAGTTGTATTTTAAACTCACAGTTAAGTGTTGTCGTCTTTTGCACGATAATTATATTAATAAAGTTGTTGTTATTTCTGTACCATGTATTTGACAACTCAGAATGGGTGATGTATACCTATTTTGGGGGCGTCACAATAACTGATAGTCAAGTAGACTTTGAACTATAAAACTCTAATGAAATCAATAGCTGATTGACCCTTTAGTTATTGGCTACAAAATAAGTATTTGAGGGGATCAGTCTCGCGTACACCATGTATATGCATAATATTTAAATCTGCTCTTTGTATCTTATATTAGATACATGGGGTACTCCCCTATCATAAAAGAGGTGTTCTTTCAGTCTAAGAATCCTTACCATCCATTGGTTTGGATAACTTTTATAAAACTTCATACACTTGTCTGACCGAACAAAGGTTCAGACTCTATCTGACACAGTTCAAGAATTGTAGAACTTTAAATGATGTACAAATCCAAGACTGTACGAACTCAAGTGCACTAAGTGTGAATATCAATAATATCGATATGGAATAATTGTAAAGTAATTAAACCACTTAATAACATGCTTGGAAATAAAGTTCAAGCTTAAATGAATAACTTTCAATTCAATAATAACCTGCTCAATACAATATGAGAAGGATAGGAAACTTTCACAAAAATAAGTGAAGTTTAGCAACTTGCACAATATTCAAAGTTGTGTAAGGTAGAGAACTTGCACAATCAAAGGGTGAAGTTCGGGAACACATGCTCAATACAAATTTGAGTAAAGTTAGGGAACTTACAACACAATAAAAATAGTGTTCAGATACTTGCTCAAGTAAAAGAGTAAGAATTAAGGAACTTGCACTGTGACGCCCCCAAATCAGGGTTACCTGACTCCCGAGTTTGGTGTTCACGATCCACAATATAATACCATCTAACTACCCATTCATATAGAAATAGTAATGCATATCACATTAACATATGTTGTTAATACATTAGTCCTAGGTCCGCTAACCTTAACATTAAAAACATACCTTTTAGATATACAAAAAAGGTTTACAAAACAACATAATAAATATGCTAATCATAACTAATTTATCACGATGCCTTTTCCTTTATTCTTCACTGCACCTTCTACCACTTCGTTTCTAGCTGAAAAGTTTTATATATAGCAAGGGTGAGCAACAAGTTTGCTCCTTAAGTTTAGTCATACGATAAATGTATAAGAATCAATAACAAGTCTTCTCGCCTTCTATGCAACACAATAATTTGATAATGAAAGAGTACAATGCTTTCAAAGTTTCTACGATATTCTAATGAATAATCAAGAATCAATTCTACGTAATAACAAAGTGGAATGTTTTCCAGATTTATGTTGAGTGATCCATTAGATCTTGAACTTCTCTTCTCGGGTATATATCAAAATTTTACTTTGACATATACGTAGGTGTATCAGATAATTATTAAGATTAAATCATACCCCTCTGCAAGTACTTAGAGCCGGCCAACTCCTTGTACCCTATATTATGCATAATACTTAAGTCGCGCGCAATTGTCGAATATACGACTAAAAATGTTCCATTTATATAAAAGGTTGTTCTTTTCAGCCTCAGAATCAAGATTTGATTTAACAACGAAATTCAATGATTTCAATTTCTATTTACTTATCGATCTAGCCGAAATAATTGGCATCGATCTGTCAATAACAATTGAATTCTCCTCTCAAATCTATTAAGTTCTAACAAATGTTCGTCTAGCCAGAATAATTAGCTAAGACATTTCTCAACATAATTTGACAATAAATAGGAATTATCTATACTGTCAATATTAGCTTCTACGGATATGAATATCCAACAACAGTTATTCTACGAATGTATATTTTACGAATCAACAATTTAATTTAAATTATTAAACATGCATTAACTGCGAATAATCAACAATAAATTCTTGGACGTGGTATAATTAGCAATAATTAACCACTATAATATTTAAGCAATATTAACTCAAGGTTGAGTTAGAAAACTTGTCTCTTCCGCTGTTTACAGCTACATAATATACTTATCTACTTTTGAAATACCTATAACCAATAATATTGATCTCACAATTATCATAATAATTTATAACACATAACACTGTAATTTACAGTCAATTCACTCCTAGACACATTACCACATAGTCACATCAGTGTTTATAACCTATATAAACACTTATCCAGTCTAACTAGTTTAGTCTAATTGGACTTCAGTATATTCTCGGTGTTCTGGTCACCTTATCTGACAATTAACACATTGATTGTCAATTTAATTTGGTTTCTAATCTTCAATATTAATTTAGTTTCTAATCTTCAATATTAATTTAGATAAGTCAATTATCATTAATACTATTTTTTGGAAGCTTTTAATAATTTATAAGCAATTATTATAATTTATAATAATTTTTCAAACATCATAATCATTTTTAAATGATTTAATTATCAAATAATCTTATCATCATTAATATTTAATAATATAAAAATATTAATGATATACTTATCAAAATACTAAAGTTATTATTAATAACTTAAAAATATTTTTAAATCATCAATATTCTACTTAAATGATTTTTAAAATAATTAAAATCATTTTTAAACCATTACCATTAATATTTAAATACTGATAAAATTATTATCAAAATATTAAAAGTCATTAATTATAACTTAAAATATTTTTAAAACATCTTTCTCATTTTTAAATCAATAAAATCATTTTTAATTCACTTATTTAATATAATAATTAAATAAATATATTATCATTAATATTAAATTATTAATAAAAATTCTCTAAAAATATTAAAAGTTACATTTTATAACTCAAAATATTTTTAAACCCTTTATAATTATTTAAAATGATTTTTATAATATTAAAATCAATTTTCTCTAATTTATTTAATACACTAATTAAATAAATTAAATATCATTAATATTCAAATAATTATAAATATTAATGAAAAATGTCCCAAATAATTAAAAGTTATTTTTCAGAATTTAAAATGATTTTTAAAACCATTTTTGTAATTTTTATAATTTATTTTCTATTTTTATGTATTTTTCGAAAATTAAGAAAATAAAATTAATAGAAACCGTCGCTGAAGCCTATAGCAACACTTGTCTGTCGTCTTAGGTGTTCTTGGTTCAAAAACACTGACAATCTCAGTGTACAATGGGTCATGTTTGACCACCTTTTAATCTTTGATCAAGCTTATTTTGGGAAATCTAAGACTTTGATATTGTAGTATTAATGTAAAACTACAACATCCAACCATCACTTTGGTCAAATAACAACACAACAAGGAGATCTAAGTCTCCAAAGTTGTTGTCAGGCGGTTATTGGGTTTTCCAGAAACCCAGGCAGCTCGACTACCTACTTTCTTGCTCGATTATCTATGAGTTTTGGTCATGATTTATATGATCTAATGGCTCAAATATGTAGTCCATGTATCAATGAACATTTACATTACAACAAATCAGTTTACTAACAACAGAATCACAATATATGACCCGGTCAAACCTTGTCAGAGGGCTGTTCATCCGATTTTCTGGAAATTCCAGAAAACGGCTATCATGGTCGAGTAGGCTACTTTGACCACTTGCTACACTCTATATATTGATTGCTTACATGATCTAAAGCCATATATTTAAAGAACACATAACAGGCTACAAGTTGATTACAAAAACACTATCAAACGACATCAAATATGTCAGATCTGGGTCATTCAAATAGTTGTCATGTGACGCCCGCAAAATAGGTATACATCACCTATCTTGGGTCGCCAAAAAATACACTACAGACAACTACATTTATACAACTGTCGTGTAAAATACGACGACACATATACTGTGAGTTTCAATACAAATATTGTATCGTATATAATACGACAATATTCATACTCAAATTATTACAATGCCATATAAAGTACAGCAGCAAATATTTCAAGTCTCCAAAGAAATACGAGAAGATTTATGTCCTCATTCTAATGGAGTGCATTTTGACGCTTTCAAATTTGAGTTCGCATCACCCTATTTTTGTTCACCACAATTAAATATTAAATGATGTATAAAATATGTCACGCACATTTTAAATTATCAGTACAATTATTATGCCCCACCGTTTCATAATTTGATTAGGATTTCGACTAATTTGAAACACCACTTTATACCCTCGTCCTCTCTGCTAGTCCCATCTACACTTTTATTTCCTGAAAGGGGTGGTGAAATAAAAGGATGAGCACAAATAGCCCAGTAAAGAATATCATGACTTAAGATAATTAAATTATCAAAATAATTCAGATATTTAGAACATATGGTAGAAGATAAAAGTTTTCAACCATAATACTAGCGGAATCAACAATCTATTAGAAGAGTCAAGTAGAACATAATATCTACTATCTCCTCTAGATTAAAAGTCGATCGTTAATTTTTCATTCCTGTAATACTCATAAACAATTCTTTGTTATACCCAAGACAAAGATAACTCTCATCACCTGTCTTCACCTTAACCACCACAGACTATAATTAAATCACAATTCATATTTATAATCAGGTAAATCAACAGGTCGTCTTTGCAATACAAGCCTAAGACATACAACTATAAAATCAATAACGTTGAGACTCATCTCAATAGTATCACGACCACGAATTATCCATGCACTACGGGCCAAAGATATTCATGTTTTCAACATTACGGTCATGACTATACTAAATAATCCCTTGTCACAATTATACCAAGTCCATCAATGCACTACGTGCCAAAGATGACTTTTACCACATCATTTGTAACATCATGGTCATGATTATACCGAATAATCCTTGGTCATAATCATACCAAGTCCATCAATGCACTACGGGCCAAAGATGACTTTTATCACATCATTTGTAACATTACGGTCATGATTATACCGAATAATCCTTAGTCATAACCATACCAAGTCCATCTATGCACTACGTGCCAAAAATAACTTTCATGACAATATAAGCATGAGGATGATGACAATGATATATATAATGAATAAACATAAATAATCAGAATAATAAGATAACATAGATCTTAGTGCTTTTCAACTTAATTATCTAGAGTCCAAGTTGCTAACATAATATTAGATAAAGCATAAACTATTAAGGATATTCTAATCCTTTTCGGACTTTTCACCAATTAGTGATAAACTGAATAAACGCATAATAATATCTTACCATAATATGGAGTATGAAAGAAAATGATATTCCTTTTACCATAAAAATGATACCCTCTTACCATAGTAATGATATCCCTTACCTTAACATGTGACTTGATTCTGCTTTCTGTGAAATTAATCAACTTAAACAATGCTTGCATTCCTTATCTACACTTGGTGTAACATTACACTCAATAGAAATACTCCACATATTATAGTAAACGAATTATGTATTTGTAGTGTAATGATGGTGTGTCTTTAGTTACTCAACCGAGCAACCTATTTATATTAAAAATTTAGTAAACAACTAGCACACCTGCTTTGACAAAATAACCAAATGAGGTATATAACAATGGTAGTGAATTTATGGTTCTACCGAGAAAATTAAACCAGCTTGTACGCGTTTTAACAAAATTTGTTCAATAATAGAGTTGTGGTCTATACTACTTTAGAAAAAGTAGAGTGTCGGCAAGTCCTGCCAATTTACTTTTGTAAAAAGAAAATAATTGAACAAACATCTGTATATCATACTTATCTTTAATCAACACCTTTTATTTATCACTTATTTACACATCTTCAATATTTTAACAATTATTCATAATTATTAACATAGACTCACAATACTTCCAACTAGTATAATTATATCATATCAAATAATATGAGTCACTGTGCAATAACTACTGTGACAATTATTGAATAAAAGACTGAGTGGCTTCTTATATAGTTAAAAATCAATAATATGAATCACTGTGCAATAATTACTGTGACAATTATTGAATGAAATACATGGTGACTTTTTACGTAAGAATCAAATCAATACCTTACTATAAACAATTTAAATTTTATTAAAAGTAGGAATCAACACCAAGTCACATTTATCTCGAATAACATATAAACCAACTAATAATTTATTATTCATTTAAGTTATCTTTATTTGTCGCATAAAATTATTATTCATATTCCAAAACTTTTAGAAGTGAATAATAAAACTTAAAAAATCTAAAACTTCATATACGATAATCCACTATTATGATATTATTACCATTTTTACTTTAACAAAAAATATTATTTTTGTTTTTATCATAACTCATTCGTTACTTGTGCGTTTACATCCCGACACCTCATGAGCTTACTAACACTTCTAAAATACTTAAAATAGTATTCTGAACTTTCTAAACAATTTTCATATTTTTCAGATTATCCAACAATTTTCTATAATTATTTCTATTTATAAAAACTATCATTTAATAGCTTAACAATAGAAATACTAACTCCACTTACTTATATATCTTAAAAACATCATCAATAATAATCTTATATTTTTATAATATTTTTAGCAGAATTTATAATTTCTCATCATTCATAGAATTTTCTATGAATTTCCTCCATTTTTAAACTAACCATAAATAGTTTTAAAATATAATAAATATTTCTGTTATTAAAAATTTTTCCAAAACTGTCCAGAAATTATAAAATAACATTATTAGATTTTCACCAAATTTCATAATTTTTCATCATTCAAAGAATTTCTATGAATTTCTTCTATTTTCAAACTAACTATAAATAGTTTAAAAATACAATAATTACTTCTGCTTTTCAGTAATTCATCAAAATTTTATAGAAATTCTAAGATGATATTATAAACATTCTGTAAAAATATTACAGCCCAAATAATTTTTCTGATAAATTAATTATAAATTCTAATATTCAGAAACTTCAATAATTCATAATAATTATCCCTTTTATCAAAAAAATTACAGATCTTATGTTCTTTCCATGTAAAATTTGATTCTATACAACTTTGTAGAAGAAAGTTTTTCCAAATTTTGACTCTAACATAGAGAGATATTCTTATCGAAAAATTTTGCTTGAAAATTTCCAAATCAGTCACCTCACAAAATTTATAACAAATCATACGTTAATCTATAACGGTTCAAAATTTGTGGACATATACTCAACTTACATATGTATAACATATCCAAAAATTACAACGATCCAACGGTCGGATTAAAAATTATAAATCACACAATAAAGCTAAAGAATACTAGTTTTTCGGACTATAAGTCCTTCGCACCAGTTTCACTCAAACTATCACCACGAAAAATTCACAAAGAATTTTTGAGTGATTCCAATTTCTGCGATTATCTTACTTCCAGGGCTTTCTTTTGATATATGGCTCATCTTCTAACTCATTATGCACAAAGAGTTATGGATTTTACAAAATCAAGTAGTAAACTAATTTTTATGAAAATTTCCAGATTTTGTTTTTCACTTGATTTCTTGATTTCTCTCATTTGATTCATGTTTATACAAGTTTAAATCATCCAATACATACATACGTATGTACTCTTTACATAAAATTTATAAAAACTAAAATTACCAAGATTTTGAAAATACCTTTCTTGATTTCTTTTTCATTTCTTCTTTATTTCTTCATTTCCTTCTTCTTCTTCCTCTCTTCCTTTATCTTCTCTTTTGCTAAAAATTGGGCTACGAGAAGGAATATGGGAATGGAGAAAATCATCCTTTCCTTCTCTCTCTCCTCTTTCTTCCTTTCTTTTCTCTTTCTCTCTTCTTATTATTTTGGCTACGGGAAGGAGTGGGATAATGGAAGGTGTTGAAAATTTTGCCTTAGTAGGCTAATAAGTTAGCCTAGCTCTTTGCCCCACTCTTGCCTTAACATGTGACAACCAATCATAAAAGAGTATGGTGCATAATTTATGAAGAATTTGGTAGCATACAGAAAATTAAAATCAGCAGTTCTCCTACCTCGTGATCTCCAACGTTCTTTAATCAATTTCTTAGCCGCCCCCCAATAATTTTCCCACATACTTTCTTTATTTGCTCAATTATCTGATTAATTGCTCATTTGACCACTTATCAATTTAACATTTTATAATTTTAGACTAATAATCATAAATTAAATTAGACTTTTATTTTATAAAAGTCGGGGTTTTACATGTCAGACACTAGTTTAGCCTTTCTGGGTTACCCAGATTTGGCCCGGTCATGCCCGGTCAACGAGTTTTGACCATTAATAACTAAGAATCTAGACATTAAACGACACTGATTCCACTTCCAGAGTAAAGACCACATGACAAGCTACATATATCAACTTTAAAACATCAAAAAACATAAACGAACAAGAATCTGTGGCTTCTGACATTAGCTTGTTAGACCACAAATTTTATTTTTGGACAGTTTTGGAAAAACTAGATTTTAAAGCACTTTGATGCTATGGATCCATGATGGATCAACATAGATCAACTAAAAACATCCTTTAACACATATATAAACACTCAAACACAAAAATTTTCTTAGCATGTAAGATCAAAATAGGTTTGGGCCTTTATACCTTTTCTTGAATAAGCTTGGATCTTTGATCTCCTAAACTGAACTTGATGTTTCTAGAGGTAATTTAGTGACTGATATACTTGCTAATTTCGGAGCTCTTGTGTGAGAGAGAGTTGGTGAGAGCTTTGAGAGAAAATAAGCAAAAATGGGTACACTTTCTCTCTCACAATCTTATATAATCTCTTAGATTCATTGCATGATCTGATAGCTGGTTGATTTTGCTGGATTTTTAGGTCACCAAGTCAATTTAGTTGGTCACCCACTAAAGGTATTGGTATTTTTATAAGTTACCATTTAAAGAAAATGAAAAAGGGCATTTTGGTCTTTAGCATTATATTTTTACTAGCATACATGGAATTTGTCACACCCTTAGGGTTTAACCCTAAGGTTCTAACCCTTAGGTTTTACAATATTAACTTTCTAGGATTTTCTAATTAGGGTATTTAAATTAGAAAGTTAAGATTTTAAAACCATAATTAGGGTTTCCTAAATAAATTAGATTTTTCTAATCATATTAACGTTTAATAAACACATTAAGCTTACCAATTAGGATTAGGGTTTTATAATTAGGGTTTAGTATTCCCGGACTTAAAATTAGGGTTTTTCGGCATACGATTAGGGTTTCTAACGGTACGTTAGGTTTTCTAAATATGAGATTAGGATTTCTAATCTCTTATTAGGGTTTGTAAATTTTAAACCTTATCCGATCAATTATTGATCAAACTTTCTCTTCAGTACAAACACATACTCATCAATATAATTATTTTAATTATATTTTCTATCGAATCCCTATCCAAAAATTATGGTTAGGGTTTCTAAAGCTGTTAAGCACAACTCTACTTTAATTTACCAGTCAATACATAAATTGACCTCTTCTTGAAACTCGTATCACAGATACTCAGTACAATATTAACAGTCAATATTAAATAAAAAAATTTATTCGTAAAATTTTGATTATTCGAAATCCCGGGTTATTACATTCACCCCTCCTGTGACGCCCCCAAAATTAGGTATACATCACCCATCTTGGGTCGTCAGATACATAGTACAGAATACAAATACAACTTACTAATACAACTGTCGTGTACAATACGACAAAACATAAACTGTGAGTTTGAATACAAATATTATCTTCTAGAGAGTATTCATACTCAAAAGGAGCCCTCATTACATTTATTAACACACCATTACATAGAATAGTGAGGACTACTAACTAATACTATCATTCGGACCATCACTCCGTTCCCCGACTTGCCCCAGCTACGTTCTCATTTCCTGAAGAGAACAGTGAAAGAAAGGGTGAGCTCAACTAGCCCAGTAAGAAATATTATGACTAAGATAATGCAGAATAAATTATCATTAGCCTTCAACAATGTTAAACTGATAAAATATATTATACATCAAGTTTAACTGCAGCGGAACAAGCAATCCATTAAAAGAGTCAAGTAGAAAATAAACTCTACTATCTTTTATGATTTAAAAGGTTTTTCAACACTGTGATCGCTGGGACTCAGCTTAATAAAATAATCCACATCATCGAATCACCCCTGCACTACGGCCAAGGATATTCGTGTATTCATTAATGGTCATGATCATGCCAACAACTGTCCATCAACACACTACGGGCCAATGAGGACTTTTACCACATCATTTGTAACATTACGGTCATGATTATACCGAATAATCCATGGTCATAATCATACCAAGTCCATCTATGCACTACAGGCCACAGATGACTTTTAACATTTTATAAACATGAGGATGATGACGATAATATAAGAATTCAATAAAACAAGTACAAGAATTAATTTATCTAAGAATTAACAACGTCCAAATTGTCAACATGATACTGATTTGTGGAGTAAAATTCAAGAATGCTTAGAAGAATATTTTCATGAAAAGATACTGGATGAAACACAATTATCAAGGATATTCCACAAATTTCATGGAGTATAGAAGTTAAAACTTAACCAACTGAGTATAATAAAGAATGGAATAACAAAAGAAATCACCATGCATGCGATAGACCGCACATACAGGTTATTCCCACAGAATAATAATTAATGGAACCAGGTCCGGCATAAAACGCACAGACATGATATTTCAACAGAATAATAATAAAGACGGAACCAGGTCCGGTGTAAAACACACAGACAGGATGTTCCAACAGAATAATAATAAAGAAGGAACCAGGTCCGGTGTAAAACACACGGACAGGATGTTCCAACAGAATAATAATAAAGACGAAACCAGGTCCGGTGTAAAACACACAGACAGGATGTTCCAACAGAATAATAATAAAAATGGAACCAGGTCCGGTGTAAAACACACAGACAGGATTTTCCAACAAAATAATAGAAGAATGTCACCAAGTATAGGGTAGACCGCGTATACAGGTTATTTCAACAGAATAATAAGAAATGAAATAACAACAGTTCTCTTCATGAATAAGAAAGAATAACACCCCTTATCATTTTAAAAAAGAGATGAAATAAGGAAGTAGTTAAGTAGCAGAATACTCTTCTTCTCTCTCTCTATAGTTTCTCTCTCTAGAGTTCAGTGAATTCGTAAGAAATAATGAAGGAATGAGCTCTATTTATAGAAAAATAGAATGCATAGTAACTAATCCATGAACGGTCTAGATTGATTACTTTAATCTGACGGTCCATATTTAAATAAAAATCTTTTAAATAAAATATAATGTATTCTATTTATAGAATAACTTTAATAAAGTATTCTATTTTATATAAAAAGATGTTTCTATTTTATTACGTTAATAATACGAATAAAAGAAAACGTCATTATCGCTAAATAATTTATATTATTAAATGACAATAATTGAATCAAACTGAGTGACTTCTCACATAAGCATTAATAATCAATACCGTGTGCTACTATGCAACCACACGTATACTACCGAGTAGTTCAACAGTATCAATGGTAAAACTTCCGCCGTTATTTTTAATAAAATATTTTTGTCGTTTTCTCAATCCGACAATAATTCCGTTGTGGGGTCCACCAATGATTGTGCCGTTGTACGAATATTCCCTGTTAAAACGAATATTCCCCGACCAATTGAATATTATATAACAACTTGCGTACTTTGCAAAATTTATAAATATTACCCATAACTATAACATTATATAAAATTAACTCCATAATATTCAAAAATGATATTTATAGAAAATTCATCGATATTTATAAAAGTTGGGGTCTTACAACCTCACATTCTTATGAAATTTCGCCCTCGAAATTAGGGTACGTACCTGGTATGTCGAAGAGGTAAGGATTCCTTGATTTCATTTTAGATTCTAACTCCCAAGTCATTTCCTCAACATCGTGGTTTCTCCACAAAACTTTGACTTGAGGTATAACCTTGGAGTGTAGAATATGTTCCTTCTTATCCAAGATTTGAACAGGAACTTCTTCATACGTCAAATCCTCCGCTATTTCGTCTGGTTCTAACTCAATAATGTGGTTCGGGTTTTCCACATATTTGCGTAACATGGATATGTGAAAAATGTTATGAACACGAGACATACTTGGCGGTAAAGCGAGTCTATAAGCCACAGTTCCTACTCGTTCGAGGATTAAAAATGGACCGATGAATAGAGGATTGAGCTTTCCTCTTTTTCCAAATCTCGTAACTCCTTTCCATGGAGCAACACGTAAGAACACATGATCTCCTATATCAAATTCCACGTTCTTTCGATGAAGATCAACATAACTCTTTTGTCGATCTTGTGAGGTTTTTATACGTTGTCGGATCGTTTGAATCTTTTCTGTAGTCATACGTACCAACTCCGGTCCCAACAATGTTGCTTCACCCACCTCATCCCAGCATACTGGAGAACGACATTTTCTTCCATACAATGCTTCGAATGGAGCCATGCCAATACTTGCTTGATAACTATTGTTGTAGGAAAACTCCACCAATGGTAAGAACTTGTCCCAACTTCCCTTGAAGTCAAAGACACAGAGTCTTAATAAATCTTCTAGAGTTTGAATAGTCCTCTCTGATTGTCCGTCCGTTTGAGGATGATATGCCGAACTAAATCGTAAATCTGTGCCCATAGCTTTTTGTAAACTAACCCAAAATCGTGAAGTGAATCTTGGGTCTCGATCAGAAACTATAGATACTGGCATACCATGCAGTCTTACAATCTCATTTATGTACATACGAGCAAGACGTTCAAGTGTATAAGTTTGTCGTATCGGTAAGAAATGAGCAGACTTGGTCAATCTATCAATAATGACCCAAATCGCATATATACCTTGAGGAACCTTAGGAAGACCGGTAACGAAATCAATGGTAATGTGCTCCCACTTCCATTCTAGAATTTTAAGTGGTTGCAATGGACCTTTTGGTACTTGATGCTCCGCTTTGACTCGTTGACAAGTTAGACACCTTGAGATAAACAACGCTATCTCTCTCTTCATATTACTCCACCAAAATGTATGACGAAGATCATGATACATTTTGGTACTTTCAGGATGGATTGCAAACGGTGTGTTGTGCGCCTCCATCACGATTTCATACTTTAAATCAGGGTTGTTAGGAACACAAAGTCTGGAGTTGACTCGAAGTATTCCTTCTTCATCGATTCTTGCTTCCGGCATAGCACCTTCTTGCACTTTCTTCCTCATACGCATCAGCTCCAGGTCTGTAGCTTGAGCAGCTTTAACTTTATCGATTAAAGTTGGTTCTACTCGTATATTGGCCATCATCACATGGGTCCCTGGAGTCTTTAATTCTATCTCCATCCTTTGCAAGTCACACAAAATGGGCCTTTGTGTTGACAATATTGCACTCGTACTTGCATATGATCTTCTACTCAATGCGTCAGCTACCACGTTCGCTTTTCCAGGATGATATTGAATGGTATGATAATAATCTTTCAACAGTTCAAGCCAACGTTGTTGTCGCATGTTGAGTTCCTTTTGAGTGAAGAAATATTTGAGGCTTTTATGATCCGTAAAGATATCCACCTTCTCCCCATACAAGTAATGCCTCTAAATTTTAAGTGCAAAGACAACAGCTGCCAACTCTAGATCATGAGTAGGATAATTCCTCTCATATTCCTTGAGTTGTCTTGATGCATAGGCTATGACTTTTCCATGTTACATGAGAACGCATCCCAACCCTTTGCTCGAAGCATCACTGTAGATGACAAATCCCTCCGAGCCAGATGGTATTGTTAGAACAGGTGCTGAATCCTCTTGAGTTCTTGAAAACTCTGCTCACATTCTTCGCTCCAACCGAACTTTGTATATTTCCGAGTCAGCTGAGTTAATGGAGTAGCGATTCGAGAAAATCCTTCCACGAATCTCCGATAATAACCAGCTAAACCAAGAAAGCTACGTACTTCGGTCACTGATTTAGGTTGCTCCTGTTGGGGTTTCGATATAGAAATGCACAGCGGAAATTAAAATTTAAAGCAATTTCGAAACCCTAAAACAGGATCCATGCGAAAAACAATTAATTCAGTGGTAAGAAATTATACCGATTGTAAAAGCTAGAATCGATGCGATCGAATCTCCAACGCAATTCAAACGGACTGCGTCTCTACGGTATCCACACGAACGCTCCACACGAATCGTCCTACGATCTGCAAAAGAAGGAAACGCGGTACTAGCCACCAAGGATGAGGATTTTTAAACTGTTTTTCTCTAGTCTCTCTCTAAGAGCGGCTAGGGTTTTTTGTTTTGACATAAAACCTAAAGTGACTGATATACATCATATATATAGCAGTTAGGAGGAATTAATCAAAACCTAATGTTATTAAAATCCGAATTTATATATATCTTAATTAAGTCTTACTTAATTAATATACCTATATATAAATTATCCTATTAATTTAAATTCGTAATTTAAAATTATATCAATCATATTGACATATTTAAATCTTTACAATTTAAATTAATTTTCTTTTAATTACGTTCTTTGTGTGTGACCCTATATGTTATTATTACCTTGGAAATAATTTTAAAATCATATTATAAAATTATAAATAGTGAGCGGCATCTAGTAATGCATCACTGCTACCCAAGTAATAATAAGATTGACGATTCGATGCAACCTTTTCGTGACCAATGTTTCAATGTAATTTAATCCTTTTAACCTTGATATCTTAGATTAAACTCGAGTCATGGAATGTGTCATACTCTTCATAATTTAATCTGAGTTTTCTTGATCAATGAGTAGACTATATGAAACAAATCACTATTTGAGCATGGCCATGCATTTCATAGTCCTACTCAATCAAGAGGTCTATGGATATCACCCCTAATATATAGGAGGGTTAAATTCCATCTAGATCACTGATATTCCTCACACGATTCATGATGGACCCAATAATCACCTTTATAGTCCACCCTATTAAAGGCGACCTTTGATGATATTAAAGTACATAAATTCATGTGTAGTAATATAGTGATTTCAGGTCGGAGGATCATTACATCACTGTCACTATGAGAATCGTTAATGACACTTCGCATAATACTCCATATAGAATTCTCATGGTGGGTTTGTCCGGTATATCGTTCTCTAACATATACCTATGCATTGACTCAATATCTCATATATCTATGACCAATGAGATTTAGTCATCAGTCAATCCACATACTAGTCTCAATGCATCATTGTCCCATCAACAATGATACTCGACTAGGGATATTTAAGAACAATGATACTAATTGTAATTATATAATTTCATGTTCAAGTCACATACTTGAAACTATATAATTTGTATCACTATTCTAAGGAATGTTATTATGTTAACAATTATATTACGCAGTAAATAAAACCATAATAAAATCATTTATTTATTCAATTAACAATAATATCAAATGTTAAGTAATTATATCAAATAATTGGCCTCTAGGGCATAAACTCTAACAGCTCCCAGCTTTGAATAGCTTCAATCTTTGTCGGCTCAACCGATATTCCACGACTTGATACTACGTGCCCAAGGAATGCTACCTCCTCCAGCCAGAACTCGCATTTCTTCAACTTGGCATAAAGCTTGTATTTACGAAGCTTTTGGAGTACCAGCCTCAAGTGTTGCTCATGATCTTCATAGCTTTTGAAATAAATAAGGATGTCATCAATAAAGACGACCACAAAGTGATCCAAATATTCCTTGAATACCCGGTTCATCATATCCATGAAGGAAGCATGAGCATTAGTCAATCCAAAGGATATGACTAGGAATTCATAATGCCCGTACCGAGTTCTAAAAGCCGTCTTTGGAATATCCTCAGTTCTAACCTTCAGCTGATGATATCCAGAACGAAGATCGATCTTTGAAAAGAATTGTGCTTCTTGCAACTGGTCAAACAGGTCATTAATACGTGGCAATGGGTACCTGTTTTTGATGGTGACATGATTCAACTCCCGATAATCAATACAAAGTCGCATACTTCCATCTTTCTTCTTCATGAATAGCACAGGAGCACCCCAAGGAGAAGTACTAGGACGAATAAAGCCAATGTCTAACAATTCCTGCAGTGGGATCTTTAACTCCTGAAGTTCAATAGGAGCCATTCGATATGGGGCTTTGGAAATGGGATTTGTACTGGGTTCAAGGTCGATACAAAATTCAATTTCACGCTCTAGGGGTAGGCCAGGAAGTTCTTCAGGGAATACGTCAGGGAATTTATTAACAATAGAAATATCATTCAAAACTGACGTATTTTTGTTTAGATCCGTGACATGAGCTAAGAAAGCTTGACATCCGTTTTTCAATAAACGAATAGCTTAATGTCTTGAGATGACAGCGATTGATTTTAATGGTTTGGTTGCTTGAATTCGCATAATAGGTCGATTAGGAATATGAAAGCTAACAACCTTATGAAAATAATCAATTTTTGTATGATGAGTAGTTAACCAATCAATCCCTAGAATCACGTCAAATGCAAGTATTTTTAATGAAATCAGATCGACAGGTAATGTGTGGGTACCAACTTGAACCAAACAAGACTTATAAACCGTGGATGTAATGAAGGTTTCTCCCAATGGAGTTTCAACAGATAAATCAAAGTCTAATTTCTCCGGAGTCAAATTTAATCGATGAGCGCAAGTAGGAGAAATAAAAGAATGGGTAGAACTGGTATCAAATAAAGTATAGACTTCGTTAGAGTTTATGATAAGCTTACTCGTGATGACCTCATTCGGGTTCCGTGCTTTCTAGGAGGTCATAACAAACGTTCTCCCTTGCACTACCGGTTTTGACTTTTTTGGGACGGCCTTTGGTGTCTCCATCTTGGCTGAACTTATTTTTGGTAAACGACAAAATCAAGCTAAATGACCTTCTCTTCCACAATTATTACATGCTTTAGACGGCATCGCGCAGTTTGGACTGATGTGCCCCTCCCCTCCGCATTTGAAACGTATGATAGGTGGTCGTTCTCATTCCTTAACAACGGGTGCTGGTGCTGACGTCTTTCCATCATTGTTGAATCTCCTCTTCTTGAAATGACCATTCTTATTATTTTGGCCCTGATTACCACCGAAGTGGTTATAATTTTTGGCCTGTTGATTCCCTCCACGCTTGTTGTCACCGCTTCGATGACTGCTCTCACTTGTATTATCATTTTGCCGACTGCTCTCTTTTGGTTGCGTTGACTCGTTATCGCGCTCCACTAACTAAGCCCTATTCACAACATCTGAATACAAACACAGTTTATGAGAAATAAGATGTTGACGTATCTCAGGTTTCACACTTTCGGGAAAGTATTTGTCATTGAACAGCTCTTGGAACTTCTCCCAAGACATCTTCAGTGCGGCAGGTTGAGTACGCTTAATCGATTCCCACCAGTAATCTGCCTCTCTTCGCAACATAAAGGCGGCAAAGGGAACCTTTTGTTCCTCGGAGCATCCCAAGACATCAAATATCTTGGTAATCTGCTTTATCCATGTTTTAGCTATAAGTGGTTTTGGCTCTCCCTTAAACTCTGGTGGTCCCAGCTCCTTGAACTGTTTAGCGGTGACCGTCCGAGAGTTTTCAGTGTTTCCACCTATATTTTGGACAGGAACCGCTCTCGCCTGCTGTTGCATGAACTGCATAAAGTTTATGAACATTCTATCATTCATCATCTGGTCAGTGTTGTTGTTTGCATCAGGATTGTCACCTTCCTGATGCACATTATCCTGATTATTGATATGTGGTGAATCAACAGTCGCCTGTGCTCCATTGCTATTCTCAACATTCTCAGATGCCATTTTCAGATACTGCCACAAAATAAAAGTTAATTGATATGTCATATATTATCCTTATATTATGACCGACCAATTAAATACCATGCAAATAAACTTAGGTAGGTCATACTAGCGAAGGAATTCCCCGTCTCTCCCCTCCTAGTTCTATTCTCACATCTTAGCCAGGGATCATATCCCTAAGCTTTGATACCAACTGTGACGCCCCCAAAATTAGATATACATCACCCATCTTGGGTTGTCAGATACATAGTACAGAATACAAATACAACTTACTAATACAACTGTCGTGTACAATACGACAAAACATAAACTGTGAGTTTGAATACAAATATTATCTTCTAGAGAGTATTCATACTCAAAAGGAGTCCTCATTACATTTATTAACACACCATTACATAGAATAGTGAGGACTACTAACTAATACTATCATTCGGACCATCACTCCGTTCCCCGACTTGCCCCAGCTACGTTCTCATTTCCTGAAGAGAACAGTGAAAGAAAGGGTGAGCTCAACTAGCCCAGTAAGAAATATTATGACTAAGATAATGCAGAATAAATTATCATTAGCCTTTAACAATGTTAAACTGATAAAATATAATAGACATCAAGTTTAACTGCAGCGGAACAAGCAATCCATTAAAAGAGTCAAGTAGAAAATAAACTCTACTATCTTTTATGATTTAAAAGGTTTTTCAACACTATGATCGCTGGGACTCAGCTTAATAAAATAATCCACATCATCGAATCACCCCTGCTCTACGGCCAAGGATATTCGTGTATTCATTAATGGTCATGATCATGTCAACAACTGTCCATCAACGCACTACGGGCCAATGAGGACTTTTACCACATCATTTGTAATATTACGGTCATGATTATACCGAATAATCCCTGGTCTTAATCATACCAAGTCCATCTATGCACTACAGGCCACATATGACTTTTAACATTTTATAAACATGAGGATGATGACAATGATATAAGAATTCAATAAAACAAGTTCAAGATATCATTTATCCAAGAATTAACAACGTCCAAATTGTCAACATGATACTGCTTTGTGGAGTAAAATTCAAGAATGCTTAGAAGAATATTTTCATAAAAAGATACTGGATGAAACGCAATTATCAAGGATATTCCACAAATTTCATGGAGTATAGAAGTCAAAACTTAACCAACTGAGTATAATAAAGAATGGAATAACAAAAGAAATCACCATGCATGCGATAGACTGCACAGACAGGTTATTCCCACAGAATAATAAATAATGGAACCAGGTCCGGCGTAAAATGCACAGATAGGATATTCCAACAGAATAATAATAAAGACGGAACCAGGTCCGGTGTAAAACACACAGACAGGATGTTCCAACAGAATAATAATAAAGACGGAACCAGGTCCGGTGTAAAACACACGGACAGGATGTTCCAACAGAATAACAATAAAGACGGAACCAGGTCCGGTGTAAAACACACAGACAGGATGTTCCAACAGAATAATAATAAAAACGGAACCAGGTCCGGTGTAAAACACACAGACATGATGTTCCAACAGAATAATAGAAGAATGTCACCAAGTATAGGGTAGACCGCGTAAACAGGTTATTCCAACAGAATAATAAGAAATGGAATAACAACAGTTCTCTTCATGAATAAGAAAGAATAATACCCCTTACCGTTTTAAAAAAGAGCTGAAATAAGGAAGTAGTTAAGTAGCAGAATACTCTTCTTCTCTCTCTCTATAGTTTTTCTCTATAGTTTCTCTCTCTAGAGTTCAGTGAATTCGTAAGAAATAATGAAGGAATGAGCTGCTATTTATAGAAAAACAGAATGCATAGTAACTAATCCATGAACGGTCCAGATTGATTACTTTAATCTGACGGTCCATATTTAAAGAAAAATCTTTTAAATAAAATATAATATATTCTATTTATAGAATAACTTTAATAAAGTATTATGTTTTATATAAAAAGATGTTTCTGTTTTATTACGTTAATAATACGAATAAAACAAAACGTCATTATCGCTAAATAATTCATAATATTAACTGACAATAATTGAATCAAACTGAGTGACTTCTCACATAAGCATTAATAATCAATACCGTGTGCTACTATGCAACCACACGTATTACTGTACTTTTAGTACCGAGTAGTTCAACAGTATCAATAGTAAAACTTTCGCCGTTATTTTTAATAAAATATTTTTGTCGTTTTCTCAATCCGACAATAATTCCGTTGTGGGGTCCACCAATGATTGTGTCGTTGTACGAATATTTCCTGTTAAAACGAATATTCCCCGACCAATCGAATATTATATAACAACTTGCGTACTTTGCAAAATTTATAAATATTACCCACAACTATAACATTATATCAAATTAACTCCATAATATTCAAAAATGATATTTATAGAAAATTCATCTTTATTTATAAAAGTTGGGGTTTTACACCTCCTTAAAAGGATTCCGTCCTCGGAATCACCGATTTCTTATTCTCTATAATCTTTTAAAGTTGTATCATCAATTCACTTTTATCAACACAATATTAATTTTGTATCTCATATTCTAACCCGTGACTTGGGTTTATAAAAGAAAACAATTCACAGTAATTATCTAACTCAATATTACTCGCGTAATTTAAGTATTAAGCGAAATCGTTACCTGCTGCGACCTCCTGAGCAGCCACTGCATATTGCACCGTCATGTTAAATGCACGGGCCGATGGTCTTCCTGGCTGAGCAGGTCCTTGAATCGCCAAGGTTCCACTACTGGGTCCATTGTTGCCACTTTCTTTCGCCACATTCCTCTTTGGATAGTTCCTATGTGACGCCCCCAAAATAGGTATACATCACCTATTCTGAGTCGCCAAAAATATGGTACAAAATTCAAATACAACTTACTAATACAATTGTCGTGTACAATACGACAAAACATAAACTGTAAGTTTGAATACAAATATTGTCTACTAGAGAGTATACAAACTCAAAAGGCGTCCTCATTACAATTATTATCACACTATTTCACAGAATAGTGAGGACTACAAATGCTATCCTCTGGACCATCACTCCGTTCCCCGACTCGTCCCAACTATATTCTCATTTCCTGAAGAGAACAGTGAAAGAAAGGGTGAGCTCAACTAGCGCAGTAAAAAATATTATTACTAAGATAATATAGAATAAATTATCATTAGTCTCCAACAATGTTAAACTGATAAAATATAATAGACATCAAGTTTAACTGCAGCGGAACAAGCAATCCATTAAAAGTGTCAAGTAGAAAATAAAATCTACTATCTTTTATGATTCAAAAGGTTTTTCGTCACTGTTATCGCTGAGACTCAGCTTAATAAATATTCCACATCATTGAATCACCCCTGCACTACGGCCAAAGATATTCTTTAGTATCACGACCACAATTATCCATGCACTACAGGCCAATAATATTTGTGTATTCATTAATGGTCATGATCATGCCAATAACTGTCCATCAATGCACTACGGGCCAATGAGGACTTTTACCACTTCATTTGTCACATTACGGTCATGATTATACCGAATAATCCCTGGTCATAATCATACCAAGTCCATCTATGCACTACAGGCCACATATGACTTTAAAAAAAATATAAACATGAGTATGATGACAATGATATAAGAATTCAATAAAACAAGTTCAAGAATTAATTTATTCAGGAACTAATAACGTCCAAGTTGTCAACATGATACTGCTTTGTGCAGTAAAATTCAAGAATGCTCAGAAGAATATTTCCATGAAAAGATATTGGATGAAGCACAAATATCAAGGATATTCCACTAATTTTATGGAGTATAGAAGTCAAAACTTTAACCAACTGAGTATAATAAAGAATGGAATAACAAAAGAAATCATCATGCATGCAGTACTTTGCATAGGCAGGTTATTCCAACAGAATAATTATAACGAAACCAGGTCAGGCAAAATTTACACCGACAGGATGTTCCAACATAATACTAAAGACGGAACCAGGTCCGGTGTAAAACACACAGACATGATGTTCCAACAGCATAATAATAAAGACAGAACCAGGTCCGGTGTAAAACACACAGACAGGATGTTCCAACAGAATAATAGAAGAATGTCACCAAGTATAGGGTAGACCGCGCATACAGGTTATTCCAACATAATAATAAGCAATGGAATAACAACAGTTCTCTTCATGAATAAGAAAGAATAACACCTCTTACCGTAAAAGAAACTGAATATAAGAGTAGGGAAGTAGCAGAATACTTTTCTTCTTTCTCTCTATAATTTTTTCTCTCTAGAGTTTCAATGAATTCGTAAGAAATAATGAAGGAATGAGCTTCTATTTATAGGAGAATGGAAGTGTACTGTTTATGAACGAATTATTTTTACAGAATTATTTCTTCAATCAACTAACAACTAAGTCAAACAACTAACCAATAAGATTTCAACAAAAATTAAAATATAATACATATATATAAACACATGTTTTCAACTTATATATATCAATATTATATATACCACTAAATTTTTTCCCCCCAATATCCAACATCAATCCCCCACCCTCCCAATAATCACACTTACACATCACTATCACACTACCACTTTTTCACTATTTTTCACTCATACACACATCACACACTTATCACTTTCACATATCATTTTCTCCCACCATATACTCAATACATACATATACTTCCATACGTATACTCTTCTATTTCCAAAATCATTTTTCCAACACAATGGCCCCACATGTGGCCCCCACATGTGAGCCCTACCTTTAAATAATTTTCTTCCGATTATTTTGAAAAATGGGTAAATAGGAATCTATAAAATAAGCAAAACTTCATAAAAATCACATTAATAATTTTATCAACATTTATCATCTTTATTATAATTCACAATATTAATCGACCAGGTCGTTCCCAGGAAAGAGGGGGCTTTTCAATAAGGATTTCTCCCTATTAGCGCGCAATTAGGTGACCAAACCTCTCCTTGACAGAACTTTCTAGATATTGCCAATAATGTTATCTAATAATATTATTCAAATAATATGAATTATTGATCTGACAATAGAGATACTGTGTAGTGACAATTATTGAAACAACAATAATATAAAATATCAATGCAGTAATTATTGATTCAATAAAATAAAATATTGAACAGAAATTACTGTAACAATTATTGAGTAGTGCCTTCTCACGTAAGAATTAATAATTGAAAAAAATAATGTGCAATACCGTGTGCTATTGTGCAACTACGCGTATTACTGTATTTTAACCACCAGGTATTTCAACAGTGTTAACGGTAATAACTACGCCGTTATTTATAAATCTCAAATTTGTCATTTCCTTCATCCGACAGTTATTCTATTATGGGGCCCACAAATGGTTGCGCCGTCGTACGAATATTTCCCGACAGAAAGAATATTCCACGACCAAACGACTATTCTCCGACAACAACGAATATTGTATAACCACTTGCGTATTTTGGAAAAAAAATTTCATATATCACCCTTAACTTTAACTTTTATCAATTTAACCATTTACTAAATAGTAATTATAAGAAAAATTGAATACTTTTATTTCATAAAATTCGGGGTCTTACATCCTAACCATATGATCAGTCGATCCGTACGCAAAGCAACCTTATATCTTCTTCGGATTGGGACAATTGGGCGACATGTGCCCCTCTTGCCCGCTGTTGTAATAGATTCCCTTCTTCTTCAGGAAAACTCCAAAATGGTTCTTCCCACAAGTCGAACATGACTCCCTTCCTTTCTTATTATCTTCTGTCTTATTACCCGACTGAGTATTCTCACTCCACTCCCTCTTATTCGAGTTACTACCACCACTGCTTCCACCATCATTTGTCTTCTTCTTCTTCTCCTGATGAAATCGAGACGCAGCTTCGCTCCCTCCTTCAGCAATTAACGCTTTCTCCATCAAAGCCGCGAACGTATTGATTTGCAATACTGCTACCTTGTTGAATATCCCCGGCTTCAGTCCATTCTCAAATCTTCTCGCTTTTCTCGCCTCTGTGTCCACCTGATGAGGTGAAAATCTCGCTAAGTCGTTGAATTTGGCAGCATACTCAGATGCCGACATGTTCTCCTGCTTCAGTTCTAAAAATTTAACTTCCATACTGGATTACATACTCGGTAAAAAGTAGTTCTCAAAGAACAACTCCTTGAATCTTGTCCAAGTTACCACAGCTGTACCCGCTCTCGCTTGATTAGTCTCCCACCAGTAATTGGTGTAGGGATTTCAGCATGAAAACGCAGCGAAAAATAAAATTTACAAAGCCAAATCTGAAACCCTAAAATAGGATCCATGCGAAACAGCTATTAATTCAGTGTTTAAGAGATTATACTAATTATGATTAAGCCTCTAAAACGCTTCAAATCTCCAACGCAATCCCTCTCGAAACTACGTCTCTATGATATCCACACGAATGCACGCGAATCGTCGCACGATTTTGTAATTGAAGGGAACTGCGGTACTAGCCACCAAAGGAATGGATTTTTAAAATTTCTCTCTACTCTCTCTCTAAGAGCGGCTAGGGTTTTTAGGTTATGATTCGTTTCCTAAAATGGTTGCTATATATCATATATATAGTAGTTAATAGGAATTAATCAAAACCCTAATCTAATTAAAATAAAATCCAAATTTATATATATATATATATATATATATATATATATATATATATCTTAATTAAGTTTTACTTAATTAATATACCTATATATAAATTATCCTATTAATTTAAATTCGTAATTTAAATTCTATCAATCATATTGACATATTTATATCTTTACAATTTAAATTAATTCCCTTTTAATTACATTTTTTGTGTGTGACCCTATATGTTATTATTACCTTGGAAATAATTTTAAAATCATATTATAAAATTATAAATAGTGAGCGACATCTAGTAATGCATCACTGCTACCCAAGTAATAATAAGATTGACGATTCGATGCAACCTTTTCGTGACCAATGTTTCAATGTAATTTAATCCTTTTAACCTTGATATCTTAGATTAAACTCGAGTCATGGAATGTGTCATACTCTTCATAATTTAATCTGAGTTTTCTTGATCAATGAGTAGACTATATGAAACAAATCACTATTTGAGCATGGCCATGCATTTCATAGTCCTACTCAATCAAGAGGTCTATGGATATCACCCCTAATATATAGGAGGGTTAAATTCCATCTAGATCACTCATATTCCTCACACGATTCATGATGGACCCAATAATCACCTTTATAGTCCACCCTATTAAAGGTGACCTTTGATGATATTAAAGTACATAAATTCATGTGTAGTAATATAGTGATTTCAGGTCGGAGGATCATTACATCACTGTCACTATGAGAATCGTTAATGACACTTCGCATAATACTCCATATAGAATTCTCATGGTGGGTTTGTCCGGTATATCGTTCTCTAACATATACCTATGCATTGACTCAATATCTCATATATCTATGACCAATGAGATTTAGTCATCAGTCAATCCACATACTAGTCTCAATGTATCATTGTTGTCCCATTTACAATGATACTCGACTAGGGACATTTAAGAGCAATGATACTAATTGTAATTATATAATCTCATGTTCAAGTCACTTACTTGAAGCTATATAATTTGTATCACTATTCTAAAGACTTTTATTATGTTAACATTTATATTACGCAGTAAATAAAACCATATTAAAAGCATTCATTTATTCAATCAAATATAATATCAAAATGTTAAACAATTATATTAAATAATTGGCCTCTAGGGCATAAACTCTAACAATTGGCTTCTCCCTTCATCAGATATATTGCAAAAGCTGCCTTTTGCTCTTCTGCAACACGCGCAATGATGAATGCTTTCTCCATCTCTTTCACCCGAGTCTAGGCTTCAATCGGATCCGTGGTTCCCTTCAATTCTGGCGGTCCTACCACTTTAAAGTCCTTAAAATTAGCCAATCTATCAGCTGGCTGTTCTCTCGCTCTTCCTCTTCCTGCTGGAGCTCTATTCCCCATAACTTCGGCTATCATATTTACAAAGTTTTGCATTGGGTCAGCTTGACCTCCTTCATTATTCACTGATTGCTCTTCCCTTTGATTTTGATTCTGTCGTCTAGGCGGCATGATATGATTTAAATAAAAATCTTACATTAATTCTCTTTCACTACACAAATTCTTAACACAATAAGAATTCAGCACATAATTCTTATATATAAATGAATATTTATTTAAATAGTTCACGTGACACACCCAAATCCAGGTTCTCTAACCTTAGATTCGGTGCTCACAATCTATCATCATCATAAACATTCTATAACTATTACGAAATAATAAACATACATTGTTCATTATAATAAAGTTCCATAACATGGTCCCAAGGTCTTCTTAACCTTAACTTAAACACATCATTCATATTACAAAAGGTTTACATAAGAAATCCCATTAGATAATAATAATTAACATTCATTCTAAACTATTCCCGGATCTTGCCCTTGGCCTTGTCCTTCGTATTGGATCCTTCAGGCTTAGCTGAAATAAATGTCATGATATAGCAAGGGTAAGCAACTAATTTGCTTAGCAAATTTATATACAAGGGAGATATATCATGACTAGAAAGAAGTTTTGCTTTCAATGTTCAACAATAGTATAAGAATGTGTAGGAGTATGAATTAATAATCAACAATTGAATATTCGAATAATTGAATAATGTGTACTGAGTGGTTTCGAAATAACCATGAACATTTGTCAAGTTCTCAATCATTTAAACTGGACCTCTTAATAAGTTTTGGTATTCAAGGGGATCATCTTTTCATACCCCGTGATTTATGCATAAACACTTAATAATCCAGCATCGATATCATGCTTTAATCAAATTCGTCCTTTTCTCAGTCAAGAGTTCTTATCATATCAATTTAATAAGAACAGCTTTTTAAAACACATTTGATTTAACAAATTTAAACATGCTTGATCTAGCTGATACAATTAGCATAGATCTATCTCATAAACAGTTCATAAATGAAAGAACTTTAATTTAATTCACAGTTCAATAATAATAGAACAGGAATTCAATTGCACAAAGTGCGAATTTTAATAATCAATATAGATGTGAATAATCATCAATAATTATTCACTAACATGCTTTGAAAATAATAACTCGAGTTTGCGTTAGGAGACTTGCCTCGTCTGTAGATTACGGCTACGCAATTAAATCCTATCCACTATGCAGTTAAGTTATCTTCCTTTGAGAGACCTATAGTTAATCTTTCAATTAGTCATAGTATAACATTAGATTATGTAGTCACATAAATATTATACATTACATTTAGTTCTTATAAACATTTTCATGTCTTGATAATATTACTATTAAATAACAACTTAATATTATTAATCTTGATAATATTTAATTCACATCTTAATATTATTAGTTCCCTAATAATACTTTCATTCGCTTACTAATATTATTAACATCTCAATAATATTTTAATACCTTACTAATATTATTATTCCTCTTAATAATATTTTAATTATGCATCAATATTATTACCTTAATAATATCTTACTTATACTTTAATATCATTAATCATTTAACAATACTTTTAATCATTTACTAATATTTTATTCATTTACTAATATTATTAATCATTTAATAATATCTTATTGCATTATTAATATTATTAATCATTTAATAATACTTTAATCATTTATCAATGCTTAAATCAAATATTATTAACCATTTAATAATATTTTAAAGAAATTTTAATCTTAATATTTTTATTTACTTATTAATATCATATTCTAATATTATTAATATCATAATAATATTTTAATAATTTATTGGATTAATAAATAATTTATTCTAATTGTTCACCATTTATTAAACCTCTTATTTAATATCCATAAAAGGTCATAAATAATATTTATTATCATAAATTACCAAAGTGCTCTAAGATAGTCAGGATATGATATATTATGAGTGTTCAAGCATAAAAATCACATTTTTCTCATTAAAGACATCATTTAACTATTTATTTCCATTTATTCATAACTTAATCATTTTTAGGAAAAATAGCAAACTAATTCTAAAAATTCTCATCTTTTGGATTTTGACAAAATATGAACCTAAAAGGATCCCCAAATTTTTCTGAAATATTAGAAAATGATCTACTATTTTTAAAGTTCCCAAAACACTCGGATCTTGCTTCATTTTTCATAAATTGAGTTTTGCTCAGAAAAATCTGAAATTTTCAGGGTATGCTCTCCTAAAATATATGAACCTACTGTAAAAATTTCAAAATTTTCCAGCGTATACACAGTGAGATATTCGAAGGTGAATATTTAGGTGTCCTTCACGGAAATAGTCATTACGCACAATCTATAACTTATTTTTCTATATGTAGATAACTTCTCAAGGTACCTCTGTGATTTTTCCCAGAATTTTAAAAGACAAGCAACTATCTGATACAGTCCCAAGAAAAACGGGACAGAAGCTATTTTAGGATTTTGAACCTTTAACATTCCAAGTGGACTATTTTGGGGAAAACAGCCCCAAAGGTTTCAAAACTTGCTAGATTTGAGTTCTATCACTTGGGTTTACTAGATAACTCATGTATCTAGTACCCCCCTTCAACGGATCACAAATCTAAGTTGGAAAACTTGAGTTACACAAGATTTAGTGGAAGAAAACAAGAGTTTTCACCCTTGGAGAACATATGCTCATATTCTTCCTCTAAGCCCTTGATCTAACACTCAAGATACTTAGTTCCATACATGATGATATGTAGGACTAGGGTATCTTGAGTATTTGTTCATAACTCTAACAAAACTCAAGCTATCAAACAAAGTAGAAGAAGAAGATGAAGGTTAGGTTATACCTTGATTTAATGGCAACCTTCCTTGATTTACCAAAGTAAGTGATTAACTTAGGGTGCATGAACAAACTAGCACTCCCCTCTCTCTCTCTCTCTCTCAATAGCCGAACCTCTCTCTCTTTTCTCTCTCTTGAAGTTGCTAGCTTGGGAGAAAAATTAGAAGAAGAAGAATGAGAGAAATACAAATGATACAGCAAATGAATGGGGTAATTAACTAATATCCCCCATACTTTTATTGTCCCTTGGATAAAATGCTTCACCTTATATCTTTCAAATGAGCCTAATCATGTGGTTAAGGGTGCTAAGTGGATTTTCTACCAATGGGAGCATGACACACTTATCCTTGTGTGTAAGATTTCTACTTATGGAACATGATTAGCTTAATATTCTTGCCTTAAAAAGGCTAATGTGGCCAGCCATATATATGCCCATTAATTCCTTCATTTAGCTTTTATTTTAATGCATAAATTAGATAAATCAAAGGTCTAAAATACCCTTAATCAAGTGGGCTAAGTTTGGGCTTACATTTTATTTCTTTTGGGCTTCTCATTTAATTGTTTTGGGCTATGTAATAAACATAGTCTAGCATTTTTAATATATGTTACCCAATTTGATTATTTAGGGTTTCCATTCCTAATCTTATGAAATTTAATTACCTATACATGTGACTTTAGCTTATAACCTAATTTGGTTCACAAAAATTAGATTTAAAATTATTAGTCACTTGAAATAATAAGATTATCCACTTAAGTTAGTATACATATTAAATACTAACCTCTCATTATTACCATAACCCTTGGGTTATTTAATTGTCTCACCTAATATATAATTAGGTTACGAAGCTTTCATTTTTAATGAAATATATAAATGTATATATCCATAACTATAGTATATATGTCAATTGACCAATGCACCACTTCACATATGTTGTCACATATTAACTCACTATATAACACAAAGTTTTAAATATCAATAATGTACATACATATATAGTGACTTAAAATTCATGGTTATTACAGTTTATAGCACATTTAGTACTTAACACATATTACTATCCCTTTTTAAATCATATCAGGATTAACAACACAACTTTACACAAAAAGTGGCAATTCTCCATTCGCACATAGTTATTCCCAATTCATCAAATTTACCACTGTGACACCCCCAAATCTTGGTACTTCATTTCTCAAGATTTGGTGCTCACGTAATCAAAACATTAATTTCTAACTACCCATTCATAATATACTTGAATAGTAAAAGAAAACCTGCCCATACAGGATTAAATTTAAATAAACATCTCTCAGGTTATCTAACCTTTAACAACAATCATTCAAATGCGGATAAATAAATAACGTCATTACAATCATTGAACCAAATTCTGAAAATAAACTATCAAACTATTACAAGTCTTCAGCATTTATTCATCTTTCCTTTTCCCTTACTAGTGCTCGGTACGTCACCAGTTTCAACTTTAACTGTAAGAAATTTTACAGGCAAGAGTGAGCAAACAAGGCCCAATTGAAATAACAATAAGTAAATCATTAAACTTTTACATCAATTGCCAATATCAGGATCAATAGAACTAAACAATATATTCTATTAACTTTCTGAAAACTTTAACATTTACTGAGAGTCTAATGACCACAAATCATGTCCACAGTTATAAGTAATCTTTCAACTTAAACTTTAACAGTCATAAGACTATAAGGACTCCACGTACTTAGGGGATTCAACCCTTCGTACAATGTATTGTGCACAATCATTTCAACGCTAAGCGTAAACCTCTATTAAAAGAGTTGTTCATCTCAGTATTTAGAATTCAAGTCCGCACCAAAGTAAGTTTGGTTTGGATAAGCTTTCAAGGGAATTTGGAGTTTAACGAACATCAACTACGAAGTAGTTGAATAAAAACCAATAGCACTATACTATAGAATAATCGTGATTGAACTAATCATAGCAAGTCATGCATTAGGAATAATCTAATAGCATACAATTTGAATAACTATAGCATACCTTGCTTGAACAACACTACGCCAATGTTAATTAGAATTGAATAATAAACATGCATAGCAATTTAGTTATACATGAAAATTCATAATCGAAATACAAGAATAACTTGTTTGTCCTCAAACCAAAGTCTAGACGACTTACATCATTATAAGATAATCGAATTGAAAACAATAATTAGCTCAATTATAAAATAGAGTTAGAAAAAATTGCACAAAGAAGTTTTGAGTTAGAGAACTTGCCTTTAGCACAAGCTAAACCCTTACCACTTGAATTAATACCGTATACATATGCCATACCGACATAGTTAGTCATTACTGACATTGTATATTTATATAAACAAATGTATTCATCATATGGGTTAAATTACCCATTCACATAATCCACTATGTTACAAGTAGGTAACACTTAATAATATGATCATACACAGTTTAATACTACTGAAATTATCATTTAACATTATTATTATCAACACATAACATTTATTTTCAAGTTTTGTACACTAAAACAAAACTCTCAGAACATTTTGCTAACTCGCGCTGCGGCGCCATAGTTTACACTGTGGTTCGCGCTGCGGCTCGGGTTACAGGCCATTGGTTGGCGCTGCGGCGTGGCTCCGGCGCTGCGGCATGAAATTTGTACTGCTGGGCTGCGCTGCGGCGCCAGAGACCAAAATCCGACGACCAAACTCGGTAACAGCATGAACAAAAGCCAAATTGGCCAAAAAGCTCAAATCTAATAGACTGATTATCATGTAATACACATATAAACTTCATATAAACATATTTTGAAGACTTCTAACAAGTTTCTACTCATAAAATAACATAGACATCAAATATACAACACCCAATTTAAATATTTTTGACAAAAACTCCATTTTTGATATTTTTAAAGAAAATCAACACTGTGATTTTGTTTTTCAACCAAAACACTAAATTCAAAACATTATGATTATGATTTTACATACTCTAGCAATTCCAAATATTAATTTATCAATTTAACAACTAATTAAACCTTAATTTATATTTTTAATTAAGCCATACTCATATATTTTTCATATGAGCACTCTGTAATATATTTTCTTCTACAAAACACATACATATATGAATTAATATATCTATAATCATATATAACTCATAAAATAACCTTATAATCAATAATCATACAAAAATATATTCATAACAACAATTTATCTTTTATAAAAATTTCATAGAGAACTTTTTGGGAAGAAGAAAAACTAAGCTTTTAAAGAAAAGGTTAAGCTCCTACCTTTGATTAAGAAGATGATGGCTACTTTTGATTATCAATGTCTTTTCTCCAATTCCTTTATCAAAACCTGTTAGAATTTCTCTCAAATTCTCTATAGTTTTCTTCCTCTCTTCTTTTCTCTCTGTAAATTTCAACTGAGTCTTTCTTCTCCCTAACTCTAACATACGTAGAATATTATAACGTATATAGTAATAATAATATATATTAATGATATAATATAAGTACTGATATAATTATATCAGTTATGTTTTTATTTGAAAATCAAAAGCCATAAGGCTTGTTTGGCTAATCAAAATAATATAATTCATTAACCCTTACACCTTATTTGGTAAATCTAATTAAAATAAATGGATTAATCCTTATACCTTGTTTGCTAAAATATTATTTGATTAAAGACTTATTATGCAATAAGACATGTTTGGCAAAAACTAAATTAAAGTCCTTTAGCTTATCTTAATAACTCATTTATAGCAAAGTTATTAGCCACACTTTTATTTAATTAATAAATTAATTAAAACATTAATCTATTAAATTACTTTAGCACATAATTTAATATCACATAACTATAATTTCTTTTATAATTATAATTTTATTTAACCAACTAATATTTTAAATTACAATTTCCCATTTAAAATATTATAATTTATTTAAATCACTGTAAGCTTTCTAGCTTACTTATTAAATTAATTTATTATATAATCTCATAATAATTAATTTCTTAGCTCCTTAATTATTTATTCAACAAATAATTAACTAAACCACATCAACTCAAATTGCCATTAAATACTTATATAATTCATTAAATATTTAATATTGTAAATAAATATTTGATATTTGATATTTAATTATTTATTTAGCAAATAATTAACTAAACCACATCAACTCAAATTGATCAATTATTTATTCAACCATAAATATATCCATCAAATACTTATATAAATCAATAAATATTTAACATTAAACTTTAAAATTCTGGAATGTTACATCATTCCCTCCTTACAAGGATTCTGTCCTCGGAATCACAACTCAAACAAATCATTCGTTACATTCTTCTCTACCTACAAAGATTCTGTCCCCAGAATCGAAGACATAGATTAAACAAATAACTCAGGGTACTCATTCAACATTTTCTCTTCGAGTTCCCACGTAGCTTCTTCAGCGTTGTGTTTCCTCCATATCACCTTCACAGAAGGTATCACCTTATTCCTGAGCACTTGTTCTTTCCTGTCGACTATCTGGATAGGAACCTCTTCATAAGAGAAATCTTTCTCGAACTGTAGCTTTTCGTACTCGATCACATGTTTGTAGTCGGGTTTATATGGTCGTAACACCGAAATGTGAAAAACATTATGAATGTTTTCCAACACTATAGGTAAAGCTACCTCGTAAGCCACTTCTCCCACTCTTCGCAGTACTTCAAAGGGTCCAATAAACCTTGGGCTTAGCTTTCCCTTTTTACCGAAATGAATTTTCCCATTCCAAGGAGAAACTTTTAAGAATATAAAAGTTCCTACGTCAAATGCACGATCTTATTTGTGTTTATCAGCATACTTTTTCTGTCTATCTTGGGCTGCGACCAATCTTATCCTGATGAGTTTGACAATGTCAACAGTTTGTTGTACCAGTTCTGGTCCTAACAGTTGGCGTTCACCGACTTCATCCCAACACAATGGAGTTCTGCACTTTCTGTCGTACAATACATCGTAAGGTGGCATGCCGATGCTCGCGTGATAACTGTTGTTGTAAGCAAATTCTACCAACGGTAGTTGATCTTCCCAGCTTCCTTTAAAGTCCATAACACATGCTCTCAGGATATCTTCCAATGTCTGAATTGTTCATTCACTTTGGCCATCTGTTTGTGGATGATAAGCCGTACTCATTCACAACTGTGTCCCCATGCATTCTTGTAGTCTCTTCCAAAAATTCAATGTGAACCGCGGATCTCTATCGGACACAATTGATATTGGCACTCCGTGCCTCGAAACGATCTCCTTAATGTACAATCTTGCCAACTGATCAAGATTGAATCTAATCTTTATTGGTAGAAAGTGTGCTGATTTCGTCAGTCTGTCCACTACTACCCAAATCGCATCGCATCCTCTCTAAGTAGTTGGAAGACCCACCACAAAATCCATCGTGATGTGTTCCCACTTCCATTCCGGTATTTCCAATGGTTGGAGTAATCCGCTGGGTCTTTGATGTTCGGCTTTTACTCTCTGATATGTCAAGCATTTCGCTACGCATTCAGCAACATCCCTTTTCATATTTGGCCACCAAAAATGTCGGCGCAAATCCTGATACATTTTCGTGCTTCCTAGATGAATTGAATATTTTGAGCTATGAGCTTCGGTCAAAATTTCTTCTTTCAGCTCTGGTGTTGCTGGAACCCAGATTCTTCCCTCAAACCGTAGTAGTCCTTCGGTGTCGATCTTGTATTTTACATCACCGCCTTCAACCAAATTCTCTTTGATTTTCCCACACTCTTCATCTTGTAGTTGAGCAATCTTCACTTTGTTCAGTAAAGTTGGACCAGCTTCTATCTGGAATAGTTGTTCATCAGATTCTTTTAAAAATTTGATTTCCAACTCCAATTTTGTCATTGCTGAAATGAGCTCCTCCTGAGTTGTTATCAGCATCAACTTCTCCTGACCTTTCCTGCTTAAAGCATCTGCCACCACATTCGCTTTTCCCAGATGATAAAAGATTTCACAATCATAATCTTTTATCAATTCCATCCACCTTATTTGACGCATGTTCAAATCCTTCTGAGTGAAAATGTACTTCAGACTTTTGTGGTCTGTGTAGATCTCACATATCTCTCCATAAAGATAGTGTCTCCATATCTTCAGATCAAACACAACTGCAGCCAATTCCAAATCATGAGTCAGATACCCCTTCTCATAATCCTTCAGTTGTTTTGATGCATATGCAATAACTTTGCCGTTCTGCTTAAGAACACAACCCAACCCTTTTTGTGAGGCATCACTATATACCACAAAATTTTCTATATTATCTGGTAATGTCAATACAGGTGCCACACTTAATTTCTTCTTCAAATCTTGGAAACTCTCTTCACATTTCTCCGTCCAAACAAATTTTACAGCTTTCCTCGTCAAATTTCTTAGCGGAGTGGCTATCTTAGAAAAATCTTGAATAAATCTTCTATAATAACCAGCTAGTCCCAAGAAACTCCTCACTTCTGACGGTGTTCTTGGTTGTTCCCAATTGATTACAGCTTCCACTTTTGACGGATCCACTGAGATCCCATCTTTGTCAATCACATGCCCCAAAAATTATACACGGTCGAGCCAAAATTCGCACTTAAAGAATTTCGCATACAGCTTTTCCTTTCTTAGTGTCTCCAATGTCAAACGTAACTGTTCCATGTGTTCTTCTTGAGTTTTAGAATACACCAGAATGTCCTCAATGAATACCACTACAAACTTGTCTAGGAATGGTTAAAACACCTTGTTCATCAAATCCATGAACGCAGCAGGTGCATTGGTTAAACTAAAAGACATCACCAAAAACTCGTAATGTCCATACCGAATTCTGAATGCCGTTCGTGGTATATCCTCTTTTCTTACCTTCAATTAGTGATACCCACTTCTCAAATCTATTTTTGAAAAGTACTTAGCACCCTTCAGCTGATCAAACAAGTCATGTATTCTTGGCAACAGGTATTTGTTTTTAATAGTGACTTTGTTTAACTCTCTATAATCAATGCAAAGACGTATGGACCCGTCCTTCTTCTTCACGAATAAAATTGGCGCTCCCCACGGCGATACACTTGGTTGAATATATTTCTTGTCCAGCAGCTCTTGCAACTGTACCATCAGTTCCTTCATTTCTACCGGAGCCATTCTGTACGGGGCCTTTGATATCGGTGTTGTTTCCGGTGCTAAGTCGATCACGAACTCAATTTCTCTGTCAGGCGGAAGTCCTGTCAAATTCTCTGGAAAAACGTCTTCGAATTCCCTCACTACTGGTATTTCTTCCAGTTTTACCCCCTTCTTCTGAGTATCGACTATGTAAGCTAAATAGTCCACACAACCTTGACTCAACAATTTCTTGGCCTGCATAGTCGTCAGACATTTCATTTGTCTAGGCGACTTGCTACCATAAAATACTACCTTTGACGGAGTCATAAGGTTTACACACTTCTTTTGGCAATCAATTATCGCTCCGTATTTGAACAACCAATCCATTCCAAAAATTACATCAAATTCCCCCAGTCTAATCGGAATTAAATCTACCAACAAGATATTCTCCTTAATGTTCACCCTACAGTTCTTGTATATGAATCTAACAGGGATTATTTCTTTATTTGCAATTTCTATGTTCAAAGGAAAATTCAGTTCTTCTCTAGGCAATTCTAACCTCTTAGCAAATTCATTAGATATAAACGAGCAAGTAGCACCCGAATCAAATAATACATATGCATCAATATCATTGATTGGGATAATACCTGACACCACATCTTTTGATTGCACAACATCTTGCACAGTCATGTTGAAGGTTCTGGCTGTGGGTTTGTTTGATGGTGCAAGTCCTGTAATGGCCCATGTACTTTCTTTGTTACCTCCATTGCTTCTGGTTGCCACTCCCTCCTTCTTCTTAGGGCATTCACGAGCAAAGTGATCCTTGGATCCGCACGTGAAGCACGCATTCTTCTTCGGTTGAGTGCAATTTGGGGCGATGTGACCCTCCTGGCCACAATTGTAGCAAACTCGTTTCCCCATCAAGCATGCACCCTTGTAAAACTTCCCACATGTCGCACATGCTTCAAACTTTTTGTTTTGATGGTTACCCTGCTGGTTTCCAGTACCCATACTCCCACTCCACTTCCTCTTCAAGTTGTTGTTGTTGTTGTTGTTTCCACCGCTACTAGTCCCATTCTTAGTCTCATTCTCGTTCTTCTTCTTCTTTTGTTCCTGGTTGAACTTTGTCACTGCCTCACCTCCACCTTCAACGAGTACTTCTTTCTCCATCACTACTGCAAACGTCTTCAGCTGGAACAGGGAAACCCTACTGTATTGCCAGGGCTTCAGTCCCTGTTTGAACCTCTTCGCCTTACGTTCGTCTGTGCTAACCTGATATGGCGCAAACCTCGCCAATTCGTTGAATCTCGCAGCATACTCAGATACCGTCATTGTTCCTTGCTTTAGTTCCAGAAACTGTACTTCCAGTTGACTTTTCTAACTCTCCGGGAAATAGGTCTCGAAGAACAACTCCTTGAACCTATCCCAGGTCATCACTCCTGGCCCTTCACGAGTTTTATTGGCCTGCCACCAATAACTAGCTTCTGCTTTCAACATGAACGTTGCGAAAGCAGTCTCTGATCATCCCCTACCCGAGCGACATCGAATACTTTTTCTATCTCCATAATCCAGGTCTGTGCTTCGACTGGATTCATGGACCCACGGAATTCAGGTGGTTCAACCGCCTTGAAATCCTTAAATGTCGCACCATGGTTTTGTGGTTGGTTTTGCAACGCTCCTGTCAGTAGTGTCAATAATTGTTGAACGGGATTCGCATCAACATTGTCGTTATTGTTAGTTCCATCAGTGGTTTGCTGTCGTGTTGGTTGACGTCTGGGAGGCATTTTCTGTTAAAAAAACATTCATTAGATTTTTATTCAATTCTTTTAAGAAATTTCTACTTAACTTGCCTCCAAAAGAAATAACCACATAACACATAACACTTTGAATAAGGTAACAACTTTTATTGATTCATAATCTTTTCGAGAACATAAAACAATAGCATCACTGCTATTTACATTACTTTCCTGAACTACAAAAGTTTCAGGACAACATCATTATTATCATATCCCATGGTTACTTAACACTAGGGATTTACATATTATTTAATACTTATTACGTACATTACCGACACATTTTCTACGATCATCTATTAAGGTACTTCTTAGCCCTATCACGTTCTTCCTCCATGACTCGAAATATTGTTCTGCGATCTAACACGAATGATGGCAGCGTCTCGAACTGAATCGGATATCCCATGACCCGGTCTTGAGCTCGATTAATTGCGGTGTTAAATACTTTATCCATCTCTTCCATCTTCATCCTCTTTGCCTGTGCGTCTCTCGCTGCTCTTCCAGTTCGTTGATAAGCTTCCTCGTATGCATCTTCAGCTCTTTCCCTCTTAGCAGCTTCTTCTCTCAGTTTGTTCTTTAGTTCAGCAATCATCTCGATCAATTGTTCTTTTTCTCCTTCAGTTTGTATTAATTTCTCCTCGGCGTTTGTCAGTCGTTCCTCACGATCCTGGATCTCGCCGTCTTTTTGTGTCATTGTAGTCTGTTGTTCAGCTACTATCTCTTGTAACTCCTCAACTGTATCTTGACGTTCCACGTTATGGTCATGCACCTCCATGTCCTCGTCATCATCATCCTCCTGTGGTAACTCAACGGAATCCTCCTCATCTGTCTCCACATCATCATCCTCATCTTCAACTACTGTGACCAACGGGGCTGACTCCCGTGGTAGTAGTTGTTCCTAAACTACCTGAATGTCGCGAGGCTCCTCATCTATAGGCATTTGAGGTCCCTCCTCTCTAGCCTGACTGAATTCTCCGACATTAGTCATCCTGACAACAAAGTTTTAAAGTTTTAGTTAATAATCATTCTACTTGACACTCGCGAGCACATAAGTTATAAACACATAAGCACATAAGTGTTTTATTACTTCTTTCCTAAAACTCGATAAGAGTTATCTCACACTATCTTTTCAATGGTTACTTCCTAAGGCTTTTCCCCCACCTAAGGTTCATAACCTAAAGCTTTGATACCAACCCGTGAGACCCCCAAATCTTGGTACTTCATTTCCTCAAGATTTGGTGCTCACGTAATCAAAACATTAATTTCTAACTACCCATTCATAATATACTTGAATAGTAAAAGAAAACCTGCCCATACAGGATTAAATTTTAATAAACATCTCCCATGTTATCTAACATTTAACAACAATAATTCAAATGCGGATAAATAAATAACGTCATTACAATCATTGAACCAAATTCTGAAAATAAACTATCAAACTATTACAAGTCTTCAGCATTTATTCATCTTTCCTTTTCCCTTACTAGTGCTCGGTACATCACCAGTTTCAACTTTAGCTATAAGAAATTTTACAGGAAAGAGTAAGCAAACAAGGCCCACTTGAAATAATAATAAGTAAATCATTAAACTTTTACATCAATTGCCAATATCAGGATCAATAGAACTGAACAATATATTTTATTAACTTTCTGAAAACTTTAACATTTACTGAGGGTCTAATGACCACGAATCATGTCCACAATTATAAGTAATCTTTCAACTTAAACTTTAACAGTCATAAAACTATAAGGACTCCACGTACTTAGGGGAATCAACCCTTCGTACAATGTATTGTGCACAATCATTTCAACGCTAAGCGTAAACCTCTATTTAAAGAGTTGTTCATCTCAGTATTTAGAATACAAGTCCGCACCAAAGTAAGTTTGGTTTGGATAAGCTTTTAAGGGAATATGGAGTTTAACGAACATCAACTACGAAGTAGTTGAATAAAAACCAATAGCACTATACTATAGAATAATCGTGATTGAACTAATCATAGCAAGTCATGCATTAGGTATAATCTAATAGCATACAATTTGAATAACTATAGCATACCTTGCTTGAACAACACTAAGCCAATGTTAATTAGAATTGAATAATAAACATGCATAGCAATTTAGTTATACATGAAAATTCATAATCGAAATACAAGAATAACTTGTTTGTCCTCAAACCAAAGTCTAGACGACTTACATCATTATAAGATAATCGAATTGAAAACAATAATTAGCTTAATTATAAGATAGAGTTAGAGAAACTTGCACAATGAAGTTTTGAGTTAGAGAACTTGCCTTTAGCACAAGCTAAACCCTTACCACTTGAATTAATACCCTATACATATGCCATACCGACATAGTTAGTCATTACCAACATTGTATATTTATATAAACAAATGTATTCATCATATGGGTTAAATTACCCATCCACATAATCCACTATGTTACAAGTAGGTAACACTTAATAACATGATCATACACAGTTTTAATACTACTGAAATTATCATTTAACATTATTATTATCAACACATAACATTTATTTTCAAGTTTTGTACACTAAAACAAAACTCTCAGAACATTCTGCTAACTCGCGCTGCGGCGCCACTGTTTACACTGTGGTTCGCGCTGCGGCGCTGAGTTAGCGCTGCGGCTCGGGTCACAGGCCATTGGTTGGCAATGCGGCGTGGCAAAAGATTTCATAGAGAACTTTTTGGGAAGAAGAAAAACTAAGCTTTTAAAGAAAAGGTTAAGCTCCTACCTTTGATTAAGAAGATGATGGCTACTTTTGATTATCAATGTCTTTTCTCCAATTCCTTTATCAAAACCTGTTAGAATTTCTCTCAAATTCTCTATAGTTTTCTTCCTCTCTTCTTTTCTCTCTGTAAATTTCAACTGAGTCTTTCTTCTCCCTAACTCTAACATACGTAGAATATTATAACGTATATAGTAATAATAATATATATTAATGATATAATATAAGTACTGATATAATTATATCAGTTATGTTTTTATTTGAAAATCAAAAGCCATAAGGCTTGTTTGGCTAATCAAAATAATATAACTCATTAACCCTTCACCTTGTTTGGTAAATCTAATTAAAATAAATGGATTAATCCTTATATCTTGTTTGCTAAAACATTATTAGATTAAAGACTTATTATGCAATAAGGCATGTTTGGCAAAAACTAAATTAAAGTCCTTGAGCTTATCTTAATAACTCCTTTATAGCAAAGTTATTAGCCACACTTTTATTTAATTAATAAATCAATTAAAACATTAATCTATTAAATTACTTTAGCACATAATTTAATATCACATAACAATAATTTCTTTTATAATTATAATTTTATTTAACCAACTAATATTTTAAATTATAATTTCCCATTTAAAATATTATAATTTATTTAAATCACTGTAAGCTCTCTAGCTTACTTATTAAATTAATTTATTATATAATCTCATAATAATTAATTTCTTAGCTCCTTAATTATTTATTCAACAAATAATTAACTAAACCACATCAACTCAAATTGCCATTAAATACTTATATAATTCATTAAATATTTAATATTACAAATAAATATTTGATATTTAATATTTAATTATTTATTTAGCAGATAATTAACTAAACCATATCAACTCAAATTGAACAATTATTTATTCAACCATAAACATATCCATTAAATACTTATATAAATCAATAAATATTTAATATTATACTTTAAAATTCTAGAATGTTACAACCACACTTATGAGTTCAGGAACTTGCCACAATTATATGAGTGTATGAACTAATCCTAGTCAGACCTTTGGCGTCCATTCGCTGAGGGGTTCAAAACATTTCATATAATTATGAGTTATTAACTTACCATAAGTATAAGTTTTAAGAACACACAAATTAATCTTAATCTTATATTCATATAGAAAATAAAGATTTCATTCATACAAACATATTTATATTTACATATGTTCACACATTGTTCTCGATATTATAATCATTAATATCATACCCTACTATCAAAAGATACTACTACTTATATCTAAGTTGTCTACCGACCACTCCCTTCTCCGGTCTTCTTCTTGATGGGACATTTGTTGAATATGTGACCCGTTCTCCCACATGAATAACACTTCCTCATATTCGGCTTAGGAAAATATAGAGAAATATGTCCTTTCTGCTTATAATTGAAGCACACGTTCTTCCACATCATGTATTCTTCCGCGTGAGTCTTTCCACACTTGCTGCAGGCTTGCTTCTTCTTCGAGTTTGACTTTTCAGAATTAGGTATGTCGTTGTCCCTCTTTCGCTTATTATTGTCTTTCTGCTGCTTGATTATTCCTTCAGACGATCCACCAGCTTCAGTCTTCATCCTCTCCACATGCGCCTTCAACTCATTCCGTTCTTCAGTCATTTCGCGTAATGCTCGCTCCGTCTTCCACAACTCCTCTAAGAGAAACACTTTACTCTAGAGTTCTTGAACTTCTGCAGATAGTTGATCTTCTTCTTTAACTTTAGTCTTATTCTATTTCTCCACCTTAGCTTGCTCGGACTCTGCCTCTTCATCATCACTCAGATACATCTCTGGATAATCGTCATGGTCGCTCCCCAGATTGACAATAGGTTCATCTTCTCCCACCTTCTCAACTGATTCACTTTGCGCTGGCAACTCGACTTCTGGCATTGGTGTAACAGCCGCTAGCATCTCCGCACTCATTTTATCTTCTTCGGACATCCTACAATCAGTTTAAATAACTTGATTAGTACTTCACCAGTACAACATTCTCACACTATGTGTCCACATATCTCATTATTGATGCACTTCAGCAATCCCTCACTTAGAACTCTAAATGAGTTCTCTCTATCTCGCGTATGGTTATAATCCTAGGATTTTGCCCCACCCCACTTAAGGTTTATAACCTACAGCTTTGATACCAACCTGTGACGCCCCCAAATCCGGGTTACCTGACCCCCGAGTTTGGTGTTCGCGATCCACAATATAATGCCATCTAACTACCCATTCATATAGAAATAATAATACATATCACATTAACATATGTTGTTAATACATTAGTCCCAGGTTGGCTAACCTTAACATTACAAATATACCCTTTAGATATACAAAAAGGGTTTACAAAACAACATAATAAACATGCTAATCATAACTAATTTATCACGATGCCTTTTCCTTTATTCTTCACTGCACCTTCTGCCACTTCGTTCCTAGCTGAAAATGTAAGACCTCAACTTTTTATAAATAAAATTGAATTTCCTCTATTTATTTTTTTGAAATAGTAAGGGTTGATTTGATTAATGTGATAAATTATGGGTAAAATGCGCAAATATCTTAAATGAGCAAGTGGTTATAAAATATTCTTGTTGTCGGGGAATATTCGTTTGGTCGTGGAATATTCTTGCCGTTGGGGAGTATTCGTACGACGGCGCAGCCTTGTGTGGGCCCCCATAACGAAAAGCGATTGGATGAAGAAAACGACAAGTATGCGTTTTTTTTATAAATAACGGTGTAGTTATTACCGTTAACACTATTGAAAACCCGGTGGTTAAAACATAGTAATACGCGGTGTTGCGCAGTAGCACACGGTATTGCACCAATTATTGATTCTTACGTAAGAAGGCAATACTCAATAATTTTTATAGTAATTACTGTTCAATAATTGCTACGTTCATATTTTATATTATTGTTATTTCAATTATTGTCATTGCACATTATTTCCATTATCAGATTAATAAATCATATTATTTTAATAATATTATTAGATAACATTATTGGCAATGTCTAGAAAGTTCTATTTAAGGAGAGGTTTGGTCACCTAATTGCGCGTCAGTAAGGAGAAATCCTTATTGGAAAGCCCCCTCTTTCTTGGGAACGACCTGGTTGTTAGTATTGTGATTCTTTAATATTATTTGTGAATAATTAATTATTGATTTATATGATAAGGAAAATATTCATTTTATGTAGATAGAGATGGAGAAAATTTTAATGTGACAATTATTGAAAAATGATATTTTATCTTTTCTGATAAAATAATTCATTTAAATATATTATTATATTATAATAATATAATAATGGTGATATTTTTACAATGAATATGGGATATATGAATAAATGAGGAGGAATATTATTTTTGTTACAAAAAATATTTAAAACATATTTTTCATGTTTGTGGACCCCATTTCTTGACTGAAATTTGATTATAGCCAGTAAAATCGTCCGTATGTGGATTTCGGTCAATTTCAGTTTGGAATTTGGAAAAACTTAAACTTACAAAGTTGTAAAAAATTGAATTTCCTATAGAATGGACATAAGATTTGAATCTTTCTGATAAAGGGGCTATTTATTATGAATTATTGAAGTTCCGGAATAATTGATTTTTAGAGTTTAAAATAATTTTTTTATGAAAAACATTTTTTGTGAGATGGAGGGCCCTACTTGTGTGGTTAATGTGCTGAAATTGGATTGTCAAAGTGGGCGTAGAAAATTTATATAAATATGTTAATATTTTATTAAATTTTCTACTTTGGTGTTCTAAGCAGTTTCCTATAAATAGGGTGCTTAGGTTAGAATTAAAAATCACACCAGAACTGAAGTTTTCTCTCTCTATATTATCGAGTGTATTCTTGTGAGTATTTTGATACTTTGAGTGCTGCTATATAGTGCAAGTTCCTTCAGCACTATATTCAGTATTCCAGTCAGAAGTCTTGTCTTTTTGAGGTAAGGGATGTTATTTTTTTTAAATGATATTATTTCTTTCAATATCATTATGCCAGAATATTGGTAAAATTTTTCTTGTGAAATTCTTGTCTTTTTGTGTCAGAGTTACTATTCACGTATACGACGCTATTCACGAATACGGTACTATTCACCGAAAAATGAAATTTTCTCTTATTTGTCCCAAATGTCTATTTTTGTTACTAACTTTGATTGTATCCATGTTTTGATCTTTATTCTTGAATTTTACTCTACTATGGTATGTTATGGGGTATTTTTGAACACAGATAAATCGAAGTATGAATCCTTAATATTTGTTCTTTTGTCTCACTGGATTCGTTTTTCTTTAAAATATTTTTCATCATCCTCAGTCCTAAATGATGATATTACTTAATATCTTTGGCCTGTAGTGTAAAGATGAATGATTAACTAATGAATATCTTTGGCCCGTAGTGCAAAGATGAACATATATTTAGATGAACATGACCAACTGGTGATACAAATGAATATCTTTGGCCTGTAGTGCAAAGATGAATATTTGATTCAAGATGTATATTGATTGATGTTACAGGGATAAAATATTAATGATGGACTTTTAAATCTTAGAAGATAGTAGAATTCATTCTCTACTTAACACTTCTAATGGATTGTTGTTTCCACTGCAGTTGTTGATCTAAAATTTGTTGACTATTATATTATATCAGATTTTTCCCTATTGAGGACTAACGATAATTTGTTCTATATTATCTTAGTCATAATATTTTTTACTGGGCTAGTTGAGCTCACCGTTTTCCTTTTTGTTTCATTTTCCTTCTTAGAAAGTGAGAATATAGCGGGAAGTAGTCGGGGTGTAGAGTAATGTTCCAAGGCATTTTTTATAATAGTCCTCACTATTTTGTAAAATAGTGTATCAATAATTGTATTGAGAACTTATTTGAGTGTGGATATTATCTAGAAGACAATATTTATATTTTAATTCACAACTTATGTATTGTCGTATTTTGCACGACAATTGTATTAATAAAGTTGTAGTCGTTTCTGTACCATATTTTGGGCGACTCAGAATGGGTGAGGTATACCTATTTTGGGGGCGTAACAGAAAAGTTTTATATATAGCAAGGGTGAGCAACAAGTTTTCTCAGCAAGTTAAGTCATACGATAAATGTATAAGAATCAATAATAAGTCTTCTCGCCTTCTATGCAACACAATAATTTGATAATGAAAGAGTACAACACTTTCAAAATTTCTACGATATTCTAATGAATAATCAAGAATTAATTTTACGCAATAACAAAGTGGAATGTTTTCTAGATTTATGCTGAGTGATCCATTGGATCTTGAACTTCTCTTCTCGCAGTATGGGTTATCGTTGACCGACTGACGAAATCCGCGCACCTCCTTCCTATCAAAATCAGATTTAACTTAGATCAGTTGGCAAGATTATATGTGAAAGAGATTGTTTCGAGGCACGGAGTGCCGATGCCTATTGTTTTCGATAGGGATCCGTGATTCACATCAAATTTCTGGAAACATCTTCAGGAATGCATGGGTACACAACTGCGAATGAGTACAACTTACCACCCTAAAACAGACGGACAGAGCGAACGAACGATTCAAACATTAGAAGATATGTTACGAGCCTGTGTAATGGACTTCAAAGGAAATTGGGATGATCACCTACCGTTGGTAGAGTTCGGCTACAACAACAGTTACCACGCTAGTATTGGTATGCCGCCTTACGAAGCGTTATACGGCAGAAAGTGCAGAACTCCGCTTTATTGGGATGAAGTTGGTGAAAGACAATTGCTAGGGCCAGAATTGGTACAGCAGACGGCAAAAATAGTCAAAGTGATCTGAGCACGACTGATAGCAGCTCAGGATCGACAGAAGAAATACGCTGATCCACATCGTAAAAATATCGAGTTTGAACCAGGTAGCTATGTTTTCTTGAAGGTCTCTCCCTGGAAGGAAAGATCAGGTTTGGGAAGAAAGGAAAATTGAGCCCAAGATTTATTGGACCCTTTGAGGTACTGCGAAGAATTGGAGAAGTTGCGTACGAGGTAGCCTTACCTCCAGCACTCGAGAATATCCACAACGTCTTCCATGTTTCTGTGTTACGACCTTACAAACCTGATTACAAGCATGTAATTGAATACGAATCCCTGCATTTTGAGAAAGACTTATCTTATGAAGAAATTCCTGTCCAAATTGTCGACCGAAAAGAACAAGTTCTCAGAAATAAAGTTATACCTTCTGTTAACGTAATTTGGAGGAACCACAATGCTGAAGAAGCTACGTGGGAACTCGAAGAGAATATGATGAAGAATTACCCTCATTTATTTACTTAATTATGTGTAAGCGATTTTGGGGACAAAATCTTTGTAAGGGGGGAGAATGTAACGGGTCGAATTTATTGAGTCGTGATTCTGGGGACATAATCCTTTTAAGGGGGAAAGATGTGACGAACGAGAATTTTGTAAATTATTTTAAATATTTATTGAGTTAAATAAATATTTTTCGATGATTTAATTATTAGATTTAATAATTAATTGATGTAATTGTGGTAGATTAATTTAATTATATGTGTTACATTTATTAAATTAATGTAGAGAATTTTTATGATCAAAGTTGTGATTATGTGAGCTTATTGTATTAAAAGAAATATTTAATAAGCTATGTTATTTTAATTAATGTAATAATTAATTAGAAATTTAATAAATTGATATTATTTATTAATGAGATATTTAATTATGTGACTATGTGAATTTATGAGGAATTATCATATTTTATTTATATTAAATTAAATAAGATATTTGAATTGGGTGTGACATGAATTAAACTATATGATAAAAAAGTTTATTAAAATAATGAGCTTTGAACTTAATTGCTAGCCAAACATGGCCTTAGTAGTGGTGTCTAGCGGTTGCCCATGATTGGGCCAACTGACCTCTCGACGCTCAGTTTATTAACTAGTCGACGTCTTCTCCTTCTTTATTTTTTCCTAAGTCTGATAAAGCATAGAGAGAAAATTTAGAAGTCTGAGAGAAATTTGAGTGTGTGATTAACATGTTGTTGAGAAAGGATCATCTGATCATTTCTTCCATTATTTATAACTCTGGGTAATTCTCTCCAACCCAATTTTAAGTTACGTCTTTTTAGTTTTCATAAAATGGTTTCACAGTTTTCTGTAAATCCTTGTAGATTGGAATATGATATGATTATAAGTTTATATGTGTGTTACGTTGTATCAAATCATGTTTAATTATGTATATGTTGCAAACCATAACATCAGTGTTGTGAAAACATGTCGTACGTATGTTTTTCAAAATAAACAGAGTACGTGATATGGCCATATGGCCATATATGTGATAATTGACGTATGGATTATATATTATCCCTAAAATTTACACCCTTACATTATTGAGCATGTCGATACGGAGAGATCGGAGTTTAAATGAACGGATTCGGTGTTATAACGAATCCGTAGGGAGAATTTTCATATAAAGTTTTCTAAACTTCACGAACATCAAAGTCAGTAATTTTGTTAGGCTTTAAATCTGTTAATAAGTGTTTAAAATTGGTTTTGTCTGTATATAAATGTTGGGTAATGATTATATATAAATTATAGCATATGGGTATGTTTAATTTCGAGTAGAACTTTAAGAAATTGGGAGAAATTGGCAAGTTCTGCGATTTTCGCGAACTGCCATTTATGTGTCTGGTATGCCGCGCCACAGCGCCGGCTACCAGTTCATTTCCCGCGCCGCAGCGCCACCGTGCCGTAGCGCCATGTCTCGAGCCACGGCGCCACAGCGCCGCAGCGCCAAGGGCCCGACCACAGCGCCACGGCGCCGCAGCGCGAATCCTTAGTCCAATAGTGGCGCCGCAGCGCCACTCCCCAGAAAACTCAGAAATGATATTTTTTTAAAAATGTTTAAGTCTAACAATGTGTTAGTGGATTAGTGTAATGAATATGTAAACATGTTAGAAGAATAATGTGATGATAAGATAGTTGTATAACATGTAAATAACATAATTACATGTGGATTAAATTATTGATTTCATAATTAGATTATTATTCATGAAGTGGTTTTATGTGGCAGTAAATGTGATAAAGTGATTAAGTATAGTCAATAAATCAAGTAAACAAAGAGAATGTGTTTATGTTGATTAGTTAAGTTATAATTAACTAGTATTGTAAATGTGAATGGTATGTAGGATTTAAATCAAAGAACGTGCTTAGTTAAAGTGTAATCTACGCACGATGCAAGTTTCTCAACTTAACTTTTACATTGAGCAAGTATCCTATCCCTAACTCCATTATATTGAGCAAGTTTATTTAAACTTAAACGTTACTTTTATGTCGAGCAAGTTTCCCTAACCCCACTTGTCATTATTGTTCAAGTTAATTATTTACCTTGAATAAATTATCCTTGTTATTATTCAAGTTCAAGCATGATATTAAAGATTAATTATCTTTTCAAAGCATGATTCAGTTATACAATAATTGTCCTATTGTATACTTTTGAGATTATTATTCTAATCAAATATCAATTATTGTTGAACCTTATTAGACTAGTGAACCTTATTGATTCAACTAGTCCATAGTTGATGAGCATTCTAAATTTCAGAACCCTTGATGAAAGTATCCAAACCAAACTTCCTTTGGTGCGGACTCGAATGTCAAACTGAGATGAACAACCCTGTATAGGAGATTATTTACGCTTTAGCGTTAAGATATTGTGCACAGTATGGTACTAAGGGCTGATCTCTCTAAGTACGAGAAGAAGACCTTATGACTATTAAAGGTTTCAAGTATATTTCTTGTTAACCTAGGACATAGTTCAAGGTCTTATGACCCTCAGAATTCTTTTGATTCTTGTTATTCATTCTCGATTCAAAAGTTGAGCTTTTATTCAGATGTCTTTGATTTATTCGCATGTTATTATAATGTTATTTCATTATTATACTTGTGGGCATTTGTGCTCACTCTTGCTTAATAATAACATTGCAGTTAAGAACGAAAGAAGCGATGAACCTTCCACTAGTAAGGGCAAGGGCAAAGTTAGCAAGTGATGAAGACTTGTTATTTCTTAAATTGATGATGTATTTATGTTTAAGATTTATGTTGTTGTTAATGACTTATTTGTTTAGAATTCCGCACAGATGTTTTAAGGTTAGAGTAACCTGGGATTTATTTATGATTCAGTTGATGTAACCCTTGAGGGAAGAGATTTTATTATGATTTCTATCTATTGTTTGGTTTGATATTATTTATGTGTAGATAGATAGATGATGCTTGTACAGTGAACACCAACTCCCATGAAATCGAAGTACCCGGATTGGGGGTGTCACATTTAAACTTGACTCCGGAGAAATTAGACTATCACCTATCTGTGGAGACTCCGTTAGAAGAAACTTTTATTATATCCGTTGTTTATAAATCTTGTTTAATTCAAGTTGGCACCATCACATTACCTGTTAATCTTATCTATTTAAAGATACTTACTTTTGATGTGATTTTAGGGATTGATTGGTTAACTACTCATCATGCCAAAATTGACTATTTTCGTAAGGTTGTTAGTTTTCATATTCCTAACCAACCTGTTATTCTAATTCAAGAAACTAAACCACTAAAAGCAATCACTGTCATATCAAGCCATAAAGTCATTCGTTTATTAAAAAACGGATGTCAAACTTTCTTAGCCCATGTCATGAATTTGAACAAAAGCACGTCAGATTTGAATAATATTTCTGTTGTTAGTGAATTTCCTGACGTATTTCTTGAAGAACTTCCCGGTCTACCCCTAGAACGTGAAGTTGAATTCTTTATTGATCTTGAACCTGGTACGAAGCCCATTTCTAAAACCACATATCGAATGGCTCCTCTTGAACTTCAGGAGTTAAAGGTCCGACTATAGGAGTTGTTGGACATCGATTTCATTCGTCCTAGTACATCTCCTTGGGGTGCTCCTATTTTATTTGTAAAGAAGAAAGACGGGAGTATGCGACTTTGTATTAACTATCGAGAATTGAACCATGTCACCATCAAGAATAGCTATCCGCTACCTCGTATTGATGACCTGTTTGACCAGTTGCAAGGAGCACAATTCTTTTCAAAGATCGATCTTCGTTCTGGATATCATCAGCTGAAGATTAGAACTGAAGATATTCCGAAGACTGCCTTCAGAACTCGGTACGGGCAATATGAATTCTTAGTCATGTCTTTTGGATTGACTAATGCTCCTGCTGCTTTCATGGATATGATGAACTGTGTATTCAAGGAATATTTGGATCAGTTCGTTGTTGTCTTTATTGATGACATCCTCATATATTCCAAAAGTCGTGAAGATCATGAGCACCATTTGAAGCTGGTACTCCAAAGGCTTCGTGAAAATAAGTTATATGCCAAGTTGAAGAAATATGAGTTCTGGCTTGAGGAAGTAGCATTTCTTGGGCACGTGATGTCAAAACATGGAGTATCTGTTGACCCGACGAAGATTGAAGTAATACAAACTTGGGAGCAACCGAAGTCGGTGACTGAAGTACGTAGCTTTTTGGGCTTAGCTGGATATTATCGGAGATTCGTGGAAGGATTTTCTCGAATCGCTATTCCGTTAACTCAGCTGACTCGAAAAGATACAAAATTCGTATGGAGCGAGGAATGCGAGAAGAGTTTCCAAGAGCTTAAGAGGAAACTTATTTCGGCACCTATTTTGACAATACCATCTGGTTCGGATGGATTTGTTATCTACAGCGATGCTTCAGGCAAAGGGTTAAGATGTGTTCTCATGCAACATGGGAAGGTCATAGCATATGCCTCACGATAGCTTAAAGAATATAAGAGGAATTATCTTACTCATGATCTAGAGTTGGCAACAGTCAATTTCGCGTTGAAAATCTGGAGGCACTATATATATGGGGAGAAAGTGGAGATATATTTAGACTATAAAAGCCGCAAATATTTCTTCACCCAAAAAGAACTCAACATGCAGCAACGACGTTGGCTCGAGCTGTTGAAAGACTATGACCATACCATTCAATACCATCCTAGAAAAGTGAACATGGTAGCTGACTCGTTGAGTAGAAGATCATATGCGGGAACGAGTGCGATGCTGTCAACACAAAGGCCCATTTTGTGTGATTTACAAAAGATGAAGATAGAATTCAAGACTCCGGGGACCCATGCGATGATGTCAAGTATACGCATAGAACCAATTTTAATCGATAAAGTTAAAGTTTCTTAAGCCACAGACCCGGAGCTGATGTGTATGAAGAAGAAAGTGCAAGAAGGTGCTATTCTAGAAGCAAGAATCGATGAGGAAAGAATACTTCGAGTCAACTCCAGACTTTACGTTCCTAACGATTCTGACTTGAGACATAGAATCATGATGGAAGCACACAACACACCGTTTGCAATTCACCCTAGAAGTTCCAAAATGTATCGTGATATTCTACATACATTTTGGTGGAACAATATGAAGAGAGAAATCACGAAGTTTATCTCGAGGTGTTTAACTTGTCAACGGGTAAAGGCAGAGCATCAAGTACCGAATGGTCCATGGCAACCACTTGATATTCCAAAATGGAAGTGGTAATACGTTACCATGGATTTCGTTACAGGTCTTCCCTAGGTTTCTTAAGACATAGATGCGATTTGGGTTATTGTTGATAGATTAACCAAGTCTGCTCATTTCTTGCCAATACGAGAGACTTATTCCCTTGAACGTCTTGCTCGTATGTATGTAAATGAGATTGTGAGATTGTATGGCATGCCATTATCCATAGTTTCAGATCATGACCCAAGATTCACTTCACGATTTTGGGTTAGCTTGTAGAAAGCTATGGGCACGAATTTACAATTCAGTTCGGCATACCATCCTCAAACGGAGGACAATCAGAGAGGACTATTTAAACTCTTGAAGATCTATTAAGACTCTGTGTCCTAGACTTCAAAGGGAGTTGGGATAAATATTTACCATTGGTGGAATTCTCTTATAACAACAGTTATCAGGAAAGTATAGGTGTGGCTCCATTCAAAGCGTTGTATGGACGAAAGTGTCGCTCTCCAGTATGTTGGGATGAGGTGGGTGAAGCAACATTGTTGGGACCAGAGTTGGTACGTATGACTACTGAAAAGATCCAAATGATTCGACAACATATACAAATGACACAGGATCGACAAAAGAGTTATGCGGATCTTCATCGAAAGGACGTGGAATTTAGTATCGGGGATCATGTATTGTTGTGAGTTGCTCCATGGAAGGGAGTTACAAGATTTGAGAAGAGAGAAAAGCTCAATCCACGATTTATTAGTCCATTTCAAATTCTTGACCGAGTAGAAAATGTGGCCTATAGACTCACGTTACCTCCAAGCATGTCTCGTGTTCATAATATTTTTCATATATCTGTGCTTTGTAAATATGTGAAAGACCCAAACCCCATTATTGAGTTAGAACAAGACGAGATAGCCGAAGACTTAATATACGAGGAGGTACCTGTTAAGATCTTGGATAAGAAGAGCATGTCCTACGCACAAAGGTCATACCACAAGTCAAAGTTTTGTGGAGGAACCATGCTATTGAGGAAATGACTTCAGAGTTAGAAACGGAAATGAAAGTAAGGTACCCTCACCTTTTCGAAACACCAAATACGTATGTCAATTTCGAGGATGAAATTTCATAAGGAGGGGAGGTCGTAAGACCCTAACTTTTTATAAATGAAATTGAATTTCCTCTATTTATTTTTTTGAAATAGTAACGGTTGATTTGATTAATGTGATAAATTATGGGTAAAATGCGTAAATATCTTAAATGAGCAAGTGGTTATAAAATATTCTTGTTGTCGGGGAATATTCGTTTTGTCGTGAAATATTCTTGCTGTAGGGGAATATTCATACGACGGCGCAGCCTTGTGTGGGCCCCATAACGAAAAACGATTGGATGAAGAAAATGACAATTATGAGTTTTTTATAAATAACGGCGTAGTTATTACCGTTAATACTGTTGGAATACCCGGTGGTTAAAACACAGTAATACGCGGTGTTGCACAGTAGCACACGGTATTTCACCAATTATTGATTCTTCGTAAGAAGGCACTACTCAATAATTGTTACAGTAATTACTGTTCAATATTTTATTTTATTGATTCAATAATTGCTACGTTGATGTTTTATATTATTGTTATTTCAATAATTGTCATTGCACAGTATTTTTATTATCAGATCAATAAATCATATTATTTTAATAATATTATTAGATATCATTATTGGTAATATCTAGAAAGTTCTGTCTAATGAGAGGTTTGGTCACCTAATTGCGTGCCAGTAAGGAGAAATTCATATTGAAAAGCCCCCTCTTTCCTAGGAACGGCCTGATTGTCAGTATTGTGATTCTGTAATATTATTTGTGAATAATTAATTATTGATTTATATGATAAGAAAAATATTCATTTTATGTGAATATAGATGGAGAAAATTTTAATGTGACAATTGTTAAAAATTGATATTTTATATTTTCTAATAAAATAATTCATTTAAATATATTATTATATTATAATAATATAATAATGGTGATATTTTTACAATGAATGTGGGATATATAAATAAACGAGGAGGAAGAGTATTTTTGTTACTAAAAATATTTAAAACATGTTTTTCATGTTTGTGGACCTCATTTCTTGACTGAAATTTGATTATAGCTTGTAAAATCGTCCGTATGTGGATTTCGGTCAATTTCTGTTTGAAATTTCGAAAAACTTATACTTACGGAGTTGTAGAAAATTGAATTTTCTATGGAATGGACATAAGATTTGAATTTTTCTGATAAAAGGGCTTTTTATTATGAATTATTGAAGTTCCAGAATAATTGATATTTGGAGTTTAAAATAATTTTTTTATGAAAAACGTTTTTTGTGAGATGGAGGGCTGCACTTGTGTGGTTAATGTTCTGAAATTGGATTGTCAAAGTAGGCGAAGGAAATTTATATAAATATATTAATATTTTATTAAATTTTCTACTTTGGTGTTCTAAGCAATTTTCTATAAATAGGGTGCTTAGGTTAGAATTAAAAATTACACCAGAAACTGAAGTTTTCTCTCTCTATATTATCGAGTGTATTCCTGTGAGTATTTTGATACTTTGAGTGTTGCTATACGGTACAAGTCCCTTCAGCACTATATCTAGTATTTTAGTCAGAAGTACTGTCTTTTTGAGGTAAGGGATGTTATTTTTTTTAAATGACATTATTTCTTTCAATATCATTATGCCAGAATATTAATAAGATTTTTCTTGTGACATTCTTGTCTTTTTGTGTCAGAGTTACTATTTACGTATACGGCACTATTAACGAATACGGTACTATTCATCGAAAAATAAAATTTTTTCTTATTTGTCCCTGATGTCCATTTTTGTTACTATCTTTGATTGTATCCATGTTTTGATCTTTATTCTTGAATTTTACTCCACTATGGTATGTTATGGGGTATTTTTGAACATGGATAAATCGAAGTGCGAATTCTTAATATTTGTTCTTTTGTCTCACTGGATTCGTTTTTCTTTAAAATATTTTTCATCATTCTCAGTCCTAAATGATGATATTACTTAATATCTTTGGCCTGTAGTGCAAAGATGAATGATTAACTGATGAATATCTTTCGCCCGTAGTGCAAAGATGAACAGGTATTTAGATGAACATGATCAACTGGTGATACAAATGAATATCTTTGGCCTGTAGTGCAAAGTTGAATATTTGTTACAAGATGTATATTGATTGATGTTACAGGAATACAATATTAATAATGGACTTTTAAATCTTAGAAGATAGTAGAATTCATTCTCTACTTAACTCTTCTAATGGATTGTTGTTTCCGCTGCAGTTGTTAATCTAAAATTTGTTGTCTATTATATTATATCAGATTTTTTCCTGTTGAGGACTAACGATAATTTGTTCTATATTATCTTAGTCATAATATTCTTTACTGGGCTAGTTCAGCTCACCATTTTCCTTTTTGTTCCATTTTTCTTCTTAGAAAGCGAGAATATAGCGGGAAGTAGTCGGGCGTGGAGTGATGTTCAAAGGCAGTTTTTATAATAGATCTCACTATTTTGTAAAATAGTGCATCAATAATTGTAATGAGGACTTATTTGTGTGTGGATATTGTCTAGAAGACAATATTTGTATTTTAATTCACAGTTTATGTGTTGTCATATTTTGCACGACAATTGTATTAATAAAGTTGTAGTCGTTTCTGTACCATATTTTTGGCGACTCAGAATGGGTGAGGTATACCTATTTTGGGGGCGTAACAGAAAAGTTTTATATATAGCAAGGGTGAGCAACAAGTTTTCTCAGCAAGTTAAGTCATACGGTAAATGTATAAGAATCAATAATAAGTCTTCTCGCCTTCTATGCAACACAATAATTTGATAATGAAAGAGTACAACGCTTTCAAAATTTCTACGATATTCTAATGAATAATCAAGAATCAATTTTACGCAATAACAAAGTGGAATGTTTTCTAGATTTATGTTGAGTGATCCATTGGATCTTGAACTTCTCTTCTCGGGTATATATTAAAGTTTTATTTTGACATATACACAGGTGTATCAGATAACCAAAAAGATTAAATCATACCCCCCTGTAAGTACTTAGAGCCGACCAACTCCTTGTACCCTATATTATGCATAATACTTAAGTGGCGCGCAACGGTCGAATATACGACTAAAAATGTTCTTTTTATATAAAAGGTTGTTCTTCTCAGTCTCAGAATCAAGATTTAATTTAACAACGAAATTTAATGATTTCAATTTCTATTTACTTATCGATAGCCGAAATAATTGGTATCGATCTATCAATAACAATTGAATTCTCTTCTCGAATCTATCAAGTTCTAACAAATGTTCGTCTAGCCAGAATAATTAGCTAAGACATTTTTCGACATAATTTGATAATAAACAAGAATTATCTGTACTGTCAATATTAGCTTCTACGGATATGAATATCTAACAACGGTTATTCTACGAATGTATATTTTACGAATCAATAATTCAATTTGAATTATTAAACATGCACTAACTGCGAATAATCAACAATAAATTCTTGGACATTGTATAATTAGCAATAATTAACCACTATAATATTTAAATAATATTAACTCAAGGTTGAGTTAAGAAACTTGCCTCTTCCGCTGTTTACAGCTACACGATATACTTATCTGCTTTCGAAAGACCTATAACTAATAATATCGGTATCTCAATTAGCATAATAATTTATAACACATAACACTGTAATTTACTATCAATTATCTCCTAGACACATTACCACATAGTAACGTCAGTGTTTATAACCTATATAAACACTTATCAAGTCTAACTAGTTTAGTCTAATTGGACTTCAGTCTATTCTCGGCGTTCTGGTCACCTTATCCGACAATTAACACATTGATTGTCAATTTAATTTAGTTGCTAAGCTTCAATATTAATTTAGATAAGTCAGTTATAATTAATAATATTTTTTCGAAGCTTTTAATAATTTATAAGCAATTATTATAATTTATAATAATTTTTCAAACCTCGAAATCATTTTTAAATGAATTAATTATCAAATAATCTTATCATCATTAATATTTAAAATTATAAAAATATTAATGATATACTTGTCAAAATATTAAAGTTATTATTAATAACTTAAAAATATTTTTAAATCATCAATATTCTACTTAAATAATTTTTAAAATAAATAAAATTATTTTTAAACCATTACCATTAATATTTAAATATTAATGAAATTATTATCAAAATATTAAAAGTCATTAATTATAACTTAAAATATTTTTAAAATTTTTAAATGATTTTAAATCAATAAAATTATTTTTAATTCATTTATTTAATATAATAATTAAATAAATCTAATATCATTAACAATAAATTATTAATAAAAATTCTCTAAAAATATTAAAAGTTACATTTTATAACTCAAAATATTTTAAAACACTTTATTATTATTTAAAATAATTTTTATAATATTAAAATCATTTTTCACTAATTTATTTAATACACTAATTAAATAAATTAAATATCATTAATATTAAAATAATTATAAATATTAATGAAAAATGTCCCAAATAATTAAAAGTTATTTTTCAGAATTTAAAATGATTTTTAAAATGATTTTTGTAATTTTTATAATTTATTTTCTATTTTTAAGTATTTTTCAAAAATTAGGAAAATAAAATTAATAGAAACCGTCGCAGAAGCCTATAACGACACTTGTATGTCGTCTTAGGTGTTCTTGGTTTAAGAACACTAACAATCTCAGTGTACAAGGTGTCATGTTTGACCACCTTTAAATCTCTGATCAATCTTGTTCTGGGAAATCTAAGACTTTGATATTGTAGTATTAATGTAACACTATAGCATCCAACCATCACTTTGGTCAAATAACATTACAACAAGAAGATCTAAGTCTCCAAAGATGATGTTAGGCGGTTTCTAGGTTTTCCAGAAACCCAGGCAGTTCGACTACCTACTTTCTTGCTCGATTATCTATGAGTTCTGGTCATGATTTATAAGATCCCACGGCTCAAATATGTAGTCCATGTGTCAATGAACATTTACATTACAACAAATCAGTTTACTAACAACAAAATCACAATATATGACCCAGTCAAACCCTGTCAGAGGGCTGTTCATCCAGTTTTCTGGAAATTCCAGAAAAATGCTATCATGGTCGAGTAGGGTACTTTGACCACTACATTCTATATATTGATTGTTTACATGATCTAAAGCCATATATTTAAAGAACACATAACAGGCTACAAGTTGATTACAAAAACACTATCAAACAACATCAAATATGTCATATCTGGGCCGTTCAAATAGTTATCAGACACTAGTTTAGCCTTTCTAGGTTACCCAGATTTGGCCTTGTCATACCCGGTCAACGGGTTTTGACCGTTAATAACTAAGAATCTAGACATCAAACGACACTGATTCCACTTGCAGAGTAAAGACCACATGACAAGCTACATATAAAAACTTTAAAACATCAAAGAACATAAACGAACAAGAATCTGTGGCTCCTGACATTAGCTTGTCAGACCATAAATTTTGTTCTTGGAAAGTTTTGGAAAAACTCGATTTTAAAGCACTTTGATGCTATGGATCCATGATTGATCAACATAAATCAACTAAAAACATCCTTTAACACATATATAAACACTCAAACACAAAATTTTTCTTAGCATATAAGATCAAAATAGGTTTGGGCCTTTATACCTTTTCTTGAATAAGCTTGGATCCTTGATCTCCTAAACTGAACTTGATGTTTCTAGAGGTGATTTAGTGACTGATATACTTGCTAAATTCGGAGGTCTTGTGTTAGAGAGAGTTGGTGAGAGCTTTGAGAGAAAATAAGCAAAAATGGGTACACTTTCTCTTTCTCAATCATATATAATCTCTTAGATTCATTGCATGATCTGATAGCTGGCTGATTTTGCGGGATTTTTAGGTCACCAAGTAAATTTAGTTGGTCACCCACTAAAGGTATTGGTATTTTTACAAGTTACCATTTAAAGAAAATGAAAAAGGGCATTTTGGTCTTTAGCATTATATTTTTAATGGCATACATGGAATTTGTCACACCCTTAGGGTTTAACCCTAAGGTTCTAACCCTTAGGTTTTAGAATATTAATTTTTTAGGATTTTTTAATTAGGGTTTTTAAATTAGAAAGTTAAGATTTTAAAACTATAATTAGGGTTTCCTAAATAAATTAGGTTTTCCTAATCATATTAACGTTTAATAAAAACATTAAGCTTACCAATTAGGATTAGGGTTTCCTAATTAGGGTTTAGGATTCTCGGATTTAAAATTAGGGTTTTTCGGTATACGATTAGGGTTTCTAACGGTACGTTAGATTTTCTAAATCTGAGATTAGGGTTTCTAATCTCTTATCAGGGTTTATAAATTTTAAACCTTATCCGATCAATCATTAATCAAACTTTCTCTTCAGTACAAACACATACTCATTAATATAATTATTTTAATTATATTTTCTATCGAATCCATATCCAAAAATTAGGGTTAGGATTTCTACTGTTAAGCACAACTCTACTCTAATTTACCAGTCAATACATAAATTGACCTCTTCTCGAAACTCGTATCACAAATATTCAATACAATATTAACAGTCAATGTCAATATTAAAAAAAAATTATTCGTAAAATTTTGATTATTCGAAATCCCGATTTATCACATGCACAACCAAAGAGTGAAGTTCGGAGACTTGCCTGTTTACTCAGCTACAATCTAATTCTAGCTTTAATTAACTTGCGTTGAAACGACCTAACATTAAAAAGTCGGTCTTTCCAATTACTACGTGTAAACTAATATGAGTCTACTCTTACAAGAATCAAATCATCACATAGGTCTATCCCATAATTCACTTAAGTCAATCTAATCGTGTCTTAGATTTAATAACTTTAGATTATCTTGTTTCTATGTATTAATATAGGCTTGAACACATAGCACTTCAATTTAAATCATGCAATATAGTTTAAGATACACATATTGCAAGGTTCTGTCCGTAATTCTAGGTTATAAGGTTCAATATCAGACATCCTTATACTTTAAGCAAAAATTAAGTTCATGCTTTAAGGGTCAACTATTAAAGTCATGTTATCACATAACAAGGCTAAACAATATTCATTAGTCGTGCTTGTGTGTAAACAACACATGTATACTTTACTCATATAGTTCATATTTTAGAAATTTCCTTTTCATGAATATGTGTGCATAGGAAAAAACCATACTTTAACCAAACGATGCTCATGTCAATATGTCTATAGGCATAATGAATCCTAATATACATGCTTGTGTGGTCATAAAGTAATTTACTTATTACTTGACGACATTAGCTTTCACATTCTAACTTTCTTTGAAATTTACACTAAGTCAACTTAGTATATACAAGGCATCTCGACATATAACTCTTATACATTTGAAACATATATTAAAGCTACATATACATACTCAAACGGTTAGAACCTATAAGATAAAAGTCTTGGTCAAGTTCACTTTGAAAAGTCTTAAGTTTCTTATCTTTCAAATTGTCTTTAACTTTCAATCATGTATGCTAGTGTGTTTAATCACTTTAGACTTGCATTTCATGTCAATATAAACCATATTATCATGTTCATAAAATCAGAATGCTCACATGATGTGTTTGTGACAAAGTTCACTTTTGAAACTACAAATTTCATTTCAAAACCATGAGTGTTGCGTCAATCATATGTACATATGTACTAATATTGTTATACTTGTTCATACTACATGCATGTGCTTATATGTGTGTGCTAAAACATTTTACATGCTTGCTCTAACAAGGTACCAACAAGTTAGCACGATCAGAAATGAAACAGAAAACAAAAGTTCTAGTGCAAGCTTAGCCCAGCTGTGCCGCTGGCTAGTGCAACACTGGCTTAGCTGCGCAGTCTGTTGGCCAAAGACAGACACTGTTTGGTTTCGACAGTTCAACAACCCATCTCAAAAATTTATTACGAAAATCATTTCTAACATAACCCATTGCAATTCTAACACATTTAGAAGCTTGTATAACACTAAGCAACATATCCCAAATCAAATATCAACTGATACATGCTTAATTGTAAGAATGAAGAACTTAGTAATTTATCAGCAAATGAAGAATAGGGATGGGAAGTTATACCTCTGTGAAACAATTGAGCTACAATATACTTTCTTAGTCTCCTCTACAATAACAGTACACTAACTCTTTATACGTTCCTTGTTAAATATTTCTCAGCAATTGTAATGAGGAAGGTAAGGATCTCATTTATAGAAGAATGGTTACACAGATAATATAATTACCTCCCAAATCATATCAAAGAAATACAAGAATGTATAAGGGATAAGAGAGAGTTAGTGAGAGTTGGTAATTTCACTCATGAATCCCACTCCCCATCCACTTATTAGCTATATGTTTGTTGATTTTGAGATGAAGATATAGTAGGCTAGCTAGCTTTTCACGTGGAAAGAAATGAAATGGGCTCTTATTATGGGATAAAAATTCACAGCACTTGTAAAAATGTAATGCAACACTTGGTTTATACCATATATACACATAATATATACTTTAGTTATATAATATGTATACACAATTCATTTCGTATAACATAGGTTATAATGATTTAAATGGCATACAATGTATTTCCTAACTACAAGGTATCAAGTAGTGCACATACATATAACCCATGTACATTTTCTATTAACACCAAATACAATTGTGCATTAATTTCTCATTATTTATTACCATAACTGTTATTATTATAATCATAATAACTTAATGAAATCATTACTAATTAACAATTGATCTTATTACATGTCAATAGGGTATACATGAATGTTTACCCACACACTTCATGTCATATAAACAATATAATTATGCAACTCACATGAACGCAATAACTCTTACTATATAGTCTATTTATATAATATATAGACATATTAATGTGTCACCTTGTACTATATAAAATATATAGTTAACTACCATATAATAAAGGTTTAATATATTACATGCTTGCACAAATTAATCAAGTAAATATAATCATATTATATTTATTAATCTCTTACTCATTAATTATTATTTAATCATAATAATTATTAATAAACACATTATCAATTAAATACTCATAATTGTAATTAATCAATATGTTCAAATCTTGCCTCTATATTCAAATAAATTAAATATTTAATTATTAATAATGCTATCAATTCTATTAAAGTCTTAGGGTTAGTCTACTAATTTAAATAAACTATTAGTGACTCCCTTTAATCATTTTATAAATTCATATAACCACATAAGGTTTAAATAGACTCACAAAACTAACTCATTAATATTAAATTACATATTTGATTAATAAGGAGTTTAAAATTCACGGTCATTACATCCCTCCCCCCTTATAAAAATTCCGTCCTCAGAATTGTAAAAATAAGGTTACTAAAATAAAAACGGATAATTCGCTCTCATTTTCTCTTCTAGTTCCCACGTAGCTTCTTCGACTGCGTGATTCCTCCAGAGAATCTTAACGGAATGGATGATTTTATTCCTCATCTTCTGTTCCTTCCTATCTAGTATCTGGACAGGAGCTTCCTCGTACGATAAGTCTTTCTCGACTTGGATTGGTTCATAGGAAATAACATGCTTGTAGTCTGGTTTATACTGCCGCAATACTGACACATGAAACACGTTGTGAATGTGCTTAAGTTCAGGAGGTAACGCTACCTCGTACGCCACTTCACCAACTCGCCTCAGAATCTCGAACAGCCCTATGAACCTAGGGCTCAAGTTGCCCTTCTTCCCAAAATGAATCTTCCCTTTCTAGGGAGATACTTTCAGAAATGCATAGCTTCCTAATTCAAAATCATTCTTCTTGTGATGTAAGTCCGCATACTTCTTATGGCGATCTTGTGCTACTACTAGTTGGGCTCTTATTACCTTGATGATTTCTACTGTCTATTGTACCAACTCAGTTCCCAACAGTCGATGTTCTCCAACTTCGTCCCAACATAAGGGCGTTCTACATTTTCTCCCATACATGGCTTCGTACGGCGACATTCCAATACTGGCATGGTAACTATTGTCATACGTGAACTCTACTAATGGAAAGTGATCCTCCCAACTACCCTCGAAGTCCATCACACAAGCTCGGAGCATGTCTTCAAGTGTTTGAATCGTTCTCTCACCTTGCCCATCAGTCTGTGGATGATACGCGGTATTCATTCATAGGTATGTCCCCATTCTTTCTTGAAGACTCTTCTAGAAGTTTGACGTGAATCACGGATCTCTATCTGATACATTAGATACCGGCACCCCATGCCTCGAGATAATTTCCTTGACATACAATTTGGCTAACTGGTCCAAACTATACTTAATCTTAATATGCAAAAAGTGAACTAACTTAGTAAGACAATTTACAATCATCCATATGGCGTCGTGCCTTTTTTGCATTGCCGAAAGTCCCACCACAAAGTCCATTGTGATGTACTTCCATTTCCATTCTGAAATCTCTAATGGTTGTAACAACCCGCTTGGTCATTGGTGCTCTGCCTTGACTCTCTGACAAGTTAGACATCTACTTACACATTACGCAACCTCTCTCTTCATGTTTCACCTCCAAAAGTGGTGATGCAAATCTTGGTACATCTTCGTGCTTCCTGGGTGTATCGAGTATCTCGTACTGTGCACTTCTTACAAAATCTCTTCTTTCAGTTTTGGTACTAACGATACCCAAATTCATCCTTCAAATCTGAGCAGTCCAGTGCTATCAATCTTAAATTTTAATTCATCACCTTCAGTCAATCGCTTCTTGATGTTATTTCAATCTTCGTCCTTCTCTTGTGCCTCTTTAACCTTATCCAATAGAGTCGGGCTCGCTGTCACTGTAAATAATTATTCATTGGTCTCTATCGGATACTTAATCTGCAAGTCTAGTTGTTCGAAATGTTTCACCAATTCTTCTTGAATGGTCAACTTCAATAACTTCTCTCTGTCTTTTCTGCTCAAGGCATCTGCCACTACATTTTCTTTGCCTGGATGGTACAAAATATCACAATCATAATCTTTGATCAATTCTAACCATCGGCGCTGCCTCTTGTTTAACTCTTTTTGCGTGAAGATATACTTCAGAATCTTGTGATCCATATATATCTCACTCTTCTCGCCATATAAATAATGCCTCCAAATCATCTAGGCAAAAACTACTGCTTCTAACTGCAGGTCATGAGTCGGATATCCCTTCTCAGAATCTTTCAGCTGACGTGAAACGTACGTAATGACCCTGCCGTGTTGAATTAGTACATATCCAACACCCTTGTGTGACGCATCACTATACACTATAAACCCTCCCGTGTTCTCTGGTAAGGCCAACACAGGTGCTTGACAAAGCTTTTTCTTTAATTCTAGGAATCTTTCTTCACACTTCTCCGTCCAAACGAACTTAATTATCTTTTTGGTAAGATTGGTCAATGGCGATGCTAATTTTGAAAATTCCTGAATAAATCTTCTATAGTATCCCGCTAATCCTAAGAGACACGTGATTTCTATCGCCGTCTTCGGCTGCTCCCAATTGATAATCGCTTATTCCTTCGCTGGATCCACCGAAACACCATTCTTGTCGATAACATGCCCCAAAAATTGCACTCTCTGTAACCAAAACTCACACTTGGAGAATTTTGCATACAACTTCTCCCTCCTTAATGTCTTCAACACTATCCGAAGATGCTCGACGTGTTCTTCCTCCGTCTCTGAATACACTAGAATGTCATCGATGAATACGAGAACAAACTTATCCAAATACTATTTGAACACACTGTTCATCAAATCCATAAATGCTGCTGGCGCGTTCATCAATCCAAATGACATTACCAGAAACTCAAAGTGTCCATACCGAGTTCTAAATGTCGTCTTTCAAATGTCCTCCGGTCTCACTTTCAGTTGGTGATAACCGGTCCTCAAGTTAATCTTTGAAAAGTACTTCGCCCCCTTCAACTGGTCAAACAAATCGTCTGGCTTAGGCAACGGGTACTTGTTCTTAATGGTGACCTTGTTCAACTCTCGGTAGTCGATACAAAGTCTTAGCGACCCATCATTTTTCTTGACGAATAAGACTCGTGCTCCTCATGGTGATACGCTCGGTCGAAAGTATCCCTTATCTAACAACTCTTGTAATTGAGCCATCAGTTCTTTCATCTCTACCGGTGCTGTGACAACCTGAGAATTTAGAAAATTTTTAAAAATCTTAAATGATGGATTTAAGGTCAAGTGATAGACCTAGACAGAAAATGAGTGTATGCGTTTGATATTTTATAGAAGGAATTTTGAGGATTTCAAAATTCTGTGAAGGATTTAGGTGAATTATTCAGGATTAAGTGTATATGTGAATATGTTATGTGTATATGGTTATGTATGTGTTCAAAATGTGGTTAAGGGTCAAGGGTTGACCAGATAAATTATATCAGTGTCAAACCCCAAGTATATATTAAGAATGACAACGTTCAGTTAGAAAACCCTAATGACTAATAAGAAACCCTAAAACCGGTTCTGAAACCCAAATTTCAGTTCTGGGAATTCGAAATCTTAATTCAAAAATTGGAAACCCTAATCTGGGAATTTAAAGAATAATTATAATGCTTAAGTGATATTAATTATAATATTAATTAGGGTAAAGCTTAATTAATTAGCAAACCCTAATTTTAGATTTTTAATCCCTAATTGTTCCGTCAGAAACCCTAATATAAAATTGTGGACTTAATTGCTAAATTAGCAATTTAAATTGGGATAAAATAATCCTAATTAACAAGATTGATTTATGAATGGGAAAGTTTAATTTAATTCTAAAATCCTAATTACAATTTAGAAATATTAATTTTCTATTTTTAAAAACCCTAAGGGTTAATAACTGTGAATTTTAAGTCACTATATATGTATGTACATTATTGATATTTAAAATTTTGTGTTATACAGTAATTTAATATGTGACAACATATATGAAGTGGTGCATGGATCAATAAACATATATACTATAGTTATGGATATATACAGTTATAGATTTCATTAAAAAATGAAAGCTTCGTAACCTAATTATGCATTAGGTGGGACAATTAAATAACCTAAGGGTTATGGTAATAAGGAAAGGTTAGTATTTAATATGCATATTAACTTAAGTGGATAATCTTGTTATTTCAAGTGACTAATAATTTTAAACCTATTTCTTGTAAACCTAATTAGGTTATGAGCTAAAGTCACATGTATAAGTAATTAAATTTCATAAGATTGGGAATGAAAACCCTAAATAAACAATTTGGGTAACATATATTAAAAATTATTAGACTATGTTTATTATATGGCCCAAAACAATTAAGGAAGAAGCCCAAAGAAAATAAAATGCAAACCAATACTTAGCCCACTTGATTAAGGGTATTTTAGACTTTTGATTAATCAAATTTTTGTTTTAAAATAAAAGCAAATTGGGAGATATAATGGGTAAGGGGGGACCGGCCAATTAGGCCTTTTTATGGCGAGAAGATTATGTTAATCAATGTCCATTAGTAGAAATCTTACACACAAGTACATGTGTGTCAATCTCCCATTGGTTGCAAATCTATTAAGCATCCTTAATCACATGAGTAGGCCAATTGAAGAGATAATGTGTAGTCTTTTATCCACGGGACAATAAAAATATGGGGGATAATAGTTATATCACTCATTCATTTTCTCTCATTCTTCTTCTTTTATTTTTTTCTCCCAAGCTAGTAGCATTCAAGAGAGAAAAGAAAGAGAGAGAGTTTGGTTTTTGTGAGAGTGAGAGTGGTGTTCTAATTTATTTGATGCATCCTAAGTTCATTACTTACTTTGGTAAATCAAGGAAGGTTGCCACTAAATCAAGGTATAACCTAATTTTAATCTTCTTCTTCTACTTTGTATTATAGCTTGAGTTTTGTTGGGGTTATGAACTAATACTAAAGATACCCTTTTTCTACATATCATCATGTATGGAACTAAGTATCTTGAGTGTTAGATCAAAAGTTTAGAGCAAAAAAATGAGCATATGTTCTCCAAGGGGTGAAACCCTTGTTTTTCTTCCACTAAAATCTTGTATAACTCAAGTTTTACAACTTGGATTTGTGATCTGTAGAAGGGGGTGCTAGATACACGAGTTATCTAGTAAACCTGAGTGGTAGAATGCAAATCTAGCAAGTATTGAAGTCATGGGGACTGTTTTCCCCAAAATAGTCCACATAGTATATTTAGGCTTTGAAACCCTAAAACAGCTAATGTTCCCGTTTTTCTTGAGGCTGTTTCGGTCACTTGTAAGTCTTTGAAAAATCTGAAAAAATCACAGAAGTACCTTAAGAAGTTATCTACGTGTAGGAAAAAAGAACGGACATGTATCGATTTATAGGTTATGCGTAATTGCTATTTCTGTAAAGGACTCCTAAATATTAACACTCAAATTTCTCACTGTGTATACACTGGAAAATTTCGAAATTTTTACAGTAGGTTTACATATGTTATGAGAGTATACCCTGAAAATTTTAGATTTTTCTGAACAAAACTCGATTTATGAAAAATGAAGCAAGATCCAAGTGTTTTGGGTACTTTAAAACTAGTAAATCATTTTTTAAAATTCTAGAAAAATTTGGGGATCATTATTGGGTCATATACTACCCAAATCCAGAAAATGAGAATTTTGGAAATCAGTTTGCTATTTTTTCTAAAAATGATTAAGTTATGAATAAAAGAAAATAATTAGTTAAATAATGTCTTAAATAAAAAAATATGATTTTAATGCTTGAATACTCCTAATATATAATATTATGACTATTTTAGGGCATTTTGGTAATTTATATTAAGAAATATTATTTATGACCTTTTATGGATATTAAATAAGAGGTTTAATAAACGGTGAACAATTAGAATAAATTGTTTATTAATCTAATAATTATTAAAATATTATTATGATATTAATAATATTAGAATACGATATTGTTAAGTAAATAAAAATATTAAGATTAAAACTTCGTTAAAATATTATTAAATGGTTAATAGTATTTGATTTAAGCATTAATAAATGATTAAAGTATTATTAAATGATTAATAATATTATTTTAAAATATTAATCTTAGATTAAAATATTATTTAGAGGATTAATAATATTAGTAAAGTATTGAACTGTTATTAAGATTAGTAAGCGAATAAAAGTATTATTAGTGAACTAATAATAGTAAGAGGTGAATTAAATATTATCAAGATTAATAATATTAAGTAAATTAAAAGTAGTTGTTATCTGAAAATTATTGCAAGTCTATAAAAAGACAAAAGTATATATATATATATACAGATTTTCTCTTATAAGGACTCAAAATAAGGACTCAAAGTAAGGACCGCATTTTTTTTTATTTTTTTTTTAAAACAACTAAAAAAAATACTTAATATTTTATGGAACAGTAATTTTTTTATAATACAATGTTTTGTGCGTGTTTTGGATACCTATACCAAAAAATAGTGGTTCAATCTGCACAGACTGTACATACATGTTTTTGTTATACGTACCCAAATCACACCCAAAACACTTTTTTTAAAAAAACTTTCAGTTCCATAAAATATTAAATATTTTTTTTAGTTGTTTTTTTAAAAAAAAAAACCAAAAAAAAGCAAAAAAAATGCGGTCCTTACTTTGAGTCCTTATAAGAGAAAACCTAATATACATATATATATATATATATATATATATATATATATATATATATATATATATATATATATATATATATTGACTGATAATAAATTATTTAAGATAATTGTTAAGTGTTCAGGCATAATTTAATTAAACTTGGACTCGAGAAAAGTCCGACTACACCGTCGAGATGTTAGAATTGTACCGAACTCAACTCGGACTGCAATAGTTTGACTTGAGGCTAGGTGTTATGTGTGGTATAAACTGATAGGGGTATGCGTTATGTGTTTAGGTTATTTTTTAAATACTGTGATGGTATTATTCTAACTTAGAAATACATATTATTAATAATAGGTCATCAGACAAAGCTTATTAAATTACATAGCGGTAATCAACGGTTCAAGCAAGTTTTACTTAACTCTACTAAGAGTTGTTTTATTCAGATATGCTTATGGTTAATCATTACTGATTGCCATGTGGAATTGTACTCTGTACATATTGCATGTATAAGTCAGGTATGAAAGGCTGATCACATTCATTACTAATTGATCAAGATATATTTATTCATGTTCAATACTTGTTCAGTCAAAAGTTTGTTCGTGCTAGTTCTCAATTATATTGATGAATTATAGCCAGTCTATTATTCAGACTCTTTCAATCATGATATATCCTTAAATTGTATTTAAACTTGCTGGGCAACTTTCATGCTCACCCTTGATATATCATGATAAACATTGCAGATAAGGCGAATGCGTTCGGATACAGGAAAAAGGATAATGCCAAGTTCTGCTTGGGATAAAATGTGCAGCTAATTTGTAATAGTATTGTTTGATAATAATGTTAGGTGTTAGATAGTTTATGAATTGTGTATAAGTTAAGGTTACTCGATTTTGGGGAATAATGTGTAAAGTGTATTGTATAAACAATTTATGTTTATATCTTTCACAAATAGTTATAGAATGATTGTACCAGATCCGTGGTGATTCGGGACCTGGATTTGGGGCTCTCACAGTTGGTATCAAAGATGTTGGTTATGAACCTTAGGTAGGAATACTTGAGACCAATAACCGTAGTGATTAGGATAAGATCTAACTCATATAGAGTTAGTTGGTCGGTAAGATTCAAAGACGAATCTCGGCAAGTTATAAAGATACAGAGTTCCCTAACTCTGATAATAAAGTTAAACAGTAGTGATGAATAGATCGAGTCAAAAAGACTAAAAGTTCAGGGATAGGAGATCGTAAAACAAAACGATCAAGACATAGAAATAAATCGTAATATATACAATGAGATCACCTCATGATCTGATAAGGTGATAGCAGGGAGAAGAATCAATCTGATGATTGAAAAGTTTACAGCAAGATTGCTGTGTGAATTGGTACAGATTCAGAAAAGGATTATGAATACGGATTAAGTGAAATTCGTATTGAGAAGGGAGTTAAGATTAGGTTGGGATTTCAATTGAGGAATCATGTCGGCAGCTGAGTTGTATGATTCGTTGTATGGGCGGGGAATTGTACTTGGTGTAAAAACCACTTAGTTTCTGGCAATATAATCATTAAAATGTTTGTGTCGCGCTATTTTCTATATGCATGTTAAGAGGGTGATTCCTTTCTCATGTGTATAACAGATAGATAGGTCATAGGTAGAGAATATAGGGTTAAGTATGAGTCCTTAAAACTCATACTTATGTGACATTCTTAACTCATAGATATATGAAATGTTTATGAACCCCTCAGCGAATGGACGCCAAAGGTCTGACTGGGGTAAGTTCTTAAACTCATATGATTGTGGCATGCTTATGAACTCATAAGTGTGGTTTGACGAACTAGGTATAGTTGTGTGTGAATGGAGAATTGAGGATTATAAGAATAGATAGATTGTTAAGCAAATGATTATTAGTGGAGACATAAGTTTTCTAGAATTCCTAGCTATGCTAGACTTCGAAATTTTGACATCAAGCTAAATACGCACTATGTGCTTTTAAAAAAAATGTAGACTCGTAATCATTTTTGAAACGGTTTAAAGTACAGTCTATGCTACTTATTTCGGTTAGACGCAAATGATTTGAAATATCAAAATATATTTTATTTATCACTTATGTACCATGTAACCTGGTGCAAAGATGATAAAAAGGTGATGAAGTTGTAAATACAGGAATACTTAGTGTGAATTTGATCTAAAATCGTTATTCCACTATTGTATGATGTGCTATGACGAAGTCATACAATGACGGCATCCTCAAATGTGCTGTTAATACAGTACGACATTATGACGTCATTCTCGAAAATTTTTTCAAAAAGTTTAATTTGCCAACGGGGTTTGGCTACACCTAAATAATTCGATTGAATTGAATTATTGATATGAGTCTACGTTATTAGATTCAGTTAGACTAATGTTTATGAAAACTCTAAGTGTTTATTGAAAGAAATTTCTCGAACCAAATTATTTTGGTACGGAATCCTATGATAAGACTGAGGTGAACTATGTTGTTTGGATAAATAATCCAATCTAGTAGCATAAATATTCGCTAGACATGATTAATATGTTATGCATAATGTAAGAGTACGATAGGCTATTCACCTAAAGTACTAGCAACGGTAGTTTACCTTCTTTGTGATTGTAAACCTACCAAGTAATGTAAAGTTTTGCGGTATGAATACCGTTAAAACTATGTGTTCATGGTCTATATGTCCCCTCAGCAATTTGAAAACTTTTAATCTTGTGAGTGGTGTATTGGGTAGCATGTGATGATGTGTGAATGGTGTAAGCTATTTGGTGTAAGGTGTAAGGTGAATTTTGGGGACGAAATTCTTAAAAGAAGGGGTGAATGTGACGACCCGAGAATTTAGAAAAATTTTAAAAATCTTAAATGATGGATTTAAGGTCAAATGATAGACCTAGACATAAAATGAGTGTATGTGTTTGATATTTTTGAGAAGGAATTTTGAGGATTTCAAAATTCTGTAAAGGATTTAGGTGAATTATTCAGGATTAAGTGTATATGTGAATATGGTATGTGTATATGGTTATGTATGTGTTCAGAATGTGGTTGAGGGTCAAGTGTGACACCCCCAAATCCGGGTACTTCCATTCCCACATGATTTGGTGTTCACTATACAAACATCATGTATCTATCTACCAATAATAAATGCAAACCATGCAATAGATAGAATTAAATCCTCCCTTTATGGGGTTACAACATCTGAATAATAAATACAATCCCAGGTCATGCTAACCTTAAACATCTGTGCGAAAATATAAACAAATAATAAGTCTTAAACAACATTAACATAAGTTTTAACACATAAATTCAACATCACATAAACAACAAGTCTTCATCACTTGTTAATCTTGCCCTTGCCTTTGCTAGTAGAAGGTTCGTCTGTTCTTTCGTTCTTAACTGCAATGTTATTATTCGCAAGAGTGAGCACAATTGCCCACAAGTATAATAATCAAAGTAACAATATAATAACATGCGAGTGAATCAAAGACTTCTGAAATAAAGCTCAACTTTTGAATCAAGAATGAATAACAAGAATTAAAAGAAATTTGAGGGTCATAAGACCTTGAACTATGTCCTAGGTTATCAAGGGTTATGCTTGAAACCTTTAACAGTCATAAGACTATGGACTCTTCTTCTCGTACTTAGGGGGATCAACCATTAGTACCATACTGTGCACAATATCTTAACACTAACACATAAGTAATCCCTTTACAGGGTTGTTCATCTTAGTTTGACATTCGAGTCCGCACCATAGAAAGTTTGGTTTGGATAAATCAATAAGGGTGGTTCTGAAATTTAGAACGTTCATCAACTATGGACTAGTCGAATCAATAAGGGTTCGCTAGTCTAACAAGGTACAACAATAAATGGTATTTAAACTGAATAACAATCTCAAGAGGTATACAATAGAACAAGTATTGTATAACAGATTCATACTTTGAAAAGATAATTAATCTTTAATATAACAAATCAAACTTGATTTAATAATAACGAGAATTGCTTGAAGTAATTTACAAACTTGAATAATGATAACAAGTAGGGTTAGGAAACTTGCCTCGTGCGCAGATTACACTTTAATCAAACTCGTTTCTTGATTTAAATCCTACATATCATTTACATTCATAATACCAGTCAATTATAACGTACTAGTCATCACGAGCTCATTCTCTTTGTCTAACTTTGATTATGACCATACTTAGTCAAATTACTACATTCATTGTCACATAATTTACATCTCACGAACATTAAGGTAACTATGCATTCAATCATTCAATTCACACGTAATTGTGTTATGGACGTGTTAAGAATTTACTTTACATCTTATTATATGTTTAACATAATTTTATATTCCTTAGGTTGAGTTACTATTACATTTCTATACTTGAACACTTAAAAAATTTGTATTTTTGGACATTCTTCTAAGTGGCGTTGCGGCTCCACAGTTATACTTGGTGTTCGCGCTGCGGCCAGATACTTGACGCTGCGGAGCGGGACTTCAGTTCTGGAGTTGGCGCCGAAGTGCAAAACTCCAGATTTTGATTCTCAGTTCGCGAAGAACATACAGTTCAGCGAAATAAACACTACATGATCATTAATTTCACCAATTTAACATACTCACATGCTAGAATTCATACATAATCATTAATTAACCCTTCTAGCATGATTTTAACATGTTAAACATATAATTAACAAAAATTAACACAAGTAATTTACTGTTGTTGAAGGTTTTGAAAACAAAACATGTAAATCAGTACTACAGGTTCGTTATAACACCGAATCCGTTCATTTAAAGTTTGGTCTCTTTGTATCAACATGCATAATAACATACAAGTGTAAAATTTAGGGATACTATATGATTGACGCATCAAATTTGGTACGTAAGTCCATATGGCCATATTTTATACTCTATAAATAACATACGTTATAAAATTATCAACTGATGAAATGGTTATACAATATATATAATCAAATACGATGTGATGACATCTTAACACATACACAAACCCATAATCATACCCTTTTCCTGTTTACAGAGTTTTTTAACAAAACGTGAAGCCAATTTCATGAAAAACTTTAAACAACGTAAATAGAGTTTTGGGGAAGAAGAGATTACCCTATTACAAATGTATAAGAGTGAAGTCCCTTTTTAGATTCTTCTTCAATATCACAATTTCTCCCAACAATTCTCTGATTTCTCTGAAATTCTCTAAGTTCTACTGGAATGGAAGTACGTAAAAAGAAAACTAATAAAGCGCACTTATTAACGTTGAGGTCAGTTATCTATACGCGCTTAACTACTCTTAACTTCCCATAAGACCATGTTTGGCTACCATTTAATTATTACTTCTATTTATTTTAATCAATCTCCTATATTATAGTTTAATAATTTCACATCCAATTATAGCATAAATCAAATATCATATTTAATTTAATTTAAATAAAATATGATAATTTCTCATTAATTCACATAATCATATAATTAATTTCTTATTTAATAATTATGTCAAATTATTAAATCTCTAATTAATTATTAAATTAATTAAAATAACATTATGCTTATTAAATATTCCTTTTTAATTCAATAAGCTCACATAATTACATACTTCGAATAATAATAATTCTCCACATTAATTTAATAAATATGACACATATAATTAAATTAATCTAACACAATTCATCAATTAATTATTTAATCTAATAATTAATTCATCGAAATTTTTTTTATTCAATCCAATAAATATTAAAATTAAATTACAAAATATCGGTTGTCACATGTTTCCCCCCTTAAAAGGATCCTGTCCCCAGAATCACAACTCAATAATTTCGACCCCGTTACATTCTCCCCCCTTATAAAGATTTTGTCCTCAGAATCGCTTACACATAATTTAAGTAAATAAATGAGGGAAATTCTTCATCATATTCTCTTCGAGTTCCCACGTAGCTTCTTCAGCGTTGTGGTTCCTCTAAATTACCTTAACATAAGGTATTACTTTATTTCTGAGAACTTGTTCTTTTCTGTTGACAATTTGAACAGGAATTTCTTCGTAAGATAAATCTTTTTCAAAATGTAGGGGTTCGTATTCAATTACGTGCTTGTAATCGGGTTTGTAGGGTCGTAAAATAGAAACATAGAAGACGTTGTGAACATTCTCAAGTGTTGGAGGTAAGGCTACCTCATACGCAACCTCTCCGATTCTTTTCAGAACTTCAAATGGTTTAATGAATCTTGGGCTTAATTTCCCTTTCTTTTCGAACCTGATCTTTTCCTTCCAAGGAGAGACCTTTAAGAACACATAACTACCCGGTTCAAACTCAAAATTCTTACGATGTGGATCGGCTTATTTCTTTTGCCTATCTTGAGTTGTTACCAGTCGTGCTCGGATTACTTTGAGTATTTCTGCTGTCTGTTGAACCAATTATGGCCCTCACAACTGTCTTTTGCCAACTTCATCCCAGTAAAGCGCAGTTCTGCACTTTCTGCCGTATAACGCTTTATAAGGCGGCATGCCAATACTAGCGTGGTAACTGTTGTTGTGGCCAAACTCTACAAGCTGTAGGTGATCGTCCCAATTTCCTTTAAAGTCTATCACACAGGCTCTTAGCATATCTTCTAATGTCTGAATCGTTCTCTCACTTTGTCCATCTGTCTGAGGGTGATATGTTGTACTCATTCGCAATTACGTACCCATGCATTCCTGTAAACATTTTTAGAAGTTCGATGTAAAGCGCGGATCCCTATCAGAAACAATTGACACCAGACCTCCATGTCGCGAAACAATCTCTTTCACGTATAACCTCGCTAACTGATCTAAGTTGAATATGATTTTGATCGGAATGAAATGTGCGGATTTCGTCAGTCGGTCAACGATAACCCATACTGCGTCGCAGCCTTTCTGAGTCGTCGGAAGGCCAACCACGAAGTCCATTGTAATATGTTCCTATTTCCATTCTGGGATCTCCAGCGGTTGTAGTAACCCACTCGGTCTCTGATGTTCTGCTTTCACTTTTTGACAGGTCAGACACTTGGCAACATATTATGCAACATCACGTTTCAAATTTGGCCACCAGAAGTGTTGTCGAAGATCTTGGTACATCTTGGTACTACCAGGGTGAATCGAATATCGTGAGCTATGAGCCTCGCTCAAAATGTCTTCCTTAATCTCTGGTACTGGTGGTACCCAAATTCTACTTTCAAATCTTAGTATTCCTTCCTTATCCATCGTAAATTTTGCTTCGGTTCCTTCAGATATCTTCCTTATTACCTTTTTGCATTCATCATCCTGAAGTTGAGCCTCCTTAACTTTATCAAGTAGGGTTGTACCAGATTGCATCTGAAATAGTTTCTCATCTATTTCCATAGGATAATTCACTTCTAACTCCAACTTCTCCATTGCTGAAATCAATTCCTTCTGAGCGATCAACATCATCAACTTCTCCCGACCCTTTCTACTTAAGGCGTCGGCAACCACGTTTGCCTTATTCGGATGGTATAAAATCTCACAATCGTTGTCCTTAATTAATTCCAACCACCTTCTTTGGCGCATATTCAGTTCTCTCTATGTAAAAATATATTTCAGACTCTTGTGGTCTGTATATATTTTACACTTTTCCCCGTAGAGATAGTGCCTCCAGATTTTCAAAGCAAAAACCACTGCAACTAACTCCAAATCGTGGGTCGGATACCCCTTCTCATAATCTTTCAGTTATCGTGACGCATACACAATGACTCTACCGTTCTGCATAAGCACACAACCAAGTCCCTTATGCGACGCATCACTATAAACCACAAAATTTCCTGTATCGTCCAGAAAAGAAAACACAGGTGTTGTACTCAACCTCTTCTTCAATTCTTGAAAGCTTTCCTCACACTTCTCCGTCCAAACAAATTTTACAGCTTTTCGAGTCAAATTCGTTAACGGAGTTGCGATCTTGGAAAAGTCTTGAATGAATCTTCTGTAATAACCTACAAATCCAAGAAAACTTCTTACTTCCGACGGCGTCTTCAGCTGATCCTAGATAATCACAGCTTTAACCTTGGAGGGATCCACCGAAATTCCGTCCCTATCGATTACATGTCCAAGAAATTATACCCGCTCGATCCAGAATTCGCATTTCAAAAACTTGGCATACAACTTCTTTATTCTCAACACTTCCAACGTTAATCTCAAATGCTTTTCATGTTCTTCCTTGGTTTTTGAATATACCAAAATATCATCCATATATACCACTACGAACCTGTCCAAAAACGGCTTGAACATACCATTCATTAGTCCCATAAATGTTGTAGGAGCATTCGTTAAACCAAACGACATTACTAAAAATTTGTAGTGACCATATCTTGTTCTGAACGCTGTCTTCGGTACATCCTTTGGTCTCACCTTCAGTTGATGATAACCACTCCTCAAATCTATCTTGGAAAAGTATTTCGCTCCCCTAAATTGGTCGAACAGATCATCGATCCTCGATAATGGATATCTATTTTTAATTGTGACCTTATTCAGTTCTTTATAGTCAATGCAGAGCCGTATTGTCCCATTCTTCTTCTTCATAAATAAAACTGGCGCTCCCCACGGTGATACGCTTGGTTGGATATACTTCTTGTCTAGTAATTCTTGTAGTTGTACCATCAATTTTTTCATTTCTACCGGCGCCATTCGGTATGGTGCCTTCGATATTGGAGCGGTTCCTAGCGCCAAATCGATCACAAATTCGACCTCTCTATCTGGCGGAAGTCCTGGCAAATCGTCCGGGAATACGTCGGCGAAGTTCCTCACTATAGGTATTTCTTCTATTTTCGGATTCTCTTTACGACTGTCGACTATGTAAGCTAAATATCCTACACATCCTTGTCGTAAAAACTTCCTGGCCTGCATCATCGTCAGACAACTCGCTTATCTAGGTGACTTGCTACCATAAAACATAACTTTTGACGGAGTCATAAGGTTAATACGCTTCTTTTGGCAATCAATTATCGCCCCGTAATTAAATAACCAGTCCATATCCAAGATAACGTCAAATTCCCTAAGTCGAATAGGGATAAGATATACGTTCATGATATTATCCTTAATATCCACTCTACAGTTCTTATGCACGTGCTTAACATGAATTATTTCTCTATTCGCGATTTCTATGTTCATGGGGTATTCTAACTCATCCTTAGGAAATTCTAAATTCTTAACAAAGTCATCGGATATAAATGAACAAGTAGCACCCGAATCAAATAATACTTAAGCATTAACTTGATTGATTGGAATGATACCTAACACCACATCACACAACTACACTGCATCTTGCACCGTCATATTGAAAGTCCTGGCGGTGGGTCTATTGGTTGCGGTTGGTCTTGTGATGGTCAGAGCGCTTCCACTGCTATTTCCCCGGTTTTCTCCTGATTCTGCCCCTCCAGATCCTTTCTTAGGACAGCCTCTTTCCAAATGATCCTTTGAACCACAAGTGAAGCAGGCACCCTTCTTTGGGTTAGCACACACGTTTACCCTTCATACACATTCCCAAATGAGCTTTCCCACAGGTCGGACACGCTTCAATCCTTTTCTTCTGACCTCCTTGCTGGTTTCTGATTGATGTGTTGTCAGACCACATTCTCTTCTGATTATTATTACCTCCTCCCGTATTACTTCCACTAGCCTTGTTATTTCCTTCACTTTCATTCTTCTTCTTCTTCTGATCCTGATTGTATTTAGTTACCGCATTGCTTCCACCTTCAGTGAGTATGGCTTTCTCTAGTACCCGGTGTGACACCCCCAAATCCGGTACTTCTATTTCCACAGGATTTGGTGTTCACTTTACAAACATCATCCATCTATCTACCCATAAATAAATGCAAACCATGCAATAGACAGAAATAATAACAAATCTCCCTTTATGGGGTTACATCAGCTGCATAATAAATAAATCTCAGGTTACTCTAACCTTAAATCATCTGTGCGGAAACATAAATAAATAAGTATTAAGTAACATCCATTCTAATTATCATTACATAACCACATAATAAACGATCTTCATTACTTGCTAAGTTTGCCCTTGCCTTTACTAGTGGAAGGTTCGTCTGCTCTTTCGTTCTTAACTGTAATATTATTATTATGCAAGAGTGAGCACGATTGCCCACAAGTATAACAATATAACAATGAATAATAACATGCGAAAAAAATAATAACTTCGAATATAAAAGCTAAACTTTTGAATCAAGAATGAATAACAAGAATCAAAGGAATTTCTGAGGGTCATAAGACCTTGAACTATGTCCTAGGTTGTCAAGGGTTATACTTGAAACCTTTAACAGTCTTAAGACTATGGACATTACTTCTCGTACTTAGGGGGATCATCCCTTAGTACCATACTATGCACAATATTTAACGCTAAAGCGTAAATAATCCCCTATACAGGGTTGTTCATCTCAGTTTGACATCGGAGTCCGCACCAAAGGAAGTTTGGTTTGGATAATTCATCAAGGGTTCTGAAATTTAGAATGCTCATCAACTATGGACTAGTCGAATTAATAAGGGTTCGCTAGTCTAACAAGGTTTAACAGTAAATTAATATTTAACTTGAACAGAATCTCAAAAGGTATACAATAGAATAAGTATTGTATAACAACATCATGCTTGAAAGATTAATAAACTTTAATATACAAAATAGACTTGGTCAATAATAATGAGAACTTGCTTAACGTAAAAAGGTGAATAAATCAACTTATATAACGATAACAAGTAGGGTTAGGAAACTTGCCTCGTGCGATGATTACACTTTAACTAAACTCGTTCTTTGATTTAAATCCTACATATCAATTACGTTCACAATACCAGTCAATTACAATGTACTAAACATCATAAGTTATTCTTTGTCTAATCTCGAATTTATGACTATACTTAGTCAATTACTACACTTATTGTCAAAAAATAGATTTCACGAACAATAAGCTAACTATACATTCGATCATTCAATTTAAACGTAATTGTGTTATGGACGTGTTAAGAATTTATTTTAACACCTCATTATATGTATAACAAGTTTTTATCTTCATTACTATAAGTTACTAACACATTGCTAGACTTGAACATTTTAAAAAAAAAAATTTATGGACATTCTGCTAAGCGGCGTTGCAGTGCCACTTTTGTACTGAGTCTTGGCACTGCGGCGCCATGGCGCTGCGGCCTGGAACTTGGCGCTGCGGCGCGGAGGTGCTGCGGCGCGAGAAATGAACTGGGAGTTGGCGACGCGGCGCGAAACCCCTGACTCTGAATTTCCAGTTCGCTAAGAACACAGAATTCAGCGAAATCAACACTTCTTAAACACTAATTTCACCAAATTACACATACCCACATGTTATAATTCATATATAATCATTGCCCAACACTTAAAGAGTGATTTTAACCCATTAAAACATATAATTACAGAATTAAAATATGTAAATTGTACTGTTTTTGATGTTCTTGTAGTATTGAACATAAATTCCTAAAATTCAACTCCACGGATTCGTTATAAAGCCAAATCCGTTCATTTAAAGTTTGGTCTCTTCGTATTAACATGCATAATAAAATACGAGTGTAAAATTTAGGGATAATATATGATCAACACATTAAATATCACGTATAAGGCCATATGGCCAAAACCCAAACTCTGTAAATTTTGAAATAACAAGTTATCATCATACGTTGAAATCTTATGAAATTAATGATATGGAAACACACAATATATATATATATATATATATATATATATATATATATATATATATATATATATATATATATATATATATATATATGCCATACAACTCGAATTATTACATCTATTCTTATAACAACTGAATTCTCCAAAAACAGAGACTCATAGAAGACTTAAGCCATATTCATGAAACTTAAAAGACGTAAAATATATAAATTGGGTTGAAGAGATTACCCAAGTGTAGATTAATTTACTAAGAAGTGAATTCCTCCTCCACAAAACTTTGAATTCTCAACCCTCTCTTTGTATCTCTCTCTGAAACTCTCTCTGACACTTTCTAGACTTGGGAAATTAATGAAGAAAAAGGAAGGGAATGCGTAAATAAGGAAGACGTCTGACGTATTGTGGTCAGTTACCCAGTCATGGGTAACTGCCCTCAACTCCCTCTAAGGCCATGTTTGGCTAGCAATCTAGATTTCAAAACTATTTAATTTAATAAAACCTTTACAATATTGTTTAAATCATGTCACACCCAATTTAAATATCTTATTTAATTTAATATAAATAAAATATAATAACTTCTCATAAATTCACATAGTCATATAATTAATTTTCTCATTAATTAATTATATCAATATTAAATCTCTAATTAATAAATAAATTAATTAATATAACATTAGGCTTATTAAATATTTCTTTTAATACAATAAGCTCACCAAATCACATAATTCGATAATAAAATTCTCCACATTAATTTATTAAATGTAACACATATGATTAAATTAATCTACCACAATTTCATCAATTAATCATTTAATCTAATAATTAAATCATCGAAAATATTTATTTAATTCAATAAATATTAAAATTAATTTACAAAAATCTCGTTCGTCACATCTTTCCCCCCTTAAAAGGATTATGTCCCCAGAATCATGACTCAATAAATTCGACCCGTTACACCCGGCGAAAGTCTTCAACTGAAACATCGACACCTTACTATACAACCACGACTTTAGTCCTTGTTCGACCCTTCTTGTTTTTCTCTCGTCCGTGTGCACTTGATATGTGGCGAACCTTGCCAATTCGTTGAATCTTGCCGTATAATCTGGTATGGACATATTCCCTTGCTTCAATTCCAAAAACTGAACCTCCAATTGGTTCTGCGAGGTAGTCGAGAAATACATCTCGAAAAACATCTCCTTGAACCTCTCCCAAGTTATCATACCTTCTCCTCCACGGACCTTGTTTGCTTGCCACCAAAAACTGGCTTCAGATTTCAGCATAAACGTTGTGAAAGCGGTCTTTTGGTCTTTTCTGACTCTTGCGACCTCAAAAACCTTCTCTATCTCCATAACCTAAGTCTGAGCTTCGATCGGGTTCATGGAGCCTTTAAATTTTGGCGGTCCCATCGCCTTGAAATCTTTGAATGAAGTATTCGATGGAGCTTGAGGTTGATTATTCATTGCTCCAGCTAGTAATTTCACTAATTGTTGGACGGGATTAGCATTGACATTATTGTTATTATTCGTTGACTCTTCCTGAGCTGGTTGACGGTTTTGTCTTCTTCTCGGCGGCATATTTCTGTTAAAATACACGCTTATTAGATCTTTATTAAATTCTCTAAATAGTTAAGGCTTAACTCAACAATTTAACATAATCACTTAACACATTATCTCAAACAACTTGATATATTTATTCAAATCAAAAGTTTTAACATCAAACGATAGCATCACTACTATTTACATCAACAATCCCGAGATAATGAATCTACAGGATTTAAAACATTAAAATATTTATTCGTTCGTAAACACGTCTGAATTTACATCTAAAAACTAGATAAGTTTTTCACATAATTAAACAAATACTATCACTGCTTGTCAAGGAGCCGAATAGCCTCGCTACGTTCCTCATCCATGATGCGAGACATCGTTCTGCGATCCAGCATGTACGATGGTAGACTTTCAAACTGGATAGGGTACCTCAAAACTCGATCCTGGGCTTCATCCATTGCATTATTAAGTGTAGAGTATGTCTCTCCAAGCTTAGCCTTCTTTACACGACAATCCCTCTCTGCAGGATCAGCACGACGTGATTCTCTTATCCAGCCCTCCTCTGCTATGATCAGCCTCTCTGAGCTTTCCTTCAGTTCCTTCTTTAACTTCTCTATTTCTTCGGACTTCTCCTCAGTTTGACCCTTCTCGTGGACCAAATCCGATTCTACATTTCCCAGTCGTGTATGAAGAGTCTCAACATCCCTCTCCTTCTGCTCGAGAGTAATCTACTGAATAATTGCCCGCTCAGTCAAATCCTGAACAGTGTCTCGTAATTCTACATTACGGTCATATAACGCGTCGTACATCTTAGCATCAATGGAGTTCGGTGGGAACTCATCTTCTTCCTCTTCCTCTTCCTCCTCAGGATCCTCCTCTGGATCAGTCTCAGGCTCATGCTCCTGACGAACAACAGTGATTAATGGAGATGGCTCTCTCTGAATCAACTGCTCCCTGACAACACGAATGTCTCGGGGATCCTCCTCAGTAGGCACTCGGTGTTCCTCCTCCCCAACTCGACTAGCTCCTCCAACATCTGACATCCTGACAACATAGTTTTAAGTTTTAGTTACTAAGTCGTACTAGTGAGAACATACTTAAACACATAAGCACATAAAACCTTTTATGATCTTCAATGAATTAAGAAATTCATCTCTTAGAACTCGATAAGAGTTTTCCTTCACTATGTTCTTCCTATAAGGCTATTACCTAAGGTTTTCCCCCACCTAAGGTTCATAACCTACAGCTTTGATATCAACCTGTGACACCCCCAAATTTGGGTACTTCCATTCCCACATGATTTGGTGTTCACTATACAAACATCATATATCTACCTACCCATAATAAATGCAAACCATGCAATAGATAGAATTAAATCCTCCCCTTATGGGGTTACACCATCTGAATAATAAATACAATCCCAGGTCATGCTAACCTTAAACATCTGTGCGGAAACATAAACAAACAATAAGTCTTAAACAACATTAACATAAGTCTTAACACATAAATTCAACATCACATAAATAACAAGTCTTCAACAATTGTTAATCTTTCCCTTGCCTTTGCTAGTAGAAAGTTCGTCTGTTCTTTCGTTCTTAACTGCAATGTTATTATTTGCAAGAGCGAGCACAATTGCCCACAAGTATAATAATGAAAGTAACAATATAATAACATGCGAGTGAATCAAAGACTTCTAAAATAAGGCTCAACTTTTGAATCGAGAATGAATAACAAGAATCAAAAGAAATTTGAGGGTCATAAGACCTTGAACTATGTCCTAGGTTATCAAGGGTTATACTTGAAACCTTTAACAGTCGTAAGACTATGGATTCTTCTTCTCGTACTTAGGGGGATCAACCCTTAGTACCATACTATGCACAATATCTTAACGTTAATGCATAAGTAATCCCTTTACAGGGTTGTTCATCTCAGTTTGACATTAGAGTCCGCACCAAAGAAAGTTTGGTTTGGATAAATCAATAAGGGTTCTAAAATTTAGAACGTTCATTAACTATGGACTAGTCGAATCAATAAGGGTTCGCTAGTCTAACAAGGTTCAACAATAAATGGTATTTAAATTGAATAACAATCTCAAGAGGTATACAATAGAATAAGTATTGTATAACAGATTCATACTTTGAAAAGATAATTAATCTTTAATATAACAAATCAAACTTGATTTAATAATAACGAGAATTGCTTGAAGTCATTTACAAACTTGAATAATGATAACAAGTAGGGTTAGGAAACTTGCCTCGTGCGTAGATTACACTTTAATTAAACTCGTTCCTTGATTTAAATCCTACATATCATTTACATTTATAATACCAGTCAATTATAACGTACTAGTCATCACGAGCTCATTCTCTTTGTTTAACTTTGGTTATGACCATACTTAGTCAAATTACTACATTCATTGTCACATAATTTATATCTCACGAACATTAAGGTAACTATGCATTCAATCATTCAATTCACACGTAATTGTGTTATGGACGTGTTAAGAATTTACTTTACATCTCATTATATGTTTAACCTAATTTTATATTCCTTAGGTTGAGTTACTATTACATTTCTATACTTGAACACTTAAAAAAATTTACATTTTTGGACATTCTGCTAAGTGGCGCTGCGGCGCCACAACTATACTTGGTCTTCGCGTTGCGGCGCCGTGGCGCTGCGGCAATATACTTGGCGCTGCGGCGCAGGACTTCAGTTCTGGAGTTGGCTCCGCGGCGCGAAACTCCAAATTTTGATTCTCAGTTCGCGAAGAACACAAAGTTTAGCTACATGATCATTAATTTCACCAATTTAACATGCCCACATGCTAGAATTCATACATAATCATTAATTAACCCTTCTAGCATGATTTTAACATGTTAAAACACATAATTAACAAAAATTAACACAAGTAATTTACTATTCTTGATGTTCTTGAAGGTTTTGAAAATAAAACATGTAAATCAGTACTACGGGTTCATTATAACACCGAATCCATTCATTTAAAGTTTGGTCTCTTCGTATCAACATGCATAATAACATACAAATGTAAATAACATAAATTATAAAATTATGAACTGATGATATGGTTATACAATATATATAATCAAATACGATGTGATGACATCTTAACACATACACAAACCATTAATCATACCCTTTTCCCATTACAGAGTTTTTTTAACAAAACGTGAAGCCAATTTCATGAAAAACTTTAAACAACATAAATAGAGTTTTGGGAAAAAAGAGATTACCCTATTACAGATGAATAAGAGTAAAGTCCCTTTTTAGATTCTTCTTCAATATCACAATTTATCCCAACAATTCTCTGATTTCTCTGAAATTCTCTAAGTTCTACTAGAATGGAAGTACGTAAAAAGAAAACTAATAGAGCGCACTTATTAATGTTGAGGTCAGTTACCTATACGTGGTTAACTGCTCTTAACTTCCCATAAGACCATGTTTGGCTACCATTTAATTATTACTTTTATTTATTTTAATCAATCTCCTATACTATAGTTTGATAATATCGCATCCAATTATAACATAAATCAAATATCTTATTTAATTTAATTTAAATAAAATGTGATAATTTCTCATTAATTCACATAATCATATAATTAATTTCTTATTTAATAAGTATGTCAAATTATTAAATCGCTAATTAATTATTAAATTAATTAAAATAACATTAGGCTTATTAAATATTCTATTTTAATTCAATAAGCTCACATAATTACATACTTCGAATAATAATAATTCTCCACATTAATTTAATAAATATGAAACATATAATTAAATTAATCTAACACAACTTCATCAATTAATTAATTATTCTAATAATTAATTCATCGAATTTTTTTTTATTCAATCCAATAAATATTAAAATTAAATTATAAAATGTTGGTTGACACATCAATGGTTGACTAGATAAATTATATCAGTGTCAAACGCCAAGTATATATTAAGAACGACAAGTTCAGTCAGAAAACCCTAATGACTGATAAGAAACCCTAAAACCGGTTATGAAATCCTAATTTTAGTTCTGGGAATCCGAAATCCTAATTCCGAAATTGGAAACCCTAATCTGGGAATTTAAAGGATAATTATAATGCTTAAGTGATATTAATTATAATATTAATTAGGGTAACACTTAATTAATTTGCAAACCCTAATTTTTGATTTTAAACCCTAATTGTTCCGTTAGAAACCCTAATATAAAATTGTGGACTTAATTGGTAAATTTGCAATTTAAATTGGGATAAAATAATCCTAATTAACAAGATTGATTTATGAATGGAAAAGTTTAATTTAATTCGAGAATCCTAATTACAATTTAGAAATATTAATTTTCTATTTTTGAAAACCCTAAGGGTTAATAATCGTGAATTTTAAGTCACTATATGTGTATGTACATTATTGATATTTAAAACTTTGTGTTATACAGTGATTTAATATGTGACAACATATGTGAAGTGGTGCACGGATCAATAAACATATATACTATAGTTATGGATATATACATTTATAGATTTCATTAAAAATGGAAAGCTTCGTAACCTAATTATGCATTAGGTGAGATAATTAAATAACCTAAGGGTTATGACAATAAGGAAATGTTAGTATTTAATATGTATACTAACTTAAGTGGATAATCTTGTTATTTCAAGTGACTAATAATTTTAAACCTATTTCTTGTAAACCTAATTAGGTTATGAGCTAAAGTCACATGTATAAATAATTAAATTTTATAAGATTGGGAATGAAAACCCTAAATAAACAATTTGGGTAACATATATTAAAAATTATTAGACTATGTTTATTACATGCATGGCCCAAAACAATTAAGGAAGAAGCCCAAAGGAAATAAAATGCAAACCTATACTTAGCCCACTTGATTAAGGGTATTTTAGACTTTTGATTAATCAAATTTGTGTTTTAAAATAAAAGCAAATTGGGAGATATAATGGGTAAGGGGGGACCGGCCAATTAGGCCTTTTTATGGCGAGAAGATTATGTTAATCAATGTCCATTAGTAGAAATCTTACACACAAGTACATGTGTGTCAATCTCCCATTGGTTGCAAATCTATCAAGCATCCTTAATCACATGATTAGACCAATTGAAGAGATAATGTGTAGTCTTTTATCCATGGGACAATAAAAATATGGGGGATAATAGTTATATCACTCATTCATTTGCTAGACATTCATTTTCTCTCATTCTTCTTCTTTTATTTTTTTCTCCCAAGCTAGTAGCATTCAAGAGAGAAAAGAAAGAGAGAGAGTTTGGTTTTTATGAGAGTGAGAGTGGTGTTCTAATTTATTTGATACATCCTAAGTTCATTACTTACTTTGGTAAATCAAGGAAGGTTGCCACTAAATCAAGGTATAACCTAATTTTCATCTTCTTCTTCTACTTTGTATTATAGCTTGAGTTTTGTTGGGATTATGAACTAATACTTAAGATACCCTATTTCTACATATCATCATGTATGGAACTAAGTATCTTGAGTGTTAGATCAAAGGTTTAGAGCAAAAAATGAGCATATATTCTCCAAGGGGTGAAACCCTTATTTTTCTTCCACTAAAATCTTGTATAACTCAAGTTTTACAACTTGGATTTGTGATCCGTCAAAGGGGGGGGTGCTAGATACACGAGTTATCTAGTAAACCCAAGTGGTAGAACACAAATCTAGCAAGTATTGAAGCCATGTGGACTGTTTTTCCCAAAACAGTCCACATAGTATATTGAGGCTTTGAAACCCTAAAATAGCTACTATTCCCATTTTTCTTGAGGCTGTTTCGGACACTTGGAAGTCTTTTAAAAATCTGGGAAAAATCACAGAGGTACCTTAAGAAGTTATCTACATGTAGGAAAAAGAACAGACGCGTTTCGATTTATAGGTTGTGCGTAATGGCTATTTTCGTAAAGGACTCCTAAATATTAACACTAGAATTTCTCACTATGTATACACTGGAAACTTCCGAAATGTTTACAGTAGGTTTATATATGTTATGAGAGTATACCCTAAAAATTTCAGATTTTTCTGAGTAAAACTCGATTTATGAAAAATGAAGCAAGATCCGAGTGTTTTGGGCACTTTAAAATTAGTAAATCATTTTCTAAAATTCTAGAAATATTTGGGGATCATTGTTGGGTCATATACTGTCCAAATCCAGAAAATGAGAATTTTTGGAATCAGTTTGTTATTTTTCCTAAAAGGATTAAGTTATGAATAAAAAATAATAATTAGTTAAATGATGTCTTAAATAAAAAATTGTGATTTTAATGCTTGAATACTCTTAATATATAATATTATGACTATTTTAGGGCATTTTGATAATTTATAATAAGAAATATTATTTATGACCTTTTATGGATATTAAATAAGAGGTTTAATAAATGGTGAACAATTAGAATAAATTGTTTATTAATCTAATAAATTATTATGATATTATTATGATATTAATAATATTAGAATATGATATTGTTAAATAAATAAAAATAATAAGATTAAAACTTCGTTAAAATATAATTAAATAGTTAATAGTATTTGATTTAAGCATTAATAAATGATTAAAGTATTATTAAATGATTAATAATATTAGATTAAAATATTAATCTTAGATTAAAATATTATTAAAAGAATAATAATATTAAATTAAGTATTATTAGATGATTAAAATATTATGAAGAGGATTAATAATATTAGTAAAGTATTGAAATGTTATTAAGATTAGTAAGCGTTTAAAAGTATTATTAGTGAACTAATAATATTAAGAGATGAATTAAATATTATCAAGATTAATAATATTAAGTGAATTAAAGGTAGTTGTTATCTGAAAATTATTGTAAGTCTATAAAAAAAAATAATATATATATATATATATATATATATATATATATATATATATATATATATATATATATATATATATATTGACTGATAATAAATTATTTAAGATAATTGTTAAGTGTTTAGGCAGAATTTAATTAAACTTAGACTCGAGAAAAGTCCGACTACACCGTCGGGATGTTAGAATTGTACCGAACTCAACTCGGACTACAATTCAGACTGCAATAGTTTGACTTGAGGTTAGATGTTATGTGTGGTATAGACTGATAGGGTTATGTGTTATGTGTTTAGGTTATTTTTTAAATACTGTGAGGATATTATTCTAACTTAGAAATACATATTATTAATAATAGGTTTTCAGACAAAGCTTACTAAATTGTATAGCGATAATCAACGGTTCAGGCAAGTTTTACTTAACTCTACTAAGAGTTGTTTTATTCAAATATGCTTATGGTTAATCATTGCTGATTGCCATGTAGAATTGTACTCTGTACATATTGCATGTATAAGTCAGGTATGAAAGGCTGATCACCTTCATTACCAGTTGGTCCAGATATATTTGTTCATGTTCAATACTTGTTCAGTCAAAAGTTTGTTCGTGCTAGTTCTCAATTATATTGATGAATTATAGCCAGCCTATTATTTAGACTCTTTCAATCATGATATATCCTTAAATTGTATTTAAACTTACTGGGCAACTTTCATGCTCACCCTTGCTATATCATGATAAACATTGTAGATAAGGCGAATGCGTTCGGATACAGGAAAAAGGATAATGCCAAGTTCTGCTTGGGATAAAATGTGTAGCTAGTTTGTAATAGTATAGTTTGATAATAATGTAGGCGTTAGATAGTTTATGAATTGTGTATAAGTTAATGTTACTCAATTTTGGGGAATAGTGTGTAAAGCGTATTGTATAAACAATTTATATTTATATCTTCCGTAAATAGTTATAGAATGATTGTACCTGATCCGTGGTGATTCGGGACCTGGATTTGGGGCTCTCACAGGTGCCATACGATACGATGCTTTGTATACCGGTGTTGTCCCTAGTGCTAAATCAATAACAAACTCAATCTCTCTATCCGGTGGCAATCCCAGAATCTCGTCTGGGAAGACATCAATGAAATCCCTTACAATAGGTATCTGACTCTGTTGCACCATTGTCAGACAATGAGATTGTCTAGGCGATTTACTACCATAAAATACCACCTTCGACTTATTCGGATTCTTAAGGTGTACACACTTCCTCCTACAGTCTATAACTGCTCCATGAACCGATAACCAATCTATTCCAAGGATTACATCGAACTCCCCCAAATGAATCAGTATCAAATCCACTTTGAGCTCAAATCATCGCAATTCGGTATAACAATTCTTATGAATGTATTCTATGAGGATAATTTCCTTGTTCACTACTTCTACGTTCACAAGGTGTTCTAATCTCTCATGGGGTAAGTCTAACTGTTTAGCAAATTCTTCGGAAACAAAAGAGCAGGTAGCACCCGAATCAAATAACATGTTTGCATCTATATCATTGATCAGAATAAAACCTGACACCACGTCCTTAGACTCCACCACATCATGTACGGTCATGTTGAACATTCGTGTCGTTGGTCTGTTAACTTGACTGGCTGGCCCTCTAATGTTCAACCAATTGTTGTTGTTGTTACGGTTGCTGCTAGCTACATCGCCCTTTCTCTTTGGACAGTCCTTGATTTGATGGTCTGTGGCTCCACACGAGAAACATCCTCCCTTCTGCTTATTCGGACACTGAGGAGTCATGTGCCCCGATTTTCTGCAATGATAACAAACACTCTTTCCCTTCGTGCACTCCCCCGAGTGATTCCTCCCACAGTTATTGCACTTCATACTTTTCTTGGCCTCCCCCCGAGACTTATTACCTCCAGAGGATTGGCTCTCCGTCCATTTACATTTGTTGAGGTTGCTACCTCCGCTGCTTCCCCCTTCCTGTCCTTCCTAACCAGTCTTCTTTTCTTGTCTGAATCGAGCGATGGCTTCATTGCCTCCTTCGGCAATGATAGCCCTTTCCAATTGATCAGAGTAAGTCTTAATCTTTAATACAGCCACTACTTTCAGCACCCATGGTTTCAGTCCTAATTCAAACCTCCTTGCCTTCCTGGCCTCCGTGTCAACCTGATGTGAAGCGAATCGAGCTAACTCGAGACATACTACCTTTCTTTAGTTCCAGAAACTTAACTTCCATATCTTGTTGCGTATTCTCCGAGAAGTAATTCTCAAGGAATAGCTCCTTAAATCTGTCCCAAGGAATAACTCCTTTGTATGTTTGTTTCTTATTGGCTTTCCACCAATAGTTAGCTTCGCCCTTCATCATGAAAGTGGCAAAACTCGTCTTCTATGCTTCGGCCACTCGTGCAACCTCAAACACCTTCTCCATTTCTTCTATCCATGTTTGGGATTCAATTGGGTCCAAGGATCCCCGGAACTCCGGTTGTCCTACCAATTTAAAGTCCTTAAAGCTAGCTAAGTGATGTCCTAGCTACCCTGCTGCTGGCGGGGGGTTGTTTTGCATTGCCTCAGTTAACAGGTTAACGAAGTTCTGCATCTGGTCGACATTTCCCCCTCCACCATTTTTTAACGGATCCTTCCCCCCTCTAGTTCTGCAGTAGTCTCCTAGGCGGCATGATCTGCGGAAAGGAAGAAAACTATTAGGCTTTATGTGATATGCTATCCATGTTAGCATTAAGAAGTTTAAGACGACTATCAATCATTTTTTATTTAAATAACCAACTTCAGTATCACAATAAAGCTCGATGGATTTCCTCAACCCATCATTTACATACTTTACTTGAGTTTTTTACTAAGGTTATAACCTAGGTTTCGCATTCCTAAAGTGTATAACTTACAGCTTTGATACCAACCTATGACACCCCCGAATCCAGGTCCTCTGACCCCGGTCCGATCGTCATGATAAAATACAAACATCCACCTCTAAACAACATAAGATAACTAAAATGCGAAATATAATAAACATACGTCATTCATTCAAAAGGTGTTACTAGTCCCAAGATTCGATAACCTTAATACAATCTTACAAACATACCCTAAAATAATCATTAGGGTTCATATCACATAACAGTACTTTAAACTAGGCATAAGTTAAAGTTTGCTCCTTGCAACTATCCTACATCTTTACTTTACCCTTGTCCTTCCATGAGGTCTGAGGCATAACTGTAATATAATTCATGATATAGCAAGAATGAGCAACAAGTTTACTCAGTAAGTTTAAATACAACAATAAGGATATAACATGATGAATGGAAAATATCTGACAATAAATTCAACAATATGAATATTTGAGGGATTCAATAATATGAATATTATAAGCAAAGATAATGATTGCTTTTAGAATAACTGATAGTCAAGTAGAATTTGAACTATAAAACTCCAATGGAATCAATAGCTGATTGACCCTTTGGTTATTGGCTACAGAATAAGTACTTGAGGGGATCAGCCTCGCGTACACCATTTATCTGCATAACATTTAAATATGCTCTTTGTATCTTATATTAAATACATGGGGTACTCCCCTATCATAAAATGGGTGTTCTTTTAGTCTAAGAATCCTTACCATCCATTGGTTTGGATATCTTTTATTAAATTTCATACACTTGTCTGATCGAACAAAGGTTCAAACTCTATCTGACACAGTTCAAGAATTATTGAACTTTAAATGATGTATAAATCCAAGACTGTACGAACTCAAGTGCACTAAGTGCGAATATCAATAATATCGATGTGGAATAATTGTAAAGTAATTAAACCACTTAATAACATGCTTGGAAATAAAGTTCAAGCTTAAATGAATAACTTTCAAAAAAATAAGTGAAGTTTAGTAACTTGCACAATATTCAAAGTTGTGTAAGGTAGAGAACTTGCACAATCAAAGGGTGAAGTTTGGGAACACTTGCTCAATATAAATTTGAGTAAAGTTAGGGAACTTGAAACACAATAAAAATAGTGTTCGGATACTTGCTCAAGTAAAAGAGTAAGAATTAAGGAACTTGCACAACCAAAGAGTGAAGTTCAGAGACTTGCCTGTTTGGTCAGCTACAATCTAATTCTAGCTTTAATTATCTTGCGTTGAAATGACCTAACATTAACAAGTTGGTCTTTCCAATTAGTATGTGTAAATCTAATATGAGTCCACACTTACAAGAATCAAATCATCACATAGGTCTATCCTATAATTCACATAAGTTAATCTAATCGTGTCTTAGATTTATTAACTTTAGATTATCTAGTTTCTATGTATCAATATAGGCTTGAACACATAGCAGTTCAATTTAAATCATTCAATACAGTTTAAGATACACATATTGCAAGGTTTTGTCCATAATTCTAGGTTATAAGGTTCAATATCGGACATCCTTATACTTTAAGCAAAAATTAAATTCATGCTTCAAGGGTCAACTATTAAAATCATGTTATCACATAACAAGGCTAAACGATATTTAGTAGTCATGCTTGTGTGTAAACAACACATGTATACTTTACTCATATAGTTCATATTTTATAATTTTCCTTTTCATGAATATGTGTGCATAGGTGAAAACCATATTTCAACCAAACGATGCTCATGTAAATATGTATATAGACATAATGAATCCTAATATATATGCTTGCGTGGTCATAAAGTAATTTACTAATTACTTGACGACATTAGCTTTCACATTCTAACTTTCTTTGAAATTTACACTAAGTCAACTTAGTATATACAAGGCAACTCGACATATAACTCTTATGCATTTGAAACATATATTAAATCCATCAATATATCATGGAACCTAGTGCAGAGATGATAAAAATGATGGAGTCATCAATGCAGTATAAGTTAGTGTTGGATGTGATCTAAGGATCGTCAGCCCACTATGGTATGATCTAATATAATAAAATCACCAAATGACGGAATCCTCAACGGACTGTAAATATAGTGCGATATCATGACGTCATAAAAAGATTTTTGAGATTTTTTACGATATGAGAATACATATGTATGGATGTATATGTATATTTCGGTTGATATCCGAATTGTTGTAGAGGTCTATGCCATTTGATTCAGCTAGCCAAATATTGAAAAATGTTCATGAAATTTAAGAGTTTCTTGAGAAGTTATGCCAAACCAAATTATTTTGGTGCAGATTCAGATGTTGAAAAGCTGAGATGAACAACCCTATTATTAGGGGTTACGCTTAGTTTACACTTTGCGCTGAAATATTTGTGCACAATACATTGTACGAAGGGCTTAACACCCTAAGTACAGAGGTCCATATAGTCCTATGACTATTAAAGGTTCAAGGCGAGATATACTTGATAACCTGGGACGTAGTTCAAGGTCTTATGACCCTCAACATGATTTGAAATCTTTTAAATTCCTATTATTCATATCGCTTCCCAATTATTGAGCAATTGTGGAAGATTCTTATTATTCTGAAAGGTGAAAGTGGAAAGGATGAGAAAATTAAGCAAAACATAATAATTTCAAGAAATAATTGAAACTCCAGAAAGAAGAGAAATGTGAAACTCTTAGAAGAGGAAGAGGTCAGGAATATGATGATCTTAGAAAGATTCTTAGAGAAAGAATTAAGCTGTAGAATCCAATTAATGAATAAAGTATTAACGCAAAAATCTATTTTGAAAGATTGAACGAATGAGGATTAATAAAAAAAATGTGAGGACGAAATTATTAGAAGAAAGAGTAAATGTAATATCCCGAGTGTTCATGATAACGATCCTTAGAAAAAGGAAATGAATTGGTTAAAGAATATGTAATACTCAAATATAATTGAGTCTACGTAAATGTTATGAAATAAAACCTAGAATTTATTGGAAAAAAAATGATGAATGTAGTAGGAAATATAACACTTATATTAAGGTAATGTGTTGAAGATATTCGATGATACATTTTGAAAAGAGATTTGGTAAAAACCTGAGTAAGGTAGGGTTTCAGTGATTCCGAGGACGGAATCCTTATAAGGAGGGAAGAATGTGATGAATGATTTATTTAAATTGTGATTCTGGGGACAGAATCCTTGTAAGGAGGGAATGATGTGACAACTCGAATTTTTATAAGTTATTAAAATAGGAATTTAATAATTAAAATTTTTATTTTGAGATATTTTGAGTTTGAATATATATATATATATATATATATATATATATATATATATATATATATATATATATGCGTGCTATATATTTTGAAATATGTGATCTGGTGTGAAGAGAAATATATATTCATATATTGGGAAAGTGAGGTTCAATAGTTAAGTTAACTATTAAAGAAATTAAATGGATTTGGTAATTAATTTTAAATATTTATTGAATTAAATAAATATTTTAAATAATTTATTTGTTGAGAAAAATAAATAATTTATGAAATTGTGGTATAATATATGGTATAATAATTTAGTTGCGTGTGTATGACAATTAAATTAAAGCAAAGGTAAATTCTATTATTTGAAGATTTAATTTAATGAATTAATTAAATTAAATCAAATTAAATGGATTGTTTAATATTAAAGGGAATTAATAAATTAAATAAAATAATGTTTAAATCTGATTTATTAATTAAATTAGATATATGTAATTATTTATTAATTACAAGTATAATTATAATAAGATTATTATTATTATTACAAGTTATTTGAATTAACTAAAGGTGTAACACATGAAGTCATATAATATAATGCTATTAAAATAATATAGTGTGAGGGAATTTTATGTCGCCAAACACAGACTTATGGCTTTTGGCCTAACATAACTGATGAACGTGGGGAGTCTTCAGTTTATTTCTAAGCGTATTTTATTTTTAAGCCAAGTATAGAGAGGGTTTGGAGATAAGAAGAAACACAGAGATTTTTAAGAAGGAAGAATCATGGTGGTTTTGAGGGAGGGTCACCATCTCTTGCTAGCCTACAACTAGGTTCTAAAAGGTATATTTTACTTCTAATGTGATGTTCGAGTTTCCATGACCATTCTCTGTAAATGGTTAAATCATGTTGAATTGATATATATATATATATATATATATATATATATATATGTGTGTGTGTGTGTGTGTGTGTGTGTGTGCATATATGGTGTTATAATCTGTTAATTATCATTTGTGAGGGCTATTTGATAATCAAATTCATGAGAATTGGGTTGTAATAAAAGATTTCCAATAACAGTGTTTATGTTATAGAATATGGCTTAGAAAGTAAAAAATTTCATGGTCAATACTTGTTGTAATCTGTGAATTTTTGATGAATTATGTTAGTATGTTAAGAAACGAAAGCGGTGTAGTTGGAATCGTGTTAATTGGTTAAGAAACGAAGCCATGGAGATCAAATTTGCTAAATGTGTTAAAACATAAAAATAGAGTATGAACATGTGTTTTGGGTCAAATTTTAGGTTGGTTAATGTTTTTATAAATTGTTAGAATTCTAGTATGTTGTAGTTCTATGAATTACAAATCCGTAGAATTGAAAACGGACTAATTTGGATGTGTATAACTCAAGTTATGAAGATTAGTAGGAGAAAATGGTCAAAAAATTGCAAAATACTGTAATCTCTGCGAAGCCTTGTGCGGGCGCGCGGCTGGGGCTGGGAGGTCTCGCGGGCGTGCCGGAAGTCGCGCGGGCGCGCAGGAAGTCGCGCGGACGCACGCCCAAGGTGTGCTAACTTTGATTGCTTTTACCTATTTTGGTAAAACGGCCATAACTTTTTCATACGAACTCCGATTGAGGCAATTCAAGATGATACAGAACGAGGACGGATAGACCTACAACCTTTGTTCTTTAAGGTTTTCAATTTGACGTTGGGAGCATGGGTCAAAATATGTTTTAGGAGGCAATCAGAGCGGGCATGCACGTATGCAAGTGTAGTGCTTCTGACGATAAAAGATGTTCTTCTAAGTTATAAAACATGAATGTTAGTAAATATAATGATACTTAACATTGATAAATGATGTATTTGATAAGTTGTATAAGCATACTAAGCACACACAAGAGAGTCGAAGCGGGCGTGTGACGAATGAACGTCGAAATGCCGTGCCAAGTGGTAATGAACTTAAAAAGTGTTTCAAGCCAAATGAAACGAATAAGATATGAAATGGGTTTAACATAAAACCAATAATGATTCCTAGCAATACTTAAACACTTGAATGAACTTCGAGTATGAAATATAGTGAGATACAAGTCGAAAGTTAACACAATCAAATTGAATATTGTGTATTTATGATAGGAAGAGTTATGAGATGTAGAGTAAAATTTATATTACTACTACTATGCGTTGCTATGTGACTAATATTTAATGTGAATGATTATATAATTGTGTAGGGCACGTAAAGTGCAGATAGCTGTAAGCTGTTAAACTATTGTTGGTAAACAACGATCAAGGCAAGTCTTTCAGTTCCTATTTGCTATATGAACTTGATGATTAACTATTTTATGTCTTTATTGCAAATGACATAATGTGTTATATTTATATTGAAAGCATGAAACGTTAAGGTCGAGTTATGACTACAATGATTGAGTAAAGCATGTTGATAGAGTAAAGAACTCAATCTTTAAACTTGTTATGTGAACTGCAGTCTATATATTATATTTGTAACAACCCGATATTTTCTACATAAATAAATAAGAAATTTTGCGTATAATTTGTTTTATATATATTAAGGATGAGGATTTGTACAAGATAATGTGTATATGTATTTATGTGGTAAATAAAAATATATTTATTACATAAATATTTACAAATAATTTTATTTTAGAATTATTGATTAATATAAAGTACATTCATGTAATAATTAAATTATGGTAGAAATATTTTATTAATTATTTTCCATGAAAATATAATCATATATTATTTAAATACTATATGAAGTGATTTTTTTTAGAATAATTATAATAATTATTTTATTATATGAATGTTAGTACATGATATTAAGTTAATTAATTTACCATAATTATTAAGGTTAAATAGAAAGAATAAATCAGATATGGAATCCAAACCCTAATTTTGGGTTTTGATCAAGGAATTATAATATTTCGATTTTTCAGTGCTATAAATATGTACTGTATGTACATACTATTGACGGTTGGTCAATTATGATGTATATCGACTCAAACCCTAGCATTAATTTGTTTAACCCTATTTTTCAATTTAAATGGGAAATTTAAGACTGTTATATAACTGTGTTATATGATTTATGTTATATATCACTTCATGATATGCTAATTAGGAAACCCTAATTGTAAATTTAAAACCCTAGTTTAGATTTGAATTTTTAATAATTATAAAAACCCTAATTTGAAACCCAAATTAGAATACAAGATTGTTGTGTAATCGTGATATATAATTTAGGACATTTATTATAAATGTTAATTAGGAAAATCTTAATAAGTTTTGGGAAACCCTAATTCTAAAATTAGTAAACCTAATTTCTAATTTAGTAGCCCTAAATTGCTAAAATGAAAACGTATTTGATAAATTAACAAGGCTACTATAATTAGTAAATAATTAAATACTAATGTTCATATATTGCATAATTAGAATCTTAATCAAATTAAGGAAACCTTAATGGCAAAAAAATTTAGAAACTAAAATTTTGTTTTATTTTTTTTATTTTGTGCAAACCCTAATTGCTAAATCCTACAAATGCTATATACTAAATCTTAGGGTTAAACCCTAAGGGTTAAAACCTAAGGGTCAAACCCTAAGGGTTTGCCAAGTTACATTTTTGCCATTAAATTGGAAAGACAAATGACCATTTTGCCCTTTTGCATTATTAAGCTACAAACTTAGGTTTTGACTCTAGGTGAAGTGGGTGAACAAACCAACAACTCCACATGCTCAATAATGCCAGCAATCAGCCATTTGTGCAACCAAATACATTGTATACGTGAAGTATATATAAATTGGAGAGAGAAATAATTCATTTGTTCACTAACATTTTTCACAAAAATCAAACTAAACACTCTAAAGCTTTCACCTCCGAAATTCTAAGACATAATAGTTCCACAACCAAGCCCCACGAACATTACAACCAAATCAGAAGCCTAGAATCCAAGATTGTTCATAAGAAGGTATAAAACCTTAGCTTCAATTCTGCCAAAATTCGGTTGTTAGATGTTAGATTTTTTTGTTAAACATGTTATATAAGGTGTCTAATGATGATCTGGGTTGCTAGATGTTGGATCCATAACATCTAGAGGCTCGGATTTGAAGATTTGCAAAATCTGGAAATTTTATTTTTTTGTGTCTGACAGTGAATGTCAGGCCTTGTAGATCTCAATCTGTGTTTGATTTTTGTGTTTTAAGTGTTGGATATTATACTCTGATAAGTGGTCTGTGATCTAGAAGTGGAATCGTGGCTATTACGTGTCCAGATTTTATTTTATTGTTGGTCAAACCTAGTTGACCGAGCTTGACCAAACGATTTCTGGGTAACCCAGAAATCCTTAAGCAGCGTCTGACATGATTTAGTAACGCTCAGATCTTTCATGTTTTTGTTATTTGGATTCTGTTGCAGTAACAAGTTTGTTGTATGTTGTTTAAACTATATTATTAGGCTTATATAACATCTAAATGATTAACAAGATTCATGTAGTGTACGGTCAAACCATGTAAGACAATCACGATTTTCGTTTTCTGAGTAACCCAGAAAATCTATGATCGTGGTTTCTGACATGGGTTGACCGTTTAATATCTAGCGATTTAGTTGTTGTTATGGTTATTATATGTGATGCATCTCTTGTCCTACATGATGGCTACACACTTCAGGTTTTAAATCACAAAATCATTGCAAGATCAACAAGTTGTGGAAGCCCAAAACGAGCCAGTCGACTGTTCTTCATTTCTGGGTAACCCAGAAAATGAAGAACAACTCTGATAGCTTGTTCTAGGCTCCAGATCTCGCTTGTGTTGTACTTGTTGGTCGTTATTGTTGTTTTATCATGTAGTATTACATTAGTTCTACAACTTTTGATCAAAAGCTTGCCCAGAAACATCTCGATCCGGCAATTATCACTGGTCAAAATAGGGTGCTTGATCTCTGGCTATGAATGTTCTTGAGTGCTCAAGAACACGTAAGGCGACGCTGTCTGTCGCTAAAGGCCTATAGCTACAGTTTTATTAATTTTAATTAATTAAATTTTCAAAAATAATTTAAAAATAATTTTTAATTTTCAAAAATTACAAAAATATTTTAAAAAATTATTTTAAGTTATAAAAATTAAATATTTATAATTTGGCATATTTTTCATAAATATTAGTATTTATTTAAATATTATTGATAATTAATTTATTTATTAAATGCATTAAATAATTAATTAAAAATAATTTTATTGTATTAAAAATTATTTTAAATGATAATAAGTTATTTAAAAATATTTTAAGTTATAAGATATAACTTTTCATATTTTAAAGTAAATTTCATTAATTATTTAATATTAATAATATTAGATTTATTTAACACTTAAATTAAATAAATTAATTAAAATGATTTTAATATTATAAAAATCATTTTGAATGAAAATAAATAGTTTAAAAATATTAATATAACTTTTAATATTTAAAGGTAAATTTTATTAATTAATTATTATTAATGATAATAAAGTTATTTAATAATTATATTAAATAATTTAATTTAAAAATGATTTTATTATTTTAAAAATCATTTTAATTGAAAATAAAGTGTTTAAAGATATTTTAAGTTATAAAATATAACTTTTAATATTTAAAGAATAATTTCAATAATAAATAATATTAATGATTATTAATTTATTAATAATAATATTAGATTTATTTAATAATTATATTAAATAAATAGTTTAAAAATAGTTTTATTAATCATTTAAAGGATATATATGAATTAAAAATATTATTAAGTTATACTTAATGACTTTTAATATTTTGATCAATAATATATTAATACTTTAATATTAATGGTGATTATTTAGAAATGATTTTAAATGTTTTAAAAATTATTTAAGGGTAATATTAATACTTTAAAAGTATTTCAAGTTATTATAAATAACTTTAATATTTTAGAAATGATTTCATTAATAGTTTAATACTAATTAAATATTAATGATAATAGAATTGATTAGTATTTAAATCATTTAAAAATGATTTTTGATGTTTGAAAATTCATGATAAATGTTTTAAAATTATATTAAGTCATCTAAAAATAATATGACTGATATTAAGTTACAGTAAATAGTCTTAGACTCGATAATTACCCGATAAAGTTGTCGATAGGCCGATATGTTTCAGAAATTGATCTGGACTTATATAATGTGATTAGATAAGTGATTATTTGTGATTTAATGGTTGTTAAACCTATGTGATAATGTGATTAGGAATGTGCTGACTGCAATAAGCAGTATTATATGATATGATATGTTATTCTAATCAGACCAATGATCTATTTAATGATAGGGATTGATAGAAAAGATAAATCTAAGTTGTGTAAGCAGCTGACAAGGCAAGTATCTAACCCTTTGCATTTATTTTATGCAATGGACATGCGTAAGATAATATCTGAATTGTTCATATCAATTGTTCAAATATTTCAACCTTTGTATATACTTATGCAATGATTCTGTATAAGTAAGCTATTAAGCAATAATTGTTGTACAATTTCCTTTATCCTGTTAATATTGATCAAGTTATTTATTCTGTTCGTTAATTTCTATAACATGGTTATACAAGTGTCCCCACTTGGATAATCATCATATTTTATCACATGTTGATACATACTTATAGTTGCCTAGTATGTATACGTTGAAATAAAAGTCTTCTAAGCTATTTGATCCAGCTAGACATAAAATTTAAAGTTGTTGTTGAACAAGATAAAACTTCTCCAACCAAATTGTTTTGGTATGGATTCAAGACTGTCATGAACATCCCAATCATGGGAAATTTTTTGGCGCTAAGGCGGACAAAGGATGAACGATAATATCGTTCTAGCAATGTAGTATTGATCAATATAGGACATAACGGGCTGATCACCCCCGTTCCCGTAAGTTATGACGGTTTACAGATGAATTTCTGTTTAACCCTTTCGAAAATAGAAAACAATGTTCATAGTCTATTAATTGATCCTCATTTATAGTCAATACGTAGTTTCTAAAAATTTGAAATAAAAATGATATGTTGTTATTTTTTGGTTCAGCTTACTTCACAACTGTTGCTTTGTTGTAGAAGTATCCTTGCAAGAAAACATTTAATTCATTTAGTTAACTATTATTGTTGCTATTACTTGCTGGGCACTCAAATGCTCATACTTGCTTTAATTAAAATGTTTTCAGCTAAAGGTGAGCAACCCGAAGGATCTACCATGAATAAAGGGAAAGGAAAAGTTGATGAATTACTGTTTATGCTATCTTTTGTAATAATCAAACTTTATTATGATATGGATGATAAATATTATTATTATCATGTAATGAATGTTGAAGGTTTCATACTTGGGATTTGGGAAACTCTGATAATATGTAAATTAAATTTGATAAATCTATATTATTGTTATTATTATTAGTATTATTCCGTTCATAAAAATGGTATCGTGAAGCATCGAGTTCGGGTTTCAAGTATCCGAATTTGGGGGCGTCACAATATTAGTCCAATGTTTAAGAAATATATGTTGAGCATGTTATTATATGTTACGTGATGCATGAAAACTGTTAGATTTTGATGGGTTGTTGAGCTCAACCTTGCAAATAACCATTTTTGCAGGTCAGGATTTCGAGGTAAAGTTATGTGTTACTTGAAAGACATGAATCAGATATGATACTTGAAGATTTTTACACTTTAGCTATGTTATTATTATTTGAACCATGTTTAAGATTCCGAATGATGTATTAATGTTGAATTATAATATCGTTTTGCGATGTAAACTATTATAGTATTAAATTGATTCTGAGATATTTAGACGTAAAGGTTAAAGGTTTTGAAAACAAAGATAGTTTGTAATAAATTTTTTTAATTATTTCGGAAGTTTCAATGGTTGTATTACCATTTAATGATATTAAAGTAGAGGTTGAATGCATTATTAACGACTGAAATCGAGAATTAAATTGTATGAATTTTGGGGTTGTTACATGGTGTCACAGGCAGTGACTGTGTATCAGGCAGTGACTTCTGCCTATTTGCAGGTCATGAAGTACCCAGATTTGGGGGTGTCATAGGTTGGTATCACAACTGGGCTCAGGGCACGGCGCAGCTATGCTAGGGGAATGAAGGCTTAAATACAGGTCTTACGGTTGTGGTGCATTGACTATCACTGGACCAGCACAGTCAAGCCGACCTACTGCGAGAACTTTCAATATGACCATGTAGTATGCTGTTTAGTCTAAGGATGTGGTGTCAGGTATCATTACGATTAATGGCATTAATGCGTATATACTGTTTAATTCTAGTGCTACTTGTTCATTTATATCCGATGAATTTGCTCAGAACTTAAATTTGCCTCAGGAAGAATTAGATTATCCTTTGAGCATAGAGATTACGAATAGGGAAGTAATTCCTATTAGATTCATATATAAGAATTGTAGGGTGAATATTAAGGGGATTATCATGATGGTAAATTTAATCCTAATAAAACTCGGAGAGTTCGATGTTATTTTGGGAATGGATTGGCTATTCGGTTATGGAGCGATAATTGATTGCCAAAAGAAGTGTGTAAACCTTATGACTCCGTCAATGGTAGTTTTTTGTGGTAACAAATCGCCTAGACAAATGAGATGTCCGACGATTATGTAGGCCAAGAAATTGTTGAGTTAAGGTTGTGTGGGTTATTTAGCTTACATAGTCAATACTCAGAAAAAAGGTGTGAAACTGGAAGAGTTACCAGTGGTTAGGGACTTTGTGGATGTATTTTCGAAAGATTTGGCAGGAATTTTTCCTGACAAAGAAATTGAGTTCGTGATCGACTTAGCGCCAGGAACTGCTCTTATATCGAAGTCCCCGTACAGAATGGCTCCGGTGGAGATGACGGAACTGATGGTGCAATTACAAGAACTGTTAGATAAGAAATATATTCAGCCTAGTGTATCACCGTGGGAAGCACCGGTGTTATTCGTGAAGAAGAAGGATGGGTCAATGCATTTTTGCATTGATTATAGGGAATTAAACAAAGTCACTATTAAAAACAAATATTCGTTGCCAAGAATAGATGACTTGTTTGATCAACTAAAAGGTGCTAGATATTTCTTGAAAATAAATTTGACAAGTGGATATCACCAACTGAAGGTAAGGAATGAGGATATATCGAAGACGACATTTCGAACTCGGTATGGACATTAAGAATTTTTGGTGATATTTTTTGGTTTGACAAACGCCCCTGCAACGTTCATGGATTTGATGAACAGGGTGTTTAAACCATTTTTAGACAATTTTGTGGTAGTGTTCATCGATGATATTTTGGTGTACTCTAAATCTCAAGAAGAACACGTAGAACACTTACGTCTGACGCTGGAGACGTTAAGAAAAGAAAAATTGTACGCGAAATTCTCTAAATGTGAATTTTGGCTAGATCATGTACAATTTCTTGGGCACATGATTGACAAAGATGGATTTCAGTGGATCCATTAAAAGTGGAAGCTATAATCAATTGGGAACAACCAAGAACACTGTTGGAGGTGAGGAGTTTCTTGGGACTGGCCGGTTATTATAGAAGATTTATTCAAGCTTTTTCAAAGATTACCACTCCGATGACGAATTTGACAAGGAAGGCTGTGAAATTTTTGTGGACGGAGAAATATGAAGAAATTTTTCAAGATTTGAAGAAGAAGTTAAGTGTGGCACCTGTGTTGTCATTACCAGATAATACAGGAAACTTTGTGGTGTATAGTGATGCTTCACATAAGAGTTTAGGATGTGTCCTTATGCAAAACGGCAAGGTCATTGCGTATGCATCAAGGCAATTGAAAGACTATGAGAAAGGGTATCCGAATCGTAATTTAGAGTTGGTGGCGGTGGTGTTTGCTCTGAAGATATGGAGACATTATCTCTACGAAGAAAAGTGTGAGATCTACACAGACCATAAAAGTCTAAAGTATATTTTCACACAGAAGGACCTAAACATGCTTCAAAGAAGATGGATGGAATTGATAAAAGATTACGATTGGGAGATATTTTATCATCTAGGTAAAGCGAATGTGGTTGTAGAAGCTTTAAGCAGAAAATGTCGGGAAAAGTTTATGTTGTTAACCAACCAGGAAGAGCTTATTTCAGCGATGGCAAGGCTAGAGTTGGATATCAAATTTCTAAAAGAAACCGACGAAAAATTATACCAGATGGAAGCTAGTCTAACCTTGGTGGACAAGGTGAAGAATGCTCAACTACAGGATAAAGAATGTAGAAAAATAAAGGAAAGTGTGGTCGAGGGTAAAGAGGTGAAGTATAAGGTTGATACTGATGGAATGCTAAGATTCGAGGGACGAATTTGGGTTCCAACAGTCTCGGAGATTAAAGACGAAATCTTGACAGAAGCTCATAGCTCAAGATATTCGATTCATCTGAAAAGTACAAAGATGTATCAAGATTTGCGGCGACATTTTTGGTGGCCAAAAATAAAAAGAGTCGTTGGAGAATGCGTTGCAAAGTGCTTGACATGTCAGAGAGTGAAGGCCGAGCATCAAAGACCAAGCATATTACTTCAACCTTTAGAAATACCGGATTGGAAATGAGAGCATATCACAATGGATTTTATGGTATGTCTTCCAACGACTCTGAAAGGATACGATGTGATATAGGTGATAGTGGACAGACTGACAAAATCTGCATACTTTTTGCCAATAAGGATTAGATTTAATCTTGATCAGCTGGCAAAACTATATGTTAAAGAAATCGTGACGAGACATTGAGTTCCAAAATCAATTGTATCAGACAAAGATCAGAGGTTCACATCAAATTTCTGGAAGAAACTTCAAGAATGTATGGGAACGCAACTGAAGATGAGTACAACATATCACCCGCAAACTGATGGGCAAAGTGAACGAACAATCTAGACGTTAGAAGATATGCTTAGAGCGTGCATCATGGATTTCAAAAGAAACTGGGACGATCATTTACCGTTGGTAGAATTCGCCTATAATAACAGTTATCACGCAAGCATAGGCATGCCTCCTTATGAAGCTTTATACGACAAAAAGTGCAGAACTCCACTGTGCTAGGATGAAGTCAGTGAATGCCAACTATTAGGACTAAAACTAGTACAACAAACTGCTGAAGTTATAAAACTTATCAGAACAAAATTGGTAGCTACTCAAGATCGACAGAAGAAGTATGATGATCAACACAGGAAGAATCGTGAATTTGAAGCAGGAAATTTCGTGTTCCTGAAGGTTTCTCCTTTGAAGGGGAAAACTCATTTTGGCAAGAAAGGAAAGCTCAGCCCAAGATTTATTGGCCCGTTCGAGATACTACGAAGAGTGGGAGAAGTGGATTACGAGATAGCTTTACCTCCAGAATTAGAACATGTGCACAATGTTTTTTATGTGTCAGTTTTGAGACCATATAAACCCGATAACAAACATGTGATCGAGTTTGAACTGTTGCAGTTTAGTAAAGATTTGTCTTATGAAGAGATTCCTATCCAGATAGTCGACAGAAAAGAACAAGTGCTCAGAAATAAAGTGATACCTTCTGTGAAGGTGATATTGAGAACCCACAATGTCGAAGAGGCAACGTGGGAACTCGAAGCTGAAATGATGAAAAATTACCCTGAGTTGTTTGTTTAATCTATGTATTCGATTCTGGGGACATAATCTTTGTAAGAAGGGAAGAATGTGACGACTTGATTGTTGGAGTTGTGATTCTGGGGACAGAATCCTTGTAAGGAGGGAAGGATGTAACGATCCAGAATTTTAAGTTGTAATTTTAAATATTTATTGAATAATATAAATATTTATTTGATATGTCTATTGTGAAATTTAGGAAATAAATATTTTATTTATGTAATAGTTGTTAGTAAATATTTATGAATTAAATTTATTAGATAATATTCTAAATTAAATTAATTTGTAATTTATAGAGTTGTAATATAACATGATAGGTTATATTGTTGATTGAAATTAGTAATTTAAATTGGTGTGTTAAGTTATTAAACAAAATTATAACGAAATTATAATTTTGTGATAATTGTTTAAGTTGAATTTTTATTTAAAATATAGTATGTGGAATTAATTTATTTAGTTAATGTGGATATGTAAATCCAAATATATAATATGTGATTATAAATCATAAACTAAATTGTTTATTAAAATAATTAAAGTAGTTTTAAATTGATTTATCTCAAACAAGGCTTAAATATATTAAGTCTTTAAATTTAAAGGGTTTTGCCAAACAGAGCCTTATGGCTTTTGGATTTTCAAATTTTGAATTATAATAATATAAATAAAATAAATAAAAATAAATTAAATAATAAATATAATATATTTATAACATATACGTTATGTTGTAACTGATATTACAATTAGTAGTAGTATTAAGGTTATCCGTTTTATTTCTTACAATTTGGGTTTTTACACATAGTATTAGTTGCCTAGGAAGAACACTGAGAGTTCAGAGAGAGGTTGATAGAGCTTGACATAGAAAATTGAGAGAGATTGAGAGGAAACCTAAGGATTTCACGACAATTCTACTGCGTTTAGCAAGGATTTCTTTTTACCAGCAAAAGGTATATTCTATAACCTTATTATACATATGTGGGTTTCACGACAAAATTTTTCTTATGTCCTGTGAAATCAAATTGTTGAATTGTGGATATATATAGTTGGTAATTGTGATTATACGTGTTTGTAATGCTAGAGTTTACGTTTAAATATGAATTGCATGCTAATTGCAGTTGAACGTAGGAGAGATAATTAGCAGTGTATGTTTGTGTGGATATTTTGTATATGGCTTATGTAAGTACCGAATTTAGTGGTTAGTTTGTATGATAAACTGCAAATTGAAACTTGTTTATGCTAGTTCATTAAGAAACGAAGATAACGTAATTTGAATGAAGCAATTTGGACAAGAATTGTGTTTACAGTGTTGATTTTGTCTAAGGAACTCAAAAATGGTATTTGTGTATGAAAACATGAAATTCAAAGAATTCAAAAATGGTATTTTTGTATGGTATCATGTTTATGATAGTTTCATATTTATTTTATATGTTAATTTCACCGTTTTGTAGGTGAAATTCGTGTTTATTTGGCTAAAATCGGCTATTGTTCATAGCCGTCTCTACTTCTGTCTGTGCACCAGCGCACCTACGCTGGTGCCAAGGCTAAAAACTGCGCAGCTGTGCCGGCGCAGCTGCGCCGGCGCAGTTACGCCAGTTCCAAGCCTATGTATGGCGTAGCTATGCCATACACTGATCTGAGACAGTTTGTTCTGCTGCTACTGCAGACCTTGAAACACCCCTATAGCTTGGTCTAAGGTTGTGTTAAGGTGTCAAACATGTGATAACATGGTTAAAACAAAATCGTGTTAGGTGGTTAGTAGTTTCAAAGTTTCAAATGATTATAAGTTATGAACGTGATATGTTATAACTTAGTTTATACAATGAATGTTAGATAAGTGTTGTGATGTTAACACTTGGATTTTCTGAAATGTAAATGGTAATGTAAGACTTGTATTGAAATAATAAGTCTAACTAGAAATGTGTGTTATGTTGGAAAGTGAATGTTAGTATATCTAATAGATGGTGGTTCTAAACCTATATGTAGGTGAACGTGAGTTTAATATTATAGCGTACGCTCGAGACACGTTTCTAAACCTATCTTTTTACATTTAGCAAGTTTCTTACTTTAAACTTTCATTAAGCAAATTCTTGTATTCCTAATCATTATTTAAGAAAACTATAACTTTAACTTTATTCGGACAAGATTTGAATTCTAGTACTTATTGATGTATTCTAACTTGTTTATTGCTAGACAAATTTCTTTATTGTCATTCGTGTATTGTGAATGCAATTTTCTTGCTTTCTAATTTCTAATGTCGAATTGTCTTATTTCAATTACTTGACACAAGTTATTCTCATAATGAGCAAGTTTTATTTTTAGCTTGTTATTACTTAATGTATATTCAATAATTCATAGCCCTAACTTAATATTATTCAAGCCATTCAATACCTATGCTTTGTAGTTGTTTCTAAGCATGAGTTCAATATATAGTTAGATTGCTTCTGATTATTCATTGTTCCATACTATGTTATTATTAACCAATTGTTGTGTTATCAAACCTTATTGATTCAACTAGTCCTCTAGTTACTGATCGTTAAACTTCAAATTACCATTGAAAGATTATTTAAACCAAACTTTCTTTGGTGCGGCCTTCTACTAAAAAAAATTGAGAAGAACCCTATTATAGGGGATACACAATGCGTTTAGATGTTTGTGCACAATACATGGTACGAAGGGCTGATCCCCCTAAGTACGTGAAGTCCCTATAGTATAACTGTTAAGGTTAGAGTTGTAAGATTACTTGTAACCGTGGACATAGTTCGCGGTCTTATAACCCTTAGACATATTTCTTATTTTAATTCTTGTTGTTGGTTATCATTGATAGAGTACCATTCAATATTGATGAGCCTATTCATTGGCAATTATTATTCTTTTGTTGATTTATTGTTATATATAGTGAGCAATTGTTTTGCTCACTCTTGCATAAAAATAATTATTGGGCTAGTGGTTTGAGGCCTTATTTTGATGGATTTGATTCGATTCGGACTTGGAATTTGACCCGAGATTTGTTCCGGACTCGGGATTTGACCCGGGTTATTTCATATGGTATCACACCAACCTGCTTAACATACTTTAAGGGATCAGGCCTTTGTACCATGTATTGTGCACAAATTCGGGTACTTCATTTTCCACCGAATTTTGTGCTCACTATGAAAATAATTACATCTAACTACCCATAATAAAGGATAAAATATTAAATAACTTAAACAATAATCTTTCCCATCAAAGGGTTACATCATTTCATAAACTTTTCGTTAGCACAGTTTCAAAGCTTTATGTTATGAACCTTAGGTGGGGAAAAGCCTTAGGAAGTAACCTTTGAAAAGATTGTGGTGATAAACTCTTATCGAGTTGTAAGGAAGAAGTAATAAAACACTTATGTGCTTATTTGATTACAACTTATGTGCTCGTGAGTGTCGAGTAATAATGATTAGTAATTAAAACTTAAAATTTTGTTGTCAAGATGACTAATGTCGGAGAATCCAGTCAGGCTAGGGAGGAAGGACCATAGACGCCTAGAGATGAGGAGTCTCAAGATATTCAGGTGGTGTGGGAACAACTACTGCCACGGGAAACAACCCTGTTGGTCACAGTGGTTGAAGATGAGGATGATGAGGTAGAAACAAATGAGGAGGATCCCGTTGAGCTGCCATAGGACAATGAGGATGACGAGGATGAGGAGGAAGGGATTCCACTGAACTCGATAGCTGCTCGTACGTACGATGAAGTCTACAACCGCAATGTGAAACTTCAGGATACCGTCGAGGAGTTGTAAGAGATAGTAGCTGAGCAACAGACCTCGATGGCACAGAAGGACGACGAGATCCAGGATCGAGATGAACGACTGACTAATGTTGAAGAAACGTTGGTCCACACTAAAGAAAAGAATGAACAAATGACAGCGAAGATCGCAGAACTGAAGAACAAGCTGAGGGAAGAGACTACTAAGAGGGCAAGAGTCGAAGACACGTATAAAGAAGTTTATCAACAAGCCAGAATGGCCGAGAAAGACGCGCAAGTGAAGAGGATGAAGATAGGGGAGATGAATAATGTATTCAACACCGTGATTAATCGAGCTCAAGATCGGGTCATGGGTTATCCTATTCAGTTCGAGATGCTGCCATCATTCATATTAGATCGCAAAACAATGTTTCGAAGCATGGATGAAGAGCGTCATAAGGCTACGCAGTATCTTAGTAGGATATTGTAGGGAATGTACCTAATATGGGATTATTAATATGATAAATAAAATGTAAATCCCAAGTGTTATATAACCTATGGGATATGATGATGAGGCGGTCCTGAAACTTTAGTAGTTTAGGAAAGTGATGTAAATAGTAGTGATGCTATTATTCTTATGTTTTCAGAAAAATTATGAATGAATAAAAGTTATTATTTTATTTTATTCAAAAGTGTTATGTGTTATTTGGTGATTTATTCTATAAGATGCAAGTTAAGTATAAAATACTTAAAGGTGTTGAGTAACAATCTAATGGGTGTATTTTTAACAGAAAATGTCTCCAAGACATAAATTACGACATGGACCTACCAATAACAACAATGCTGAAGCTAATCCAGTTCATTAATTCGTAACGCTACTGATGGGAGCATTACAGAATCAGCCACAGAATCAAGCTACGACTTTTAAGGACTTCAATGCGGTTGGACCACCTGAGTTCTGCGGGTCCATGAATCCGGTTGAGGCACAGACCTAGATCATGGAGATAGAGAAGATTTTCGATGTTGCAAGGGTAGGGGATGATCAGAAGACTGCTTTTGCAACATTCATGTTGAAAGTAGAGGCTAGTTATTGGTGGCAGGCCAATAAAACTCGAGGAGGTCAAGGGATTATGACCTGGATAGGTTTAAAGAGATATTCTTCGAGACCTATTTCCCTAAGAGTTCGAAGAATCAGATGGAGGTGCAGTTTTTGGAAGTAATATAGGGCACAATGACGGTATCAGAATATGCCACAAAATTTAACATGTTAGCGAGGTTTGCGCCATATCAAGTGAATACGGATGAGCGCAAGGTAAGAAGATTTGAGTAGGTACTAAAGCCCTGGTTGTACAGTAGAGTTTTATTGTTCCAGTTAAAAATTTTTACGGCGGTGCTTGAGAAAGCAATTCTCGCTGAGAGTGAAGGCGAGGCTGTAACAAAGCACAACCAAGAGCAGAGGAAGAAGAAGAATGAAGGTGAAGCTAAAATTGGTGGAGGTAGTAATGGTGGAAATGGCAATAATAGTTTGAAGAGGAAGTGGAATGCAAATGTGGGAGCTGGAAATCAGCAAGGTAACCAGCATAAGAAGAAGATTAACACATGTGCTACATGCGGAAACTTTCACACATGTATGTGCTTAAGGGGAAAGCGTGTGTGCTTTAATTGTGGCCAGGAGGGTCCTATTGCCCCAAATTGCAATCAACCCAAGAAGAATGGTTACTACACCTGCAGGTCGAAGGATCACTTTGCTCGTGAATGCCCTATGAAGAAATCTGGTGAGACAAACGGAAGTAAGGGAAATACTAGTGGAGGTGCGCTGACTATTGCTGGACCAACGTCAACAAATAAGCCCACAGCCAGAACCTTCAATATGATGGTGCAAGATGTTGCACAATCAAAAGATGTCGTGTCAGGTATTATCCCAGTCAATGATATTAATGCTTATATATTATTTGATTAGGGTGCTACTTGCTCGTTTATATCTGATGAATTTGCTAAGAGGTTAGGTTTGCCTTGTGAAGATTTGAATTCCCCTTTGTACATAGAAATTGTGAATAAGGAAGTAATTCCTGTTAGGTTCGTATACAAGAATTGTAGGGTGAATATTAAGGGGAATGTCATGATGGTAGATTTAATCCCGATAAAACTCGGAGAGTTCGATGTTATTTTGGGAATGGATTGGCTATTCAGTTATGGAGCGATAATTGATTGCCAAAAGAAGTGTGTAAACCTTATGACTCCGTCAAAGGTAGTTTTCTATGGTAGCAAATCGCCTAGACAAATGAGATGTCTGACGATTATGCAGGCCAAGAAATTGTTGAGTCAAGGTTGTATGGGTTATTTAGCTTATATAGTCGATACTCAGAAAAAGGGTGTGAAAATGGAAGAGATACCAGGGACTTTGTGGATGTATTTTCAGAAGATTTGTCAGGACTTTCGCCTAACAGAGAAATTGAGTTCGTGATCGACTTAGCGCCAGGAACTGCTCTGATATCGAAGGCCCCGTACAAAATGGTTCCGGTGGAGATGAAGGAACTGATGGTGCAATTGCAAGAACGGTTAGATAAGAAATATATTCAGCCCAGTGTATCACCGTGGAGAGCGCCAGTGTTATTCGTGAAGAAGAAGGATGGGTCAATGCGTCTGTGCATTGATTATAGGAAATTGAACAAAGTCACTATTAAAAACAAATATCCATTGCCAAGAATAGATGACTTGTTTGATCAACTGAAAGGTGCTAGATATTTCTTAAAAATAGATTTGAGAAGTGGATATCACCAACTGAAGGTAAGGAAGGAAGATGTACCGAAGACGGCATTCCGAACTTGGTATGGACATTACGAATTTTTTGTGATGTTTTTTGGTTTGACAAATGCCCCTGCAGTGTTCATGGATTTGATGAACATGGTGTTTAAACCATTTTTAGACAAGTTTGTGGTAGTGTTCATCGATGATATTTTGGTGTACTCTAAATCTCAAGAAGAACACATAGAACACTTATGTCTGATGCTGGAGACGTTAAGAAAATAAAAGTTGTACGCGAAATTTTATAAATGTGAATTTTGGCTAGATCATGTAAAATTTCTTGGGCACGTGATTGACAAAGATGGAATTTCAGTGGATCCATCAAAAGTGAAAGCTATAATCAATTGGGAACAACTAAGAACATCGTCGGAGGTGAGGAGTTTCTTGGGACTGGCCAATTATTATAGAAGATTTATTCAAGATTTTTCCAATATTGCCACTCCGTTGACGAGTTTGACAAGGAAGGCTGTGAAATTTGTGTGGGCGAAGAAATGTAAAGAAAGTTTTCAAGATTTGAAGAAGAAGTTAAGTGTGGCACCTGTGTTGTCATTACCAGATAATACAGGAAACATTATGGCATATAGTGATGCTTCACATAAGGGTTTAGGATGTGTCCTTATGCAAAATGGCAAGGTCATTGCGTATGCATTAAGGCAATTGAAAGACTATGAGAAAGGGTATCCGACTCATGATTTAGAGTTGGCGGCGGTTGTGTTTGCTCTGAAGATATGGAGACATTATCTCTACGGAAAAAAGTGTGCGATCTACACAGACCAAAAGAGTCCGAAGTATATTTTCACACAGAAGGACCTAAACATGCGTCAAAGAAGATGGATGGAATTGATAAAAGATTACGATTGTGAGATCTTTTATCATCCAGGCAAAGCGAATGTGGTTGCAAATGCTTTAAGCAGAAAAGGTCGGGAAAAGTTGATGTTGTTAACCAACTGGGAAGAGCTTATTTCAGCGATGACAAGGCTAGAGTTGAAAATCAAATTTCCAAAAGAAACCGACGAAAAATTATACCATATGGAAGCTAGTCCAACTTTGGTGGACAAGGTGAAGAATGCTCAACTACAGGATGAAGAATGTAGAAAAATAAAGGAAAGTGTGGACGAGGGTAAAGAGGTGAAGTATAAGGTTGATACTGATGGAATGCTAAGATTCGAGGGACGAATTTGGGTCCCAGTAGTACCAGAGATTAAAGAAAAAATCTTGACAGAAGCTTATAGCTCAGGATATTCCATTCAACTGGGAAGTACAAAGATGTATCACTATTTGCGGCAACATTTTTGGTGGCCAAATATGAAAAGAGACATTATAGAATGCGTTGCAAAGTGCTTGACATGTCAGAGAGTGAAGGCCGAGCATCAGAGATCAAGCGGATTACTTCAACCGTTAGAAATACCAGAATGAAAATGAGAGCATATCACAATAGATTTTATGGTAGGTCTTCCAACGACTCAGAAAGGATACGATGCGATATGGGTGATAGTGGACAGACTGACAAATTCTGCACACTTTTTTCCAATAAAAATTAGATTTAATCTTAATTAGCTGGCAAAACTATATGTTAAAGAAATCGTGACGAGACATGGAGTTCCAATATCAATTGTATCAGAAAGAGATCTGAGGTTCACATCAAATTTCTGGAAGAAATTACTAGAATGCATGGGAACGCAACTGAAGATGAGTATAGCATATCACCCGCAAACTGATGGGCAAAGCGAACGAACAATCCGAACGTTAGAAGATATGCTTAGAAAGTGTATCATGGATTTTAAAAGAATCTGGGACGATCATCTACCGTTGGTAGAATTCGCCTATAATAACAGTTACCACGCAAGCATAGGCATGCCGCCTTATGAAGCTTTATACGATAAAAAGTGCAGAACTCCACTGTGTTGGGATGAAGTCGGTGAACGCCAACTATTAGGACCAGAACTCGTACAACAAACAGCTAAAGTTATAAAACTCATCAGAGCAAAATTTCTAGCTGCTCAAGATCGACAGAAGAAGTATGCTGATCAACACATGCATAATCGTAAATTTGAAGCAGGAAATTTCATGCTCCTGAAAGTTTCTCCTTGGAAGGGGAAAATTCATTTTGGCAAGAAATGAAAGCTAAGGCTAAGATTTATTAGGCCGTTCGAGATACTATGAAGAGTGGGAGAAGTGGCTTACGAGGTAGCTTTACCTCCATAATTAGAACATGTGCACAATATTTTTCATGTGTCGGTTTTGTGACCATATAAACCCGATTACAAACATGTGATCGAGCATGAACCGTTGCAGTTTAGTAAAGATTTATCTTATTAAGAGATACCTATCAGATAGTCGACAGGAAAGAATAAGTGCTCAGGAATAAAGTGATACTTTCTGTGAAGGTGATATGGAGAAACCATAATTTTGAAGAGGCAACGTGGGAACTCGAAGCTAAAATGATGAAAAATTACCCTGAGTTGTTTGTTTAATCTATGTCTTTGATTCTAGGGACAAAATCTTTGTAAGAAAGGAAGAATGTGACGATTTGATTGTTTGAGTTGTGATTCTGGGGACAAAATCCTTGTAAGGAGAGAAGGATGTAACGATCCGAAATTTTAAGTTGTAATTTTAAATATTTATTGAATAGTATAAATATTTATTTGATATATCTATTGTGAAATTGAGGAAATAAATTTTTTATTGATATAATGGTTGTTAGTAAATATTTACGAATTAAATTTATTAGATTATGTTCTAAATTAAATTAATTTGTAATTTAGAGAGTTGTAATATAACATGAGAGGTTATATTGTTGATTGAAATTATTAATTTAAATTGCTATGTTAAGTTATTAAATAAAATTATAATGAAATTATAATTTTGTGATAATTGTTTAAGTGGAATTTTTATTTAAAATATAGTATGTGGAATTAATTTATTTTGTAAATGTGGATATGGAAATCCAAATATATAATATGTGATTATAAATCATAAACTAAATTGTTTATTAAAATAATTAAAGTAGTTTTAAATTAATTTAACTCAAACAAGGCTTAAATATATTAAGTCTTTAATTTAAAGGGTTTTGCCAAACAAAGCCTTATGGCTTTTGGATTTTCAAATTTTGAACTATAATAATATAAATAAAAATAAATTAAATAATAAATATAATATATTTATAACATATACGTTAGGTTGTAACTGATATTACAATTAGTAGTAGTATTAAGGTTATCCGTTTTATTTCTTACAATTTGGGTTTTTACACATAGTATTAGTTGCCTAGGAAGAACACTGAGAGTTCAGAGAGAGGTTGATAGAGCTTGACAGAGAAAATTGAGAGAGATTGAGAGGAAACCTAAGGATTTCACGACAATTCTACTGCGTTTAGCAAGGATTTCTTTTTACCAGCAAAAGGTATATTCTATAACCTTATTATACATATGTGGGTTTCACGAAAAAAAATTTCTTATGTCCTGTGAAATCAAATTGTTGAATTATGGATATATATAGTTGGTAATTGTGATTATACGTGTTTGTAATGCTAGAGTTTACGTTTAAACATGAATTGCGTGCTAATTACAGTTAAACGTAGGAGAGATAATTAGAAGTGTATGTTTGTGTGGATATTTTGTATATGGCTTATGTAAGTACCGAATTTAGTGGTTAGTTTGTATGATAAACTGCAAATTGAAGCTTGTTTATTCTAGTTCATTAAGAGATGAAGATAACGTAATTTGAATGAAGCAATTTGGACAAGAATTGTGTTACAGTGTTGATTTTGTCTATGAAACTAAAAAATGGTATTTTTGAATGAAAACATGAAATTCAAGGAATTAAAATAGTTAAAGTGGTTGTTAAATTGTTCTAAGTGGTTGAATATGTTAGCAATCATGTTTATGATAGTTTCATATTTATTTTATATGTTGATTTCACCGTTTTGTGGGTGAAATTCGTGTTTGTTGGGCTAAAGTCGGCTACTGTTTATAGCCGTCTATACTTCTGTCTGAGCACCAGCGTAGCTGCGCTAGTGACAAGGCTAAAAACTGTGCAGCTGCGCCGGTTCCAAGCATATGTATGGCGTAGCTGTAACAACCCCAAAATTTATACAATTTAATTCTCGACTTCGGTCGTTAACAATACATTCAACCTCTAATTTTACATCATTAAATGATAATACAACCATTGAAATTTGCGGAATACTTAAAATTTTCTATTACAATTAAAATTTTCTATTTACAAACTATTCTCGTTCCCAGAACTTTCAACCTTTACATCTAAATATCTCAAAATCATTGTAATACTACAAGAGTTTACATCGCAAAACGATATTACAATTCAATATTAATATATTATTCGGAACCTTAAACATGGTTCAAATAATAATAACTCAGCCAAAGTATATAAATCTTCACGTATCACATCTAATTCATATCTTTCAAGTAGCACATAACTTTACCTTAAATCTTTAACCTACAAAAGTCGTTATTTGCAAGGTTGAGCTCGACAGCCCAACAAAATCTAACAGTTTTTATGCATCACATAGCACATAATAACATGCTCGATATACATCTCCTAATAATTAAAGTAACATGTCATACATGCTTTAATTCACATAGCAAATATAAAAGATTGAGTTCCTTACTCAATCATCATTATTTAATCAAAACAATGTAGTCTTAAATTGACTTTAACATTTCATGATTTCAACATGTATAACATATAATGCTTGCTTACAACACATATAACATATCATGCATTTAAAATAGTTCATCAAGTCCACATAGAAAATAGGAACCAAAAAACTTGCATTGATCGTTGTTTACCAATACCAGTTTAACAGCTTAAAGTTATCTGTACTTCACGTACCCTACACAATTATATAATCATTCACATCAACTATTAGTCACATAGCAATTCATAGTAGTTGTAATGTAAACTTCAATTTACATCCTATAACTCTTTCTATTAATCAATACACAATATTCAATTTGATCGTGTTAACTTTAGACTTATAACTCACTATACTTCTTCTTAGTCAAACTCGAAGTTCATTCAAGTGCTTAAGTCTTGCTAGGACTACTTATAAGTTTTATATTAAATCCATTCCATATCTTATAATATTCATTTCAATTGAATTGAAACACTTTTTAAGTTCATTAAAACTTGGCGCGGCGTTTCGATGTTCATTTGTCACACGCCCGATTCGTCTCTCTTGTGTGTGCTTAGTATGCTTATACAACATATATAATACATCATTTATTAATGTCAAACATCGTTATATTTACTAATATTCATGTTTTATAACTTAGGACATTATCTTTTATCGTCAGGAGCACTACATTTGCATATGTGCATTCCCGACGCCCTCCGATTGCCTCCTAATACATATCAGTCCTAAAGATGACAATTTTGACCCCTTTTCCCGACCTCAAATTGAAAAACTTAAAGAACAAAAGTTGTAGGTCTATTCATCCTCGTTTCGGATCATCTTGAATCACCTCAATCGGAGTTCATATGAAACCATTATGGCCATTTTACTACAGGAGGTCAAAACTGTCCAACCCAGACTACTCTTCTGGCATCGGGGATCGAGAAGTAAGCTAGTCAGTGGCGCTACATCGTGAAATTGGCACTGGGGCGCAGATTTTAGCATTGATTTTGGCGCTGAGGCGCCGCCGAAACTTGCGAAACCCAACAATTCGAAGAACAGAACAACTAAATTTATGTTTATAACTTAATTTCTAACACTAATTCAACATGTATAATTCATGTAAATTACACATAAACGTTACCAATCATACATATACTAATTTTACACAACTAAACAATAATATCAGAAAACTTAATTCCTTTAAAGCACTACTTTAAAACCAAAACTCCATTATTGAAATTTCTTGACACAGTTAAATATAATTCCACAATTATAAACCAAATTGATTTATTCTAACTATATTCGCTTTAATTCTTACCCAATTAACATAATCACAGTTCAATTTCATAATTAGCATACAATCAAATTACTAATTGTTATCCTACAAAACATGTTCATGTACATGTAATCACTACATGTAAACAATGTGAAACCAATTTCTTTCTTTTAAAAAACAAAATTAGCATACAGTCATATATATACATATATATATATATGCCAGTTATAACAATTATCATTACAAATACATGTAACATCATAACCAATTCTAAAACATGGTTACATACAATTTTTGAAAAAAACCTTTTACACAGTGAATGAATTTCAAGAACACAGAGACAACGTAATTATATCATAAAACATATCTGTTGAGAGTATAAACATACCTTTTTATTGCTCAGACAATATTTTCTTAATCACTGATAATAGCTTGAAGAATACATAAGTTTCTCTTGTTTCTCTCTCTAAGAGCTATGACACTTTCTCTTAAAACCCTTTGGTCTCTCACTTTTATTTTCTTTTTCCTTTCTTAGGCTTAAGCCAAAACACACTATACGTAAAACTAAACTGATAACAATTATGTGTAAACTTAAAAACTGATATGGCCTTAATAATCACCATAACTATTATCAGTTACCAAAATAATAAACGTATATCCATTATAAATATATTTTATTTATATATTATTTATTTATTTTGTTTTATTATTAATTCAAAATTTAAAAACCAAAAGCCATAGGGCTTTGTTTGGCAAAACAATTTAAAACTTAGAGACTTAATATATTTAACCCTTGTTTGACAAACTAAATTCAAACTATTTTAATTTATTTTAATAACCACTTATAATATAGTTATTTTTCACATTTATAATAAATTAAGTTTTCATACTTAATTAATTAATTGCAATAACAATTTATCAATTAAATCATTTAATCACAAAACTCAATACAAATAATTACCCATTAAAAATGAAATATCAATATAATAATTCATTTAACCATTATAAACTCTCTAACTTAATTGTTAAATTAAATTAAAATATTATCTCATAATAATTAATTTTCTTAACTCATTAATTATTTAACAAATAATTAACTAAATCAAATCAATTAAACAAAATTTATTCAACGATAAACACATCAATTAAATATTTATATAATTCAATAAATATTTAAAAAATTATAATTAAAATTCTGGATTGTTACACCATTCCCTCCTTACAAGGATTATGTTCTCAGAATCACAACTCAAACCACTTACTCGTTACAATCTTCCCTCCTTACAAGGATTCCGTCCTCGGAATCCAATAAACCTCCCTTACTCGATTTTCACCAAATCCCTTTTCAAAATTTATCGTTGAGTATCTTCAACACATTACCTTAATATAGGTTTTATATATCCTAGTACATTCATTACTTCAACAAATTCAAGGTTTTATTGCATAACTTTCACTTGAACTCAATTATATTTTGAGTATTATATAATCTTTAACCCATTCATTTCTTTTTCTAAGGATCATTATCATAAACACTCGGGATATTACATTGTTCGCCCTTTCTTCTATGAATTTCGTCCTCGAAATCTTTATTCATTCAATCTAACAAAATAGATTTTACGTTAATACTTTATTCATTCCTTGAGTTCTGTAACCACCTTCTTTCCACAAAGATCTTTCTATAATTATTAACTTTTCTATTAAAAGTTTTACATTATTCTTTGATAACTCATCTACTTCTCACTTCAAAATGTCTTTTCTCACTTATTCAACATATTCATCATTCAGTGTCGCATTCTACGAGTTACTTCTTTTTAAGGAATATCATCCTTACCATATTCACTTCAGAATAACATGAATCCTCCACAATTGCTCAATAATTGGGAAGCAGTATGAATAACTCATGATTTTAAAAGATTATCCAATCATGCTGAGGGGTCACAAGACCTTGAACTACGTCCCCACATTATCAAGTATCTCGACTTGAACCTTTAACAATCATAAAACTATATGGACCTCCGTACTTAGGGTGTTAAGCCCTTCGTACGATGTATTGTGCACAAACATTTCAGCACAAAGTGTAATCTAAGTGTAAACCCCTAATAATAGGGTTGTTCATCTCAGTATTTAGAGTACAAGCATTCAACTGAGGGTCTAATGACCACGAACCATGTCCACAGTTATAAGTAATCTTTCAACTTTAACTTTAACAGTCATAAGACTATAAGGACTCCACGTACTTAGGGGGATCAATCCTTCGTATAATGTATTGTGCACAAATATCTTAACGCTTTCGCGTAATCCCCTATAAAAGGATTGTTCACCTCAGTTTTTAACATATGAATCCCCACCAAAACAATTTAGTTTGGCATAACTTTTCAAGAAATGCTTGAATTTCATAAACATTTGTCTAGCTCAATCAAATAGCTTAGACTCATACCAATAATTCGAATATCAATCGAAATATGTCTGGCCAAATTCAATTGGCAATTATTTATCTTTAAAATTCTGAAAACTATTTTACGACGTCATGATACCGCACTGTATTTACAGTCTGTTTGAGGATTCCGTCATTTTGTGACTTTATCATACTACATCATACCATAGTGGGCTAACGATCCTTAGTTCACATCCAACACTTAGTAATACTGCATTGATGACTCCATCATTTTTATCATCTTTGCACCGGGTTCTATGATGCGTTGATGATATAAAAATACATTTTGACATATTTTAAATCATTTTTGTCCAACCGAAGCAATTAGCATAGACATACGAATAACGGTATTGTTTTTAAAACTCATTGGTTCCATCATTTGATCCAATGTTTTCCAAGAAAATAGAAGTACAAACATCAACTTGAAGTCAATAAACTTCGAAAGTCTAGCATAGCTAGTAGATTTAGAAAACCTATGTCTCCACCATCAACTCCACTTTCTATAATGATCCATTGCTTAATCAGTCTATCTATTCCTATCATCCTCAATACTCCATTCACGCTTATCTATACCCCAGTTCATCAAAATTACCACACTTTGGAAGTTCAGGAACTTGCCACAATAATATGAGTTTAAGAACTTATCCTAGTCAGACCATAGGCGTCCATTCGCTGAGGGGTTCAAAAACATACCATATTATTATGACTCACGAACTTACCATATGCATTAGTTTTAAGAACTCGTAGCTAACCCTAATAGTATCTAACTAATCTTAATAATTTCTAACTATCAAATATACACATGAGAAAAGAATCATATTTTCGTCACATATACATTGATAGCGTGACACCAACATTCCAATGGTTATCAATGTGACAAACTGAGTGCAAGCACAAAACCCTCGGCCATACAAAGGTTTGTACAACTCAACCACCACATGAGTCCTTAATTGAAATCCCTCCTAACTCTATCTTGCTTATAACATGCTCTTTGCTCAATACGAATTCCACGTATCACATTATCTATAACTCCTCACGAGTTTATCTTGTACTATATCATAGTACATCATCTTCATAGCATCAAGCTATAATTATTCAAACATTGCAGACCATCTTCCTTTTATAACTTAAACGATCACGTCGTGATCTTATTCTATAATCATCTCCCTTAAAATTCTTTTCTTAACTAGTGATTGTTTTGTTTTACGATCCCATTTCTTTCCTTTTTCATCATTTACGATATTTTTCGTTATCTTGGCTATTGGAGTTAGGAAACTCCCATTTCTTATCTTTATGTCTCTTCAAGAATCTTCTTTGAATTTTCTTGTTTATATAATAATTCTTCCATAAAGAATTTCTAAATTCATTTACATTGCTCAACATTTCATTCGTGTTCCACATTTTCATCATAAATATCCATTTTATATACTTGGTACACATAGAGTCTCTAATAGTTTCAATATAGTACACTGAGTGGTTTCTCACAAACAAGCAACGAACTAGGTTTCGAGTTACTAGTTCGTATATACCTCCGCTCTATGAAGGAATTATTTAGCCCAGATACCATACATCAACTATTAAAGAGTACAACTGTACCATACTTAGATTTAACTTTCTATTCTTAACTTCTTTATCATTCTCTTTTTATAGACATTGTCTATTTATTATCACCTTACATCCTTGTTATTGGAATTGGGTAACCCCACATTCATATTCCTTATAACTCTGAGAGTTTCTTCATTGAATCCTCTTACGCATATTTTAATCCCTTCTATATAAATTTCTTAAATTACTTCTTACTGTTCAAACTCTATTTGAGCTTATTCTTTCATTATCTTCACCTTCCTTCTCGAAGGTTATAGCCTAAGGTACTCTTACCTAAGGTTTCTAACCTATCAGCTTTGATACCAACTGTAACGACCCCAAAATTCGTACAATTTAATTCTCAACTTCGGTCGTTAACGATACATTCAACCTCTAATTTTACATTATTAAATGATAATACAACCATTGAAATTTGTGGAATACTTAAAATTTTCTATTACAATTAAAATTTTCTATTTACAAACTATTCTCGTTCCCAGAACTTTCAACCTTTACATCTAAATATCTCAGAATCATTGTAATACTACAAGAGTTTACATCGTAAAATGATATTATAATTCAATATTAATACATTATTCGGAACCTTAAACATGGTTCAAATAATAATAACTCAGCGAAAGTATATAAATATTCACGTGTCACATATGATTCATATCATTCACGTAGCACATAACTTTACCTTAAATCTTTAACCTGAAAAAGTGGTTATTTGCAAGGTTGATCTCGACAGCCCAACAAAATCTAACAGTTTTCATGCATCACATAGCACATAATAACATGCTCGATATACATCTCCTAAAAATTAAAGTAACATGGCATATATGCTTTAATTCACATAGGAAATATAAAGATTGAGTTCCTCACTCAATCATCATTATTTAATCAAAACAATGTAGTCATAAATTGATTATAACATTTCATGATTTCAACATGTATAACATATCATGCTTGCTTACAACACATATAACATATCATGCAATTTAAAACAGTTCATCAAATCCACGTAGAAAATAGGAACCGAAAGACTTGCCTTGATCATTGTTTACCAATAACAGCTTACAGTTATCTATACTTCACGTGCCCTACACAATTATATAATAATTCACATCAACTATTAGTCAAATAGCAACGCATAGTAGTTGTAATGTAAACTTTAATCTACATCCTATAACTCATCCTATTTGTAAGACCCCAACTTTTATAAATAAAGATGAATTTTCTATAAATATCATTTTTGAATATTATGGAGTGAAATTGATATAATGTTATAGTTGTGGGTAATATTTATAAATTTTGCAAAGTACGTAAATTGCTATATAATATTCGATTGGTCGGAGAATATTTGTTTTAACAGGGAATATTCGTACGACGACACAATCATTGGTGGACCCCACAACAGAATTATTGTTGGATTGAGAAAACGACAAAAATACTTAATGAAAATAACGGCAGAAGTTTTACCATTAATACTGTTGAACTACTCGGTAGTAAAAGTACAGTAATACGCGTGGTTGCATAGTATCACACGGTATTGATTATTGATGCTTACGTGATAAGTCACTCAGTTTTGTTTTATTGGTATTATTAATGTAATAAAACAGAAAAGCCTTTTATATAAAACAGAATACTTTTATAAAGTTATTCGTTTTATTAGGCTAATAGTAAAATCTTTTTATATAAAACAAAATACTTTTATAAAGTTATCTGTTTTATTAGACAATAATTATAATATATTATATTTTATTATGCATAGTATTTGCATAGTGCCTACATAATGTTTGCATAGTAAACTTTTTTATAAAGTTATTCGTTTTATTATATTATAAATAGAATATATTATATTTTATTTAAAAGATTTTGCTTTAAATATGGATCGTCAGATTAAAGTAAATCAATCTAGACCGTTCATGAGTTAGTTACTATGCAGTCTATTTTTTTATAAATAGAAGCTGTAAGACCCCCAAATCCCGGTACTTCATTTCCTCAGGATTTGGTGTTCACGTAATCAAAACATTCATTTCTAACTACCCAATTATAATAAAATTGAATAAACAAAACCTGCCCATACAGGATTAAACTTAAATAAATCTCCCAGGTTATCTAACCTTTACAAACATTCATTCATGCGGAAAATTAAAATAAACTTCATTACAATCTTTAAACCAAGTCTGAAAATAAACTATTCAATTATTACAAGTCTTCAGCATTGCTTCGTCTTTCCTTTCCCTTTTCTGGTACTAGGTACATCACCAGTTTCAACCTTAGCTGTAAGAAATTTTACAGGCAAGAGTGAGCAAACAAGGCCCACTTGAAATAACAATAATTAAATCATTAAACTTTTACATCATTTGTCAACATTAAGCTCAATAGAATTTAACAATATATTCTATTAATTTTTGGAAAGCTTTAACCTTTACTGAGGGTCTAATGACCTCGAATCATGTCCACAGTTATAAGTAATTTTTCAACATAAACTTTAACAGTCATAAGACTATAAGGACTTCACGTACTTAGGGGGATCAACCCTTCGTACAATGTATTGTGCACAACCATTTCAACGCTAAGCGTAACCTCTTATAAAAGAGTTGTTCTTCTCAGTATTTACAATACAAGTCCGTACCAAAGTGAGTTTGGTTTGGATACATCATGGGGTAATTTAGAATTCAACGGTAATCAACTAAGGTTTAGTTGATTACAAACGACATAACTGTATACTATGGAATAGTCATAGTTTAATTGATGTTTATAAATTGACATCATGCTTTAGGGATAATCTAATAGCATACAAGTTGAATAATTACAACCTACCTTGCTTGAACAATAATAAGACAAGGTTAATTGAATAATAAACATCCACAACATGTATATAATTGTACATGCTAAACCACGAGTTAAGTACAAGAATAACTTGTTCCAAATAAATTTACACCATTATATGATAATCGAAATTGAAACAATAATTAGTTCAATAACACCAATGATTAGAAAACTTATACAATAAAGAACTTGCTAAATATCAAAAGTTAAGGCTTAGAAACTTGCTCAATGTAAAAGATAGGTTTAGGAAACTTGCCTTTAGCACAAGCTACACTTTTACCACTTGAATTGATACCCTAAACATATGTCATATTGACATAATTAGTCCTAACCAACATTGTACATTTATATAAACAATTACATTCATCATATGGGTTGAATTACCCATTCACATAATCAATTATTTTTCAAGTAGATAATACTTAATAACATGATAGTTCATAGTCTAATCATACTGAAATTATCATTTAACATTATTATGATAAACACATAACATTTATTTTCAAGTTTTGTACATTTAAACAAAACTGTCAGACAGTTCTGCCAAGCCGCGCCGCGGCGCCACAGTTTGTACTGTGGCTCGCGCTGCGGCGCTGAGTCGGCGCTGCGGCGCAGCGATTATACTATGAGACGGCGCTGCGGCGCAGTGATTGTGCAACAGGCCGCTTACGTCATGGTGATGGCGATGCGGCGCCAGCAATGAACTGCTGGGTCGCGACGCGGCGCGAACTGTCAGCGTCGACTGACAGCTTCGGCAACCATGAAAGAAAAAGCCAAATTGGCCAAAAAGCTCGAATCTAATAGACTAGTTACACTCTATTTTGCACATAAACTTCATATAAATATATAGTAAAGACTTCTAACATGTTTCTACTCATAAATTAACACAAACATCAAATATTCAACACCCAATTTCAATATTTTTGTCAAAAACTCCATTTTTGATATCTTCCATGAAAATCAATACTGTGATTTTGTTATTCAACCAAAACAGTAAATTCTAAGCATCACGATTATGATGTTACATACTCTAGCAATTCTTATAATCAATTTATCAATACAACAACTAATTACACCTTAATTTCCATTTTAACTAAAGCCATACTCATTCATAAAAACTCTCTGTAAAACAATTTCTTCATAAAATACATAAATACATGAACCAATGTATCTTATAAACATATATAATCAACAATCATACCAATTATAATCATAAACAACAAAAATTCCTTTTATAAAATTTTCACAGAGAACTTTTTAAAAGAAGAAAACTAAATTATTTAAAGAAGAAGATGAAGCTCCTACCTTGTATTAGGAAGATGATGATTATCTTCTTTGATTAACAACTTTTCTCCAAAACCTGAAAAGAAAACTCTCAATTCTCTCTAGAACTCTCTCACTTTTCCTTCTTTTCTTCTTCTTTTTCCTCTGTCTTTTCTAACTGAGTCTTTCTCTAACCTTAGTCTAACATATGTAATAAGAAAATAACGTATATAATAATAATAGATATATTAAGTATAGGATTGTTAACTGACATCAGTTATCAAATTTAAAAATCAAAAGTCATAAGGCTTGTTTGGTTAAGTTAAATAAAATAACTCATTATTACTTACTCCTTGTTTGGTAAAATCCAATTAAAATACTATTATATTAAAGACTTATTATGCCATAAGGCATGTTTGGCAAAAATTAAATTAAACTCTTTTAATTTATTTTAATAACTCCTTTATAGCAAGGTTATTAGTCACCCTTTATTTAATTAAATAAATCAATTAAAACATTAATCTATTAAATTACTTTGACACATAAACAATTATAATTCTTTTTACAATTATAATTTCATTTAATCAACTAATATTTCAAACTACAATTTCTCATTTAAATATTATTATTTAATTAAAATCATTATAAGCTCTCTAGCTTATTAAATTAAACTCCATTATTATAAAATCTCATCATAATTAATTTATTTAGCTCCTTAATTATTTACTCAATAAATAATTAATTAAATCACATCAACTCAAATTGCCATATAATTTAATAAATATTTAATATTTAATTATTTATTCAACAAATAATTAAATAAACCACATCACTCAAATTGAACAATTATTTATTCAACAATAAACATATCCATTAAATACTTAAATAAATCAATAAATATTTAATGTCACACTTTAAAATTATGGAATGTTACAGAAGCTTATTCCTTTATTATTTTCTTACGAATTCACTGAAACTCTAGAGAGAGAAACTATAGAGAGAAAGAAGAAAAGTATTCTGCTACTTCACTACTCCGATATCAAGTTTTTTTTACGATAAGTGGTATTATTTATTGTACTCGGTACTCTTTCTTTCTTATTCATGAAGAGAACTTCTGTTATTCCATTATTTATTATTCTGTTAGAATAACTTGTATACGCTGGTTACACTATACTTGGTGAAATTCTTCTGTTATTACATTTTTATTATTCTGTTGAGGCATTCTGTCTGTGCTTTACGCCGGACCTGGTTCCATTATTTATTATTCTGTAGGAATATCCTGTCTGTGCTTTATGCCGGACATGGTTCTATTATTTATTATTCTGTCGGAATATCATGTCTGTGCTTTACGTCGGACCTGGTTCTATTATTTATTATTCTATCGGAATATCCTATCTGTGCGTTTACACCAGACCTGGTTCCATTATTTATTTTTCTGTCAAAATATCCTGTCGGTGCGTTTACGCATGACCTGGTTCCATTATTTATTTTCCTGTTGGAATAAACTGTCTATGCGATCTATCGCATGCATGGTGTGAGGACCCCAAACTTGGATACTTGAAACCTGAACTCGGTTCTTCACGATACCATTTCTATGAGCGGAATAATACTAATAATAATAACAATAATATAAAAGATCAAATTAATTTACATCATTATCAGAGTCTAGCTCCCAAGTACGTAACCTTTAATACATTCATTACAACCCATGATAGCTAATATAATATCATTGTCATACTAAAGTTAACTATTACATAGGATAACATTCATTCATTCAGCAACCTTTCCCTTTAACTTGTTCTTAGCAGAGCTCTCTGGTCGTTCACACTTAGCTGAAAACATTTAAATTAAGCAAGGTTGAGCATTTGAGTGCCCAGCAAGCCATAGCAATTATATATATATAAGCTGAAAGGATTTAAATGTTTTCTTTGTACTATTCTTCTACAACAAGTCAATAGTTGTGAAGTATTCTGGACCAATTATAATAACATAACAACTCTCTTTCAAATTTTTGAAACTACATAATGACTATATCTGAGGTTATAGTGACATGCCATGAACATTGTTTTCATTTTCGAAAAGGTTAAACAGAAATTCATCTGTAAACCGTCATAACTTACGGGCACGGGGGTGATCAGCCCGTTATGCCCTGCATTGATCAATACTACGTGCAAGAACGAGGGTATCGTTCACTCTGTCCGCCTTGGGCGCATAAAAGTTTTTCCCGTGTAGGGATGTTCATACTTTTCTGGGTTCCAAATCAAAAGTTTTATCTTGTTCAACAATAATCTATAATTCAACATATATGTATACAGGTAATTGACAAAGGTATATCAACATGTGATTAAATACAATGATTATCCAAGTGGGGACACTTGTTTAACCATTTCTAGAAATTAACGAACAGAATATATAAGTCCGAATTATTATATACTAACATGTTGATATTCAATGAGCTTATATAATATAAAGTTCATAATCTGTACAATAATAATATAGTTTAGAAACAATCTTACTCACATCCATTGCATAAAGAAAATGCAAAGGTTAGATACTTGCCTGATGCGCTGCTTACAATATGCAACTTAGTTTTATCGCTTATCTCACGACCTATCATTAATAAGATCGTTCGTTCGATTAGAACAATATACTATAACACATAACACTGCTTATTGCAGTTAGCACATATCCTAATCACATTGACATATAAATTTAACAACCATTGAATCACAAATAATCACTTATACAATCAAAATATCTAAGTCCAGATCAAGTTCTGAAACATGTCGGTCTACCTACAACTTTATAAGGTAATTATCGAGTCTAAGACTCTACACTATAACTCAATATCCGTAAATATCAGTCATATTATTTTTAAATGACTCAATATAATTTTAAAACATTTATTATAATTTATCCTAATTTTCAAACATCGGAATCATATTAAAATGATTTAAATACTAATCAATTCTATTATCATTAATATTTAATTAGTATTAAACTATTAATGAAATCATTTTCAAAATATTAAAGTTATGTATAATAACTCAAAATACTTTTAAAGTATTAATATTACCCTTAAATGATTTTTAAAATATTTAAAATTATTTTTAAATAATTAACATTAATATTAAAGTATTAATGTTCTATTCATCAAAATATTAAAAGTCATTGTTCATAACTTAAAATATTTTTAATTCATTTATATCCATTTTAAATGATTTTTAAATTAATAAAACCATTTTTAAACTATTTATTTAATATAATTATTAAATAAATTTAATGTCAATAATAATAACTTAATCATCATTAATATTAAATTATTAATAAAATTATCCTTTAAATATTAAAAGTTATATTTTATAACTTAAAATATTTTTAAACACTTTATTTTCATTTAATATGATTTTTAATATAATAAAATCATTTTTAATTAATTTACTTAATTCATTTAGTAAATAAATTAATTACCATTAATATTAATTTATTAATAAAATTTATCATAAAATATTAAAAGTCATTAAAAATAACTTAAAATATTTTCTTATATCATAATATAATTTTTAATGATTTTTTAATATAAAAATCATTTTTAAATAATTTATTTAATATTATAATTAAATAAATTAAATGCTTTTCATATTTCAAAAATACTAAATATTTATGAAATATAATAAAAATAATTAAAAACTAATTTTCGGAATTTTTAATAATTTTTAATAATTTATTTTGTATTTTTTATAATTAAAAACTATTTTTTTCTATTTTTTTATTAATTTCCGGAAAATAATAAATAATCTGTCACTAAAGGTCACCTATAGCGACAGAACCGTCGCTATAGGTGTTCTTCATGTTCTTGGCCAAACCCAGAAATCCTTGCCAGTTACCGAGTTGCTTAGTTTGACCAAGGTTAAAACCGAGTGTAATGTGTTTCTGAACATGTTGTTGGTAAGATAATCTAGTACAAGTACAAGACTACACGATCCAACAAACAACATCATCAAACCATGCATAACTAACGAGATCCGAAGCGTTGAACAAGCTGTCAGAGCTGTTCTTCATTTTTTGGGCTACCCAGAAATGAAAAACAGTTCGACTGGCTCGTTTTGGGCTCCCACAACTTGTGATCTAGGTGAGTTTTTAGCGATTTAAGAGGTCTATCTTGTAGAACACATGTAAGTCTAGAGATCCATTACATAAAATCAACAAAACAACAACTGAGTTAGTAGATCTATTCCGGTCAACCCATGTCAGACAACACGATCAAGCATTTTCTAGGTTACCCATAAAATGGCTTTCGTGCTTCTCTGGCTTGGTTTGACCATCGACTACGCATCACCTGTTTACTATATATGTGATCTTAAGGCCTGAGGATGTAGTACAAGAAACGTAGTATAACTTAGATATATCCATAAACACGGATCAACAATAACATGACAGATCTAAACGCTTGAAAAATTGTTAGAGGCGGTTCCTGGCTTTCTGGGCTGCCCAGAAAATGCCCGGTCAATGCCGGTCAACGGCATTTGACCGTTAATAACAACAAATCTAGACATCAAATGACTATTCTACCACTTGCATCTTAAAGACCATATACCAGGCTATATATTTAAAACATAAAACAACCAAAAACATAAACCAATAAGGATCTACAGGCTCTGACATTCGCTGTCAGACGCCTCTTTAAAAATTTCCAGACTTTGAAGATCTTTAAATTCGAGCCTCTAGATGTTATGGATCTAACATCTAGCAACCCAGATCATCCTTAGACACCTTATACAATATATTTTAACAATCAAACATAACATCTAACACAGAATCGTTGGACAGAAATTGAAGTAGGGTTTATACCTTTTCTTTGAAAAATTTTGATCTTAGGCTACTGATTTGTTGTAGCTGTTAGTGGGGCTCGGTTTTGTTACTGATCTAGCACTGAAAATTAGTGAGTTTAGAGAGAGAGACTTAGGTGGAGTGTTTGTGCAAAAATAGCTAGCAAAATGATTTTTTTCTCTCTCTCAATCCTTTTATACAACCTAGATTCATGCATCTAACATGCAAGGTGGCAAAAGAGATAAGCATTGGCTGATTTTAGGCATGTGCTATAGACCTAGGTTGATGAATTAGCAATCTAGGTTGATGAATATACAATCTAGATTATTAAATAAATACCATAAAGGGTATTTTAGTAAACTAATAAATATTTTAAGGTTATTTTGGTCCATGACTCTTGAATCTAGGTTTTAATCACTAGATTTTAATCCTTAAGGTATCCCAAATAATTTCTAGAGTTTGAACAATTAAGACTAAAGTTCAATAAAATTTTAATTATAACTTACTAATTAAAAATTAGGATTTTAATAGAAAATTAGGGTTTTTTTAATAATTTAGGGTTTCTAGATCTTTAATTAGGGTTCTAATCATTATAATTTTAATTTACTAATTAGGTTTACCTTAATAAAATATATCATACGCGTTATTATCCACAGTAACACAATTTCTGACTAATCAAAATCTTTAGTTTAGGTTTCCAATTAGGGTTTCTAATTATCATAACGTTATGTAACACACAACATAAAATATATAACACATTTAAATAACCGTCTTAACCCACAATTGATTTCCAAATTAGGGTTTAGCCAAATAATATTAGGGTTTTGAAATTAAACACCATAATTGACCAACCATTATCAATACTAATATACTGTACATATTTATAGCACTAAAATTTAAAATTATATTATTATTCTCGTACCTTGACAATAATCCAAAATTAGGGTTTGGATTTCATATCTGATTTATTCTTCCTACTTAACCTTAATAATTAAGGTAAAATAGTTAACTTAATAATCTGTACTAAAATTCATATAATAAAATAATTATTATATTTATTCTAAAAATCACTCCATATATTATTTAAATAATATATGATTATATTTTCATAGAAAATAATTAATAAAACATTTCTACCATAAAAGTAATTATTATAAGAATAAACTTATATAATAATCAATAATTCTAAAATAAAATTATTTGTAAATATTTATGTAATAAATATATTTTTATTTACCACATAAATACATAATATCTTGTACAAATCCTCATCCTAAAAAAAAATTTATACGCAAAATTTCTTATTTATTTATATAGAAAATATCGGGTTGTTACACATGGTGATTTCTTTTGTTATTCCATTCTTTATTATATTCAGTTGGTTAAAGTTTTGACTTTTATACTCCATGAAATTAGTGGAATATCCTTGATATTTACGCTTCATCCAGTATCTTTTTAAGAAAATATTATTCCGAGCATTCTTGAATTTTACTCCACAAAGCAGTATCATTTTGACAATTTGGACGTTATTGGTTCCTTGATAAATTAATTCTTGAACTTGTTTTATTGAATTCTTATATCATTGTCATCATCCTCATGTTTATATTCTATTGAAAGTCATCTGTGGCCTATAGTGCATAGATGGACTTGGTATGATTATGACCAGGGATTATTCGGTATAATCATGACTGTAATGTTACAAATGATGTGGTAAAAGTCCTTATTGGCCCGTAGTGCATTGATGGATAGTTGTTAGCATGATCATGACCATTGATGAATACACGAATATCCTTGGCTGTGATGCATGGATAATTTGTGTTTGTGATACTAATGAATATCCTTAGCCATAGTGCAGGGTGGATTATTTATTAAGCTGAGTCTCAGCGATAAAAGTCTTGAAAAACCTTTTAAATCATAAAAGAAAGTAGATTTTATTCTCTACTTGACTCTTTTAATGGATTGCTTAATCCGCTACAGTTAAACTTGATGTCTATTGTATTTTATCAGTTTAACATTGTTGAAGACTAATGATAATTTATTTTGCATTATCTTTGTTATAATATTTCTTACTGGGCTAGTTGAGCTCACCCTTTCTTTCATTGTTCTCTTCAGAAAATGAGAATATAGCTGGGACGAGTTGGGGAACGGAGTGATGGACCAGATGATAGTATTAGTAGTCCTCACTATTCTATGAAATAGTGTGACAATAAATGTAATGAGGACTTATTCTGAGAGTGGGTTTTGTCTAGAAAATAGTGTTTGTATTAAAACTCACAGCTCTCTTGTTATATATTAAAGATTGTATTTGTATTCTGTACCATGTATTGGCGACTCAGAATAGGTGATGTATGCCTATTTTTGGGGCGTCACAGTTGGTATCAGAGCTTAGGGATATGATCCCTGGCTAAGATGTGAGACTAGAACTTGAAGGGGAGAGACGGGGAATTCCTTCGCCAGTATGACCTACTTAAGTTTATTTGGTATTTAATTGGTCGGTCAGAGTATAGAGATAATATGTGATATGTGATTTAGCCCTTGTTTTGTGGCAGTATTTGAAAATGACATCCGAGAATATTTTAGAATAGCAATGGAGCATAGGCAACCGTTGATTCACCACATATCAATAAGCAGGATAATGTGCATCCGGAAGGCAACAATCCTCATGCAAACAACACTGACCAAATGATGAATGATGGAATGTTCAGAGGCTTTATGCAATTCATGCAACAACAGGCGAGAGCGGCTCCTATCCAAAATGCAGGTGAAAACACTGAAAACTCTCGGACGGTCACCGCTAAACAGTTCAAAGAGTTGGGACCACCGGAGTTTATTGGAGAACCAAAACCACTTAAGGCGGAAACATGGATAAAGCAGATAACCAAGATATTTGATGTCTTGGGATGCACCGAGCAGCAAAAGGTTCCCTTTGCTACCTTTATGTTGCGAAGAGAGGCAGATTACTGGTGGAAATCAGTAAAGCGTACTCAACCTGTTGCACTGAAGATGTCTTGGGAGAAGTTCCAAGAGCTGTTCAATGACAAGTACTTTTCTGAAAGTATTCGTCACATGAAGGAGGTAGAGTTCATCAAGTTGGAGTAGAATAATATGACCGTGTCGTAGTACGAAGCTAAGTTTGCCGAGCTGTCCCGGTTTGCGTCCCACTTGGTGGATAATGAAGAGAGAATGACGCTGATATTTTTAAGAGGTTTGAAGCCGGAGATACGTCAACATCTTATTTCTCATAAACTGTGTTTGTATTCAGATGTTGTAAATAGGGCTCAGTTAGTGGAGAGCGATAACGAGTCAACGCAACCAAAAGAGAGCAACAGAAAAAATGATAATACCAGTGAAAGCAGTCATCGAAGCGGTGACAACAAGCGTGGAGGGAATCAGCAGGCCAGAAATGGTAACCACTTCGGTGGTAATCATGGCCAAAACAATAAGAATGGACATTTCAAGAAGAAGAGATTAACCAATGATGGAAAGATGTCAGCACCAGCACCCATGGTTAGGGAAGGAGAACGACCACCGATCATATGCTTTAAATGCGGAGGGGAGGGACACATCAGTCCAAACTGCGCGATGCCATCCAAAGCATGTTATAATTGTGGAAGAGAAGGTCACCTAGCCCGATTTTGTCATTCACCAAAGACAAGTTCAGCTTGGATGGAGGCACCAAAGGACGTCCCAGAAAAGTCAAAACCGATAGTGCAAGGGAGAGCGTTTGTTGTGACCTCCCAGAAAGCACGGAACCTGAACGAGGTCATCACGGGTAAGCTTATCATAAACTCTAGTGAAGTCTATACCTTATTTGATAACGGTTCTACCCATTCTTTTATTTCTCCTATTTGCGCTCAACGATTAAATTTGACTCCTTAGAAATTAGACTTTGACTTATCTGTGGAAACTCTGTTGGGAGAAACCTTCATTACATCCACTGTTTATAAGTCTTGTTTGGTTCAAATCGGTACCCTCACATTACCTGTCAATCTTATTTCATTGAAAATATTTGCATTTGATGTAATTCTAGGGATTGATTGGTTAACTACTCATCATGCAAAAATTGATTGTTTTTATAAGGTTGTTAGTTTCATATTCCTAATCAACCTATTACGCGAATTCAAACAACCAAACCATTAAAATCAATCACTGTCATCTCAAGCCATAAAGCTATTCGTTTATTAAAAAATGGATGTCAAGCTTTCTTAGCTCATGTCACGGATCTAAACAAAAATACTTCAGTTTTGAATGATATTTCTATTGTTAATGAATTTCCTGACGTATTCCCTGAAGAACTTCCTGACCTACCCCTAGAGCGTGAAATTTAATTTTTTATCAACCTTGAACCCGGTACAAAACCCATTTCCAAAGCCCCATATCGAATGACTCCTATTGAACTTCAGGAGTTAAAGACCTAACTACAGGAATTGTTAGACATTGGCTTTATTAGTCCTAGTACTTCTCCTTGGGGTGCTCCTATTCTATTCTTGAAGAAGAAAGATGGGAGTATGCGACTTTGTATTGATTATCAGGAGTTGAATCATGTCACCATCAAAAATAGGTACCCATTGCCATGTATTGATGACCTGTTTGACCAGTTGCAAGGAGCACAATTCTTTTCAAAAATTGATCTTCGTTCTGGATATCATCAGCTGAAGGTTAGAACTGAGGATATTCCAAAGACTTCCTTCAGAACTCGGTACGGGCATTATGAATTCTTAGTCATGTCTTTTGGATTGACTAATGCTCCTGCTGCCTTCATGGATATGATGAACCGAGTATTCAAGGAATATTTGGATCACTTTGTGGTCGTCTTTATTGATGACATCTTTATTTATTCCAAAAGCCGTGAAGATCATGAGCAACACTTGAGGCTGACACTCCAAAAGCTTTGTGAATACAAGCTTTATGCCAAGTTGAAGAAATGAGAGTTCTGGCTTGAGGAAGTAGCATTCCTTTGGCATGTAGTATCAAGTTATGGAATATCTGTTGACCCGACAAAGATTAAAGCAATTCAAAGCTGGGAGCAACCTAAATCAGTGACCGAAGTACGCAACTTTCTCAGTTTAGCTGGTTATTATCAGAGATTCGTGGAAGGATTTTCTCGAATCGCTACTCCATTAACTTAGCTGACTTGGAAAGATACAAAGTTTTGTTGGAGCGAAGAGTGTGTGAAGAGTTTTCATGAACTCAAGAGGAGACTCATTTCAGCACCTGTTCTAACAATACCATATGGCTCAGAGGGATTTGTCATCTACAGTGATGCTTCAGGCAAAGGGTTGGGATGTGTTCTCATGCAACATGGGAAAGTCATAGCCTATGACTTAAGATAACTCAAAGAATATGAGAGGAATTATCCTACTCATGATCTAGAGTTGGCAGCTGTTGTCTTCGCACTTAAAATTTGGAGGCATTACTTATATAGGGAGAAAGTGGAGATCTTTACGGATCATAAAAGCCTCAAATATTTTTTTACTCAAAAGGAACTCAACATGTGACAACGATATTGGCTGAAACTGTTGAAAGATTATGATCATACCATCCAATACCATCATGAAAAAACGAACGTGGTAGCTGATGCATTGAGTAAAAGATCATATACAAGTACGAGTGTGATATTGTCAACGCAAATGCTCATTTTGTGTGACTTGCAAATGATGGAGATAGAGTTAAAGACTCGAGGGACCCATGTGATAATGGCGAATATACGAGTAGAACCGCCTTTAATTGATAAAGTTAAAGCTGCTCAAGCTGCAGACCTAGAGCTGATGCGTATAAGGAAGAAAGTGCAAGAAGGTGCTATGCCGGAAGCAAGAATCGATGAAGAAGGAATACTTCGAGTCAACTCCAGACTTTGTGTTTCTAACAACCCTGATTTAAAGTATAAAATCATGGAGGAGCATAACACACCGTTTGCAATCCATCCTGGGAGTACCAAAATGTATCGTGATCTTCGTCATACATTTTGGTGGAGCAATATAAAGAGAGAGATAGCGCTGTTTATCTCAAGGTGTCTAACTTGTCAACGAGTCAAAGCGGAGCATCAAGTACCAAAAGGTCAATTACAACCACTTGAAAATTACAGAATAGAAGTGGGAGCACATTACCATGGATTTCATTACTGGTCTTCCCAAGGTTTCTCAAGGCATTAATGTAATTTGGATCATTGTTGATAGATTGACTAAGTCTGCTAATTTCTTACCAATACGAGAAACTTATACACTTGAACGTCTTGCTCGTATATACATAAACGAGATTATAAGACTACATGATATTCCAGTATCCATAGTTTTTGATCGAGACACAAGATTCACTTCACAATTTTGGGTTAGTTTGCAAAAAGCTATGTGCACGGATTTACGATTTAGTTCAGCATATCATCCCAGATGAACGGAAAATTAGAGAGGACTATTCAAACTCTTAAAGATTTATTAAGACTCTGTGCCCTTGACTTCAAGGGAAGTTGGGATAAGTTCTTACCATTGGTGGAGTTTTTCTACAACAATAATTATCAAGAAAGTATTGGCATGGCTCCATTCGAGGCGTTGGATGGAAGAAAGTGTCGTTCTCCAGTATGCTGGGATGAGGTGGGTGAAGCAACACTGTTGGGACCGGAGTTAGTACGTATGACTACGAAAAAGATTTAAACGATCCAGCAACGTATAAAAACCTCACAAGATCGACAAAAGAGTTATGCTGATCTTCATCGAAAGGACGTGGAATTTGATATAGGAGATCATGTGTTATTATGAGTTGCTCCGTGGAAAGGAGTTACGAGATTTGAAAAGAGAGGAAAGCTCAATCCTCGATTCATTGGCCCATTTTTAATCCTTGATCGAGTAGGAACTGTGGCCTATAGACTCGCTTTACCGCCAAGTATGTCTTGTGTTCATAATGTTTTTCACATATCCATGTTACGTAAATATGTGGAAGACCCGAACCACGTTATTGAGTTAGAACCGGACAAAATAACAGAAGATTTAACGTATGAAGAGGTTCCTGTTCAAATCTTGGATAAGAAAGAACATATTCTACGCTCCAAGGTTATACCTCAAGTCAAAGTTTTGTGGAGAAACCACGATGTTGAGGAAATGACCTGGGAGTTAGAATCTGAAATGAAGTTAAGGTATCCTTACCTCTTCGATTTAACAGGTACGTACACTAATTTCGAGGGCAAAATTTCATAAAAAGAGGAGGTTGTAAGACCCCAACTTTTATAAATAAAGATGAATTTTCTATAAATATCATTTTTGAATATTATGGAGTGAAATTGATATAATGTTATAGTTTTGGATAATATTTATAAATTTTGTAAAGTACGTAAGTTGCTATATAATATTCGATTTGTCGGAGAATATTCGTTTTAACAATGAATATTCGTACGACGACATAATCATTGGTGGACCCCACAACAGAATTATTGTCGGATTGAGAAAACGACAAAAATACTTTATGAAAATAACGGCGGAAGTTTTACCATTAATACTGTTGAACTACTCGGTAGTAAAAGTACAGTAATACGCGTGGTTACATAGTAGCACACGGTATTGATTATTGATGCTTACGTGATAAGTCACTCAGTTTTGTTTTATTGGTATTATTAATGTAATAAAACAGAAAAGCTTTTTATATAAAACATAATACTTTTATAAAGTTATTCGTTTTATTAGGCTAATAGTAAAATCTTTTTATATAAAACAGAATACTTTTATAAAGTTATCTGTTTTATTAAACAATAATTAGAATATATTATATTTTATTATGCATAGTGTTTGCATAGTGTCTGCATAGTGTTTGCATAATAAAATCTTTTATAAAGTTATTCGTTTTATTAGATTATAAATAGAATATATTATATTTTATTTAATAGATTTTGCTTTTAATATGGACCGTCAGATTAAAGTAAATCAATCTAGACCGTTCATGAGTTAGTTACTATGCAGTCCATTTTTTTATAAATAGAATCTCATTCCTTCATTATTTTCTTACAAATTCACTGAAACTTTAGAGAGAGAAACTATAGAGAGAAAGAAGAAAAGTATTCTGCTACTTCACTACTCCGATATCAAGTTTTTTTTACGGTAAGGGGTATTATTTGTTGTACTTGGTATTCTTTCTTTCTTATTTATGTAGAGAACTTCTGTTATTCCATTCTTTATTATTCTGTTGGAATAAGTTGTATACGCGGGCTGCCCTATACTTGGTGAAATTCTTCTGTTATTATATTTTTATTATTCTGTTGGAACATCCTGTCTGTACTTTACGCCGGACCTGGTTCCATTATTTATTATTCTGTCGGAATATCATGTCTGTGCTTTACGCCGGACCTGGTTCCATTATTTATTATTCTGTCAGAATATCTTGTCTGTGCGTTTACGCCGGACCTGGTTCCATTATTTATTATTCTGTTGGAATATCCTGTCGGTGCGTTTACGCATGACCTGGTTCCATTATTTATTTTCCTGTTGGAATAACCTGTCTATGCGATCTATCGCATGCATGGTGATTTCTTTTGTTATTCCATTCTTTATTATATTCAGTTGGTTAAAGTTTTGACTTTTATACTCCATAAAATTAGTGGAATATCCTTGATATTTACGCTTCATCCAGTATCTTTTCATGAAAATATTCTTCCAAGCATTCTTGAATTTTACTCCACAAAGCAGTATCATGTTGAAAATTTGGACGTTATTGGTTCTTGGATAAATTAATTCTTGAACTTGTTTTATTGAATTCTTATATCATTGTCATCATCCTCATGTTTATATTCTATTGAAAGTCATCTGTGACATATAATGTATAGATGGACTTGGTATGATTATGACCAGGGATTATTCGGTATAATCATGACCGTAATGTTACAAATGATGTGGTAAAAGTCCTCATTGGCCCATAGTGCATTGATGGACAGTTGTTGGCATGATCATGACCATTGATGAATACACGAATATCCTTGACTGTGATGCGTGGATAATTTGTGGTTGTGATACTAATGAATATCCTTGGCCATAGTGCAGGGTGGATTATTTATTAAGCTGAGTCTCAGCGATAAAAGTTATGAAAAACCTTTTAAATCATAAAAGATAGTAGATTTTATTCTCTACTTGACTCTTTTAATGGATTGCTTGATCCGCTGCAGTTAAACTTGATGTGTATTGTATTTTATCAGTTTAACATTGTTGAAGAATAATGATAATTTATTTTGCATTATCTTAGTCATAATATTTCTTACTGGGCTAGTTGAGCTTACCCTTTCTTTCATTGTTCTCTTCAGGAAATGAGAATATAGCTGGGACGACTCGGGGAATGGAGTGATGGACCAGATGATAGTATTAGTAGTCCTCACTATTCTATGAAATAGTGTGACAATAAATGTAATGAGGACTTATTCTGAGAGTGGATTTTGTCTAGAAAACAGTATTTGTATTAAAACTCACAGCTCTCTTGTTATATATTAAAGATTGTATTTGTATTCTGTACCATGTATTAGCGACTCAGAATAGGTGATATATACCTATTTTGGGGGCGTCACACTATTAATCAATACACAATGTTCAATTTGATTGTGTTAACTTTAGACTTATAACTCACTATACTTCTTCTTAGTCAATCTCGAAGTTCATTCAAGTGCTTAAGTCTTGCTAGGACTACTTATTAGTTTTATATTAAATCTATTCCATATCTTATAATATTCATTTCAATTGAATTGAAACAATTTTTAAGTTCATTAACACTTGGCACGGCGTTTCGACGTTCATTCGTCACACGCCCGATTCGTCTCTCTTATGTGTGCTTAGTATGCTTATACAACTTATCTAATACATCATTTATTAATGTTAAACATCATTATATTTACTAATATTCATGTTTTATAACTTAGGACATCATCTTTTATCATTAGGAGCACTACATTTGCATATGTGCATTCCTGACGCCCTCTGATTGCCTCCTAATACATATCAGTCCTAAAGATGACAATTTTGACCCCTTTTTCCTACCTCGAATTGAAAAACTTAAATAACGAAAGTTGTATGTCTATTCGTTCGATCATCTTAAATCACCTCAATCGGAGTTCGTATGAAAAATTTATGACCATTTTCCTACAAGAGGTCAAAACTGTCCGACCCAGACAACTCTTCCGGCGCCGGGGCACGAGAATTAAGCTAGCCAGTGGCGCTGCAGCGTGAAATTGGTGCTGGGGCACGGATTTTAGTGCTGCAGCCCAAAGTTTTGGGCTGGGGCTCTGATTTTGGCGCTGAGGCGCCGAAACTTGCAGAACCCAACAATTCGAAAATCAGAACAACTAAATTTATGTCTCTAACTTAATTTCTAACACTAATTGAACAAGTATAATTCTTGTAAATTACACATAAATGTTACCAACCATACATGTACTAATTTTACACAACTAAACAACAATATCAGAAAACTTAATTCCTTTAAAGCACTACTTTAAAACTAAAACTCCATTATTGAAATTTCTTGACACAGTTAAATATAATTCCACAATTATAAACCAAATTGATTTATTCTAACTATATTCACTTTAATTCTTACCCAATTAACATAATCACAGTTCAATTTCATAATTAGCATGCAATCAAATTACTAATTGTTATCCTACAAAACATGTTCATGTACATGTAATCACTGTGAAACCAATTTCTTTCTTTTAAAAACGTAATTAGCATACAATCATATATATATATATATATATATATATATATATATATATATATATATATATATATATATATATGCTAGTTATAACAATTATCATTACAAATACATGTAACATCATAACCAATTCTAAAACATGATTTACATACAATTTTTGAAAAAAACATTTTTATACAGTGAATGAATTTAAAGACCACATAGACTAAATAATTATACCATAAAACATATCTGTTAAGAGTATATACATACATTTTTATTGCTCAGACAATCTTTTCTTAATCATTGATAATAGCTTGAAGAATACATAAGTTTCTTTTGTTTCTCTCTCTAAGACCTCTGACAATTTCTCTCACAACTCTTTGGTCTCTCACTTTTCTTTTCTTTTTCCTTTCTTAGGCGTAAGCCAAAACACATTATACGTAAAACTAAGCTGATAACAATTATGCGTAAACTAAAAAACTGATGTGGCCTTAATAATCACCATAACTATTATCAGTTACCAAAATAATAAACGTATATCCATTATAAGTATATTTTATTTATATATTATTTATTTAATTTGTTTTATTATTAATTCAAAATTTAAAAACCAAAAGCCATAGGGCTTTGTTTGGCAAAACAATTTAAAACTTAGAGACTTAATATATTTAAGCCTTTTTTGGTAAACTAAATTAAAACTACTTTAATTTATTTTAATAACCACTTATAATATAGTTATTTGTCACATTTCTATTAAATTAAGTTTTCATACTTAATTAATTAATTCTAATAATAATTTATAAATTAAATCATTTAATCACAAAACTTAATACAAATAATTACCCATTAAAAATGAAATATCAATATAATAATTTATTTAATCATTATAAACTCTCCAACTTAATTGTTAAATTAAATTAGAATATTATCCTATAATAATTATTTTTCTTAACTCATTAATTATTTAATAAATAATTAACTAAATCAAATCAATTAAACAAAATTTATTCAACGATAAACACATCCATTAAATATTTATATAATTCAATAAATATTTAAAAAATTATAATTAAAATTCTGGATTGCTACATCATTCCCTCCTTACAAGGATTTTTTCTTCAAAATCATAACTCAAATCACTCATTCGTTACAGCAGCTGCGCCATACACTGATCTGAGACAGTTTGTTCTGCTGCTACTGCAGACCTTGAAACACCCCTATAGCTTGGTCTAAGGTAGTGTTTAGGTGTCAAACATGTGATAACATGGTTAAAACAGAATCGTGTTAGGTGGTTAGTAGTTTCAAAGTTTCAAATGATTATATCTTATGAACGTGTTATGTTATAACTTAGTTTATACAATGAATGTTAGATAAGTGTTGTGATGTTAACACTTGGATTTTCTGAAATGTAAATAGTAATGTAAGACTTGTATTGAAATAATAAGTCAAACTAGAAATGCGCGTTATGTTAAAACGTGAATGTTAGTATATCTAATAGATGGTGATTCTAATCCTATATGTATGTGAACGTGAGTTTAATATTATAGCGTACGCTCGAGGCACGTTTCTAAACCTATCTTTTTACATTGAGCAAGTTTCTTACTTCAAACTTTCATTAAGCAAATTCTTGTATTCCTAATCATTATTTAAGCAAACTATAACATTAACTTTATTCGGACAAGATTTGAATTCTAGTACTTATTGATGTATTCTAACTTGTTTATTGCTAGACAAGTTTCTTTATTGTCATTCGTGTATTGTGAATGCAATTTTCTTGCATTCTAATTTCTAATGTCAAATTTTCTTATTTCAATTACTTGACACAAGTTGTTCTCATAATGAGCAAGTTTTATTTTTAGCTTGTTATTACTTAATGTATATTCAATAATTCATAGCCCTAGCTTAATATTATTCAAGCAAGGGTTACTGTCATTCAATACCTATGCTTTGTAGTTGTTTCTAAGCATGAGTTCAATATATAGTTAGTTCGCTTCCGATTATTCATTGTTCCATACTATGTTATTATTGAAGAATTGTTGTGTTATCAAATCTTATTGATTAAACTAGTCCTTTAGTTGCTGATCATTAAACTTCAAATTACCATTGAAAGATTATCCAAACCAAACTTTATTTGGTGCGGACTTGTACTAAAAAAAATTGAGAAGAACAACCCTATTATAGGGGATACGCAATGCGTTTAGATGTTTGTGCACAATACATAGTATGAAGGGCGTATCCCCCTAAGTACGTGAAGTCCCTACAATATAACTGTTAAGGTTAGAGTTGAAAGATTACTTGTAACCGTGGACATAGTTCATGGTCTTATGACCCTCAGACATATTTCTTATTTTGATTCTCGTTGTTGGTTATCATTGATAGAGTATCATTCAGTATTGATGAGCCTATTCATTGGCAATTATTATTCTTTTGTTGTTTTATTGTTATATATAGTGAGCAACTGTTTTGCTCACTCTTGCATAAAAATAATCATTGCAGCTAAAGTTGAGAATGTCGATGAGCCTTCAAATAGCAAAGGAAAGCGAAAAATGTACAAGTGTTGAAGACTTGTAATTTCATTTACTGTAATGATGATAGACTTTTAAATTAATGATGTGATGTAATAATTTTATTTATGCACTTGATTAATGTTTAAAGTTAGACAACCTAGGTTATTTTTGGATTAATGATGTAACCCTTTAAAGAGAGGATTTATGGTTTAAATGTTGTTTTATTTGGGTAGATAGTATGAATGTATGGAAAGTGAACACCACCCAGCGCAACTGTGTAACATTCCAAAATTTTAATTGTAATATTAAATATTTATTGAGTTATATAAATATTTAATAGATGTATTTATCGTTGAATAAATATTTGTTTAATTGATTTGAATTTTATTTGGTTAATTATTTGATAAATAAAGAATTAATGAGTTAAGGAAATTATTAATATATTGATATTTCAATTTGATGGTTAATTATTTGTAGTGAGATATGTGATTAAATTATTTATTTAATTAATTGTTATTTAAATTAAATAAATTAAGTATGAAAGCTTGATTAAATATAGTGTAACAAGTAACTATATTATAAAGAGTTATTAAAATAAATTAAAGTAGTTTAATTCAGTTTAACCCAAACAAAGTTTAAGGATATTAATTTTTTATTTTAAAGACTTTTTGCCAAACAAAGCCTTATGACTTTTGAATTTTAAAATTTTGAATTTAAATAATCTAAATAAAATAAATTAAATATAATATAATTATAATTTATATGTTATATGTGTAACTGATATAATAAGTAGGTTTATTATTGTCATATCAGATTTATTTTTGACGCATACTACTATCAGTTGGTTTACGATTACTATTCATAGTACCTAGTCTATTACTAGGAGCTTGACAAAGAGAATTGAGAAAGGAACTTGAGAGAATTTGAGAGAGTTTGGTCTGCAATTAGCAAGGATTGTATTAGCGAATTGAAGGTATGTTCATAATATTAGTATTATATATACATATATGTTCTACGACAAACTCTATATACTCTGTGAATTTCAAATTTTTTGAATTGTCGCTATACAATGGGTTACTTGTGAATATATGTGGTTATGATAATTAGAGTTTGTGTTTAAACAAGAATTGCATGCTAATTTTCGGTTTCCAGTAGAAGAAAATTTTCGACAGTGTATGTTTGTATGTATTTTCTTATGGCTCATGAAAGTATCAATTTTGATGGTCAACTCATATGTTAAACTGTGAATTTAGTCTTGTATATGTTAGTTCATTAAGAAATAAGCATAACGTAATTTAAACGAAGCAATTTGGCCAAGTATAGAGTTAAAGTGATAATTTTTGCAAGAGATGTCAAAAATGGAGTTTTTGTATAAAAATATGAATTTTGAGAAATTAAAATAGTTTTAGTTGTTGTTAAATTGTTCTAATTGATGGAACATGTCAACAAACATGTTTATGATATTGTATATTTATTTTACGTGTTAATATTACGGTTTAGTGGGTGAAATTTGTATTAGTTGGCTTAAGAAAACTACCGTAGCCATGTTCTGCAGAAACTGGAGTCTTTGCGTAGCGTGACCGCGCAGTCTCTTGGCGCGGGAGTGCAGCCGCGCGGACGCGCTGCAATCCTGTATAAAACTGGCACGGCAACGCCAATGCCCAGTTTCAGATAGTGAAGTTTGCTAATTTTGCAGATTTTGAACGTTCAATGTAACTTAGCTTAATGTTAGGTTAATGTGAGAATCATGTAATAACAAGGTTAAACAGAGTCATGTTGGTGGATTGTAAATTTAAATTTGTAAAAGTGATTAGTAAGTTACGAACGTGCTATGCATAACTTAGTTTATACAATGAATGTTAGTTAAGTGTTGTGAGGTTAACGCTTGGAAAATTCTGAAACTTATATGGTAATAAAAGACTTGTGCTAAATTAACAAGCCTAATTAGAAATGCGTGTTATAATGGAACATGAATGTTAGTATATCTAATAGATTATGGTTCCAAACCTATGTGTAGGTGAACGTGAGTTTGATATTATAGCTTACGCTCGAGGCAAGTTTCTAAACCTATCCCTTTACATTAAGCAAGTTCTCTAATTCTACTTTAACAGTTGAGCAAGTTTTCTAACTCTACACCTTCGTTGAGTTAGTTTGTTTATTGTTATGCAAGTTTACTCGTCTTATTGAAACTTCAAATTCGCAAGCTCTTGTATTTAGTTTGTTCATGATGATGCAAGTTCTCTAAACCTTAGTTTTATGTTAAGCAAGTTACTCTTGTATTTAACTTGTCAAATAGCATGCAAGTTTATTTAATCCAATATATTGTTGTTTAATAGTCATTATTATTCAAATTGCTATTCGTTATGCATTCTTAGTACTCAATTCTAAATAACCTTTGCTTAATATTGTTCAAGCAAGGTACGTTATAGTTATTCAATATTTATGCTATTAGTTTATTCCTAAAGCATAACTTTAATATACATTGTTAATCCACTTATGATTTATTCCATAACATAACGTGATTATCTTTTATTCAAATAATCTTTAGTTGCTGTTCGTTGAATTCCAAATTACCTTGATATATATATATCCAAACCAAACTTACTTTGGTGCGGACTTGTGATCTAAATACTGAGATGAACAACCCTATTATTAGGGGTTTACGCTTAGCGTTGAAATGTTTGTACACAATACATTGTACGAAGGATTGATCCCCCTAAGTACGTGGAGTCCTTATAGTCTTACGACTGTTAAAGTTAAAGTTGAAAGATTACTTATAACTGTGGACATGGTTCGTGGTCATTAGACCTTCAGTAGTATATTTCAGAATGTTAATAAAACATATCATTCAGTTCTATTGAGCCTATTATTTGCCAACTGATGTAAAGTTTATTCATTCTTATTTCAAGTGAGCTTTGTTTGCTCACTATTGCTTATATAACCATTATAGCTAAGGATGACAAGGTAGATGAACCTAGCACCAGTAAGGGCACGGGGAAGATGAACAAGTTTTGAAGACTTGTAATATGTGAACAGTTATTTATCAGACTTTAATTTGATTGATGTAATGAATCATTTATTTAATTTCTGCATTTGAATGATTGTAATTAAAGGTTAGATAACCTGGGGGATAATGTTTTTATTAATGTAATCCTATATGGGCAGGTTTTTATTATTCAATTTTATTATGATTGGGTAGTAATATATGAAAGTTTTGATCGAGTATGTGAACACCAAATCTCGAGGTAATGAAGTACCGGGATTTGGGGGTGTCACAAGTTGGTATCAAAGCTTTAGGTTATGAACCATAGGTAGGGAAAAGCCTTAGGAAGTAACCTTTGAAAAGATAGTGGTGATTAACTCTTATCGAGTTTTAAGGAAGAAGTAATAAAACACTTATGTGCTTATGTGTTTATAACTTATGTGCTCGTGAGTGTCGAGTAACAATGATTAATAATTAAAACTTAAAATTTTTTTGTCAGGATGACTAATGTCGGAGAATCCAGGCAGGCTAGGGAGGAGAGACTTCAGATGCCTATAGAGGAGGAGCCTCACGACCTTCAGGTGGTTTTGGAACAACTACTGCCACGAGAGTCAGCCCCATTGGTCACAGTGGTTGAAGAGGAGGATTAGGATGTAGAGACAGATGAGGAGCATCTTGTTGAGCTGCCACAGGCGAATGAGGATGACGAGGACGAGGAGGAAGAGATTCCACTAAACTCGATAGCTAGACGTATGTACGATGAAGTCCACGACCACAATGTGGAACTTTAGGATACCGTCGAGGAGTTGCAAGAGATATTAGCTGAGCAATAAACCTCGATGGCACAGAAGGAGGACGAGATCCTAGATCGAGAGGAGCATCTAAATAAATATTAAGAGAAAGTGGTTCACACTGAAGAGAAGAATGAGCATACAGCGGAGATCGCAGAACTGAAGAACAAGCTGAAAGAAGAGTCCACTAAGAGGGTAAGAGCCGAGGGTGCGTATGAAGAAGCTTTTCAATGAGCCGAAATAGCAGCAAGAGACGCACAAGCAAAGAGGATGAAGATGGAGGAGATGAATAACGTATTCAACACCATGATCAATTGAGCTCAAGATCGGGTCATGGGTTATCCAATTCAATTCGAGACTCTTCCATCGTACGTGTTAGATCGCTGAACAATGTTCCAGGTTATGGAAGAAGAGCGTCGAAAGGCTACGGAGTATCTTAGTAGAACATCGTAGGAAATGTGCCTGTTATGCAAATAATAAATGTTAAATAATGTGTAAATCCCAAATGTTATGTAACCTATGGGATATGATAATGGTGTTATCCTGAAACAATTGTAGTTCAGGAAAGTAATGTAAATAGCACTGATGCAATTGTTTTATATTTTCAAAGAGGTTATGAATAAATAAAAGTTGTTATTTTATTCAAAGCGATGTGTGTTATGTGGTTATTTCTTTTATGGAGGCAAGTTAAGTATAAATTACTTAAAAGAGTTGAATAATAATCTAATGAGTGCATTTTTAATAGAAAATGCCTCCCAGATGTCAACCACCACAACAGCGAACCACTGAAGGAACAAATAACGATAATGTTGATGCTAACCCAGTTCAGCTGCTAGTGACGTTACTGACGAGTGCTTTGCAGAATCAACCTCAGAACCAAGGTACAACGTTTAAGGATTTCAAGGCGGTTTGACCACCTGGATTCCGTGGGTCCATGAGTCCAGTCGAAGCACAGACCTGGACTATTGAGATAGAAAAGTTGTACGATGTCACTAGGGTAGGGGATGGTCAGAAGACTGCTTTCGCAACATTCATATTGAAAGCAGAGGCTAGTTATTGGTGGCAGGCCAATAAAACTCGTGAAGGGCCAGGGGTGATGACCAGGGATAGCTTTAAGGAAATATTCTTCGAAACCTACTCCCCAGAGAGTTCAAAGAGTCAGTTAGAAGTGCAGTTTTTGGAACTGAAGCAGGGAACGATGACGGTATCTGGTTATGCCGCTAAATTCAATGAGTTGGCGAGGTTTGCGCCATATTATGTCAGCACGGACAAATGCAAGGCAAAGAGGTTTGAAAAGGGACTGAAGCCTTGGTAGTATAGTAGGGTTTCCCTGTTCCAGTTGAAGACGTTTGCAACGGTAATAGAGAAAGTAATTCTCGCTGAGAGTGGAGGTGAGGTTGTAACAAAACACAACCAAGAGTAGAGGAAGAAGAAAAGTGAAGGTGAAGTTAAAAATAGTGGAGGTAGTAACAGTGGAAACAACAACAACAACAATTTGAAGAGGAAGTGGAATGGGAACGTGGGTGCTGGAAACCAGTAGGGTAAATAGCAAAATACGAAGTTTGAAGCATGTGCTACATGCAGAAAGTTTCACAATGGTGCGTGCTTGATGGGGAAACGAGTATGCTTTAACTGTGGCCAAGAGGGTCACATCGTCCCAAATTGTAATCAACCTAAAAAGAACGTTTGCTTTATGTATGGGTCCAAGGATCACTTTGCTCGTGAACGCCCTAAGAAGAGCTCTGGTGAGGCAAATGGAAGAAAGGGAAATGCTGGTGGAGGTACACTGACTATTGCTGGACCAACGTCAACCAATAAGCCCACAACGAGAACCTTCAACATGACGGTGCAGAACGCAGTGCAATCAAAAGATGTCGTGTTAGGTAATATCCCAATCAATGATATAAATGCACATGTATTATTTGATTCGGGTGCTACTTGCTCGTTTTTATCTGATGAATTTGCTAAGAGGTTAGAATTACCTAGTGAAGAACTGAATTTTCCTTTGAACATAGAAATTGCGAATAAGAAAGTAATCCCTATTAGATTAGTATACAAAAACTGTTGGGTGAACATTAAGGGAAATATCTTGATGATAGATTTGATTCCAATTAGACTTGGAGAGTTTGATATTATTTTGGGAATGGATTGGCTATTCAATTATGGAGCGATAATTGGCTGCCAAAAGAAGTGTGTAAACATTTTAACTTCGTCAAAGGTAGTTTTTTATGGTAACAAATCGCCTAGACAAATGAGATGACTGACGATTATGTAGGCCAAGAAATTGTTGAGTCAAGGCTGTGTGGGATATTTAGCTTACATAGTCGACACTCGAAAGAAGGGTGTGAAACTGGAAGAGATACTAGTGGTTAGGGATTTTGTAGATCTATTTTGCAGGATTTGCCAGCACTTCCGCCTGACAGAGAAATTGAGTTCGTGATCGACTTAGAGCCGGGAACAACACCGATATCGAAGGCACCGTACAGAATGGCTCCGGTAGAGATGAAGCTGGTGTTATTCATGAAGAAGAAGGATGGGTCAACGTGTCTTTGCATTGATTATAGGGAATTGAACAAAGTCACTATTAAAAATAAATATCCGTTGCCAAGAATAGATGACTTGTTTGATCAACTGAAAGGTGCTAGATATTTCTCGAAAATAGATTTGAGAAGTGGGTATAACCAACTGAAAGTAAGGAAGGAGGATGTACCAAAGACGGCATTCCGAACTCGGTATGGACATTACGAATTTTTGGTGATGTATTTTGGTTTGATAAACACCGCTGCAACATTCATGGATTTGATGAACATGGTGTTTAAACCATTTTTAGACAAGTTTGTGGTGGTGTTCATCGATGACATTCTGGTATTTTCCAAAACTCAAGAAGAGCACGTCGAACACTTACGTTTGACGTTGGAAACACTAAGAAAGGAAAAATTGTACACAAAATTCTCTAAGTGTGAATTTTGGCTAGATCATGTGCAATTTCTTGGGCACGTGATTGATAAAGATGGGATATCAGTGGATCCATCAAAAGTGGAAGCTGTAATCAATTGGGAAAAACCAAGAACACCGTCGAAAGTGAGGAGTTTCTTGGGACTGGCTGGTTATTATAGAAGATTCATTCAAGATTTTTCTAAGATAGCCATTCCACTAACAAATTTGACAAGGAAAGTTGTAAAATTTATTTGGACGGAGAAATGTGAAGAGAGTTTTCAAGATTTGAAGAAGAAGCTAAGTGTGGCACTTGTGTTTTCGTTACTAGATAGTACAGAAAACTTTGTGGTGTATAGTGATGCTTCAAACACAAGATTTGGTTATGTCCTTATGTAGAATGGCAAAGTTATTGTGTATGCATCAAGGCAACTGAAAGACTACGAGAAAGGGTATCCGACTCATGATTTAGAGTTGGCGGCAGTTGTGTTTACATTGAAGATATGGAGACATTATTTCTATGGAGAAAAATGTGAGATCTACACAAACCATAAAAGTCTAAAGCATATCTTCACACAAAAGGACCTTAATATGCGTCAAAGAAGATGGATGGAATTGATAAAAGATTACGATTGTGAGATCTTTTATCATCCGGGCAAAGCGAATGTGGTTGCAGATACTTTAAGCAGAAAAGGTCGGGAAAAGTTGATGTTGTTAACCAACCAGGAAGAGCTTATTTCAGAAATGGCAAAACTAGAGTTGGAAATCAAATTTTCAAAAGAATCCGACGAAAAATTATATTAGATGGAAGCTAGTCCAACTTTGATGGACAAAGTGAAGAATGCTCAGCTACAAGATAAAGAATGTAGAAAAATAAAGGAAAGTGTGATCGAGGGTAAAGAGGTGAAGTATAAGGTTGATACTGATGGAATGCTAAGATTCGAAGGACGAATTTGGGTTCCAGCAGTACAAGATGTTAAGGAGGAAATCTTGATAGAAGCTCATAACTCAAGATATTCGATTCATCCGGGAAGTACAAAAAGCGTATCAAGATTTGCGGCGTCATTTTTGGTGGCCGAACATGAAAATGGATGTTGCAGAATGCGTTGCAAAGTGTTTGACATGTCAGAAAGTGAAGGTCGAGCATCAACGACCAAGCATATTACTTCAACCGTTGGAAATACTGAAATGAAAATGGGAGTACATCACAATGAATTTTGTGGTAGGTCTTCCAACGACGCAAAAAGGATACGACGCGATATGGGTGATAGTGGACAGATTGATAAAATATGCACACTTTTTGCCAATAAAGATTAGATTTAATCTTGATCAGCTGACGAAGCTATACGTTAAAGAGATCGTCTCGAGATATGGAGTTTCAGTGTCAATTGTATCAGATAGAGATCCAAGGTTCACATCAAATTTCTGGAAGAGACTACAAGATTGCATGGGAACGCAACTGAAGATGAACACAGTATATCATTCGTAAACTGATGGGCCAAGCGAACAAACAATCCAGACGCTAGAAGATATGCTTAGAGCGTGCATCATGAATTTTAAAGGAGACTGGGATGATCATCTACCGTTGGTGGAATTTGCATACAACAACAGTTACCATGGAAGCATTGGCATGCCGCCATACGAGGCGTTATACGACAAAAAGTGCAAAACTCAACTATGTTGGGATGAAGTTGGTGAATGTCAACTGTTAGGCCCATAACTGGTACAACAAATCGCTGAAGTTATCAAACTCATCAAAACAAGATTGGTATCGGCTTAAGATCGACAGAAAAAGTATGCTAATCAACAGAGGCGAATCGTGAATTTGAAGCAGGAAATTTTGTGTTCTTGAAAGTTTCTCCTTAGAATGGGAAAATTCGTTTTGGCAAGAAAGGAAGGCTCATCTCAAGATTTATTGAACCGTTCGAGATACTACGAAGAGTGGGGGAAGTGGCTTATGAGGTAGCTCGACCTCCAGAGTTGGAAAACATTCATAATGTTTTTCACATTTCAATGTTATGATCGTATAAACTCGATTACAAGCATGTGATCGAGTACGAACCATTGCAATTCGATAAAGATTTGTCTTATGAAGATTTTTCTATCCAGATAGTCGACAGGAAAGAACAAATGTCAAAAATAAAGTGATACCTTTTGTGAAAGTGATATGGAGAAACCACAATGTCGAAGAGGCAATGTGGGAACTCGAAGCTGAAATGATGAAAAATTACCCTAAGTTATTTGTTTAATCTCTGTCTTCGATTCTAGGGACAGAATCCTTGTAAGAAGAAAAGAATGTGACGATTTAATTGTTTGAATGGTGATTCTGAGGACAAAATTCTTTTAAGGAGGGAATTATGTAACATTCCAAAATTTTAATTGTAATATTGAATATTTATTGAGTTATATAAATATTTAATGGATGTGTTTATTGTTGAATAAATATTTGTTTAATTGACTTGAATTTTATTTTGTTAATTATTTGATAAATAAATAATTAATGAGTTAAGGAAATTATTATTATATTGATATTTCAATTTGATGGTTAATTATTTGTAGTGAGTTATGTGATTAAATTATTTATTTAATTAATTATTATTTAAATTAAATAAATTAAGTATGAAAGCTTGATTAAATATAGTGTGACAGGTAGTTATATTATAAAGAGTTATTAAAATAAATTAAAGTAGTTTAATTCAGTTTTACCCAGACAAAGTTTAAGGATATTAATTCTTTATTTTAAAGACTTTTTGCCAAACAAATCCTTATGGCTTTTGGATTTTCAAATTTTGAATTTAAATAATCTAAATAAAATAAATTAAATATAGTATAATTATAATTTACACGTTATATGTGTAACTGATATAATAAGTAGGCTTATTCTTGCCATATCAGTTTTATTTTTGACGCATACTACTATCAGTTGGTTTACGATTACTATTCATAGTACCTAGTCTATTACTAGGAGCTTGACAAAGAGAATTGAGAAAGGAACTTGAGAGAATTTGCGAGAGTTTGGTATGCAATTAGCAAGGATTGTATTAGCAAATTGAAGATATGTTCATAATCTTAGTATTACATATACATATATGTTCTACGACAAACTCTATATACTCTGTGAATTTCAAATTTGTTGAATTGTTGCTATACAATGGGTTACTTGTGAATATATGTGGTTATGATGATTAGAGTTTGTGTTTAAATAAGATTTGCATGCTAATTTTCGGTTTACAGTAGAAGAAATTTTTCGACAATGTATGTTTATATGTATTTTCTTATGGCTCATGAAAGTACCAATTTTGATGGTCAAATCATATGTTAAACTGTGAATTGAGTCTTGTACATGTTAGTACATTAAGAAACAAGCATAACGTAATTTAAACGAAGCAATTTGGCCAAGTATAGAGTTAAAGTGATGATTTTTGCAAGATATGTCAAAAATGGAGTTTTTGTATAAAAAATTTATATTTCTATAATAGAATTCTCGAATTAAATTAAACTCTCCCATTCATAAATCAATCTTGTTAATTATGATTATTTTATCCCAATTTAAATTGCTACTTTAGCAATTAAGTCCATAATTTTACATTAGGGTTTTCTGATAGAACAATTAGGGTTTAAAATCTAAAATTAGGGTTTGGAAATTAATTAAGCATTGCCATCATTAATATTATAATTAATATCACTTAAGCATTATAATTATCCTTTAAATTCCCAGATTAGGGTTTCCAATTTCCGAATTAGGGTTTCAAATTCTCAAAACTGAAATTAGGGTTTCAGAATCGGTTTAAGGGTTTCTTATCAGTTATTAGGGTTTTCTAATTGAACGTTGTCATTCTTAATATATACTTGGGGTTTGACACTGATATAATTTATTTGGTCAACCGTTGATGTGACAACCGACATTTTGTAATTTAATTTTAATATTTATTGGATTGAATAAATATTTTTTTCGATGAATTAATTATTAGATTAAATAATTAATTGATGAAGTTGTGTTAGATTAATTTAATTATATGTGTCATATTTATTAAATTAATGTGGAGAATTATTATTATTCGAAGTATGTAATTATGTGAGCTTATTAAATTAAAAAGGAATATTTAATAAGCCTAATTTTATTTTAATTAATTTAATAATTAATTAGAGATTTAATAATTTGACATAATTAGTAAATAAGAAATTAATTATATGATTATGTGAATTAATTAGAAATTATCATATTTTATTTAAATTAAATTAAATAAAATATTTGATTTATGTTATAATTAGATGTGACATTATTAAACTATAGTATAGGAGATTGATTAAAATAAATAGAAGTAATAATTAAATGGTAGCCAAACATGGTCTTATGGGAAGTTAAGAGCAGTTAACTACGTATAGGTAACTGACGTCAACGTTAATAAGTGTGCTCTATTAGTTTTCTTTTTGCGTACTTCCATTCCAGTAGAACTTAGAGAATTTCAGGGAAATTAGAGAATTGTTGGGAGAAATTGTGATATTGAAGAAGAATCTAAAAAGGGACTTCACTCTTATTCATCTGTAATAGGGTAATCTCTTCTTCCCCAAAACTCTATTTACGTTATTTAAAGTTTTTCATTAAATTGGCTTTACGTTTTGTTAAAAAACTCTTTAATGGGAAAAAGGTATGATTATGGGTTTGTGTATGTGTTAAGATGTCATCACATCGTATTTGATTATATATATTGTATAACCATATCATCAGTTCATAATTTTATAACGTATGTTATTTACTGAGTATAAAATATGGCCATATGGCCTTACGTACCAAATTTGATGCGTCAATCATATATTATCCCTAAATTTTACACTTGTATGTTATTATGCATGTTGATACGAAGAGACTAAACTTTAAATGAATAGATTCGGTGTTATAACGAACCTGTAGTACTAATTTACATGTTTTATTTACAAAACCTTCAAGAACATCAAGAACAGTAAATTACTTGTGTTGATTTTTGTTAATTATGTGTTTTAACATGTTAAAATCATGCTAGAAGGGTTAATTAATGATTATGTATGGATTCTAGCATGTGGGTATGTTAAATTGGTGAAATTAATGATCATGTAGGGTTTATTTCGCTGAACTCTGTGTTCTTCGCGAACTGCAAATCAAAATTTGGAGTTTCACGCCGCGGCGCCAACTCCAGAACTGAAGTCCCGCGCCGCAGCGCCAAGTATCCGGCCGTAGCGCCATGGCGCCGCAGAACGAAGACCAAGTATAACTGTGGCGCCACAGAGCCACTAGCAGAATGTCCAAAAATGCAAAATTTTCAAGTGTTCAAGTATAGAAATGTAATAGTAACTCAACCTAAGGAATATAAAATTAGGTTAAACATATAATGAGATGTAAAGTTAATTCTTAACATGTCCATAACTCAATTACATGTGAATTGAATGATTGAATGCATAGTTACCTTAATGTTCGTGAGATGTAAATTATGTGACAATGAATGTAGTAATTTGGCTAAGTATGGTCATAATCAAAGTTAGACAAAGAGAATGAACTTATGATGACTAGTACGTTATGATTGACTGGTATTATAAATGTAAATGATATGTAGGATTTAAATCAAGGAACGAGTTTAATTAAAGTGTAATCTACGCACGAGGAAAGTTTCCTAACCCTACTTGCTATCATTATTTAAGTTTGTAAATTACTTCAAGCAATTCTCGTTATTATTAAATCAAGTTTGATTTGTTATATTAAAGATTAATTATCTTTTCAAAGTATGAATCTGTTATACAATACTTGTTCTATTGTATACCTCTTGAGATTGTTATTCAATTTAAATACCATTTATTGTTGAACCTTGTTAGACTAGCGAACCCTTATTGATTCGACTAATCCATAGTTGATGAACGTTCTAAATTTTAGAACCCTTATTGATTTATCCAAACCAAACTTTCTTTGGTGCGGACTCTAATGTCAAACTGAGATGAACAACCCTGTAAAGGGATTACTTATGTGTTAGTGTTAAGATATTGTGCACATTATGGTACTAAGGGCTGATCCCCCTAAGTACGAGAAGAAGAGTCCATAGTCTTATGACTGTTAAATGTTTCAAGTATAACCCTTGACAACCTGGGACATAGTTCAAGGTCTTATGACCCTCAGATTTCTTTTGATTCTTGTTATTCATTCTTGGTTCAAAAGTTGAGCTTTATTTCAGAAGTCTTTGATTCACTCGCATGTTATTATATTGTTACTTTCATTATTATACTTGTGGGCTATTGTGATCACTCTTACGAATAATAAAATTGTAGTTACGAACGAAAGAACAGACGAACCTTCTACTAGCAAAGGCAAGGACAAGGTTAACAAGTGATGAAGACTTGCTGTTTATGTGATGTTGAATTTATGTGTTAAGACTTTTGTTAATGTTGTTTAAGACTTATTATTTGTTTATGTTTTCGCACAGATGTTTAAGGTTAACATGACCTAGGATTGTATTTATTATTCAGATGTTGTAACCCCATAAGGGGAGGATTTAATTCTATCTATTGCATGGTCTGCATTTATTATGGGTAGACAGATATATGATGTTTGTATAGTGAACACCAAATTATGTGGGAATGGTAGTACCCGGATTTGGGGGTGTCACAAATATTACTATTTAGTTGGTGAAATTCGTGTTAGTTGGCTTAAGAAAACAACCGTAGCCATGTTCTGCAGAAAATGGAGTCTGTGCGTAGCGCGACCGCACAGTCTCTTGGCGCGGGCGCGTAGCCGTTCGGGCGCGTAGCCGCGCGGGCGCGCTGCAATCCAGTATAAAACTACCGCGGCCGCGCCAGTGCCCAGTTTCAGATAGTGAAGTCTGCTAATTCTGCAGATTTTGAACATTCAATGTAACTTAGCTTAATGTTAGGTTAATGTGAGAATCATGTAATAACAAGGTTAAACAGAGTCATGTTAGGTGGATTGTAAATTCAAAGTTGTAAAAGTGGTTAGTAAGTTACGAACGTGTTATGCGTAACTTAGTTTATACAATGAATGTTAGTTAACTGTTGTGAGGTTAACGCTTGGAAAATTCTGAAACGTATATGGTAATAAATGACTTGTGCTAAATTAACAAGCCTAATTAGAAATACGTGTTCTGATGGAACGTGAATGTTAGTATATCTAATAGATTATAATTCTAAACCTCTGTGTAGGTGAACGTGAGTTTGATATTATAGTTTACGCTCGAGGCAAGTTTCTAAGCCTATCTTTTTACATTGAGCAAGTTCTCTAATTCTACTTTTAAAGTTGAGCAAGTTTTCTAACTCTACACCTTCGTTGAGTTAGTTTGTTTATTGTTATGCAAGTTTACTCGTCTTATTGAAACTGCAAATTCGCAAGCTCTTGTATCTAGTTTGTTCATGATGATGCAAGTTCTCTAAACCTTAGATTTATGTTAAGCAAGTTACTCTTGTATTTAACTTGTCCAATAGCATGCAAGTTTATTTAATCCAATATACTGTTGTTGAATAGTCATTATTATTCAAATTGCTATTCGTTATGCATGATTAGTACTCAATTCTAAATAACATTGGCTTAATATTGTTCAAGCAAGGTACGTGATAGTTATTCAGTATTTATGATATTAGCTTATTCCTAAAGCATAACTTTAATATTCATTGTTAATCCACTTATAATTTATTCCATAACATAACATTATTATCTTTTATTCAACTAATCTTTAGTTGAAGTTCGTTGAATTCCAAATTACTTTGATATATATCCAAACCAAGGTTACTTTGGTGCGGACTTGTGATCTAAATACTGAGATGACCGACCCTATTATTAGGGTTTTACGCTTAGCGTTGAAATATTTATGAACAATACATTGTACGAAGGATTGATCCCCCAAACTACGTGTCAGGTAATATCCCAATCAATGATATAAATGCATATGTATTTTTTGATTCGGGTGCTACTTGCTCGTTTATATATGATGAATTTGCTAAGAGGTTAGAATTACCTAGTGAAGAACTGAATTTTCCTTTGAACATAGAAATTGCAAATAAGGAAGTAATCCCTATTAGATTAGTATACAAGAACTATAGGGTGAACATTAAGGGGAATATGATGATGATAGATTTGATTCCAATTAGACTTGGAGAGTTTGATGTTATTTTGGGAATGGATTGGCTATTCAATTATGGAGCGATAATTGACTGCCAAAAGAAGTGTGTAAACCATTTGATTCCGTTAAAGGTAGTTTTCTGTGATTGCAAATCGCCTAGACAAATGAGATGTCTGACGATTATGCAGGCCAAAAAATTGTTGAGTCAAGGCTGTGTGGGTTATTTAGCTTACATAGTCGATACTCAGAAGAAGGGTGTAAAACTGGAAGAGATACCAGTGGTTAGGGATTTTGTAGATCTATTTCCGCAGGATTTTCCAGAACTTCCGCCTGACAGAGAAATTGAGTTCGCGATCGACTCAGCGCCGGGAACAACACCGATATCGAAGGCACCATACAGAATGGCTCCGGTAGAGATGAAGGAATTGATGGTGCAATTGCAAGAACTGTTAGACAAGAAGTATATTTAACTAAGCGTATCACCGTGGGGAGTGCCTGTGTTATTCGTGAAGAAGAAGGATGGGTCAATGCGTCTTTGCATTGATTATAGAGAATTGAACAAAGACACTATTAAAAATAAATATCTGTTGCCAAGAACAGATGACTTGTTTGATCAACTGAAAGGTGCTAGATATTTCTCGAAAATAGATTTGAGAAGTGGGTATCACCAACTAAAAGTAAGGAAGGAGGATGTACCAAAGACGACATTCCGAACTCGGAATGGACATTATGAATTCTTGCTGATGTCTTTTGGTTTGACAAATGCCCCTGCAGCATTCATGGATTTGATAAACATGGTATTTAAACTATTTTTAGACAAGTTTGTGGTGGTTTTCATCGATGACATTTTGGTGTTTTCCAAAACTCAAGAAGAGCACGTGGAACACTTACGTTTGATGTTAAAAACACTAAGAAAGGAAAAATTGTACGCAAAATTCTCTAAGTTCGAATTTTGGCTAGATGGTGTGCAATTTCTTGGGCACGTGATTGATAAAGATGGGATTTCAGTGGATCCATCAAAAGTGGAAGCTGTAATCAATTGGGAACAACCAAGAACACCATCGGAGGTGACGAGTTTCTTGGGACTAGCTGGTTATTATAGAAGATTCATTCAAGATTTTTCTAAGATAGCCACTCCGCTAACAAATTTGACAAGAAAAGCTGTAAAATTTGTTTGGACGGAGAAATGTGAATAGAGTTTTCAAGATTTGAAGAAGAAGCTAAGTGTGGCACCTGTGTTTTCGTTACCAGATAGTACAGGAAACTTTGTGGTATATAATGATGCTTCACACACATGATTGGGTTGTATCCTTATGCAGAATGGCAAAGTATTTGCGTATGCATCAAGACAACTGAAAGACTACGAGAAAGATCCGACTCATGATTTAGAGTTGGCGGCGATTGTGTTTCCATTGAAGATATGGAGACATTATCTCTATGGAGAAAAATGTGAGATCTACATAGACTGTAAAAGTCTAAAGTATATCTTTACACAGAAGGACCTGAATATGCGTCAAAGAAGATGGATGAAATTGATAAAAGATTACGATTGTGAGATCTTTTATCATCCGGGCAAAGCGAATGTGGTTGCAGATGCTTTAAGCAGAAAAGGTCGGGAAAAGTTGATGTTGTTAACCAACCAGAAAGAGATTATTTCAGAAATGGCAAAACTAGAGTTGGAAATCAAATTTCCAAAAGAATCAAACGAAAAATTATATCAGATGGAAGGTAGTCCAACATTGATGGACAAAGTGAAGAATGCTCAGCTACAGGATAAAGAATGTAGAAAAATAAAGGAAAGTGTGATCTAGGGTAAAGAGGTGAAGTATAAGGTTGATACTGATAGAATGCTAAGATTCGAAGGACGAATTTGGGTTCCAGCAGTACAGGATGTTAAGGAGGAAATCTTGACAGAAGCTCATAACTCAAGATATTCGATTCATCTTGGAAGTACGAAAATGTATCAAGATTTGCGGCGTCATTTCTGGTGGCCGAACATGAAAAAAGGATGTTGCAGAATGCGTTGCAAAGTGTTTGACACGTCAGAAAGTGAAGGTCGAGCATCAACGACCACGCGGATTACTTCAACCATTGGAAATACCGGAATGGAAGTGGGAGCACATCACAATGGATTTTGTGGAAGGTCTTCCAACAACCCAGAAAGGATACGATGCGATATGGGTGGTAGTGGACAGATTGACAAAATCTACACACTTTTTGCCAATAATGATTAGATTTAATCTTGATCAGCTGGCAAAGCTATACGTTAAGGAGATCGTCTCGAGACATGGAGTTCCAGTATCAATTGTAACAGATAGAGATCCAAGGTTCACATCAAATTTTTGGAAGAGACTACAAGAATATATGGGAACGCAACTGAAGATGAACAAAGAATATCATCCACAAACTGATGGGCAAAGCGAACGAACAATCCAGACGCTAGAAGATATGCTTAGAGCGTACATCATGGATTTCAAAGGAAACTGGGATGATCATCTATCGTTGGTGGAATTTGCATACAACAACAGTTACCATGCAAGCATTGGCGTGGCTCCATACGAGGCGTTATACAGAAGAAAGTGCAGAACTCCACTATATTGGGATGAAGTTGGTGAACGTCAACTGTTAGACCCAGAACTGGTACTGTAAACTGCTAAAGTTATCAAACTCATCAGAACAAGATTGGTAGCGGCTCAAGATCGACAGAAAAAGTATGTTAATCAATACAGGCAGAATCGTGAATTTGAAGCAAGAAATTTCGTGCTCCTGAAAGTTTCTCCTTGGAAGGGGAAAATTCATTTTGACAAGAAAGGAAAGCTCAGCTCAAGATTTATTGGACCGTTCGAGATACTACGAAGAGTGGGAAAAGTGGCTTATGAGGTAGCTCTACCTCCAGAGTTGGAAAATATTCATAATATTTTTCAGTTTTCAATGTTATGACCGTATAAACCCGATTACAATCATGTGATCGAGTACGAACCATTACAATTCGATAAAGATTTGTCTTATGAAGAGATTCATATCCAGATAGTTAACAGGAAAGAACAAGTGCTCAGAAATAAAGTGATACCTTTGTGAAGGTGATATGGAGAAACCACAATGTCGAAGAGGCAACGTGGGAACTCGAAGCTGAAATGATGAAAAATTATCTAGAGTTATTTGTTTAATCTATGTCTTTGATTCTGGGGACAGAATTCTTGTAAGAATGGAAGAATATGACGATTTAATTGTTTGAATGGTGATTCCGAGGACAAAATTCTTTTAAGGATGTAATGATGTAACATTCCAAAATTTTAATTGTAATATTAAATATTTATTGAGCTATATAAATATTTAATGGATGTGTTTATCGTTGAATAAATATTTGTTTAATTGATTTAATTTTTATTTGGTTAATTATTTGATAAATAAATAATTAATGAGTTAAGTAAATTATTATTATATTGATATTTCAACTTGATGGTTAATTATTTGTAGTGAGTTATGTGATTAAATTATTTATTTAATTAATTGTTATTTAAATTAAATAAATTAAGTATGAAAGTTTGATTAAATATAGTGTGACAAGTAACTATATTATAAAGAGTTATTAAAATAAATTAAAGTAGTTTAATTCAGTTTTACCCAAACAAAGTTTAAGGATATTAATTCTTTATTTTAAAGACTTTTTGCCAAACAAAGCCTTATGGCTTTTGGATTTTCAAATTTGGAATTTAAATAATCTAAATAAAATAAATTAAATATAATATAATTATAATTTATACGTTATATGTCTAACTGATATAATAAGTAGGCTTATTATTGCCATATCAGTTTTATTTTTGACGCATACTACTATCAGTTGGTTTATGATTACTATTCATAGTACCTAGTCTATTACTGAGAGCTTGACAAAGAGAATTGAGAAAGGAACTTGAGAGAATTTGAGAGAGTTTGGTCTGCAATTAGCAAGGATTGTATTAGCAAATTGAGGGTATGTTCATAATCTTATTATTACGTATACATATATGTTCTACGACAAACTTTATATACTCTGTGAATTTCAAATTTGTTTAATTGTTGCTATACAATAGGTTACTTGTGAATATATATGGTTATGATGATTAGAGTTTGTGTTTAAACAAGAATTGCATGCTAATTTTCGGTTTACAGTAGAAGAAAATTTTCGACAGTGTATGTTTGTATGTATTTTCTTATGGCTCATGAAAGTACCAATTTTAATGGTCAAATCATATCTTAAACTGTGAATTGAGTCTTGTACATGTTAGTTCATTAAGAAATAAGCATAACGTAATTCAAACGAAGCAATTTGGCCAATTATAGAGTTAAAGTGATGATTTTTGCAATAGATGTTAAAAATGGAGTTTTTGTATAAAAATATAAATTTTGAGAAATTAAAATAGTTTTAGTTGTTGTTAAATTGTTCTAATTGATGGAATATGTCAACAAACATGTTTATGATATTGTATATTTATTTTACTTGTTAATATTACTGTTTAGCGGGTGAAATTCGTGTTAGTTGGCTTAAGAAAACTATCGTAGCCATGTTCTGCAGAAACTAGAGTCTGTGCATAGTGCGACCACAAAGTCTCTTGGCGCGCAGACACGCTGGCGCGCTACAATCCAGTATAAAACTGGCGCGGCCGCGCCAGTGCTCAGTTTCAGATAGTGAAGTCTGCTAATTCTGCAAATTTTGAACGTTCAATGTAACTTAGCTTAATGTTAGGTTAATGTGAGAATCATGTAACAACAAGGTTAAACAGAGTCATGTTAGGTGGATTGTAAATTCAAAGTTGTAAAAGTGATTAGTAAGCTACCAACGTGTTATGTGTAACTTAGTTTATATAATGAATGTTACTTAAGTGTTGCGAGGTTAACGCTTGGAAAATTCTGAAACGTATATGGTAATAAAAGACTTGTGCTAAATTAACAAGCCTAATTAGAAATGTGTGTTATGATGGAACGTGAATGTTAGTATATCTAATAGGTTATGGTTCTAAACCTATGTGTGGGTGAACGTGAATGTTTTATTTTTAGCTTGTTATTACTTAATGTATATTCAATAATTCATAGCCCTAGCTTAATATTATTCAAGCGAGGGTTACTGTCATTCAATACCTATGCTTTGTAGTTGTTTTTAAGCATGAGTTCAATATATAGTTAGTTCGCTTCCGATTATTCATTGTTCCATACTATGTTATTATTGACCAATTGTTGTGTTATCAAACCTTATTGATTTAACTAGTCATCTAGTTGCTGATCGTAAAACGTCAAATTACCCTTGAAAGATTATCCAAACCAAACTTTCTTTGGTGCAGACTTGTACTCAAATAAACTGAGAAGAACAACCGTATTATAGGGGATACGCAATGCGTTTAAATGTTTGTGCACAATACATGGTACGAAGGCTTGATCCCCCTAAGTACGTGAAGTCCCTACAGTATAACTGTTAAGGTTAGAGTTGAAAGATTTCTTTTAACCGTGGACCTAGTTCGTGATCTTATGACCCTCAGACATATTTCTTATTTTGATTCTCGTTGTTGGTTATCATTGATAGAGTATCATTCAGTATTGATGAGCCTATTCATTGGCAATTATTATTCTTTTATTGATTTATTGTTATATATTGTGAGCAATTGTTTTGCTCACTCTTGCATAAAAACAATTATTGCAGCTAAAGTTGAGAAGGTCGATGAGCCTTCAAATAGGAAAGGAAAGGGAAAAATGTACAAGTGCTGAAGACTTGTAATTTCATTTACTGTTATGATGATAGACTTTTAAATTAATGAGGTGATGTAATAATTTTATTTCCGCACTTGATTTATATTTAAGGTTAGACAACCTGTGATATTTTTGGATTAATGATGTAACCCTTTAAAGGGAGGATTTATGGTTTAAATGTTGTTTTATTTGGGTAGATAGTATGAATGTATGGAAAGTGAACACTAGGTCTTAGGGGAATGAAGTACCCAGTTTTTGGGGTGTCACATTGATCAAGGAGACCAAAGTTGCTAGCGCATCCGCAAAGTCATTCCTATTCTGAGGAATGTGAAGGAAGGATATTTCTTCAAACTCCAAAGCTATCTGTATAACCTGTCGATGGTAAGGCAGCAAATGTAGCTCTTTGGTGTGATAGATCCAAGTGGTTTGTCTGATTACCAATTCAAAATCTCCAAAGACAGTTAACCATCTAATGCCCATAGATTGGGCTAGTTTCAACCCCGTGATACAGCCTTCATACTCAGCTATGTTGCTGGTGCCGGCAAATTGCAATTTGATGGCAACGAGATGCTGCTCCCCCGTAATGGATACTAGAACTGCTCCACTTCCAGAACCTTCCATGTTTACAGCTCCATCAAAATACATCTTCCATAGTTGGTGTGTATTGTCCTGACGGTGTTGCTGAACTATCATTACCCCTTCATCAAGGAAGTATGTCTCCAAGGGTTTGAAATCCCCTGAAGGTGCGGCGGCCAGCTGATCCGCAATTCCTTGACCTTTATTAGACTTTTATGTTACGTAGATAATGTCAAATTATTGTAGGATCAACTGCCATTTGGACAGTCAGCAATTTAACATGGGTTTGCTGAACACTTACTTGAGAGGATCCACGAGGGATATGAGATGGGTTGTGTGACCATGGAGATAATGTTGTAATCTCACGGAAGCCCATGCTAAAGCACAACAAGTTTTCTCAATCAGAGTGTACTTGTGTTCACTGCTACTGAATCTCTTGCTGAGGTAATAAATAGCTTGTTCTTGGCCTCTATCATCTTTCTGTCCCAGCATGCAGCCCATGGGGTTGTCATTGATTGACAGGTACATGAACAGGGGAACACCATCCATGGGAGGTACCAAAACAGGAGCTTTGATTAGCTGCTCTTTGATTGTAAGGAAGGCTTTCTGATACTCATCATTCCATTTCATGGAGGAGTTCTTCCTTAGCAACTTCAAAATAAGCTCACAGGTTGCTGTGAGTTGGGAGATGAATCGGCTAATAAAGTTGATTCTTTCCAAAAGTCCACGTATTTTCTTCTCTGTCGGAGTTATGGGCATTTTCATGATGGCCTGGATTTTTGTAGGATTCAGCTCAATCCCTTTGTGGCTGACTAGGAATCCTAGCAACTTGTCTTATTTAACACCAAAGGCACACTTGGTCGGGTTCAACTTCAAGTTGTAGTTACGCAACCTGTTGAAGAGCTTTTTGAGATTGTCTAGGTGGTCTTCATCCCTTCAGGACTTGACAATGATGTCATCCTGTTGGGTAAAATCTATCTAAGCACACACACGCAAGTATACGTGGTCAACAAGTAATAAAGTGTAAGTGGAGTATCGTTCCCACGAGGAATTATTAATACAAATTACCAAATACTAACTCTTAATCAAACTAATTTTATTTAAACAATCAATTTAATGTTATAAAGTAAATTATTTAATTAGACTAATTCTAATTACCACTAATTGAAAATCAAATTATGAAGATTTAAGATCACGACTTCACTTAAATTAATACACTTCTTATTAATTATGCTCACTATTCTGAATTGTAAATCAATAACACATAAATAAATATGATCATCTCTCAATGCATTATACTCAAATCAACTTAAATCCACAGATGATAGAATTAAGAAGAACACACTAATTAACTAATTCACTATATATCTATGTGAATTACAATTAAAAAGGATTTTAAGCACAAGTTCTTTATCTAATTACATGTGATGTATAGGTATATCTCTATCCTAGACATAAATTATGTATTCTAACGCCACGCAGAAAACACAATCACATGCTATTATGATCAGATCTAAATTTATAATTCATATCTCGAGTTTATATAGATTATCACAGTAATTGTTACCTAGGCAATTAAGCAATTCATCACAAATCATAATAGACAATTCAAGAATAATCACAATAATTAATAAAGAAGCATACTAAAATAAACTACGCAATACGATCCATTGAAATCTTAAACAAAATATTTAGTTCATAACTAATGAATTAAAACAATGAATCCACAATTGAATAAACATTAAAAGAAAAAAATAGAAGAAGAGAAAAATATAAAATATGTTGTCTTCAAATTTGATGCTCCCTCCTTACTCCTACTTTGAATCATCAATGGTCTCCAAGTTGCTTCAGTCTCCAAATCTCATAAGAACTAGGGTTTTGGTCCTAATCTACTCTAGTCTAATCTAATGGAATCCTCTCCTTCAATCCTTACAATTCTCCTCCTTTTATATGCATCTTCATGTCTTTTAGTCCTCCTGGAAGTCCTTGAACAATCAGCTCGAACCAATCTTTCTTGAACTCAAATTCTGAAAACTCCTTTTTCTTCTGACACCCCTGCCCCGGCGAGGGTTTTTGAATTGGATAAGCCCATCCCGGTGGGGGGGGGTGATTCTATAGTTCGCCTTGTACCCTCGCCCTGGCGGGGATTTCCTTTGTAAATATGCCCGCCCCGGCGGGGGGTATGTCTCTGCAGTTCTGATTTTACTTTTTGCATGCCATTTCTCTCCATAACGCCGCTATTCTACCACCATGCCTCGTATTGCACTCTTAAACATAAAACAAACACAAAACAAGTAAAAACAAACTTAAATAGACAAGAACAATACAGTTTAAGTCCAAATCAAAAGTCAATTTGTAGGTATGAAACCAACTCATCAAAGTCCCCCAAACTTAAACTGTGCTAGTCCTCGAGCACAAAACAAAATATAATACAATGCAATAGAATGTAACTAATCTACATGCCTACAAATCCAGCAGTAATGACAGAAATAAGTCTAGTCAACTGGCCTTAGAGAAATCTTGTAAACATGATAATACATCATATCAAAACAAATCAGTAATTTTCCAATCAATCATCAAATCTTAAACTGTTATCATTGATATGGTGTGTGTGTGTGTGCTCAACAACAATGATAACTGATATAAAATCAAATTTAACATATAATAGGCCTCTTCGAAGACATCATACAATGTAAACTCAAGAAATCCACAAATGAACTAGATTTTACTAAAATCAAACAATTACCAATATCGAGGGTCAACATGGGATACTTATGCTTTATTTTTCAATTACGGGGCTTTTTGCTCTTTTTCTCATTTTATTCTTCTTCTTTTTTCTTTCTTTTTTTTATATAATTCTCATGGTTGTACAATGTCTAATTCCCTTAGGCTTTTCAATGCTACCTTAACGAGCTTTCGACCAATGACTCCCAAACCATTTAAGGCATTAGGGCGCTAGGTGTAAAGACAATCCCCTCGGGCTTACTTACTCAAGTAACAAAGGTCACGAAACTAGACAAGCATGCCATGATGTTTATTATCTGTTTTTTTTTATTTTATAGCTTATATATCCCAAATATTCTCCTAGACTTAGGATCTTGTCTAACTTTAGCCATCACTACTTATTCTTGTCATTCTTTCATTCAAACTAGCATTATCCTTTAGAGTCTCATTATGTATCAATTTAGACTCAATCAATTAAAAAAGTTATTTTTACTGTGCTACCCTTATTATACCAATTTCAAACAGAAAAAGATTCAATTCATAACAAGAAATCACATCAAAGCTCTAATAGTCAGTATTATATTTATCTACTCAATTTCAATCTCATCATTGCTCAAAATAGATTGTAACTATCTAACAGCTGGTAACATGAAGATGAACATAGTAACTAACTTCTATTTTTTAATTTTTTTTAGATAAAACAAGAATTGGAATATAATGTTATTCAAATACACTACTATGTAACTACTTATGCAGTTGTACTACATGAATGCAAACATAATGAACCTAAACTAAACATGACAACATATGCAAAATAAACAAATAACATAACATAAATATGAAACTAAATATGCAATAAAGAACTAAACTAAACTCCCTCAAACTTAGCAATTATAAGGTCCTCGTTGTAAGAATATAACAGTAAGTATAATAGAACTTCCCTATAATTAGCTAAGCTTGAGGTGATGGTGGCGACGGTGGTCGTGGCATAAACACTCAGCGCTCCTTCACATCTGAATCTGACGGAGGATATTGTGGCATCATGATTGTGAGCATGTTGTATGTATGTGGCGTTGTCCGAAAAAAGAATAGAAGTGAGAGCTTGTAGAGAACAAGGTAATTTGGGTGTACTGAGTTCAACCGATAAAAGATGTGTGAAGGTGTGGATGTATGTGGGGTGTAGAACTTAAAGAATTAGGTTGAGAATAACGAATGACAAGAGATTGGATGAGAGTGAGTGGAGCTAAGCTTAACGAGTTTTTGGGACTTAATTCGACGGTAGAACATTGGTAATCGAAGTTGGGATGGAGAGGGAATGGAGTTGTTCGAATAAGAGTGGGAATTTTCGTTAATCACTGCAGTTCTACTAAGACCGCCAGGGCGGGACATTTATTTTTATTTTTATTTTTGACCATGAAAGCCCGTTGGGGCGGGCGTGGACAGAGAGCACCCCCACCGGAGCGGGGGTTTGTAAGCCAAATTTACATGCTGGGGAGGGCATGTTCTATTTTGAAAACTTTTCCTCGATTTCTCTGCAGTTGCTTCCCTTTCCTTAATCTTTTGCCTATCCATTGAACTTCTAATACCTGGAATAAAGAGAGACAACATGGATTAGAATATCACTTTGGATTATAAGAGAATTTAATAAGTAAATTAACTCCTAAAATTTTGACAAACTAACAACACTAATTGATTGAAAATTTGAGGATTTGACAAATGGAAATTCTATAATTAAGCTCATATGTGCTTGGCTTTCAGGGGGTGATGTTCCCTTATAACCCTTGCCAGCTCACCAGCGAGTTGGGCAGCTGCTCGCTCACTGGTGGACGAGACCCCCGACTTGGTAGTCGTAGTGTCCATTAGTCAAACCCATCAAATATAATAACTTGATTTATATCTACTAAATAAACTAATAAGGAAAATAAATCCAAAAATTTTTGGGTTGCCTCCCAATTAGCGTTTTATTTATAGTCTTTCAGCCTGACTTTGTCTGGTCAGCACTATCCAATTCCTCTTCGATAATTGAGGAACCTTCCATCCATCGGAAATAATGTAACTTTTGGTAGGTTCCCATTTGTGATGGTTATCGAATTACAGTCTTCTAGCATACTTTGTTTAGATAAGATCCCATTCACGAACGTCCAACATCTAGGTGTTTTCTCCATTGTGTATGTAATCACATTAGAGCATTGAAGCTTGTCAAACACATCAGTCTCTTCTTCTATCTTCTCCAGCTCATCGCACCATGGATTTGAAGTTGTACTCGCTTTTACGTCAGCATTGTCGATGATATGACTACCTATCAGGCATGGTTTTGTAAATCTAACTGGATCCTTGATCTTTGGCAGAGAAGGCACTTGAAGCACTAATAACATCAGCTCATCATCGTTGATACTCACAGTTAGTTCTTCACTTACCTTGTTTTCATTATTTCCGCGTGTCTCCTCTTTTTCAACATCTTGTGGCTCATCCAGTTGTATATTTAGTTCGGGCACTTCATCAATATCGGAATCCACGTCATAACACCAATTAGTTTGGGGACAATTGTTCAAGGCTTTGAATATTTGATCCATCTGGTTCTGCAGATTTTGAATATCTCTTGATTAATCCTTCTCTCCTCATTTGATGCTACGAACGTGGACAATAATTCCTCCAACCCTGAATTATCTGTCTCAGTTTTGGAATCCATATATTGAGGACCATGGGTTGAAGTAATGATGAGTTGTTCCATCTGGTTCTGAAAATTATGGCTCAATATTTCTTGACTCGTCATCCTCTCCTCTTGGTTTGCTATGAGCTTCGACATGAATTCCTCCAAATTTGACTTTTCTTCTTATGGAAATGGAGGTTGACATGAGAATTCCAGTATGTATGTTGGGTTTGGAGTGTAGTATTGGTCTTCATAATTGTAGCTCCATGAAGAATCCGGGTGATACCCCCAAACTTGATAATAATTGACATATGTATAATCATTGAGGTAGTCACCACCATGTTGTCCTGCCCCAAAACTGACGGTGCATTAATTACTCGGCTGATTCCCAACACAATAATTACAAACTACCACTATCCTTCGAATCTATTGGGCTGCAACAATGTCCAACCTCCTCTAAAGTATCTCTAGATGTGCTAATAATGTAGAAATTCTATTGAGTTCATCAATCCCGGTGTCCCTTGGTTGAGTCATACTCAAATATGGCCTTAGATAATTGCATCCAGCTATGGTACCTAAAATGAGAGAAAAATAGGAAGATAATAAAATAAAAAAATGTTTAAATTAAAACTAATTTGATTAAAGCTAATATTGGCAAAAATATGAAACTAATTCCCCGGCAATGGCGCCAAAAACTTGTTGGGTAAAATATAACTACGCACAACACACAAGTATACGTAGTCAACAAGTAATAAAGTGTAAGTAGAGTATCGTTCCCACGATGAATTATTAATAAAAATTTCCAAATACTAACTCTTAATCAAGCTAATTTTATTTAAACAATCAATTTAATGATATAAAGTAAATTATTTAATTAAACTAATTCATATTACCACTAATTAAAAATCAGATTATGGAGATTTAAGATCACAATTTCACTTATTGTTTTACTTAAATTAATACACTTATCAATTATGCTCACTATTCTAAATTGTTAATCAAGAACACATAAATAAATATGATCATCTCTCAATGCATCATACTCAAATCAACTTAAACCTATAGATGATAGAATTATAAAGAACACCCTAATTAACTAATTCATTATATCTCTGTGTGAATTACAATTAAAAAGGATTTTAAGCACAAGTTCTTTATCTAATTACATGCGATGTATAGGTATATCTCTATCCTAGACATAAATTATGTAACACCCCCTTTCCAAAATAGAAAGAGAGGTTACTTAAAACACAACAAAACTAATGAATTTAATAGCAAGGCTCAAAGCCACAAAAGAATAGTATTAATAACTGATAAATACCACAAGTCAACCATAATAAATCTCCAACTGTCTCAAACCACAATCTAAAATAATTATTACAATTCCAAGTAAACTGATACATCAAGTCTAAATAGAATATTTCTAAATCATTGGAATGAATGGAGCTCTCATCACACTTGCCCTTGATTCCCCTGATTACCTGCCGGAAGAAAACACAGCATGAGCCAAATGGCCAGTACGGGTATAGAATACAAATAATGAACCGAAATAACTAACTCAATTAAATGAAAAGAGACGAAACGAACTGAAACGAAACGAACAAATCTAACACAACGAAATAATAGGCTGAATCAAATGGCTGGGTGTTATTTCATACCGAGCTAAGAATAAAATAGAAATATACATTGCCACACAGGCAACTCAAATAATGCCACATAGGCAAGTCAAACAATGCCACACAGGCAAGTTACACACATTGGACCGCGAATCCAATGCATGTAAAATCGGAAGGCGTGTTTGGCACAAACATCACCACTCCGCAGAACAGAACAGAACTGAAAACTAGGGTCGACCCATACGCCTCCCACAACAAAACACCAAATGGCCAACTCCCAACGGAGCACAAAACGGAGACGCCGTGGACTAATCACACCGCCACGAAAAGTGTCATGCCTCGGTGCCAAGAGGACATGCATGTGGTACCCCCACAGGTGGTTATAGCTCAGGTATACCCTACGGTATTCTAACAAAATATAATGTCACAACACATGCGACACAACAAAGGGGTTCTAACATGTACATGTTAAACTGAAACAAAATATCAACACAAAGTCTCCAAATATATTAACATGTACTTTCTACAAGGATCGAAATAATTAAATAGACATGGTACACTAGTCTAAAGAGTACAAATAGGAGTTCTAGTAAAAAATGCCCAAGCAGACTATCACAATAAATTGACAAGAAATAATTATGAGAGGCAATACTAAATTTCGAAACGAATAACGAAACTAATAAATCAAAAATAAAGAATCTCGCTGAAAGAGTACGGAATCCGTACCTGGATTAAGCAATGTAATACCCAAAGTTTATTAAAAACAAACTCGTTTAGACTCTCTCCGTTCAACCTAAATAATTTTAATAAAATTTTATTACAATTCAATCATTAATAATATAATACAATTAAATTTATTATTAAAAACTATTATACTTATGTCGAAATTAATTAATTCAAAATACTATATATAACTTCAATAAATATGTAAATTCCGTATATATAATTTCCTGGCCAAAACTCAATGTTGCAGTTGATGGATAAATCCAATCCTTAAATATATATATATATATATATATATATATATATATATATATATATATATATATATATATATATATAATAATAACATACCAATTGTTTGCAGCAACTAGCTAGGTAAATATATATATATTATATATATATAATAATGCCTGTAACCAAACTCTATATGTATATCATATATATATAAACTGTCAGAAGCAGCAAAAGAATTTATAAAGCGCCAAAACTTGACTGCCATCACTATTCATCTCTATAAATCAAATCGCCAAGAACATTTTATAACCGAAAGCAGTAAAAGAAAAGAAAAAAAAACAAACCTGATACAATTCTTTTTCTTTTTCTCCCTTCCGAAATAGTCAGTGGCTGCGCCCCTTTTTTTTTCTTCAGTTTCAATTCGTGTGTTCATATGATTAGGTTTAGTACTTATTTATTTATTAGTTAATATATCTTATTTATTTTATTTTTAATAAGATTTATTATTACTCACATATAAATTAAATCCAATTAGTTTTTAAGGCCCAACTTTTACTAAATTAATTTATCCAACACTTATTAACTTATTAGCCCAAAATAAGTGACTAGTTTGACCCAAATAAAAGATAAAGTCCAATTAAAATATTTTAAAGCAAAATAATATTAATTATTCAATATTTATTTATTTATTTTTACCGGGTATTACATCACCTACCCCTTAAAAGAATTCCGTCCCCGGAATCAAAAAAAAAATAGAACGTACCTAATTATCAAAAAGATGCGGATATTCCGCTCGAATAGACTCCTCAAGCTCCCAAGTGGCTTCTCGCTCTGAATGGTTCCTCCACAGAACCTTAACAAACGGAATAGTCTTCCTCCTCATAATCCTTTCTTGACGATCCAAAATCGCCTCAGCTTTCTCCTCACAAGTAAGATCCTCCCGAATCTTATCGAATGGATATTGCACCACATGCAACGGATGATAATGATAACTCCTCAACGCTAACACATGGAATACATTGTGCACGTGAGCTAGCTGCGGAGACAAAGCTAACCTATACGCAACTTCATCAACCCTCTCCAAAATCTCAAATGGACCGATATATCGCGGACTAAGCTTTCCTTTCAACCCAAATCGCCGAATTCCCTTCCAAGGAGAAACTTTTAGAAACACATGCTCACCAGGTTCAAACTCTAAAGTCCTCCTATGCTTATCAGCATAACATTTCTGCCGTGATCGAGCCGACTTCAATTTCTCCTTAGCCACCGCTACCTTCTCTGTAGTGATTTGTACTAACTCAGGCCCTTCTATGGCCCTCTCGCCAACCTCATCCCAACAAGTTGGAGCTCAACACTTTCTACCATATAACGCCTCAAACGGAGCCATCCCAATACTCGCATGCCAGCTGTTGTTATACGCGAACTCAACTAGGCTTAAGTAATCATCCCAATTACCCGACCATTCAAGTGCACAAGATCTCAACATGTCCTCCAACGTTTGAATAGTCCGTTTGGATTGCCCATCAGTTTACGGATGGAAAGAAGTACTAAAGTTGAGTCGAGTACCCCAAGCTCGTTGAAACCCTTTCCAGAACCGTGAAGTGAACCGTGGGTCCCGATCTGAAACAATAGACACTGGAGTACTATGAAGTCTAACAATCTCCTGCTGAAAGATTTGTGCCAACCTATCCACCGAGTATCCCTCATGGAAAGCCAAAAAGTGTGCCGATTTGGTCAGTCGGTCCACCACTACCCAAATGGCATCATTCTTCCTGAAAGTCTTCGGCAAACCAGTCACAAAATCCATCGTGATATCTTCCCACTTCCACACTGGAATGTCTAACTGTTGCAGCAAACCACTAGCTCGTTGATGTTCTATCTTCACTTACTGACAAGTGAGGCACTTCCCAACATGTTCAGCCACGTCTCGTTTCATCCCATTCCACCAAAAAATTTTCTTCAAATCCCTATACATCTTTGTAGACCCTGGATGAATAGAAAATGGCGAACTATGAGCCTCAGCCAACACCGCCTCCCGAATGATTGGATCCGACGGTACACATAACCGTTCACCTAACCAAATCACACCATGGTCATCAATACGAAACTCAGACTGCTTGCCCTCCTCTAGATTCTGCGTCATACTCCACAACTCCCCATCTTCTTTTTGAGCTTCTTTGACTCGCGAGATAAGAGAGGACTCCACTCTCATACCCGCCAAATGCCCATCTGAACCTCATACATACAACTCCAACTCGAGCCGCTCTATATCCGAAATAAGCTGAGGTTGTGTAATAAGGGCTGCTACACTCCCTGAACTCTTCCGGCTAAGAGCATCTGTAACCACGTTTTCCTTCCCCGGATGATACTGAATTCTCGCATCATAATCTTTTAGAAGCTCCAACCAACGCCTCTGTCTCATATTGAGCTCCTTCTGAGTGAAAATGTATTTAAGACTTTTGTGATCGGTGAAGATATCACAAGTCTCCCCATACAAATAATGCCTCCAAATCTTTAAGGCAAAGATCACCGCTGCCAACTCCAAATCATGTGTGGGGTAATTCACCTCATAAGGTTTAAGCTGCCTAGAAGCATAAGCAATCACCTTATCGTGTTGCATCAATACACACCCCAAACCCTTCTTAGAAGCATCACTATAAATCTGGTAGCCTCCTGTCCCCGAAGGCAATGCAAGTATAGGAGCTGTCACAAGTCGTTTCTTCAACTCCTCGAAACTCTTCTCACGCTCCTCATTCCACACAAACTTCGTGCCCTTTCTCATCAACTGGGTCAATGGTAAGGCAAGCAAAGAAAACCCTTCCACAAATCGCCTATAGTACCTTGCCAAACCCAAGAAACTCCTAATCTCCGTCACCGTAGTAGGTCTCGGCCATTTAGTGATAGCCTCAACCTTCGCAGGATCCACCTTAATGCCCTCAGCAGAAACAACGTGGCCCAAAAATGCAACCTGCTCCAACCAAAACTCGCATTTAGAGAATTTAGCATACAACTTCTCTTTCTGCAAAATCCCCAACACTGTGCGAAGATGCTCCTCATGCTCTTCCTTAGACTTGGAGTAAACCAAAATGTCATCAATAAAGACAATGACAAATTGGTCCAAGTACTCCCTGAACACCCGATTCATCAAATCCATAAACACCGCCGGAGCGTTAGTCACACCGAATGGCATCACCAGAAACTCGTAATGCCCATATCGAGTGCGAAAAGCCGTCTTAGGGATATCCTCATTGCTCACCCTCAACTGATGATAGCCCGACCTCAAGTCTATCTTCGAAAAATACTTTGCCCCCTGAAGTTGTTCAAACAAGTCATCAATCCTCGGTAATGGATACCGATTTCTGATGGTAATCTTGTTCAACTCCCTATAGTCTATACACAGCCTCATAGACCCATCTTTCTTCTTTACAAACAAGACCGGAGCACCCCACGGCGAAACACTCGGCCGAATCACACCACGATCTAACAGTTCCTGCAACTGCTCTTTCAACTCCTGCAACTCCAATGGTGCCATCCGATACGGTGCCTTAGAGATAGGCTCCGCACCAGGAACAAGCTCAATAGAAAATTCTACTTCCCGCTGTGGTGGCAACCCTGACAACTCCTTAGGAAACAAATCGAAAAAGTCACGAACAATCGGAACATTCTCAATACGAGACTCACCCTTAGAGGTATCTTTGACAAACGCCAAATACCCCTCACAACCCTTTGCCACTAACTTCCCAGCCTTCAAAGTTGAAATCAACTTCAACACCCTACTCGGTTGTGAACCTTGAAACACGAATTCTGGAGACTTCACATCTCCAAATATAACCTTCTTCGCCTGACAGTCGATAGTGGCCTGGTGCTTATCCAACCAGTCCATCCCAAGAATGACATCAAAATCGTGCATACACATCGAAAGAAGATTAGCCCTACGAATTTTATCCCCAAAACTGATCGGACACCCTCGATACAAATCAGAAATAACAACAGAAATCCCCATCGGGGTAGAAATAGACATAACAGAATCTAATAACTGAGATGGCACACCCAGGTGCCGAACAAAAGACTGAGAAACAACGGAATGAGTAGAACCCGTATCAAATAAAATAGAAGCCTCACGACTGCCAACTAAAAGAGTACCAGAAACAGTACCTGGCGCACCTGCCGCCTGATTATGTGTCAAGGCAAACACCCGACCACCCTGACGCTGACCTCCATTGCCACCATGATCACCGCCTCCACCATTACCACGTGGTCCAGTACAATCTCTAGCCATGTGACCCATCTGTCCACACAAGAAACATGCACCGGTAACTCTATGACACTGTCTCCCCGGATGATTAGCCCCACACATAGCACAAGGAACTATAGGAATAAGATTTGGGTTACCCCCACCAGCTGGTCCAGGATATCGACCCTGATTCTGTCCCTGCTGACGATTCTGCCCTTGCTGACGATTTTGTCCATACCAAGGTAGCTGAAGCTGACGATTCTGCCCTTGCTGAGGCATTTGCTGATTACCCCTGTTCTGATTCTGACCACGCCACTGCCCCTACTGAACACCACGATTTTTGTTCCACTGACCACCTTGATTTCTCCCCTGCTGGCCCGAAGCTTGACCCTGCTGGTCATCTCTGTCCCTCTTTCGACTCCCTTCTGGTTTGGAAGTCCGAAAGTCCTGTCGCTCCATCTCAATATTTTTGGCTGCATTTGCCACTGCTGACACGTCTGCAAAGTTGTTATTAATGAGATGCTGCTGATGCCTGTAATGGATCCTCCATTTAAACTTCTCTGCCTATTCTGCTGTAGTTCCTGCTGAGGTTCCCGCAAAGCCTGCCAACCTAGTGAACCTTGTCATGAAGTCCGTGATGGACTCATCATCTTTCTGCCGAATCGACAGATACTCTCTAGCATAGGCCTCTTTATCAGCAGCTGGGAAGTACTGCTGATAAAAGACCTCACAAAATTCTGCCCAATTAAGTGTCTCAGCATAATTTTCACCTTTTGTTGTTTTCATCGCTTTCCACCACCTCTGTGCATCCCCTTCCAGCTTGTAAGCAGCAAGCATCATTCTCTGATTATCTGAACACCCTAACACATCGAAAATCTTCTCTAAGTGAGCAATTCAATTCTCTGCATCAATTGGAGTTGGAGCTAAACTGAATGCATGTGGTTTCTGCTTCTGAAACCTCTCCAACCATACATACATCGGAACCACCTGCTGGAGACCATCTGTATTCCCTTCCTCAACATTTGCTTGCTGACCATTATTTTCCGAATTCCCTTGCTCAGAAATTTTTGGTGGCGGCTGCTGCATTGCCTGTACAACCTGTGCCACCAACTGAGGTAACGCCTGATTCACTGCCTGATTCACCAAGGTAGCCAATTGAGCATTAATATGATCATTAGGTTGCTCATTGGGCTGACCATCATCCCTTCCCCTATTGTTACCTCTCCTCCCAGCAACTCTAGCGGATCGACGAGCCATCTACGAACAGATCAACGAATATCAGCAAAAGAGATTAGAGACATATTTGACTATAGCTGAACAGAAAATCAAACAGAATAAAACCTAACCCAGAAGTGTACCCATAACTCACAGGTCAAACCTAAATAGGTTTTCTACAAGAAAGAACCTGGCTCTGATACCAACTCTGTAACACCCCCTTTCCAAAATAGAAAGAGAGGTTACTCAAAACACAACAAAACTAATGAATTTAATAGCAAGGCTCAAAGCCACAAAAGAATAGTCTTAATAACTGATAAATACCACAAGTCAACCATAATAAATCTCCAACTGTCTCAAACCACAATTTAAAATAATTATTACAATTCCAAGTAAACTGACACATCAAGTCTAAATAGAATATTTCTAAATCATTGGAATGAATGGAGCTATCATCACACTTGCCCTTGATTCCCCTGATTACCTGTCGAAAGAAAACACAGCATGAGCCAAATGGCCATTACGGATATAGAATACAAATAATGAACCGAAATAACTAAATCAATTAAATGAAAAGAGACGAAACGAACTGAAACGAAACGAACAAATCTAACACAACGAAATAATAGGCTGAATCAAATGGCTGGGTGTTATTTCATACCGAGCTCAGAATAAAATAGAAATATACATTGCCACACAGACAAGTCAAATAATGCCACATAGGCAAGTCAAACAATGCCACACAGGCAAGTTACACACATTGGACCGCGAATCCAATGCATGTAAAATCGGAAGGCGTGTTTGGCACAAACATCACCACTCCGCAGAACAGAACTGAACTGAAAACTAGGGTCGACCCATACGCCTCCCACAACAAAACACCAAATGGCCAACTCCCAACGGAGCACAAAACGGAGACGTCGTGGACTAATCACACCGCCACGGAAAGTGTCATGCCTCGGTGCCAAGAGGACATGCCTGTGGTACCCCCACAGGTGGTTATAGCTCAGGTATACCCTACGGTATTCTAACAAAATATAATGTCACAACACATGCGACACAACAAAGGGGTTCTAACATGTACATGTTAAACTGAAACAAAATATCAACACAAAGTCTCCAAATATATTAACATGTACTTTCTACTAGGATCGAAATAATTAAATAGACATGGTACACTAGTCTAAAGAGTACAAATAGGAGTTCTAGTAAAAAATGCCCAAACAGACTATCACAATAAATTGACAAGAAATAATTATGAGAGGTAATACTAAATTTCGAAACGAATAACGAAACAAATAAATCAAAAATAAAGAATCTCGCTGAAAGAGTACGGAATCCGTACCTGGATTAAGCAATGTAATACCCAAAGTTTATTAAAAACAAACTCGTTTAGACTCTCTCCGTTCAACCTAAATAATTTTAATAAAATTTTATTACAATTCAATCATTAATAATATAATACAATTAAATTTATTATTAAAAACTATTATACTTATGTCGAAATTAATTAATTCAAAATACTATATATAACTTCAATAAATATGTAAATTCCGTATATATAATTTCCTGGCCAAAACTCAATGTTGCAGTTGATGGATAAATCCAATCCTTAAATATATATATATATGTAATAATAATAATAACGTACCAATTGTTTGCAGCAACTAGCTAGGTAAATATATATATATATATATATATATATATATATATATATATATATATATATATATATATATATATATAATAATGCCTGTAACCAAACTCTATATGTATATCATATATATATAAACTGTCAGAAGCAGTAAAAGAATTTATAAAGTGCCAAAACTTGACTGCCATCACTATTCATCTCTATAAATCAAATCGCCAAGAACATTTTATAACCGAAAGCAGTAAAAGAAAAGAAAAAAAAAACAAACCTGATACAATTCTTTTTCTTTTTCTCCCTTCCGAAATAGTCAGTGGCTGCGCCCCTTTTTTTTCTCTTCAGTTTCAATTCGTGTGTTCATATGATTAGGTTTAGTACTTATTTATTTATTAGTTAATATATCTTATTTATTTTATTTTTAATAAGATTTATTATTACTCACATATAAATTAAATCCAATTAGTTTTTAAGGCCCAACTTTTACTAAATTAATTTATCCAACACTTATTAACTTATTAGCCCAAAATAAGTGACTAGTTTGACCAAAATAAAAGATAAAGTCCAATTAAAATATTTTAAAACAAAATAATATTAATTATTCAATATTTATTTATTTATTTTTACCGGGTATTACAAATTATGTATTCCAACGCTATGCAGAAAAAACCATCACATGCTATTATGATCATATCTAAATCTATAATTCATCTCTCTAATTCATATAGATTATCACATTAATTGTTAGCTAGGCAATTAAGCAATTTATCATAAATCATAATAGACAATCCAAGAATAATCACAATGATTAGTAGAGAAGCATACTAAAATAAATTATGCAATACGATCCATTGTAATCTTAAACAAAAGATTTAGTTCATAATTAATGAATTAAAACTAAGAATCCACAATTGAATAAACATTAAAAGACAAAAATAGAAGAAGAGAAAAAGATAGAATTTGTTGTATGCATATTTGATGCTCCCTCCTTGCTCCTACTTTGAATCTTCAATGGTCTCCAAGTTGCTTCAATCTCTAAATCTCACAAGAACTATAGTTTTGGTCCTAATCTACTCTAATCTAATCTAATGGAATCCTATCCTTGAATCCTTGCAATTCTCCTCCTTTTATATGCCTCATTATATGTCTTTTAGTTCTCGTGGAAGTCATTAAACAATCAGCTCGAACCAATCCTTGTTGAACTCAAATTTTGAAAACTGCTTTTTCTTCCCGATACCCCCGCCCCAGCTGGGGTTTTTGAACTGGACAAGCCCGCCCCGACAGGGGGTGATTCTGTAGCTGGCCTTGTACCCCCACCTCGATTGGGATTTCCTTTATAAATATACCCGCCCCAGCGGGGGGTATGTCTCTGTAGTTCAAAGTTTCCCTTTTGCATTCCATTTCTCGCTATAACGCCACAATTCTACCACCATGCCTTGTTTTGCACTCCTAAACATAAAACAAACATAAAACAAGTAAAAAAGACCTTAAATAGACAAGAACAACATAATTTAAGTTCAAATCAGAAGCCGACTCATAGGTATGAAACCCACTCGTCACATCCACATAGATTTCTATCTCTTTGTGCCTTAGATCGTGGAAAAGAGCCATCATGGCTTGCTGATAGGTTGCTCCGGCATTGATGAGGCCGAATAACAACCGTCTATAGCAAAAAGTTCTCCAAGGAGTGATGAATGCAGTTTTCTCATTATCCTCTTTAGCAACCATGATTTGATGGTACCCCGCAAAGCAATCAGCAAAGGAGTACATGTCATACTGAGATGTATTGTCAATGAGTATTTGGATGAATGGCACGGGAAAGCTATCTTTAAGACAAGCTTTGTTCAGATCCCTGTAGTCAATCCAAACTCGCACCTTCCCCCCAAGTTTAGGCACGGGGACTATTTTGGATAGCCACTCAGGGTATGTGTACACCATGATGATGCCGGCTTGAAATTATTTCACAATTTCTTCTTTAACTTTTAAACTCCACTCAAGTTTTAATCGCCCGAGTTTCTGCCTGACTGACTTGAATCCCTCTTTGATGGGGAGGCGATGAATGACAATGTCAGCGGACAAACTGACCATGTCTTCATGAGACCATGCAATCACATCCTGGAATTGGATCAATAGAGTAACCATGTTATTCCTTTGGTTTGGAGTAAGGTCCATACCAATCTGTATTTGTTTAGGATTTTCTGAGATTTCGAGGTAAAAAGAGGTGGTTTGATCAAGATTTGGCTTGGGTTTGCTTTTGACCCATTCTTTGATCTCCTAAGGTATCTCATAGTCCTCTTGTTCAATCTCCATCAAGTCTGAGTCCAACTTTACATCAAAGTTATAGTCCTTGTGAAGAATAGGCACCTCATCAGCAAGTTTAGGCACATCTACCATTAGAGTCCTGAAACAAAATGCTTTCACTTAATATATGAAACTGTTCAATCATACAAAGTGTTAGCATGAAATGACAAAAATAATAGTTAATACTGTACAACAAAAGTAAGCAGTTATTGCTATCTACAAGGCAGAGGGAGTTTTTTCCCTTTTTACCCTTGTCGGCAAATGCAAGGAGTGCTGCTCCAATTGCCAAAGGTGAAGTCCTGGTGGACATATGTGATAAAGGGGCTGTTGTCGTCCTCCTTCTCTTGAATGATGACCATGATTTCTGGACAATCATCATCTGGAATGTCTCATTCATACCCCCCGTATGAACTAGGATGCGCATGTTTGACAGATGTCTAGCAATCTCTTATTTATGCCTTTGGTTCCTTTCTTACATATTCGGGCCTGGAATCAGGACTTTCTTTCCCTTAATCGGTATCTACTTAGGAAACTGCATAGCTATCACATGGACAAGAACCTTTAATGAAGGCCATACAGGCTCAGGCTCTGTAGGTTTAGGCAATCGCCTTAAAGATGAAGGAACCTATTTGTGCTTGTGAGGGTTCCTGTGACTGGACCCAAGTGAATAGCCTAGTCCGGCTATCCCTGTCTGACTGGGAACTTGAATTGGGCATTTGATTCTCTGATGATCCTTTCCTAACCCTTGTCCAGGTTGAAAACCCAAGGATATCATCTCTTGACTTGTTGACATTACCTTAGCAGAAACTCTAGGTATCAGATGTGGCGCCCGAATGGGTTAATAGTGAGTGTTGCTGACCTCAATGGCCTCGAAGCTGACAGGCTCAACTTCTGCATTGAAAACTGATGAGTGGTATGCCACTTTGTACAGGACATTTTGGCTCAGCATTAACAGTGACCAGGCTATTGTTAATGATGTATTTGAGCTACTGATGGAGAGTGGATGAGACGGCTCTAGCAATATGAATCCACAGTTTTCCCAAAAGTAGGTTGTATCCGGTAGTGATCTTAAGCACATGAAAGGATACGAAGAATGTATGTGGACTAATCTCCACATGTAATTCAATCTCTCCTACAACATTTCGTCAGGATCCATCAAAAGCTTTATTAATTGTATGACTGCTTTGGATCCTGTTGAGATTGATGTTGATTTTCTCCAATGTGGCATAGGGGCAGATGTTTAAGGATGATCCTTCATCTATCAAAACTCCTTCTACCACATATCTAGAGGACATAACCGCTATGTGCAACGGTTTGCAATGACCCGTTCCTTCGGGAGGTATGTCATCATCGGTTAAGGATATCATATTACTGTTGAAGATGTGATCAACCAGATGATGGAATTTTTCAACATCCACTGTTTTTGGAAAGTGGGCTTCTTCTAATACTTTCAGTAAGACCTTTCGGTGATCCTCTGAAGAGAAAACCAAGTCCAGAATAGAAATCTATTGTGGAGCTTTTTTCAAGCTTATAACCACCTTAGCTTCATTGTGTCCCATAGTACGGAGGAATTGTTCAATCTTCTGCATGAGCACTTTCCCCTTAGATCTGATGATAGGTTTCATCACCCGATGAGGAAGATACAGTGGATTTTCTTTTGACACTGCAGCAATTATATTGGATGTGGAACCTTCAGCCTCTCCATAATTCCATCGAACTTTTTATAAGCTGATAATAGTAAACTGTGGCCTGAAAGGCAATATGATTGGCTTTGGTGCAGCCACTTTCAAAGGGTTTTCAACACCTTTGAGCTGAATTAGTTGAATTGTAAGTGGTGTGGCAGCCAAGTCTCCCTCAGAGGATATAACTGCTACGACTTCCTTCCATCGTGTAGGAAATGTGTCCCCACTCTCAAGTAATACATCATCATTGTCTGTCATTTGCATTTCACCGATGTCAATCATGTTCTGAATAATATGGCGGAGTGCCCAACATTCTTAAGTTCTATGACCGCAAGAGTGGGAGTGGTATTAACATACTCCATTAGCATCAAACCGCTTTAAGTGTAGGTTCACTGGAGGTAGCAGTGCTATGATTTTTCACTCATTAATCAACATCTATAATATCTCTTCCATCGGTTGGCCTAAATAGGTGAATTCCCTTTTGTTGGCAAAATCCCGACGGGCTTTAGCATTTGCTCATTTTGCAATCTTATCCCCCAGTGTTTCACTTTTATGGAATAAGTGGTGGAGTACTTGTAATAAGAGAAAGGAGACTAGCCTGCTCCTGATTGAATAATTGACATGTGACTTGGTGCTGATGAACCACCAATTCTACCAATTGATTGACTTGCTCTCCAAGAGCCTTCATTTCACGTTCCATTATAAACTGAAACTGTGCATAATTGTGACGCCACCCAAAATAGGTATACAACACCCATTCTGAGTCGCCAAATACATGGTACAAAAAGTAAACTACAACTTCAATAATACAATTGTCGTGCAAAATACGACAACACACACTGTGAGTTTAAATACAATTATTGTCTTCTAGACAATATCCACACTTAAATAAGTCCTCATTACAATTATTCAAACACTATTTTACAGAAATAGTGAGGACTGCTAAAACATCTTTCTAGAACCATCACTCCATACCCCGACTAGATCCTGCTATGTTCTCACCTCCTGAGAAGAAAAATGGAACAAAAAGGAAAAGGGTGACCTCAACTAGCCCAATAAAGAATATTATGTCTAAGATAATATACAACAAATTATTATTAGTTTTCAACAGGGAAAAATCTGATAAAATATAATAGACAATAAATTTTAGATCAACAACTGCAGCGGAAACATCAAACCATTAGAAGAGTCAAGTAGAGAATGAGTTCTACTATCTTCTAAGATTTAAAAGTCCATCATCAATATTTTATTCCTGTAACAACAATCAATAACCATCTTTAATCAAATATTCATCTTTGCACTACAGGCCAAAGATATTCATTTGTATCACTAGTCAGTCATGTTCATCTCAACACCTATTCATCTTTGCACTACGGGCCAAAGATATTCATCAGTTAATCATTCATCTTTGCACTACAGGCCAAAGATATTCAGTAATATCATCATTTAGGACTGAGGATGATGAAAAATATCTTAAAGAAAATGATCCCACTGAGACAGAAGGACAAATAGTAGGGATTCGGTGAATCAGAACATGGATACAATCAAAGTTAGTAACCATAATAGACATCTTGGACAAAAAGAAGAAAATTTCATTTTTCGGTGAATAGTGCCGTATTCGTGAATAGTGCTGTATACATGAATAGTAATCCCGACACAAAAAGTTCCAAATTTGATAAAAAAAAAACTCATATCAATATTTCAGCATAATGATATTGAAAAAATAATATCATTTAACAAGAAAATAATATCCCTTACCTCAAAATAACTTTACTTCTGACTGAATTTCGGGTATAGTGCTGACAGAAACTTGCATCGTATAGCAACACTCAAAGTATACTCACAAGAATACGCTCAATAATATAGAGAGAGAAAGAGAGAAAACTTGTTTCTAGTGTGATTTTTAATTCTAACTTAGCCCTCTATTTATAGGAAAATGCTAGAACGCCATAGGAGACTAAATAATAAAATAATATTATTATTAATCAAAATTTCCTACGCATGCTATATAGACCATGACCAGCCACCACCTTGGAAAACTTTCCAGCAGCCCATGTGTTTGAAAAACCAAAAGTGGGTCCCGCCCATAAATTTAACAAAAATCATTTTATTTTCCGAAACTTCAACAATTCATAGAAAATAACCCAGTTATCGGAAAAATACGAATTTTATGTCCATTCTACCTGAAATCGAATTCTCTACAACTTTGTAGCTTTGAGTTTTTCTAAATTCTAAACATAAAATATCTGAAATCCATAAACGGATGATTTTTAATACCTCTGCATCGATAAAATACTGATAAAACACCTCAGCATTAATTCTTTCATTTTTATCCACATAAAAATAAATATATACATCATTTATATCTACGTAAAATAAATATTTCCTTATCATTTAAATCAATAATTAATTATTCACAAATAATATTACAGAATCACAATTATGACAACCAGGCCGTTCTCAGGAAAGAGGGGGCTTTCCAATAAGGATTTCTCCTTACTGGCGCGCAATTAGGTGACCAAACCTCTCCTTAGACAGAACTTTCTAGACATTGCCAATAATGCTATCTAATAATATTATTTAAATAATATGAATTATTGATCTGATAATGGGAAATATTGTGCAGTGATGATTATTGAAACAACAATAATATAAAATATCAATGCAACAATTATTGAAGCAATAAAATAAAATATTGAACAGTAATTACTGTAACAATTATTGAGTAGTGCCTTCTTACGTAAGAATCAATAATTCAACAATACTATGCAAAACCGTGTGCTACTATGCAACCACGCATATTACTGTATTTTAACCACCGGGTATTCCAACAGTGTTAACGGTAACAACTACGCCGTTATTTATAAAAACTCAAACTTGTCATTTTCTTCATCCGACAATTATTCTGTTATGGGGCCCACAAATGACTGCGCCGTCGTACGAATATTCCCCGACAACAAGAATATTCCACAACCAAACGAATATTCCCAAACAACAATGATTATTTTATAACCACTTACTTATTTTGCAAATTTCACCCATAACCAGAGAATTATATCAAATTAATACCTTATTATTTTAGAATAATGAATAGAGAAAAATTTACTTTTATTTATAATAAGTTGGGGTCTTACAATAATCCCATCTGTCAGCATTATCCTTGCTGGTTTGGGATGATCCACCCACACACTTGAGGTACTTGGAGGTCTCTCCATTGCCCCTGTTGATCATATTAACCTCCTCTTCCTTGTGTTAAGGAAGATGGTTTTCTTGAACATAGGGTTGGTCGAGTTTGGTCACCACGATCTCACCATTATCAATTAAATCCTGGACCTTATGCTTAAGGGCCCAAAAATCATGCATGCCATGGCCTGGAGCTGCAGTATGGTAAGCACATGTCTTGCTTGCATTAAAACCTTTTACACTCGGGTTGGCTGGTGGAAGAAGATGAGTAATTTTTTTCTGAGCTGTCAGAAGTTTGAGAATGTTCTCCACTTTTTGGCAATTGAGGGTTTAAAGACTGTGCTTGGAATGTGGAATAGTTTCTCCTCTGAATAGGCATGTTTTGATTACCTTTTTATCCTTGTAGTATCAAGGAAACATCCTCTTCTTTCTTCTTATGGACCCTCCGGGGGTTATTTCCATAACTTCCAGACTAGATGTGCTTAGCTACAGCTTTTAGAGCGACAAGGTCTTGAATCTTCCCTGATTTCAATCCCAATTCAATCATTTCTTTGTGTTTGATAATTTTAGAGAATGGTTTGCCAATGTCAGCTAAGACCCTTTCATAAAAGGGAGCTTCTTGAATGTCTATGAAGGTCATCACCATTTCAGGCTCGGTCATAGATGGAATAACTTGAGCAACTAGACGCCTCCATCTTTGGGCATACTCTCTGAATGACTCATTAACTTATTTCTTGACCTTGGTAATTTGGTACCGGTATGGAGCCATCTAAGTTTGGAAACTGTATTGACTGAGGAAAGCATGGGCTAGCTCCTCCCAGCTATGAATCTTGGATTTGTCTAATCTGGTGTACCATGCTCTGGCTTCTCCAGTCAAACTTTTATGAAATACCTGCATTCTAAGATTTTCATCCTCGGCATAAGATCTGAGCTCTCCAATGAATACCTTTAAGTGAGTGTAAGGATCTCCAAATATATCATATTTCTCAAAATCGGGAGTCTTGAAGTTTTTCTGGATAATGATCCCCGGGGAAGATACAAAGGTCTGAATATGAAACACTCCCGTGTGCTCTAATCCCTTTGATGGACTGAATGGTCTCTTCCATTTGTAGAACTTTCTTCTGAATATCACCGGTGTCTGGATCTTCTTTAAGATGGGTGATTTCAGGAGTTTTGTTGGTTTTATCAGACTGAGACTCAGGTGTTGGAACTTCTTTGTTCGGACCTTGGGTTCCTCCATGTGTAGAGGATTCTGTGTTGATGGGCATTTGTGGACCCTAAGTGGACTTGTGTAGTTCTTTGAGCAGAACAACCAACTCTGTAATTTGGTTGCTTAATCCTTTGAACTCCTCGCGAGACACAGAAGTAGGATTAGACTGGCCAGATGTAGCCATGCTTTGCTGTAGGTTTATTGCCTTCTTGGACTTTGTACGGGTAACGGGACCAATCGTTTTCCCTACAAAAAGACTTATGTAGTTTAGTCTTGTGGGAATGTAAGAAATGTTACATGGTATGTAATGTGTCCATTTTTAGGAGTATTATCCTACAAAACGGATGTCAGTTGTTTTAATGACAGTATAGCATGACAAGTTTTGATATATAAAAAGGGAATGCATGTACATGTATTCCTTTATATTTGCCATTACATTGAGATTGATGTGGAAATAAAATTACTGTAACGCCCCCAAATCCAGGTTCCTTCAAACCTTAGATTCGGTCCGCCACGATACTACTATTGTCAACTATTTATATTTTTCATTCATAACTTAATGAATATAACTTTACTTATTTCAATTTAGAATATAAATTCATTCCATTTACAGGATCTGCACAATGACCCCCAAACTTTTATAAGTTCTAATCTTGGTCATTTACTATTCCTGTATCACATCATATTCGATATTATAAAAACGCAGAATAATTTAACCTTTTTCAATCTGTGACAACCTGAGATTTTTGAATATTTTTAAAATTTTAATTAATTGATTTAAGGTTCAAAATTAGAACCTAGACTGAAAATAAGTGTATGCGTTTAATATTTTTAAGAACGAATTTTGAGGATTTCAAAAATCTGTAAAGGATTTAAGTGAATTATTCAGGATTAAGTAATACGTGAATATGTTTTGTGTATATGTGTATAATATGTGGTTAAGGGTCAAGGGTTGACCAGATAAACGATATCTGTAACAAACCCTAATCGTATATTAAGAACGCCAACGTTCGGTTAGAAAACCCCAGTGTTTAATAAGAAATCCTAAAACCGGTTCTGAAAACCCTAATTTCAGTTCCGGCAATCTAAAACCCTAATTCGGTGCATGAAACCCTAATCTGAGAATTTAAATGATTATTATATTGCATAAGTGTTATTTATTTTAATATTAATTAGGGAAAAAACTTAATTATTAGCAAATCCTAATTTCACATTTTTGAAAACCCTAATTTCTGGGTTAGAAACCCTAATTTTATAATTCGGGAAAAACTAAGTGTTAATTTAGTGATTTAATGTTAATTTGGAAATATTAATCCTAATTTTATAGTTGTAAGTAATTAGAAAACCCTAATCTAATTAGGAAAATTTAATTTCTATTTTTAAAAAATTAATTTTTCTATTAGGAACTCTAATTTTGAGTTGTAAACCCTAATCCGTGATATTAACCCTAATTGCGTAGTTAACAATTATAATTAGAAAATACTAATCCTAATTAGCAAGATTTAATTAGTGATTAAGAAATTTTAATATAATTAGAAAATTCTAATTATAATTAAGAAATATTAAATTTTCTATTTTTAAAAACCTAAATTAGAAAATTTAGAAAAATAAAATTTAAACCCTAAGGGTTCCAAACCCTAAAACCTAATGTCTAAACCCTAAATCCTAAGGGTTTGCATCAAATGACAAAAATAGAATTAAAATGGTATTGAAATGACTATAATACCCTTTTGTCACATTTTCTAATAGGTTGAGTGTAGATCTTGCCAAATGAGAGTTGGTGACCAACTCTAAGATTTTCTTGTGCCATATATCTATCATACCAGCAGCCATATCAACCTATTTCATTGAATCATTTGTCAAAAAAAAAATTATAAGTAAAGTTACTTACTTTACTTTCTAAAGTTAGCCAAGACCTTCTCTCTCTAGTTCTTCGAAATTTAGAGTGAGAGAGTGAGAAATGATAATTCAATTTCAGTTCATAACTTTCCTAGATCAGAATCAAAGATCAGATTCAAGATCAAGTGTTAGAAAGGTATAAAAGCCCTAAACTTTCAAATGCTATGATCTTATGCTAGACGAAGTTATTTATTGTTTAGAAATGTGTTATAAGGTGTCATTTAGTGATCTGGGTTGTTAAATCCCAGATCCATAACATCAAAGTGCTCGAATCTAGCATTTTTGGAAATCTGGAAAAATTTTATATTTGGTGTCTGACAGTCAAATGTCAGGGCTTTAATTCTTTTTCTGTTATTTGTTTTTGTTGTTTTAAAAGTCGTAAACTGTAGTTTGTCATATGGTCTTTCATCTGTAAGTGGTAGTATGTCCATTGAGTGTCTAGATTGTGAGATATAACCGGTCAAAACTCGTTGACCGGGCATGACCGGGCCTAATCTGGGTAACCCAAAAAGGCCATGAATAGCGTCTGACAGGTTTTGTAACGTCCAGATCTATCAACTTGTTTGTTGTTGGTTGATGTTATTGTATAAATGTTGTAGCCTGACATATGTAATTTAAATTTATGGCTTTAGATCGTTTATATAATGAACAGAATTAATGTAGTGGCTGGTCAAACTATACCCTATGATCACGGGAGCACTTTTTCTGGAATTTCCAGAAAGTGTATGAACAACTTTTCTGACCTTGTTTGACCGAGCTAGATCCGATTATTGTTTTGTTGTTATGATGATCTAATGATATATGCATGTACCCTGATGTCTCGTCTACAGGTATCAACCTTTGTATAACACATACCAAGCCCATAATGCTAACCATGATGATCTAAACCTAGTACCCTCATCTATTCTTCATTTTCTGGAAACCCAGAAAATGAAGAACAGCGTTGTCAGATATTTTGGAGACCTATATCTCTTTAATCTGGTGTTTGTTTAGCCATGAACTTGATATATTGTTGTTGTATGGCATGAGTGCTACAACTGTAACATGAATTTAAACCCAGACCGAAATTAGAACGTAGATTAAAAATCGGTCAAACCTAGTACCTTGTAACTGGCTATGAGTTTCTAGGTTTGCTCAAGAACAGCTGAAGAACACTTTTAGCGACGGATGTGTCGCCTAAAGCCACTATAGCGACACTTATTTTCAGAAAATAGGTTATTTTATTAAATAAATTGAAATAAATAGTTTTTAATTATTAAAATTACATAATAAATTGTGAAAAATTATTTTGAAGACTGAAAATAGTTTTTAATTATTTTGAGTATATTTCATAAATATTTAATATTTTTAGAATATAAAAGGTATTTAATTTATTTAATTATAATATTAAATAAATTATTTAAAAATAGTTTTAATTCATGAAAAATAATATTATGGTGTAAGAAAATATTTTAAGTTATTTTTAGTGACTTTTAATATTTTGTGACGAAATTTATTAATTAATCAATATTAATGATAACTAGTTTATTTAATGAATATATTAAATAAATTATGGAAAAATAGAATTAATGATTTATAAATCATATAAAAATGATTTAAGTGTTAGAAAAATATTTGAAGTTATAAAATATAACTTTTGATATTTTTTCATAAAAATATTAATATTTTAATATTAAAAGCAATTATCGGAGAATGGATTTAAGTGTTTAAAAATTATATAAATATGATTTTAAGGTATTAAAAATACTTTGTAATATTAGAAATATATTATAATATTATGACATGTATTTCATTGATATTTGATAATAAATAAATATTAATGATAATGGAATTATGTGGTATTTGATTCATTTAAATACAAGTTTAATGATTGAAAAAAATTAATAAATGATAATAATTATGTGAAAATTATTATGAGACTTAGAAAAATGTTTTGACTGATATTAAAAGTATCTGAGATAATTGTTAAGTGTTAGGCAGAGTTTAATTGAACTTAGACTCAATAAAGGTCCGACTAGAACGTCGGGATGTCAGTTTTGTGTCAGGTTCAACTCAGACTGCAAAAGTTTGACTTGATACCGAGTCTTATGTGTATTATAGACTGACATGGATAAGTGTTATGTGTTATGTGTTTAGGTTATCCTATGTTTATATATATAGTAGTATTATATTGTGATGATATTATTCTAACTTAGCAATCGATATTATTTATATATTAGGTTCAAACAAAGCGTTATAAATTGCGTAGCGGTAATCAACGGTTCAGACAAGTTTGTTTTTACTTAACTCTAATAAGAATGGTTTCATTCGGATAAGCTCATGGTTAATCATTGCTGAATGCCATGTATAATTGTACTCTGTACATATTGCATGTATAAGTCAGGTATGAAAGGCTGATCACCTTCATTACCAGTTGGTTCAGATATATTTGTTCATATATAATACTTGTTCAGTCATAAATTTGTTCCTGCTAGTTCATAATTATATTGTTGAATTATAACCAGCTTATTATTCAGACTCTTTCAATCATGATATATCGTTATATTATTGAATTTAAACTTGCTGGGCAATCCTTATGCTCACCCTTGCTATATCATGATAAAACATTGCATATTAAGGCGAATACGTCGGATACAAGGAAAGGGTCAAGACAGTTCCAGCGTTAGGATATGTGTGCAGCTAAATTATATAAGTGTTGTATTTTAAGGTTATGTGTTAAGTAAGTTATGCAATATGTATTAAGTTAAGGTTACTCGACCCTGGGGAATAGTGTGTAAGTTTAATGTATAAACAATTTATGTTTATATCTTCCGCAAATATAGTAATAGTGATAGAATGATCGAACCGAATCCGAGGTGATTTAGGACCTGGATTTGGGGCCCTCAAAGTTGGTATCAGAGCTGTAGGTTATGAACCTTAGGTAAGAATACTTGAGATTAATAACCGCAGTGATTAGGTTAAGATCTAACTCACATAGAGTTAGTTGGTCGGTAAGATTCAAAGACGAATCTCGGCGAGTTATAAGATACAGAGTTCCCTAACTCTGATAATAAAGTTGAACAATAATGGTGAATAGATAGAGTCTAAAAGACTAAAAGTACAGTGATAGAAGATCGTAAAATAAAACGATCAAGACATAGAAATGAATCGTAATATATACGATGTGATCACCCCGTGATCTGATAAGGTGATAACAGGAGGAAGAGTCAATCTAATGATTGAAAAGTTACAGCAAAGTTTCCTGTGTGGCAGTTGTACTATGAAAACTCATAAAAGAGTTATGAATTATGAATACGGATTAAATGAAATTCGCATTGAGAAGGGTGTTAGTGTTAGGTGGGGAATTCAATTGAGGACTCGTGTCAGCAGCTGAGTTGTATGATTCTTCGTATGGGAGCTGAATTGTACTTGGTGTAATAACTACTTAGTTTCTGACGATGACAATCATTGAAATGTTGTGTCGCGCTATTTGCTATATGCATGTTAAGAGGGTGATTCCTTTCTCATGTGTATAACAGATAGATAGGTCATAGGTAGAGGATATAAGGTTAAGTACGAGTTCTTAAAACTCATACTTATGTGACATTCTTGACTCATAGTTATATGAAATGTTTATGAACCCCTCAGTGAACGGACGCCAAAGGTCAGACTAGGACAAGTTCTTAAACTCATATGATTGTGGCAAGTAAATGAACTCATAAGTGTGGTATGACGAACTGGGTATAGTTGTGTGTAAACAGAATATTGAGGATAATAGGAATAGATAGATTATTAAGCAAATGATTACTAGTGAAGAAATAAGTTTTCCAAAACTCCTAGCTATTCTAGACTTCGAAATTTTGACATCAAGCTAAATACGCACTATGTGCCTTTAAAATAAAATATGTAGACTCGTAATCATTTTTGAAACGGTTTAAAGTATAGTCTATGCTACTTATTTCAGCTAGACGCAAACGATTTGAAATATCAAAATATGTTTTAATTATCACTCATGTACCATGTAACCTGGTGCAGAGATGATAAAAATTTGATGGAGTTGTAAATACAGGAATACTTAGTGTGAATTTGATCTAAAATCGTTGTTCCACTATTGTGTGATGTGTTACGACAAAGTCATACAATGACGGCATCCTCAAATGGACTGTTAATACAGTACGGCGTCATGACGTCATTCTCGAAAATATTTTCAAAAAAAAAATTTAGATTTGCCAACGGGGTTTGGTTACACTTAAATAATTCGATTGAATTGAATTATTGATATGAGTCTATGCTATTCAATTCAGCTAGACTAATGTTATGAAAACTCTAAAGTGTTCATTGAAAGAACTTTCCCGAACCAATTTGCTTTGGTACGGAATCCTATGATAAGACTGAGGTGAACTAAGTTGTTTGGATAAATAATCTAATCTAGTAGCGTAAATATTCGCTATACATAATTAATACGTTATGCATGACGTAAGAGTACAATAGGTTGATCATCTAAAGTACTAACAACGATAGTTTACCTTCTTTGTGATTGTAAACATACCAAGTAATGTATTATTTTGCGGTATGATCAATACCGTTAAAACTATGTGTTCATGGTCTATATGACCCCTCAGTACAATTTAAAAACTTTTACTCTTGTGAGTGGTGTATTGGGTAGTATGAGATACTGTATATGTATGGTGTATGGTGTATGGAGTAAGGTGTAAGGTGTAAGGTAAATTTCGGGGACAAAATTTTTAGAAGAAGGGGTGAATGTGACAACCCGAGAATTTTGAATATTTTTAAAATTTTAATTAATTGATTTAAGGCTCAAAATTAGAACCTAGACAGAAAATAAGTGTACGCGTTTAATATGTTTAAGAACAAATTTTGAGGATTTCAAAACTCTGTAAAGGATTTAAGTGAATTATTCAGGATTAAGTAATATGTGAATATGTTTTGTGTATATGTGTACAATATGTGGTTAAGGCTCAAGGGTTGACCAGATAAACGATATCTGTAACAAACCCTAATCATATATTAAGAACGTCAACGTTCGGTTAGAAAACTCTAGTGTTTAATAAGAAACCCTAAAACCAGTTCTAGAAACCCTAATTTCAGTTTCGGGAATCCAAAATCCTAATTCGGTGCATGAAACCCTAATCTGGGAATTTGAATGATTATTATATTGCATAAGTGTTATTTATTATAATATTAATTAGGGAAAAACTTATTTATTAACAAACCCTAATTTCACATTTTTGAAAACCCTAATTTCTGGGTCAGAAAACCCTATTTTTATAATTCAGAAAAAATTAAGTGTTAATTTAGTGATTTAATGTTAATTAGGAAATATTAATCCTAATTTTATAGTTGTAAGTAATTAGAAAACCCTAATCTAATTACGAAAATTTAATTTTTATTTTAAAAAAATTAATTTTTCTATTAGGAACTCCAATTTTGGGTTGTAAACCCTAATCCGTGATATTGACCCTAATTGTGTAGTTAGCAATTATAATTGGGAAATACTAATCCTAATTAGCAAGATTTAATTAGTGATTAAGAAATTTTAATATAATTATAAAATTCTAATTATAATTAAGAAATATTAAATTTTTTATTTTTGAAAACCTAAATTGGAAAATTTAGAAAATTAAATTGCAAATCCTAAGGGTTCCAAACCCTAAACCCTAATGTCTAAACCCTAAACCCTAAGGGTTTGCATCAAATGACAAAACTAGAATTAAAATGGTATGGAAATGACTATAATACCCTTTTGTCACATTTTCTAATAGGTTGATTGTAGATCTTGCCAAATGAGAGTTGGTGACCAACTCTAAGATTTTCTTGTGCCATATATCTATCATACCAGCAGCAATATCAACCTATTTCATTGAATCATTCGTCAAAAAAAATTATAAGTAAAGTTACTTACTTTACTTTCTAAAGTTAGCCAAGACCTTCTCTCTCTAGTTCTTCGAAATTTAGAGTGAGAGAGTGAGAAATGATAATCCAATTTCAGTTCATAACTTTCCTAGATCAGAATCAAAGATCAGATTCAAGATCAAGTGTTAGAAAGGTATAAAAGCCCTAAACTTTCAAATCCTATGATCTTATGTTAGATGAAGTTATTTGTTGTTTAGAAATGTGTTATAAGGTGTCATTTAGTGATCTAAGTTGTTAAATCCCAGAGCCATAACATCAAAGTGCTCGAATCTAGCATTTTTGAAAATCTAGAAAAATTTTACATTTGGTGTCTGACAGTCAAATGTCAGGGCTTTAATTCTTTTTCTGTTATTTATTTTTGTTGTTTTAAAAGTCCTAATCTGTAGTTTGTCATATGGTCTTTCATCTGTAAGTGGTAGTATGTCCATTGAGTGTCTAGATTGTGAGATATAACCGGTCAGAACCCGTTGACCGGGCATGATCGGGCCTAATCTGGGTAACCCAAAAAGGCCATGAATAGTGTCTGACAGGTTTTGTAACGTCCATATCTATCAACTTGTTTGTTGTTGGTTGATGTTATTGTATAAATATTGTAGCCTGACATATGTAATTTACATTTATGGCTTTAGATCGTTTATATAATGAACAAAATTAATGTAGTGGCTGGTCAAACTATACCCTATGATCACGGAAGCACTTTTTCTGGAATTTCCAGAAAGTGTATGAACAACTTTTCTGACCTTGTTTGACCGAGCTAGATCCGATTATTGTTTTGTTGTTATGATGATATAATGATATATACATGTACCCTGATGTCTCGTCTACAGGTATCAACCTTTGTATAACACATACCAAGCCCATAATGCAAACCATAATGATCTAAACCTAGTACCCTCATCTGTTCTTCATTTTCTGGAAACCCAGAAAATGAAGAACATCATTGTCAGATATTTTGGAGAGCTATATCTCTTTAATCTGATGTTGTTTAGCCATGAACTTGATATTGTTGTAGTATGGCATGAGTACTACAACCGTAACATGAATTTAAACCTAGACCGAAATTAGAACGTAGATTAAAAATCGGTCAAACCTAGTACCGTGTAACTGCCTATGAGTTTCTGGGTTTGCTCAAGAACAGCTGAAGAACACTTTTAATGACGGATGTGTCGCCTAAAGCCCCTATAGCGACACTTATTTTCGAAAAATAGGTTATTTTATTATATAAATTGAAATAAATAGTTTTTAATTATTAAAATTACATAATAAATTCCGAAAAATTATTTTGAAGTCTGATAAATAGTTTTTAATTATTTTGAGTATATTTCATAAATATTTAATATTTTTAGAATATAAAAGGTATTTAATTTATTTAATTATAATATTAAATAAATTATTTAAAAATGGTTTTAATTCATGAAAAATAATATTATGGTATAAGAAAATATTTTAAGTTATTTTTAATGACTTTTAATATTTTGTGATGAAATTCATTAATTAATCAATATTAATGATAATTAGTTTATTTAATGAATATATTAAATAAATTATGAAAAATAGAATTAATGATTTATAAATCATATAAAAATGATTTAAGTGTTAGAAAAATATTTTAAGTTATAAAATATAACTTTTGATATTTTGTCATAAAAATATTAATATTTTAATATTAAAAGCAATTATCGGAGAATGGCTTTAAGTGTTTAAAAATCATATAAATATGGTTTTAAGGTATTAAAAATACTTTGTAATATTATAAATATATTATAATATTATGACATGTATTTCATTAATATTTAATAATAAATAAATATTAAAGATAATAAAATTATGTGGTATTTAATTCATTTAAATACAAGTTTAATGATTGAAAAAAATTAATAAATGATAATAATTTTGTGAAAATTATTATGAGATTTTGAAAAATGTTTTGACTGATATTAAAAGTATCTGAGATAATTGTTAAGTGTTAGGCAGAGTTTAATTGAACTTAGACTCAATAAAGGTCCGACTAGAACGTCCGGATGTCAGTTTTGTGTTAGGTTCAACTCAGACTGCAAAAGTTTGACTTGATACCGAGTCTTATGTGTATTATAGGCTGACAGGGATAAGTGTTATGTGTTATGTGTTTAGGTTATTCTATGTTTATATATATAGTAGTATTATATTGTGATGATATTATTCTAACTTAGCAATCGATATTATTTATATATTAGGTTCAAACAAAGCGTTATAAATTGCGTAGCGGTAATCAACGGTTTAGGCAAGTTTGTTTTTACTTAACTCTAATAAGAGTGGTTTCATTCGGATAAGCTCATGGTTAATCATTGCTGATTGCCATGTATAATTGTACTCTGTACATATTGCATTTATAAACCAGGTATGAAAGGCTGATCACCTTTATTACCAGTTGGTTTAGATATATTTGTTCATATATAATACTTGTTCAGTCATAAATTTGTTCCTGCTAGTTCACAATTATATTGTTAAATTATAGCCAGCTTATTATTCAGACTCTTTTAATCATGATATATCGTTATATTATTGAATTTAAACTTGATGAGCAATCCTTATGCTCACCCTTGCTATATCATGATAAAACATTACAGATTAAGGCGAATACGTCGGATACAAGGAAAGGTTCAAGACAGTTCCAGCGTTAGGATATGTGTGCAGCTAAATTGTATAAGTGTTGTATTTTAAGGTTATGTGTTAAGTAAGTTATGTAATGTGTATTAAGTTAAGGTTACTCGACCTTGGGGAATAGTGTGTAAGTTTAATGTATAAACAATTTATGTTTATATCTTCCGTAAATATAGTAATAGTGATAGAATGATCGAACCAGATCCGAGGTGATTTAGGACATGGATTCGGGGCCCTTACACAATCTCCTTTGAATAAAATCTTTTATTGATTTCATAACTTTGAACCAATTACAATTCATGAATCAACTATATAATATGATTCAGTCTATTGGAATTACTGTATAAGATTTACATCTCAATTTAGATTTCTCTATGTATCACATAGTATAACTTAACATGTATTACACGTTGTAACTACTATCATGCACATCTACTAGAACATAATCATAGTTCAAGAGCATCTATTTAAACAAATGAATCAATCTCCTTTGATTCTATTGATCTTTTTCAATCAAGTAGCAAGTAATCTTTACCGTGAGTCCTTAACCTGCAATAGTTGTTATTTGCAAAGGTGAGCTCGACAGCCCAGTAATTCTAACAGTTCTCATGCAGCACATAGCATATAATAGCATATTCAGTTCATGCATTCAGAATCAATTAATCTTTACTACGCATGTTATTTCACATATAATAGGCATAAAGAATTATATCACAAACATATCATCAAATATCAACTTTCACATTTCATACATATCTCATATGCATTTCATATATATACATCAATATTTGCATAGCATAATATAGCTCAACTAACAGTTATCAAATTCATATATCAAATAGGAACTGAAAGACTTGCCTAATTCATAGTTTATTAACTACGACTTAACTGCTTAAAGCTTATCTGCACTTCGTGTATTCCTACACAGTTATATAATCATGGATTCATAACCATTAGTAACATATTTTGTAGCATCCCCAAATTCGGGTACTTTTTTACCACGAATCTGGTATACTAAATCCATAATTATTGCGAAAGATATAAACATAAATTGTTTATACATTAAACTTTTACAACATAAATCCCAAGGTCTACAACCTTAACTTAATACATACATTCAATATCTTAAAGGGTTACAATATCATTTGTATCAAAAAATTTAATAGTTCTAACTGCATCAAAAATTAATCTTGCACTTTGTTTTTGCTTCTATCTTTACTCAAGTTCATCTTAATCTGAAATTTTTTATCATGATATAGCAAGGGTGAGCATCAAATTTGCCCAGCAAGTTAAATTTATTTGAGGATATATCATGATTGAAAGAATATGAATAAAAGGTTAGCTACGTCCAACAATATAATTATGAACTAGCAGGAATTAAATTTCATAATTGAATGATCAGGATGACATGAATAAATGTCAATAATGAATATGAATAATTCAACTGGAGCAGATGGTAATGAAGGTGATCAACCTTTCATACCTGATGAACATATGTAACATGCACTAAGTGCGAATCAATAATCAGTATAGATGTGAATAATCCACAATAATTATTCACTAATATGCTTTGAAATATAACTCGAGTTTGAGTTAAGGAAACCTGCCTGCATAGTCGATTATCGCTACGCAATTTAATTTATTCTCTTTATTGAAAAGACCTATCAGGTATAAGATTGATCTTTCAATTAGCATATCATACTTTATTTCATTATACTATCTAACACTTAATCACATAGTCAAATATTAGATAATCTTAACACCATATTCATTTACTTACTTATAATCTCATCATCTTATATTAACTTGTCTAACATTCACTCCCAAAGTTAAGCATTAGACATTACACCTTAGTCTGAGTATTGTCATTATACTTTGATAATCTTTTCATTATGTCATAACTTATACTCATAAGTTATCCCTTTAGATGCTATCTTAGTAAGCGAGATAACCTTTCAGTAAACTGAAATATCATTTCAGTAAAATGAATTACATTTCAGCATCCTGAAATCACTATTTCAGCAAACCAAAATCAGATTAGCATATTATTTTCAATTTCAGCAACCTGAATTCACTATTCTTTTGCACGGAAATAACAAATCAACTTATTATTTTTCTATCTTTTGGCCAATCATATACACATGTATTCCATACACAAAAAGTATTTTTCCGTAATTTTTCAACTCCCTTAAGTATTTTTTTAAAAATCAATTTCTAGTTAATTTTTTAAGAAATTAGCTACCTCGTGCTTAACTCCAGAAATTCCCATCTCTTGACATAATGTTGTACATGTTAACGTGACCCTCCAGTTAAAATTTCGTAACCATCGGAGTTATAGAACTCCGGTTATAGTGATTTTCGTCAGAAAATTACAGAAATTGAAGTGGTCATAACTTGCTCAATTTAAGTCATAATGAGCTCATTTTTGGACACAACCTACTTTATCCCATATATTTTCATGTCCCAAAAGCGGAATTTTTCTACCAAATTAAGTAGCCGAAATTGCCCTTTTAAAATTTTTAGCAGAAGCGTTTTGACGTTTCGCAGTTTTGGCGTCCTTTGCTAAAAATAGTCCATACGGAAATCTATAACTCATTTTTCAGTGATTCCACTTGTAGATGTTAGAAAACTTATAGATCTAACTCTAGGATTTGACCACACTAAAAAATTCGAAATACAATAGGAGATATGGTCGTTTGAATTTCATGCTTCGTTTTCACAAAAATCTAACTTTTAACTCTTTGAGAGTTCTAAGAAAACTTTCATGTCCTCACATAATAACCAACATTACTCATCATAATACCTACTAATACTTCATATACCCATGATTCTACCATAATACATGATCTATTTCATCAAACAATCATCAAACACAAGATTAACACAATCGAGGCTAAGAAAAATTAGAGTTTTCCACCCTTTGAAAAACTAGTTTTCATTTCATACTTTAGATCTAACTTTTAACACACAAGATGGATAGATCCACACATAACACACTCTAGATCATGTAGATCTAGAGTTTTGAAGTTTGAAATTATCAATCCAAGTTTTCATTTAAATAACTAAGAATAACTTAGAAAAAAGGTGATTTATACCTTGATATCTAGCTAGCTTTTCTTAATCCATCAAAGTAGATGATGATCTTGTTTAGCTTGAAGATCAAAACCTCTCTCTCTCACCTCTTGGAGCTGCCGAAAATTACCTCTCTTCTTTCTCTCTCTATTTGGTTTTCTTTGAGTTAGCTAATAAGAGATGAGAGAGAAATGGAATGGGTTTTGTGGGTTTAGTAATTAATTGTATAGATATAATTGTATATCTAATATTAATCTCCCAACAACTCACTCTTGTTTTCTCTTTCTTAATCATTACAAGGTTGCTTGCACACTTAATAAAACATTGTGGCTAAAGGAGGAAATGACACATGGAAGAGTAGATAACCCACTAAAGTAAATAATCATCACATTCATCTCCCCTTCTCTCCTCTCTTGTTTGGGCCGGCCATGTGGCCTTAGTTTGTCCAATTTTTGGCTTTCCTTTTATGCTTTAATTGATTTACTAAATGTCCAAAAAAAATCCCTCTTTCATTGGGCTAAGTTTTGGGCTCCCAATTAATTCTTTTGGACTTCTAAATTAAAATGTTTAGCTACAACAATTAACATCTTCCAACACTTCTAATATTACCATTCACTAATTATTTAATTAGGGTTTTTATTTCCTCAATTATAACATAAATCTTTACTCATGCATATTTATTTCCTTAACCAAATTAGAGTTGCTATAATTAGGTTATAAAAGTTATTAGTTGAGATATATAAATTAAATCTCTTAGAATTAGTATGTGTTTTATATACTAACATTCTCACCTACTATAACCTCTTAGGTTATTTACTTAACACACCTAATATATATATTAGGTTACATAACTTAATTCTTAATTCACTTACTCACGTATTCATACAAAATAATATAGTCCACAGCTCTTAGATTAGGTCACTAGTATATATTTAAAATACTAGAACCATATACATATAATCTTCTGAACTCATACACTAAACATATACCTCATTATCAGACTATCACTTATAGTCTATTAAATCATTCAAGTTCTTCTCCAAAAATTTTGAAATCCTTAAAATTCCTTTACAGAAATATCAAATCAATACACTTATTTTATGTCTAGGTTCATCTTATAACCTTTATTCAATCTTTTAAGATTTTATAAAATTGTCCAAATTTTCGGGTTGTCACATTCACCCATTCTTCTAAGAATTTCGTCCTCGAAATTTCAGTTTACTAATCACCACTCCTTTTATTCATCACAACTAGGCTGTCTTACTAACCTTTAATTGATTTCATGCTCAATTTAATGAGTACATCTTGCTTCCTACTACGAGGAGCTCTGCTACTATCACATTATTCCATAACTTTAATCTAAGGAGTTAAAACTTTTCAAATCATGCTGAGGGGTCATATAGACCATGAACACGTAGTTTTAACGATATTTATATTGCAAAACAGTAAATTACTAGGTATGTTTACAATCACAAAGAAGGTAAACTACCGTTGCTAGTACTTTAGGTGATTAGCCCATCGTACGCGTACGTCATGCATAACGTATCAATCATGTTTAGCGAATATTTATGCTACCAGATTGGATTATTTTATCCAAACAACATAGTTCATCTCAGTCTTATCATAGGGTTCCGCACCAAAACAATTTGGTTCGGAATAATTTTCAAAGAACGCTTAGGATTTTCATAAAAGTTGGTCTAACCGAATCAAATAGCTTAGACCCATATCAATAATCAATTTCAATCAAAATATTTCTGGCCAAATTTAGTTGGCAATAATTTACTTTAAAAATTCTTAAAATTATTTTATGACGTCATGATACCGCACTGTATTATAGTTCGTTTGAGAATTCCGTCATTTGGTGACTTTGTCATACTACACCATACTATAGTGGGCTGACGATCCTTAGATCACATCCAACACTAAGTAATACTGCATTGATGACTCCATTATTTTTACCATTCTGCATCAGGTTCCATGATACATTGATGATATAAAAATATATTTTGATATTTCAAATCATTATCATCTAGCCGAAACAAGTAGCATAGACTACTCTTTAAACGGTTCAAAAATCATTACAAATCTGTTTTATCATCTCAACAGGTAACGAGGTGTCGATGGCCCAAAGTCCATGCATACACAAGGTTCACCAGGAGTTGAGAATAAAAATTCATTTTCAAAAAGGCACATACTGCATTTTTAGCTTGATGTCAAAAACTTTGAAGTCTAGCATAGCTAGAAGATTTGGAATACCTATGCTTTCACCATCAACTTAACTTTCTCTAAGGATCCATTTCTTAATAAATCTATCTATTTCTATCATCCTCAATGTTCCATTCACCACATAACTATACCCAGTTCGTCAAACTTACCACACATTATGAGTTCATGAACTTTCCACAATCATATGAGTTTAAGAACTTGTCCTAGTCAGACCTTTGGCGTCCATTCACTGAGGGGTTCATAAACATTTTATATAATTATGAGTCACGAACGTACCATAAGTATGAGTTTTAAGAACTCGTACTTAACCTTATATTCTCTAACTATACCCTACCTATCTGTTATGCACCTGAGAAAAGAATCACCTTCTCAACAGATATATAGCAAATAGCGTGACACAGACATTTCAATGATTATCAGTATCAGAAATTAAGTGGTTGTCAAACCAATCTCGGCCACTAATCAACATAGGAAGCTAAGCGAGCAATTCCCCGCCCATACAAAAAATTGGTCAACCTAACCACTATATCAACTAGGAAGCTAAGTGATTCTAAAACCAAGTACAAATTCCTCGCCCATACAAGGAATCATACAACTCAGGTGCTGACCTGAGTCCTCAGTTAAAATCCCACACAATTCTAACTTTCACTTTTCTTAATACGAATTTTCTTTAATCCGTATCTTAAAATTTACCACTCTTTTCCGAGTTTACATAGTACCATTTCATAGTACCTTCTCTTTATAGCATCAACCTATATCATTCTAATATTTTAACATATCATATGTTATTAATTTGATCACGTCGTGATCTTATTTTGTAATCATTTCTCCTTATACTCATGATCGTTTTATTTTACGATCTTCTTATTCTTCTCTTTAATCATATTATATTATAATTTTATTAACACTTTTCATCTTACAGACACAGTCTTTTTATTATCACTTTTCATTTTTATTACAGGAGTTAGGTAACTCCAGATTCTTACCCTTATAGCATTTCAAGATTCTTCTATGAATCTTATTTATCTTCATCTTTACTTTAATGATGAATTTCCCAAATTCATCTCTTATCACTTAAACTCGATCTGAGTTTATTCCTTATCATCTCCGCGGTTATAGCCTAAGGTACACCAACCTAAGGTTTCTAACCTACGGCTTTGATACCAACTGTAGCATCCCCAAATTCGGGTGCCTTTTTACCACGAATTTGGTGTACTAAATCCATAATTATTGCGGAAGATATAAACATAAATTGTTTATACATTAAACTTTTACAACATAAATCTCAAGGTCTATAACCTTAACTTAATACATACCTTCAATATCTTAAAGGTTTACAATATCATTTGTATCAAAAAATTTAATAGTTCTAACTGCATCAAAAATTAATCTTACACTTTGTCTTTGCTTCTATCTTTACTCGAGCTTTCATCTTAATCTGAAAATTTTTATCATGATATAGCAAGGGTGAGCATCAAATTTGCCCAGCAAGTTAAATTTATTTGAGGATATATCATGATTGAAAGAATATGAATAAAAGGCTAGCTACGTCCAACAATATAATTGTGAACTAGCAGGAATCAAATTTCATAATTGAATGATCAGGACGACATGAATAAATATCAATAATGAATATGAATAATTCAACTGGAGCAGATGGTAATGAAGGTGATCAACCTTTCATACCTGATGAACATATGAAACATGCACTAAGTGCGAATCAATAATCAGTATAGATGTGAATAATTCACAATAATTATTCACTAATATGCTTTGAAATATAACTCGAGTTTGAGTTAAGGAAACTTGCCTGAATAGTCGATTACCGCTACGCAATTTAATTTATTCTCTTTATTGAAAAGACCTATCATGTATATGATTGATCTTTCAATTATCATATCATACTTTATTTCATAATACTATCTAACACTTAATCACATAGTCAAATATTAGATAATCTTAAGACCATATTCATTTACTTACTTATAATCTCATCATCTTATATTAACTTGTATAACATTCACTCCCAAAGTTAAGCATTAGACATTACACCTTAGTCTGAGTATTATCATTATACTTTGATAATATTTTCATTATGTCATAACTTAAACTCATAAGTTATCCCTTTAGATGTTATCTTAGTAAGCGAGATAACCTTTCAGTAAACTGAAATATCATTTTAGTAAAATGAATTACATTTCAGCATCCTGAAATCACTATTTCAGCAAACCAAAATCAGATTAGCAGACTAAATTCAATTTCAGCAACCTGAATTCAAAATCTTCAATTTCAGCAACCTGAATTCACTATTCTTTTGCACGAAAATAACAAATCAACTTATTATTTTTCTATCTTTTGGCCAATCATATACACATGTATTCCATACACAAAAAGTATTTTGCCGTAATTTTTCAACTCCCTTAAGTATTTTTTAAAAATCAATTTCTAATTAATTCCTTAAGAAATTAGCTATCTCGTGCTTAACTCCAGAAATTCCCATCTCTTGACATAATGTTATACATGTTAACGTGACCCTCTAGTTTAAATTTCGTGACCATCAGAGTTATAGAACTCCGGTTATAGCGATTTTTGTCGAAAAATCACAGAAATTGAAATGGTCATAACTTACTTAATTTAAGTCAGAATGAGCTCATTTTTGGACACAACCTACTTTCTCCCATATATTTTCATGTCCCAAATGGCTGGAAGTTTTCTGGCAAATTAAGTGGCCGAAATTGCCCTTTTCAAATTTTGGGCAGAAGCATTTTGACATTTTACAGTTTTGGCGTCCTTTGCTAAAAATAGTCCATACGGAAATCTACAACTCATTTTTCAGTGATTCCACTTGTAGATGTTAGAAAACGTGTAGATCTAACTCTAGGACTTGACCACACTCAAAAATTCGAAATACAATAGGAGATATGGTCGTTTGAATTTCATGCTTCGTTTTCACAAAAATCTAACTTTTAACTCTTTGAGAGTTCTAAGAAAACTTTCATGTCCTCACATAATAACCAACATTACTCATCATAATACCTACTAATACTTCATATACCCATGATTCTACCATAATACATGATCTGTTTCATCAAACAATCATCAAACACAAGATTAACACAATCGAGGCTAAGAAAAATTAGAGTTTTCCACCCTTTGAAAAATTAGTTTTCATTTCATACTTTAGATCTAACTTTTAACACACAAGATGGATAGATCCACACATAACACACTCTAGATCATGTAGATCTAGAGTTTTGAAGTTTGAAATCATCAATCCAAGTTTTCATTTAAACAACTAAGAATAACTTAGAAAAAAGGTAATTTATACCTTGATATCTAGCTAGCTTTTCTTAATCCATCAAAGTAGATGATGATCTTGTTTAGCTTGAAGATCAAAACCTCTCTCTCTCACCTCTTGGAGCTGCCGAAAATTACCTCTCTTCTTTCTCTCTCTATTTGGTTTTCTTTGAGTTAGCTAATAAGAGATGAGAGACAAATGGAATGGGTTTTTGTGGGTTTAGTAGTAAATTGTATAGATATAATTGTATATCTAATATTAATCTCCCAACAACTCACTCTTGCTTTCTCTTTCTTAATCATTACAAGGTTGCTTGCACACTTAATAAAACATTGTGGCTAAAGGAGGAAATTACACATGGAAGAGTAGATAACCCACTAAAGTAAATAATCATCACATTCATCTCCCCTTCTCTCCTCTCTTGTTTGGGCCGGCCATGTGGCCTTAGTTTGTCCAATTTTTGGCTATCCTTTTTTGCTTTAATTGATTTACTAAATGTCCAAAAAAAATCCCTCTTTCATTGGGCTAAGTTTTGGGCTCCCAATTAATTCTTTTGGACTTCTAAATTAAAATGTTTAGCTACAACAACTAACATCTTCCAACACTTCTAATATTATCATTCTCTAATTATTTAATTAGAGTTTTCGTTTCCTTAATTATAACATAAATCTTTACTCATGCACATTTATTTCCTTAACCCAGTTAGACTTGCTATAATTAGGTTATAAAATTTATTAGTTGAGATATATAAATTAAATCTCTTATAATTAGTATATGTTTTATATACTAACATTCTCACCTATTATAACCTCTTAGGTTATTTACTTAACACACCTAATATATATATTAGGTTACATAACTTAATTCTTAATTCACTTACTCACGTATTCATACAAAATAATATAGTCCACAACTCTTAGATTAAGTCACTAGTATATATTTAAAATACTAGAACCATATACACATAATCTTCTGAACTCATACACTAAACATATGCCTCATTATCAGACTATCACTTATAGTCTATTAAATCATTCAACCTCTTCTCCAAAAATTTTGAAATCCTTAAAATTCCTTTACAGAAATATCAAATCCATACACTTATTTTCTGTCTAGGTTCATCTTATAACCTTTATTCAATCTTTTAAGATTTTATAAAATTGTCCAAATTTTTGGGTTGTCACATATTTCATGTATTCTCAATGTAATAACAATGTTACATTATTTTCTAGGTTTGAAAAACCTACACTTCACTTTCTCATCATACTTTTAGAATAGCTAGGTACGTATAGGTATACCTTAACCACTTGTACATGACATCAACGTTCATATATATCTATCACGCACTTAACTCGCTAAGTGTTCGACACATTAAAAACTCGTATAGGTAAGTTCAAACGTACACATAAACGTCTAACTTAGTTGTAACTTCATACCTACTACATCACATATCCTATATTTTCATAGCACAATTCATATTGTTATGATACCACAAGGTCAAACTACGTATTTTTCAATTGTTACTTTATATCTTGAAAACATCCCTTTGGACTTTAACAATTGAAAGTCATAATTAACATTCATCTCTATCACATAGCATGATTCCTACATATTACATAGTATGTTGGTCATATATTGCAAATTAAAGTATTCATATAAGCTTGCCTCAAACTTTAGTTCAAAAATAGAAGCCTATCTAAGACTGTTGCACGGCGCAGCTGCGCTGTCCCCTGGCCAGACTAGGACTGAGCTACTGCCTTTCTATTTCTGCCCCACACCTTACACATCTATATACTAATACTCTATCATACATACATGTTTAGAGGTGCTCACATAATCACATAACCGTTCTTGAGTTCATTTGTACAAGTTTGAACTTACATATTACATGGTATTCAAGCAAAACATTAACAAGCGGTTACCACGACTCATTACTTGGCTATATACCCACATAGAGATTTCAAATTCTATTAATGCATATACTTGTCGTATTCATATTGCTTGTTCATAGCTATTATTGTTTAAAGCTTGGAATCATGCTTTAAACTCATGTTTATTTCGAAATCATCATGTTCCATACCTATAAATCACCCCTAGAGATATTATAGACATAACATGACCTCTTATCTCATTAGCATCTAGATATTAATGTGATGCAACTAGATTTTGAAAATATGTTCAAGTTTGCTTTTGAAACCATTTTAGGCTTGAACTACGAAATCTAACACACATAAGACAACTTCAAAACTCTAAACATATGTAGTCAAGTTATGTTAACATACTCGCAAGGTCAGAATATAAACTATATAGTAATCATGCATGTTAACTCACTAGGCTAAGCTTTTTCTTGAAACATCTCTAACACAAGGCTTAACTAGTTTGGTCATGATCAAAAGAACTATGTACACCATAACATGTTCATTCATGTGTAAAATCAGTTATGTGTAGTTTACTAGGTTCGCATGATCTCTAACGTAGTTTGTTTTTAAAACTTAACGTCCCAAACTCCATCTAAACCATAAGCTTTCGTTAATCATTCAAATCTATTAAAACATGCTCTACATAGATTAATATACTTGTATATACCCCTTACACATGCTTACATTCTAGCTTGAGCCATAATGATTAACTAACACTTAGCAGATGTCAAAACATCCATCCCAACTGATCTCAGGAACCGGCGCAGCTGTGACACCCCCAAATCCGGTACTTCCATTTCCACAGGATTTGGTGTTCACTGTACAAACATCATCCATCTATCTACCCATAAATAAATGCAAACCATGCAATAGATAGAAATAATAATAAATATCCCCTTATGGGGTTACATCAACTACATAGTAAATAAATCCCAGGTTACTCTAACCTTAAATCATCTATGCAAAAACATAAACAAATAAGTCTTAAGTAGCATCAATTCTACATATCATTACATAACCACATAAAAAATACAGTCTTCATTACTTGCTAATCTTGCCCTTGCCTTTACTAGTGGAAGGTTCGTCTGCTCTTTCGTTCTTAACTACAATGTTATTATTACGCAAGAGTGAGCACGATTGCCCACAAGTATAACAATATAACAATGAATAATAACATGCGAGAGAAATAATAACTTCGAATATAAAAGCTCAACTTTTGAATCAAGAATGAATAACAAGAATCAAAAGAAATTCTGAGGGTCATAAGACCTTGAACTATGTCATAGGTTATCAAGGGTTATACTTGAAACCTTTAACAATTATAAGACTATGGACTCTTCTTCTCGTACTTAGGGGGGTCAGCCCTTAGTATCATACTATGCACAATATCTTAACGCTAAAGCGTAAATAATCCCCTATACAGGGTTGTTCATCTCAGTTTGACATTCGAGTCCGCGCCAAAGGAAGTTTGGTTTGGATAATTCATCAAGGGTTCTGAAATTTAGAACGCTCATCAACTATGGACTAGTCGAATCATAAATGGTTCGTGAGTCTAACAAGGTTTAACAATAATTGATAACTTAATTGAATAGAATCTCAAAAGGTATACAATAGAATAAGTATTGTATAACAGCATCATGCTTGAAAGATTTATAAACTTTAATATACAAAACAGACTTGATCAATAATAATGAGAACTTTCTCAATGTAGAAAGGTGAATTAATCAACTTATATAATGATAACAAGTGGCGTTAGGAAACTTGCCTCGTGCGTAGATTACACTTAATTAACTCGTTCTTTGAATTAAATCCTACATATCAATTATGTTCACAATACCAGTCAATAATAACATACTAAACATCATAAGTTATTCTTTGTCTAATCTCGAATTCATGACTATATTTAGTCAAATTATCATACTTATTTTCACATAATATAATACTACACGAACAACAAGTTAATTACATAATCAACGATTCAAATAACATGTAATTGTCTTCTTGACTTGGTAAAACTCATTTTATTTTCTCATTATATGTCTAACAAGTTTTTATATTCATTAGACTAGGTTACTAACTCATTTCTATACTTGAACATAAAAAAAATATTTTCTGGACATTCTGCTAAGTGGCGCTGCGGCGCCACTTTTGTACTAGGTCTTGGCGATACGGCTTGGTCGTTGGCGCTGCGGCACGAGTCTCAGGCCTGGAGTTGGCACCGCGGCGCGACACTCCAGACTTTGAATTCCCAGTTCGCGAAGAACACAGAATCCAGTGAAATAAACACTATAAAATCCTTAATTCTCTAAATTAAACATACTCACATGTTAGAATTCATACATAATCAATACCCAATATTTATAGAGTGATTTTAACTCATTAAAACACATAATCACATAATTAAATTGTGCAAATTGTACTGTTCTTGATGTTCTTGAAGGTTTTTGAACAAAAATATAGAATTTAATACTACGGATTCGTTATAAGACCAAATCCAACCATTCCAGTTTCGTTTTATTCGTTTTAGCATACATAATCACATACAAGTGGAAATTTTGTAGAAAAATTTATGGTTGACATATTAAAGTTACGTATAAGGGCCATATGGCCATATAACGAATTCTGTAAATTTTTGAAATAGCAAGTCATAGTATTATGAAACTTATGATATGGAATTATATACAATATATATAAATCATGCTATGCTTCTCAAATATATTCACATAATTGTGACCCTTTTCAACTACAGAAACTTTACAGAAGACTTTAAGCCATATTCATAAAAATTAAATGACGTGAAACAGAAATTGGGTTTGGAGAAATTACCCAGAGTATAATTTAGAAGAGATGATCACAGATGACTCTTTCACAATAATTTGTTGATTACACACTCATAATTTCTCTAAATCTCACAATTTTTCTATGACAAATTCTCAAACTCTCTCCCTCTCTGCTCTTCCAAACTTAGAATAATAATAAAAAGAAGACGTCTAATAATAAGGGAGAAGAACTGACGCAGAAGTGGTCAGTTACCCCCATCATGGTTAACCGCTAAAAACTCCCCTTAGGGCCTCGTTTGGCTGGTAATAAAAGGTTTCAAAAACAATTTAATTTAATAAAACCTTATCGTATAGTTTAAATAATGTCACACTCCTTGTAAAATAAATTAATTTCTTATTTAATTTATTTTAAATAAAATATAATAATTTCTCATTAATTCACATAGTCACATAATTAAATTTCTCCTTTAATAATAATGTCAAATTATTAAATCTCTAAATAATAATTAAATTAATTAAAATAACATTAAGCTTATTAAATATTTCTTTTAATACAATAAGCTCACATAAATACATGCATTGAATAATAAAATTCTCCACATCAATTTAATAAATAAAACACATGTAATTAAATTAATCTACCATAATTTCATCAAATAATTATTTAATTTAATAATTAATTCATCAAAAAATATTTCACTCCAATAAATATTAAAATTAATTATAAAATCTCGGTTGTCACATCTTTCCCCTCTTTTAAAAGGATTATGTCCCCAGAATTATGACTCAATAAATTCGATCCGTTACATTCTCCCCCTTACAAAGATTTTGTCTCCAGAATCGATTATACTAATCTAAGTAAATAAATGAGGATAATTCTTCATCATATTCTCTTCGAGTTCCCACGTAGCTTCTTCAGCGTTGTGGTTCTTCCAAATTACCTTAACATAAGGTATTACTTTATTTCTCAGAACTTGTTATTTTCGGTCGACAATTTGAACAGGAATTTCTTCGTAAGACAAGTCTTTGTCGAAATGTAGGGGTTCATATTCAATTACGTGCTTGTAATCGGGTTTGTAGGGTTGTAGGATTGAGACATGAAAAATGTTGTGGACATTCTCTAGAGCTGGAGGTAAGACTACCTCATAAGCAACTTCTCCGACCCTTCTCAAAACTTCAAAGGGTCCAATGAATCTTGGGCTCAATTTTCCTTTCTTTCCAAACCTAATCTTTCCCTTCTAGGGAGAGACATTTAAGAACACGTAACTACCCGGTTCAAATTCAACATTCTTACGGTGTGGATCAGCGTATTTCTTCTATCTATCTTGAGCTGCTACCAGCCGTGCTCGGATCACTTTGACTATTTCTGCAGTCTGATGTACCAATTCTGGCCCTAACAATTGTCTTTCGCCAACTTCATCCCAATAAAGTGGAGTTCTGCACTTTCTGCCGTATAACGCTTCGTAAGGCGGCATGACTATACTAGCGTGGTAACTGTTGTTGTAACCGAACTCTACGAGCGGTAGATGATCATCCCAATTTCCTTTAAAGTCCATTATACAAGCTCTTAACATGTCTTTTAATGTCTGAATCGTTCTTTCGCTCTGTCCATCTGTTTGAGGGTGGTATGCTGTACTCATTTGAATTGCGTACCCATACATTCCTTAAGACGTTTCCAAAAATTCGATGTAAAGCGCGGGTCCCTATCAGAAACAATTGACACCGGCACCCCGTGCCTCGAAACAATCTCTTTTACGTAAAGTCTCGCCAACTGATCTAAGTTAAATCTGATTTTGAGTGGAAGAAAGTGTGCGGATTTCGTCAGTCAGTCAACGATAACCCATAATGCGTCGTAGCCTTTCTGAGTCGTCGGAAGGCCAACCATGAAGTCCATTGCAATATGTTCCCATTTCCATTCTGGGATCTCTAGCGGTTGTAGCAACCCACTCTGTCTTTGATGTTCTGCTTTCACTTTCTGATAGGTTAGACATTTGACAACACACTCTACAACATCTCATTTCAGATTAGGCCACCATAAATGTTGTCAAAGATCTTGGTACATCTTGGTACTACCAAGGTGAATCGAATATCGACAGCTATGAGCCTCGCTCAAAATGTCTTCCTTAATCTCTGGTACTGGCGGTACTCAAATTCTGTTCTCGAATCTCAGTATTCCTTCCTTATCTATCTTGAATCTAAATTTGATTCCATCAGATATCTTCTTCTTCACTATTTTACATTAATCATCCTGAAGTTGAGCCTCCTTAACCTTGTCTAGTAGAGTTGTGCCAGATTGTATCTAAAACAGCTTCTCATCGATCTCTATAGGACACTTCACCTCCAATTCCAGCTTTTCTAATGCTAAAATTAATTCCTTTTGTGCGGTCAACATCATCAATTTCTCCCGACCTTTTCTACGTAAAGCGTCGGCAACCACGTTTGCCTTACCCGGATGGTATAAAATCTCACAATCGTAGTCTTTAATTAATTCCAACCACCTTCTTTGGCGCATATTCAATTCTTTCTGTGTGAAAATATATTTCAGACTCTTATGGTCTGTATATATTTCACACTTCTCCCCGTAGAGATAGTACCTCCAGATTTTCAAAGCGAAAACCACTGCAGCTAACTCCAAGTCGTGGGTTGGATACCCCTTCTCATAATCTTTCAGTTGTCGTGACGCATACGCAATGACTCTACCGTTCTACATAAGCACACAGCCAAGTCCCTTCTGCGACGCATCACTATAAACCACAAAATTTCATGTATCGTCCGGAAGAGACAACACATGTGTTGTACTCAACCTCTTCTTTAATTCTTGAAAGCTTTCCTAACACTTTTCTGTCCAAACAAATTTCACAGCTTTTCGAGTCAAATTCGTTAACAGAGTTGCGATCTTGGAAAAATCTTGAATGAATCTTTTGTAATAACTTGCCAATCCAAGAAAACTTCTTACTTCCGACGGCGTCTTCGGCTTATCCTAGTTAATCACAGCTTCGACTTTGGAGGGATCCACCAAAGTTCCGTCCATATCGATCACATGTCCAAGAAATTGTGCTCTTTCAATCCAGAATTCACATTTCAAAAACTTAGCATACAACTTCTCTTTTCTCAACACTTCCAACGTTAATCTCAAATGTTCTTCATGTTCTTCCTTGGTTTTTGAATATACCAAATATCATCTATAAATACCACTACGAGCTTGTCCAAAAACGGCTTGAACACACCATTCATTAGTCCCATAAATGTTGCAGGAGCATTCGTTAAACCGAACGACATTACTAAAAATTCGTAGTGACCATATCGTGTTCTGAACGCTGTCTTCGGCACATCCTCTGGTCTCACCTTCAGTTGATGATAACCAGTCCTCAAATCTATCTTGGAAAAGTATTTTGCTCCCTTTAATTGATCAAACAGATCATCGATCCTCGATAATGGATATTTATTCTTAATCGTGACCTTATTCAGTTATCTGTAATCAATGCAGAGTCGCATCGATCCGTCCTTCTTTTTCACAAACAACACTGGCGCTCCCCACGGCGATACGCTCGGTTGAATGTAATTGTTGTCTAGTAATTCTTGTAGTTGGACCATCAGTTCTTTCATCTCTACCGGTGCCATTCGGTACGGTACCTTTGATATTGGAGTCATTCCTGGTGCCAAATCGATCACAAATTTGACCTCTCTATCTGGCGGAAGTCCTGGTAAATCGTCTGGAAATATGTCGACGAAATCCCTCAGTACTGGTATCTCCTCTACTTTTGGATTCTCTTTACGACTGTCGACTATGTAAGCTAAATATCCTACACATCCTTGTCGTAACAACATCCTGACATGCATCATCGTCAGACAACTCACTTATTTAGGCGACTTGCTACCATAAAACACAACCTTTGATGGAGTCATAAGGTTAATATGCTTCTTTTGGCAATCAATTATCGCCCCGTAATTGAATAACCAGTCCATTCCCAAGATAACGTCAAATTCCCAAGTCGAATAGGGATAAGATATACGTTCATGATATTACCCTTAATATCCACTCTACAGTTTTTATACACGTACTTAACATGGATTATTTCTCTATTCGCGATTTCTATATTCATGGGGTATTCTAACTCATCCTTGGGCAATTTTAAATTCTTAGCAAAGTCATCGGATATAAATGAACAAGTAGCACCCGAATCAAATAATACGTAAGCATTAACTCTATTGAACGGAATGATACCTGACACCACATCCCGCGACTACACTGCATCTTGCACCGTCATATTGAATGTTCTGGTAGCCGGTCGGTTGGTTACGATTAGTGCTGCGATAGTCATAGTGTTTCCACTAGTATTCCCTCTATTTCCTCCTGAACTCGTTCCCCCAGATCCCTTCTTAAGATAATCTCTTACCAAATGATCCTTTTAACCAAAAGTGAAGCAAGCACCCTTCTTTGGGTTAGGACAGTTAGGTGATATATGGCCTTCCTGACCACAATTGTACCACACACGCTTCCCTTTCATGCAAACTCCTAAATGAGCCTTTCCGCAGCTTTAGCACGCTTCGATCTTCTTCTTCTACCCTCCTTGTTGAGTTCCAGCTGACAAGTTATCCGTCCACTTCCTCTTCTGATTATGGCTACCCCCAGTGCTACTCCCACCAGTCTTGTTATTACCTTCATTCTCACTCTTCTTCTTCTTTTGCTCCTGATTATACTTCGTTACTTCATCGCTCCCACCCTCAGCGAGTATGGCTTTCCCTAATACCCCTGCGAATGTCTTCAACTGAAACATCGACACCTTACTATATAACCACGTCTTCAGTCCTTGTTCGAACCTTCTTGTTTTTCTCTCGTCCGTGTGCACTTGATACGTGGCGAACCATGCCAATTCGTTGAATCTAGCTGCATAATCCGATACACACATATTCCATTGCTTCAATTCCAGAAACTGAACCTCCAATTGGTTCTACGAGGTAGTCGGGAAATACATCTCGAAAAACATCTCCTTGAACCTCCCCAGGTAATCATACCTTCTCCTCCACGGACCTTGTTTGCTTGCCACCAAAAAACTGGCTTCAGATTTCAGCGTAAACGTTGCAAACGCGGTCTTCTGGTCCTCTCTGACTCTTGCGACCTGAAAAACCTTCTCCATCTCCATAACCCAAGTCTGAGCTTCGATCGGGTTCGTGGAACCTTTAATCTCTGGCGGTCCCACGGCCTTGAAATCTTTGAACGTTGTATTCGGTGGAGCTTGAGGTTGATTATTCATTGCTTCAGCTAGTAAGTTCACTAATTGTTGGACGGGATTAGCATTGGCGTTATTGTTATTATTCATTGACTCTTCCTGAGCTGGTTGACGGTTTTGTCTTCTAGGCGGCATATTTCTGTTACGAATATACGCTTATTAGGTCTTTATTCAATCCTTCAAATAATTAAGGCTTAACTAGAATATTTAATCATAATTCACTTAACACGTTACTTCAAATAAACTTTGACATTTCATTCAATTCAAAAGTTTCAACATCATAGGATAGCGTCACTGCTATTTACATCAACTATCCCGAGATAAAGAATCTACAGGATTTAAAACATAAAAATATTCCTTTGTTTATAAACACATCGGAATTTACATCATTAACTACCAAATAGTTTTCACATAATTAAACAAATACTATCACTGTCTGTTAAGGCTCCGAAAGGCCTTGCTACGCTCCTCTTCTATGATGCGAGACATCGTCCTGCGATCTAGCATGTACGATGGTAGACCTTCAAACTGGATTGAGTACCTCAAAACTCGATCCTGGGCTTCATCCATTGCGTTATTAAGTGTTGAGTATGTCTCTCCAAGCTTAGCCTTCTTTACACGACAATCCCTCTCTGCAAGATCAGCACGACGTGATTCTCTTACCCAGCCCTCCTCTTCTATGGAAAGCCTCTCTGAGCTCTCTTTCAAATCCTTCTTCAATATTTCTATTTCTGTGGACTTCTCTTCATTTTGACCCTTCTCGTGAACCAAATCCCATTCCACGTTTCCCACACGTGTGTGAAGAGTCACAATCTCCCTATCCTTCTGCTCGATGGTAATCTGCTGACTAATCACCTGCTCAGTCAAATCCCAGACAGTATCCTGCAACTCTATGTTACGATCATAAAGTGCATCATGCATCTCAGCTTCAATGGAGTGATGTGGAAACTCCTCTTCCTCCTCTTCCTCGTCAAATTCCTCCTCAGGATCCTCCTCAGGATCAGTCTCAGGTTCATGCTCCTGACCAACAACGGTGATCAATGGAGATGACTCCCTCTGCATCAACTACTCCCTGACAACATGAATGTCTCGGGGCTCATCCTTAATAGACACTCGAGGTTCCTCCTCCCCAGCTCGACTAGCTCCTCCAACATCTGACATCCTGACAACATAGTTATAAGTTTTAGTTACTAATCCGTGCTAGCGAACACATAGATTAACACATAAGCACATAAAGTCTTTTATTATCTTCAATGAATTTAGAAATTCATTTCTTAGAACTCGATAAGAGTTTACCACCACTATGTTCTCGATCTCCTACAAGGCTACTACCTAAGGTTGCTCCCCCACCTAAGGTTCATAACCTACAGCTCTGATACCAACTTGTGACACCCCCAAATCTGGTACTTCCATTTCCACAAGATTTGGTGTTCACTATACAAACATCATCCATCTATCTACCCATAAATAAATGCAAACCATGCAATAGATAGAAATAATAATAAATCTCCTCTTATTGGGTTACATTAACTACATAATAAATAAATCCCAGCTTACTCTAACCTTAAATTAGCTGTGCGGAAACATAAAAAAATAAGTCTTAAGTAACATCAATTCTACTTATCATTACATAACCACATAAATAACACAGTCTTTATTACTTGCTAATCTTGCCCTTGCCTTTAGTAGTGGAAGGTTCGTCTGCTCTTTCGTTCTTAACTACAATGTTATTATTACGCAAGAGTGAGCATGATTGCCCACAAGTATAATAATATAACAATGAATAATAACATGCGAGAGAAATAATAACTTCGAATATAAAAGCTCAACTTTTGAATCAAGAATGAATAACAAGAATCAAAAGAAATTCTGAGGGTCATAAGACCTTGAACTATGTCCTAGGTTATCAAGGGTTATACTTGAAACCTTTAACAGTCATAAGACTATGGACTCTTCTTCTCGTACTTAGGGGGATCAGCCCTTAGTACCATACTGTGCACAATATCTTAACACTAAAGCGTAAATAATCCCCTATAAAGGGTTGTTCATCTCAGTTTGACATTCGAGTCCGCGCCAAAGAAAGTTTGGTTTGGATAATTCATCAAGGGTTCTGAAATTTAGAATGCTCATCAACTATGGACTAGTTGAATCATAAAGGGTTCGCTAGTCTAACAAGGTTTAACAATAATTGATAACTTAATTGAATAGAATCTCAAAAGGTATACAATAGAATAAATATTGTATAACAACATCATGCTTGAAAGATTTATAAACTTTAATATACAAAACAGACTTGATCAATAATAATGAGAACTTGCTCAATGTAGAAAGGTGAATTAATCAACTTATATAACGATAACAAGTAGGGTTAGGAAACTTGCCTCGTGCGTAGATTACAATTAATTAACTCGTTCTTTGAATTAAATACTACATATCAATTATGTTCACAATACCAGTCAATAATAACGTACTAAACACCATAAGTTATTCTTTGTCTAATCTCGAATTCATGACTATATTTAGTCAAATTATCATACTTGTTTTCACATAATATAATACTACACGAACAACAAGTTAATTACATAATCAACGATTCAAATAACATGTAATTATCTTCTTGACTTGGTAAAACTCATTTTATTATCTCATTATATGTCTAACAAGTTTTTATATTCATTAGACTAGGTTACTAACTCATTTCTATACTTGAACATAAAAAATACATTTTCTGGACATTCTGCTAAGTGGCGCTGCGGCGCCACTTTTGTAATGGGTCTTGGCGCTGCGGCGCCGTGGCGCTACGGCTTGGTCGTTGGCGCTGTGGCGCTATGGCGCTGTGGCGCGAGTCTCAGGCCTGGAGTTGGCGCCGCGGCGTGACACTCCAGACTTTGAATTCCCAGTTCGCGAAGAACACAGAATTCAGCGAAATAAACACTATAAAATCCTTAATTCTCCAAATAAAACATACCCACATGTTAGAATTCATACATAATCAATACCCAACATTTATAGAGTGATTTTAACCCATTAAAACACATAATCACATAATTAAATTATGCAAATTGTACTATTCTTGATGTTCTTGAAGGTTTTTGAACAAAAATATAGAATTTAATATTACAGATTTGTTATAAGACCAAATCCAACCATTCCAGTTTCGTTTTGTTCGTTTTAGTATGCATAATCATATACAAGTGGAAATTTTGTAGAAAAATTTATGGTTGACATATTAATGTTACGTATAAGGGCCATATGACCATATAACATACTCTGTAAATTTTTGAAATAACAAGTCATATTATTATGGAACTTATGATATGGAATTATATACAATATATATAAATCATGCCATGCTTCTCGAATATATTCACATAATTGTGACCCTTTTCAACTACAGAAACTTTACAGAAGACTTTAAGCCATATTCATAAAAACTAAATTACGTGAAATAGAAATTGGGTTTAGAGAAATTACCCAGGGTATAATTTAGAAGAGATAATCACATATGACTCTTTCACAATAACTTGTTGATTACACACTCACAATTTCTCTAAATCTCACAATTTTTCTCTGACAAATTCTCAAACTCTTTCCCTCTCTGCTCTTCCAAACTTAGAATAATAATAAAAAGAAGACGTTTGATAATAAGGGAGAAGAACTGACGCAGAAGTGGTCAGTTACCCCCCCCCCATCATGGTTAACCGCTAAAAACTCCCCTTAGGGCCTCGTTTGGCTGGTAATAAAAGGTTTCAAAAACCATTTAATTTAATAAAACCTTATCATATAGTTTAAATAATGTCACACTCCTTGTAAAATAAATCAATATCTTATTTAATTTATTTTTAATAAAATATAATAATTTCTCATTAATTCACATAGTCACATAATTAAATTTCTCCTTTAATAATAATGTCAAATTATTAAATCTCTAATTAATAATTAAATTAATTAAAATAACATTAAGCTTATTAAATATTTCTTTTAATACAATAAGCTCACATAAATACATGCATCGAATAATAAAATTCTCCACATCAATTTAATAAATACAACACATGTAATTAAATTAATCTACCATAATTTCATCAAATAATTATTTAATCTAATAATTAATTCATCGAAAAATATTTCACTCCAATAAATATTAAAATTAATTACAAAATCTCGGTTGTCACTTCTTTCCCCTCTTAAAAGGATTCTGTCCCTAGAATCATGACTCAATAAATTCGACCCGTTACATTCTCCCCCTTACAAAGATTCTGTCTCCAGAATCGATTATACTAATCTAAGTAAATAAATAGGGATAATTCTTCATCATATTCTCTTCGAGTTCCCACGTAGCTTCTTCAGCGTTGTGGTTCCTCCAAATTACTTTAATAGAAGGTATTACTTTATTTCTCTGAACTTGTTCTTTTCGGTCGACAATTTGAATAGGAATTTCTTCGTAAGATAAGTATTTGTCGAAATGTAGGGGTTCATATTCAATTACGTGCTTGTAATCGGGTTTGTAGGGTTATAGGACTGAGACATGAAAAACGTTGTGGACATTCTCTAGAGCTGGAGGTAAAACTACCTCATAAGCAACTTCTCCGACCCTTCTCAAAACTTCAAAGGGTCCAATGACTCTTGGGCTCAATTTTCCTTTCTTTCCAAACCTAATCTTTCCCTTCTAGGGAGAGACCTTTAAGAACACGTATCTACCTGGTTCAAATTCAACATTCTTACGGTGTGGATCAGCGTATTTCTTCTATCTATCTTGAGATGCTACCAGTCGTGCTCGGATCACTTTGACTATTTCTGCAGTCTGATGTACCAATTCTGGCCTTAACAATTGTCTTTCGCCAACTTCATCCCAATAAAGTGGAGTTCTGCACTTTCTGCCGTATAACGCTTCGTAAGGCGACATGTCTACACTAGCGTGGTAACTGTTGTTGTAACCGAACTCTACGAGCGGTAGATGATCATCCCAATTTCCTTTAAAGTCCATTATACAAGCTCTTAACATGTCTTTTAATGTCTGAATCATTCTTTCGCTCTGTCCGTCTGTTTGAGGGTGGTATGATGTACTCATTTGCAATTGCGTACCCATACATTCCTGAAGACGTTTCCAAAAATTCGATGTAAAGCGCGGGTCCTTATTAGAAACAATTGACACCGGTACCCCGTGCCTCGAAACAATCTCTTTTACATATAGTCTCGCCAACTGATCTAAGTTAAATCTGATTTTGATCGGAAGGAAGTGTGCGGATTTCGTCAGTCGGTCAACGATAACCCATACTACGTCGTAGCCTTTCTGAATCGTCGGAAGGCCAACCACGAAGTCCATTGCAATATGTTCCCATTTCCATTTTGGGATCTCTAGCGGTTGTAGCAACTCACTCTGTCTTTGATGTTCTGCTTTCACTTTCTGATGGGTTAGACATTTGACAACACACTCTGTAACATCTCTTTTCAGATTAGGCCACCAGAAATGTTGTCGAAGATCTTGGTACATCTTGGTACTACCAGGGTGAATCGAATATCAAGAGCTATGAGCCTTGCTCAAAATGTCTTCCTTAATCTCTGGTACTGGCGGTACTCAAATTTTGTTCTCGAATCTCAATATTCCTTCTTTATCCATCTTGAATCTTGATTCGATTCCATCAGATATCTTCTTCTTTACTGTTTTACATTCATCATCCTGAAGTTGAGCCTCCTTAACCTTGTCTAGTAGAGTTATGCAAGATTGTATGTGACACCCCCAAATCCCGGTACTTCATTTCCTCGGGATTTGGTGTTCACGTAATCAAAACATTCATTTCTAACTACCCAATTATAATAAAAATGAATAACAAAACCTGCCCATACAGGATTAAACTTAAAATAAATCTCCAGGTTAACTAACCTTTACAAACAATCATTCATGCGGAAAATTAAAATAAACTTCATTACAATCTTTAAACCAAGTCTGAAAATAAATTGTTCAACTATTACAAGTCTTCAGTCATTGCTTCATCTTTCCTTTCCCTTTACTGGTACTAGGTACATCACCAGTTTCAACCTTAGCTGTAAGAAATTTTACAGGCAAGAGTGAGCAAACAAGGCCCACTTGAAATAACAATAATTAAATCACTAAACTTTTACATCATTTGTCAACATTAAGCTCAATAGAATTTAACAATATATTCTATTAACTTTTGGAAAGCTTTAACCTTTACTGAGGGTCTAATGACCGCGAATCATGTCCACAGTTATAAGTAATTTTTCAACTTAAACTTTAACAGTCATAAGACTATAAGGACTTCACGTACTTAGGGGGATCAACCCTTCGTACAATGTATTGTGCACAACCATTTCAACGCTAAGCATAACCTCTAATAAAAGAGTTGTTCTTCTCAGTATTTAGAATACAAGTCCGCACCAAAGTGAGTTTGGTTTGGATACATCATGGGGTAATTTAGAATTCAACGGTAATCAACTAAGATTTAGTTGATTACAAACGACATAACTGTATACAATGGAATAATCATAGTTTAATTGATGTTTATAAATTGACATCATGCTTTAGGGATAATCTAATAGCATTCAAGTTGAATAATTACAACCTACCTTGCTTGAACAATAATAAGACAAGGTTAATTGAATAATAAACATCCACAACATGTATATAATTGTACATGCTAAACCACAAGTTAAGTACAAGCATAACTTGTTCCAAATAAATTTACACCATTATATGATAATCGAAATTGAAACAATAATTGGTTCAATAACACCAATGATTAGAAAACTTATACAATAAAGAACTTGCTAAATATCAAAAGTTAAGGCTTAGAAACTTGCTCAATGTAAAAAGTAGGTTTAGGAAACTTTCCTTTAGCACAAGCTACACTTTTACCACTTGAATTGATATCCTAAACATATGTCATATTGACATAATTAGTCCTAACCAACATTGTACATTTATATAAATAATTACATTCATCATATAGGTTGAATTACCCATTCACATAATCAATTATATTTCGGGTAGATAATACTTAATAACATGATATTTCATAGTCTAATAATACTGAAATTATCATTTAACATTATTATAATAAACACATAACATTTATTTTCAAGTTTTGTACATTTAAACAAAACTGTCAGACAGTTCTGCCAAGCCGCGCCGCGGCGCCACAGTTTGTACTGTGGCTCGCGCTGCGGCGCTGAGTCGGCGCAGAGATTATACTATGAGCCGGCGCTGCGGCGCAGTGATTGTGCAACAGGCCGCTTACGTCATGGTGATGGCGCTGCGGAGCCAGCAATGAACTGTTGGGCCGCGCCGCGGCGCGAACTGTCAGCGTCGACTGACAGCTTCGACAACCATGAAAGAAAAAGCCAAATTGGCCAAAAAGCTCGAATCTAATAGACTGATTATCATGAAAATTGCATATAGACATCATATAAACATATTGTGAGTACTCCTAGCATGTTTCTATCCATCAATTAGCACAAACATCAATTATACAACACCCAATTTTAATGCTTTTGGCAAAAACACCACTTTTTGATATTTTCTATGAAATTCAACACTGTGATTTTGTTATTCAATCAAAACAGAAATTTCCAAGCATCATGATTATGATTTTTCATACTCTAGCAATTCTTATAATCAATTTATCAATTTAACAACAATTAAAACCTTAATTTCTATTTTAAAATAGTCGTACTCATATATATATTTCATATGAACACTGTGATATATTTCTTCCACAAAACACATATATACATGAATTTAAAATCTCTATAATCATGCATAAACTCATAAAATAACTATATAATCAAGTACCATACCAAGTTATACATGTATATCAACAATTCATCCCATAAAATATTTTACAGAGAACTTTTTGGGAAGAAGAAAAAACATGAAACTTTTAGAGAAAGAGATTGAGCTCCTACCTTGGATTAGGAAGATGATAACTATCTTTTTCTCCAAATTCTTTTCTCCAAAACCTGTTAAAACACTCACTTGCTCTCAATTTTCTCTCTGTGTTCTTCTTCTTCTTCTCTCTTCTTCCTCTGAGTTTTTCTTTCTTTCTCTCTAACCTCTCTCCTCTATCTTACGTATTATAATATAACGTATAAGATATAATATATATATTAAATATATAATATAACTCTCACATAACTGACATCAGTTATTTTTATTTTGAAAATTAAAAGCCATAAGGCTTGTTTGGTTAAGCTTAATAAAAATAACCTATTAATCCTTACTCGTTGTTTGGTAAATTGAAATAAAATATAATAGATTAATCCTTATACCTTGTTTGCTAAAATCCTAATAGATTAAAGACTTATTATGCATTAAGCCTTGTTTGACAAAACTAAATTAAACCATTTTTAATTTATTTTAATAACTCCTTTATAGCAAGGTTATTAGTCACACCTTTATTAAATTAATAAATCAATTAAACATTAATCTATTAAATTACTTTAACACATAAATAATTATAATTTCTTTTATAATTATAATTTCATTTAACCAACTAATATTTTAAACTACAATTTTTCATTTAAAATATTATTATTTATTTAAAACCACTATAAGCTCTCTAGCTTATTAATTAAATTAATTATTATAAATCTCATAACAACTAATTTATTTAGCTCCTTAATTAATTACACAACAAATAACTAATTAAATCACATCAATTCCAATTATCATAATTCGATAAATATTTAATATTGCCAATAAATATTTAATATCTATTATTTAATTATTTATTCAACAAATAATTAAATAAACTACATCACTCAAATTAAACAATTTATTATTCAATCAATAAATCTATCCATTAAATATTTATATAAATCAATAAATATTTATTATAATAATTTAAAATTATAGAATGTTACATCATTCCCTCCTTACAAGGATTCTGTCCTCAGAATCACAATTCAAACAAATCATTCGTTACATTTTTTCCCACTTACAAAGATTCTGTCCCCAGAATCGAAGACACGGATTAAACAAATAACTCAGGGTAATCTTTCATCATTTTCTCTTCGAGTTCCCACGTAGCCTCTTCAGCATTGCGGTTCCTCCAAATCACCTTCACAGAAGGTATCACCTTATTCCTGAGCACTTGTTCTTTCCTGTCTACTATCTGGATAGGAACCTCTTCATAAGATAAATCTTTCTCGAACTGCAACGGTTCATACTCGATCACATGCTTGTAGTCGGGTTTATATGGTCGTAACACAGAAATGTGAAAAAAATTATAAATATTTTTCAACACTGGAGGTAGAGCTACCTCGTAAGCCACTTCTCCCACTCTTCGCAGCACTTCAAAGGGTCCAATAAACCTCGAACTTAACTTTCCCTTTTTACCGAAACGAATTTTCCCCTTCTAGGGAGAAACTTTTAAGAATACAAAAGTTCCTACATCAAATGTACGATCTTGTCTGTGTTGATCAGCATACTTTTTCTGTCTGTCTTGAGCTGCGACCAGTCTTGTCCTGATGAGTTTGACAACATCAGCAGTTTGTTGTACCAGTTCTGGTCCTAACAGTTGGCATTCACCGACTTCATCCCAACATAGTGGGGTTCTGCACTTTCTGCCGTACAATGCCTCGTAAGGTGGCATGCCGATGCTCGCGTGATAACTGTTGTTGTAAGCAAATTCCACCAATGGTAGTTGATCTTCCCAGCTTCCTTTAAAATCCATGACGCATGCTCTCAGCATATCCTCCAATGTCTGAATCGTTCTTTCGCTTTGGCCATCTGTTTGTGGATGATAAGCCGTACTCATTCGCAATTGAGTCCCCATACATTCTTGTAGTCTATTTCAGAAATTCGATGTAAACCGCGGATCTCTATCAGACACTATTGATACTGGCACCCCATGTCTCGAAACGATTTCCTTAATGTACAATCTTGCCAACTGATCAAGACTGAACCTAATCTTTATTGGTAAAAAGTGCGCTGACTTCGTCAGTCTGTCCACTATCACCCAAATCGTATCGCATCCTCTCTGAGTAGTTGAAAGACCCACCACAAAATTTATCGTGATGTGTTCCCACTTCCATTATGGTATTTCCAACGGTTGCAGTAACCCACTGGGTCTTTGATGTTCGGCCTTTACTCTCTGACATGTTAAGCACTTCGCTACACATTCTGCGACGTCCCTTTTCATATTTGGCCACCAAAAATGTCGGCGCAAATCTTGATACATTTTCGTGCTCCCTGAATGAATTGAATATTTTGAGCTATGAGCTTCGATCAAAATTTCTTCTTTCAGTTCTGGTGTTGCTGGAACCCAGATCCTTCCCTCAAACCGTAGTAAGCCTTTGGTGTCGATCTTGTATTTTACATCACCGCCTTCAATCAAATTCTCTTTGATTTTCGCACACTCTTCGTCTTGTAGTTGGGCACTCTTCACTTTGTCCATTAAAGTTGGACCAGCTTCTATCTGAAATAATTGTTCGTCAGATTCCTTTGGAAATTTGATCTCCAAATCCAGTTTTGTCATTGCTGAAATGAGCTCCTCCTGAGTTGTAATCAGCCTCAACTTCTCCCTACCTTTCCTGCTTAAAGCATCAGCAACCACATTCGCTTTGCCCGGATGATAAAAGATCTCACAATCGTAATCTTTTATCAGTTCCATCCACCTTCTCTGACGCATGTTCAAATCTTTCTGAGTGAAAATATACTTCAGACTTTTGTGGTCTGTGTAGATCTCATATTTCTCTCCATAAAGATAGTGTCTCCATATCTTCAGAGCAAACACAACTGCAACCAATTCCAAATCATGAGTCGGATACCCTTTCTCATAATCTTTCAATTGTCTTGATGCATACGCAATAACTTTGCCATTCTGCATAAAAACACAACCCAACCCTTTGTGTGAGGCATCACTATACACCACAAAATTTCCTGTATTGTCTGGTAACGTCAACACAGGTGCTACACTTAGCTTCTTCTTCAAATCTTGAAAACTTTCTTCACATTTCTCCGTCCACACGAATTTTACAGCTTTCCTTGTCAAATTTGTTAGCGGAGTGGCTATCTTAGAAAAATCTTGAATAAATCTTCTATAATAACCAGCCAGTCCCAAGAAACTCCTCACTTCCGACGGTGTTTTTGGTTGTTTCCAATTGACTACTGCTTCCACTTTCGACGGATCCACTGAGATCCCATCTTTGTCAATCACATGCCCCAAAAATTGTACACGATCGAGCCAAAATTCGCACTTAGAGAACTTCGCGTACAGTTTTTCCTTTCTTAGTGTCTCCAATGTCAGACGTAAGTGTTCCACATGTTCTTCTTGAGTTTTGGAATACACTAGAATGTCATCAATGAATATCACTACAAACTTGTCTAGGAATGGTTTAAACACCCTGTTCATCAAATCCATGAACGCAGCAGGTGCATTGGTTAAACCAAAAGACATCACCAGAAACTTGTAATGTCCATACCGAGTTCTGAATGCCGTTCGTGGTATATCCTCCTTTCTTACCTTCAATTGGTGATAACCACTTCTCAAATCTATTTTCGAAAAGTACTTAGCACCCTTCAGTTGATCAAACAAGTCATCTATTCTTGGCAACGGGTATTTATTTTTAATAGTGACTTTGTTTAACTCCCTATAATCAATGCAAAGACGCATTGACCCGTCCTTCTTCTTCACAAATAAAACTGGCGCTCCCCACGGCGATACGCTTGGTTGAATATATTTCTTGTCCAACAGCTCTTGCAACTGAACCATTAGTTCCTTCATTTCTACCGGAGCCATTCTGTACGGGGCCTTCGATATCGGTGCTGTTCCCGGCACTAAGTCGATCACGAATTCAATTTCCTTGTCCGGCGAAAGTCCTGGCAAATCTTCTGGAAACACGTCTTCGAATTCTCTCACTACCGGTATTTCTTCTAATTTCACACCTTTCTTCTGAGTATCGACTATGTAAGCTAAATAGCCCACACAACCTTGACTCAACAACTTCTTGGCCTGCATAGTCGTCAGACATTTCATTTGTCTTGGCGACTTGCTACCATAAAATACTACCTTTGACGGAGTCATAAGGTTTACGCACTTCTTTTGGCAGTCAATTATTGCTCCATAATTGAACAACCAATCCATTCCCAAAATTACATCAAATTCCCCGAGTCTAATCGGAATCAAATCTACTAACAAGATATTCCCCTTAATGTTCACCCTACAGTTCTTGTAAACGAACCTAACAGGGATTATTTCCTTATTCGCAATTTCTATGTTCAAAGGAAAATTCAGTTCTTCTCTAGGCAATTCTAACCTCTTAGCAAATTCATTAGATATAAACGAGCAAGTAGCATCCGAATCAAATAATACATATGTATCAATATCATTGATTGGGATAATACCTGAAACTACATCCTTTGATTGCACAGCATCTTGCACAGTCATGTTAAAGGTTCTGGCTGTGGGTTTGATTGATGCTGCAGGTCCTGTAATAGCCCACGTACCTCCATTGTTACCTCCTCCACTGTTTCTGGTTGTCACTCCCTCCTTCTTCTTAGGACATTCACGAGCAAAGTGATCCTTAGATCCGCACGTGAAGCACACATTCTTCTTTGATTGAGTGCAATTTGGGGCGATGTGACCTTCTTGGCCACATTTGTAGCAAACTCGTTTCCCCATCAAACACGCTCCCTTGTGAAACTTCCCACATGTCGCACACGCTTCAAACTTCTTATTCTGCTGGTTACCCTGCTGGTTTCCAGTACCCATACTTCAATTCCACTTTCTCTTCAAGTTGTTGTTGTTGTTGTTATTTCCACCGCTACCACCTCCACTCTTCATCTCATTTTCATTCTTCTTCTTCTTTTGTTCCTGGTTAAATTTTGTCACCGCCTCGTCTCCACCTTCAGCGAGTACTGTTTTCTCCATCACTGCTGCAAACGTCTTCAATTGGAACAGGGAAACCCTACTGTACAACCATGGCTTCAGTCCCTGTTCAAACCTTTTCGCTTTACGCTCATCTGTGCTAACTTGATATGGCGCAAACCTCGCCAATTCATTGAATTTTGCGGCATACTCAGATACCGACATCGTCCCTTGCTTCAGTTCTAGAAACTGTACTTCCAGCTGACTCTTCGAACTCTCCTTGAAATAGGTCTCAAAAAACAACTCCTTGAACCTATCCCAAGTCATCACTCCCGGCCCTTCACGAGTTTTATTGGCCTGCCACCAATAACTAGCTTCTGCTTTCAACATGAAAGTTGCGAAAGCCGTCTTCTGGTCATCCCCTACCCTAGCGACATCGAACACCTTCTCTATCTCCATAATCCAGGTTTGTGCTTCGACTAGATTCATGGACCCACGTAATTCAGGTGGTCCAACCGCCTTAAACTCCTTAAACGTTGTACCATGGTTTTGAGGTTGATTCTGCAACGCTCCTGTCAGTAGTGTTACTAGTTGTTGAACGGGATTCGCACCAACATTATCGTTATTGTTAGTTCCTTCAGTGGTTCTCTGTCGTGTTGGCTGACGTCTGGGAGGCATTTTCTGTTAAAATAAAACACCTATTAGACCATTACTCACTTCTTTAAGTATTTCTAATTAACTTGCTTCTATAAAAGAAATACCCACATAGCACATAACACTTTGAACAAAATAATAACATTTATTTATTCATAAACTTTCTGAAAACATAACACAATAGCATCTCTGCTATCTACATTCCTTTTCTGAACTACAAAAGTTTCAGGACAACATCATTATTATCATATCCCATGGTTACCTAACACTAGGGACACATTTTCTACGATGATCTATTAAGGTACTTCGTAGCCCTATCACGTTCTTCCTCCATGACTCGAAACATTGTTCTGCGATCTAACACGAATGATGGCAGCGTCTCGAACTGAATCGGATATCCCATGACCCGATCTTGAGCTCGATTAATTGCGGTGTTAAATACTTTATCCATATCTTCCATCTTCACCCTCTTTGCCTGTGCGTCTCTCGCTGCTCTTCCAGTTCGTTGATAAGCTTCCTCGTATGCATCTTCAGCTCTTGCCCTCTTAGCAGCTTCTTCTCTCAGCTTGCTCTCCAGTTCAACAACCATCTCGATCAATTGTTCTTTCTCTCCTTCAGTCTGTATTAATTTCTCCTCGGCGTTAGTCAGTCGTTCTTCACGATCCAGGATCTCATAGTCCTTCTGTGTCATTGCAGTCTGTTGTTCAGCTACTATCTCTTGCAATTCCTCAACTGTATCCTGAAGTTCCACGTTGCAGTCATGCACCTCATTGTAAATACGGCCTGTTATCGAGTTAAGTGGAATCCTTTCTTCCTCATCCTCCTCATCTGTCTCCACATCATCCTCCTCATCTTCAACTACTGTGACCAACGGTAACTCCCGTGGTAGTAGTTGTTCCCAAACTACCTGAATGTCGCGAGGCTCCTCCTCTATAGGCATTTGAGGTCCCTCCTCCCTAGCCTGACTGGATTCTCCGACATTAGTCATCCTGACAACAAAATTTTAAAGTTTTAGTTATTAATCATTCTACTCGACACTCGCGAGCACATAAGTTATAAACACATAAGCACATAAGTGTTTTATTACTTCTTTCTTAAAACTCGATAAGAGTTAACTCCACTATCTTTTCAAAGGTTACTTCCTAAGACTTTTTTTTTCCACCTAAGGTTCATAACCTAAAGCTTTGATACCAACCTGTGACACCCCCAAATCCCGGTACTTCATTTCCTCAAGATTTGGTGTTCACGTAATCAAAACATTCATTTTTAACTACCCAATTATAATAAAATTGAATAACAAAACCTACCCATATAGGATTAAACTTAAAATAAATCTCCCAGGTTAACTAACCTTTACAAACAATCATTCATGCGGAAAATTAAAATAAACTTCATTACAATCTTTAAACCAAATCTGAAAATAAATTGTTCAACTATTACAAGTCTTCAGTCATTGCTTCGTCTTTCCTTTCCCTTTACTGGTACTAGGTACATCACCAGTTTCAACCTTAGCTGTAAGAAATTTTACAGGCAAGAGTGAGCAAACAAGGCCCACTTGAAATAACAATAATTAAATCATTAAACTTTTACATCATTTGTCAACATTAAGCTCAATAGAATTTAACAATATATTCTATTAACTTTTGGAAAGCTTTAACCTTTACTGAGGGTCTAATGACCGCGAATCATGTCCACAGTTATAAGTAATTTTTCAACTTAAACTTTAACAGTCATAAGACTATAAGGACTTCACGTACTTAGGGGGATCAACCCTTCGTACAATGTATTGTGCACAACCATTTCAACGCTAAGCGTAACCTCTAATAAAAGAGTTGTTCTTCTCAGTATTTAGAATACAAGTCCGTACCAAAGTGAGTTTGGTTTGGATACATCATGGGGTAATTTAGAATTCAACGGTAATCAACTAAGGTTTAGTTAATTACAAACGACATAACTGTATACTATGGAATAATCATAGTTTAATTGATGTTTATAAATTGACATCATGCTTTAGGGATAATCTAATAGCATACAAGTTGAATAATTACAACCTACCTTGCTTGAACAATAATAAGACAAGGTTAATTGAATAATAAACATCCACAACATGTATATAATTGTACATGCTAAACCACAAGTTAAGTACAAGCATAACTTGTTCCAAATAAATTTACACCATTATATGATAATCGAAATTGAAACAATAATTGGTTCAATAACACCAATGATTAGAAAACTTATACAATAAAGAACTTGCTAAATATCAGAAGTTAAGGCTTAGAAACTTGCTCAATGTAAAAAGTAGGTTTAGGAAACTTGCCTTTAGCACAAGCTACACTTTTACCACTTGAATTGATATCCTAAACATATGTCATATTGACATAATTAGTCCTAACCAACATTGTACATTTATATAAACAATTACATTCATCATATGGGTTGAATTACCCATTCACATAATCAATTATATTTCAGGTAGATAATACTTAATAACATGATATTTCATAGTCTAATAATACTGAAATTATCATTTAACATTATTATAATAAACACATAACATTTATTTTCAAGTTTTGTACATTTAAACAAAACTGTCAGACAGTTCTGCCAAGCCGCGCCGCGGCGCCACAGTTTGTACTGTGGCTCGCGATGCGGCACTGAGTCGGCGCAGAGATTATACTATGAGTCGGCGCTGCGGCGCAGTGATTGTGCAACAGGCCGCTTACGTCATGGTGATGGCGCTGCGGCGCCAGCAATGAACTGCTGGGCCGCGCCGCGGCGCGAACTGTCAGCGTCGACTGACAGCTTCGACAACCATGAAAGAAAAAGCCAAATTGGCCAAAAAGCTCGAATCTAATAGACTGATTATCATGAAAATTGCATATAGACATCATATAAACATATTGTGAGTACTCCTAGCATGTTTCTATCCATCAATTAGCACAAACATCAATTATACAACACCCAATTTTAATGTTTTTGGCAAAAACACCACTTTTTGATATTTTCCATGAAATTCAACACTGTGATTTTGTTATTCAATCAAAACAGAAATTTCCAAGCATCATGATTATGATTTTTCATACTCTAGCAATTCTTATAATCAATTTATCAATTTAACAACAATTAAAACCTTAATTTCTATTTTAAAATAGCCATACTCATATATATATTTCATATGAACACTGTGATATATTTCTTCCACAAAACACATATATACATGAATTAAAAATCTCTATAATCATGCATAAACTCATAAAATAACTATATAATCAAGTACCATACCAAGTTATACATGTATATCAACAATTCATCCCATAAAATATTTTACAGAGAACTTTTTGGGAAGAAGAAAAAACATGAAACTTTTAGAGAAAGAGATTGAGCTCCTACCTTGGATTAGGAAGATGATAACTATCTTTTTCTCCAAATTCTTTTCTCCAAAACCTATTAAAACACTCACTTGCTCTCAATTTTCTCTCTTGTTCTTCTTCTTCTTCTCTCTTCTTCCTCTGAGTTTTTCTTTCTTTCTCTCTAACCTCTCTCCTCTATCTTACGTATTATAATATAACGTATAAGATATAATATATATATTAAATATATAATATAACTCTCACATAACTGACATCAGTTATTTTTATTTTGAAAATCAAAAGCCATAAGGCTTGTTTGGTTAAGCTTAATAAAAATAACCTATTAATCCTTACTCGTTGTTTGGTAAATTGAATTAAAATATAATAGATTAATCCTTATACCTTGTTTGCTAAAATCCTAATAGATTAAAGACTTATTATGCATTAAGCCTTGTTTGACAAAACTAAATTAAACTATTTTTAATTTATTTTAATAACTCCTTTATAGCAAGGTTATTAGTCACACCTTTATTAAATTAATAAATCAATTAAACATTAATCTATTAAATTACTTTAACACATAAATAATTATAATTTCCTTTATAATTATAATTTCATTTAACCAACTAATATTTTAAACTACAATTTCTCATTTAAAATATTATTATTTATTTAAAACCACTATAAGCTCTCTAGCTTATTAATTAAATTAATTATTATAAATCTCATAACAACTAATTTATTTAGCTCCTTAATTAATTACACAACAAATAATTAATTAAATCACATCAATTCCAATTGCCATAATTCGATAAATATTTAATATTGCCAATAAATATTTAATATCTACTATTTAATTATTTATTCAACAAATAATTAAATAAACTACATCACTCAAATTAAACAATTAATTATTCAATCAATAAACATATCCATTAAATATTTATATAAATCAATAAATATTTATTATAATAATTTAAAATTATAGAATGTTACATCATTTCCTCCTTACAAGGATTCTGTCCTCAGAATCACAATTCAAACAAATCATTCGTTACATTGTATCTGAAACAGCTTCTCATCGATCTCTATAGGACACTTCACCTCAAATTCCAGCTTCTCCATTGCTAAAATTAATTCCTTCTGTGCAGTCAACATCATCAATTTCTCCCGACCTTTTCTACGTAAAGCGTCGGCAACCACGTTTGCCTTACCCGGATGGTATAAAATCTCACAATCGTAGTCTTTAATTAATTCCAACAACCTTCTTTGGCGCATATTCAATTCTTTCTGCGTGAAAATATATTTCAAACTCTTATGGTCTGTACATATTTCACACTTCTCCCCGTAGAGATAGTGGCTCCAGATTTTCAAAGCGAAAACCACTGTAGCTAACTTCAAGTCGTGGGTTGGATACCCATTCTCATAATCTTTCAGTTGTCGTGACGCATACGCAATGACTCTACCGTTCTGCATAAGCACACAGCCAAGTCCCTTCTGCGATGCATCACTATAAACCACAAAATTTCCTGTATATTCCGGAAGAGACAACACAGGTGTTGTACTCAATCTCTTCTTCATTTCTTGAAAGCTTTCCTCACACTTTTCTGTCCAAACAAATTTCATAGCTTTTCAAGTCAAATTCGTTAACGGAGTTGCGATCTTGGAAAAATCTTGAATGAATCTTTTGTAATAACCTGCCAATCGAAGAAAACTTCTTACTTCTGATGGCGTCTTCGGCTTATCCCAGTTAATCACAGCTTCGACTTTGGAGGGATCCACCAAAATTCCGTCCCTATCGATCATATGTCCAAGAAATTGTACTCTTTCTATCCAGAATTTATATTTCAAAAACTTAGCATACAACTTCTCTTTTTTCAACACTTCCAACATTAATCTCAAATAATCTTCATGTTCTTCCTTGGTTTTTGAATATACCAAAATATCATCTATAAATACGACTACGAACTTGTCCCAAAACGACTTGAACACACCATTCATTAGTCCCATAAATGCTGCAGGAGCATTCGTTAAACCAAATGACATTACTAAAAATTCGTAGTGACCATATCGTGTTTTGAACGCTGTCTTCGGTACATCCTCTGGTCTCACCTTCACTTGATGATAATCGCTCCTCAAATCTATCTTGGAAAAGTATTTTGCTCCCTTTAATTGATCAAACAGATCATCGATTCTCGGTAATGGATATCTATTCTTAATCGTGACCTTATTCAGTTCTCTGTAATCAATGCATAGACGCATTGATCCATCCTTCTTTTTCACAAACAACACCGGTGCTCCCCACGGCGATATGCTCGGTTGAATGTAATTTTTGTCCAGTAATTCTTGTAGTTGGACCATCAGTTCTTTCATCTCTACCGGTGCCATTCGGTACGGTGCCTTCGATATTGGAGCCGTTCCTGGTGCCAAATTGATCACAAATTCGACCTCTCTATCTGGCGGAAGTCCTGGTAAATCGTCTAGAAATACGTCGACGAAATCCCTCACTATTGGTATCTCCTCTACTTTCAAATTCTCTTTACAACTGTCGACTATGTAAGCTAAATATCCTACACATCCTTGTCGTAACAACATCCTGACCTACATCATCGTCAGACAACTCGCTTGTCTAGGCGACTTGGTACCATAAAACACAACCTTTGACGGAGTCATAAGGTTAATACGCTTCTTTTGGCAATCAATTACCGCCCTATAATTGAATAACCAGTTCACTCCCATGATAACGTCAAATTCCCCAAGTCGAATAGGGATAAGATCTACGTTAATGATATTAGCCTTAATATCCACTCTACAGTTTTTATGCACGTACTTAACAAGGATTATTTCGTTATTCGCGATTTCTATATTCATGGGGTATTCTAACTCATCCTTGGGCAATTTTAAATTCTTAGCAAAGTCATCGGATATAAATGAACAAGTAGCACCCGAATCAAATAATACGCAAGCATTAACTTTATTGATCGGAATGATACCTGACAACACATCCCGCGACTGTACTGCATCTTGCATCGTCATATTGAATGTTCTGGTAGTCGGTCGGTCGGTTGCGATTGGTGCTGCGATAGTCAGAGTGCTTCCACCGGTATTCCCTCTATTTCCTCCTAAACTCGTTCCCTCAGATCCCTTCTTAGGACAATCTCTTGCCAAATGATCATTTGAACCACAAGTAAAGTAGGCACCCTTCTTTGGCTTAGGACAATTAGGTGCTATATGGCCTTTCTGACCACAATTATAGCACACACACTTCCCTTTCATGCAAACTCCCAAATGAGCTTTTCCGCAGCTTTAGCACGCTTCGATCTTCTTCTTCTGCCCTCCTTGTTGACTTACAGCTGACGAGTTATCCGTCCACTTCCTCTTCTGATTATGGCTACCCATAGTGCTACTCCCACCAGTCTTGTTATTAACTTCATTCTCACTCTTCTTCCTCTTTTTCTCCTGATTATACTTCGTTACTGCATCGCTTCCACCCTCAGCGAGTATGGCTTTCCCTAATACCCCGGCGAATGTCTTCAACTGAAACATCGACACCTTACTATACAACCACGACTTCAGTCCTTGTTCGAACCTTCTTGATTTTCTCTCGTTCGTGTGCACTTGATACGTGGCGAACCATGCCAATTCGTTGAATCTAGCAGCATAATCCTATACACACATATTCCCTTACTTCAATTCCAAAAACTGAACCTCCAATTGGTTCTACGATGTAGTCGAAAAATACATCTCGAAAAACATCTCCTTGAACCTCCCCAGGTAATCATACCTTCTTCTCCACGGACCTTGTTTGCTTGCCACCAAAAACTGGCTTCAGATTTCAGCATAAACGTTGCAAACGCGGTCTTCTGGTCCTCTCTGACTCTTGCGACCTCAAAAACCTTCTGCATCTCCATAACCCAAGTCTGAGCTTCGATCGAGTTCGTGGAACCTTTAATCTCTGGCGGTCCCACGACCTTGAAATCTTTGAACGTTGTATTCGGTGGAGCTTGAGGTTGATTATTCATTGCTCCAGCTAGTAAGTTCACTAATTGTTGGACGGGATTAGCATTGGCGTTATTGTTATTATTCATTGACTCTTCCTGAGCTGGTTGACGGTTTTGTCTTCTAGGCGGCATATTTCTGTTAAGAATATATGCTTATTAGGTCATTATTCAATCCTTCAAACAATTAAGGCTTAACTAGAATATTTAATCATAATTCACTTAACACATTACTTCAAATAAACTTTGACATTTCATTCAATTCAAAAGTTTTAACATCATAAGATAGCGTCACTACTATTTACATCAACTATCCCGAGATAAAGAATCTACATGATTTGAAACATAAAAATATTCATTTGTTTATAAACACATCGGAATTTACATCATTAACTACCAAATAGTTTTCACATAATTAAATAAATACTATCACTGTCTGTTAAGGCTCCAAATAGCCTTGCTACGCTCCTCTTCTATGATGCGAGACATCGTCCTGCGATCCAGCACGTACAATGGTAGACCTTCAAACTGGATTGAGTACCTCAAAACTCGATCCTGGGCTTCATCCATTGCGTTATTAAGTGTAGAATATATCTCTCCAAGCTTATCCTTCTTTACACGGCAATCCCTCTTTGCAAGATCAGCACGACGTGATTCTCTTACCCAGCTCTCTGATAAGTGGATTTTATATACGCGAATCAATATTCGTTTCAAGTTTAAATTCGTAGTTATTCTCATGTTTTGTGTTCGTTTTTACTCGTTTCATGATATTTTATGTGTAGGGTGGTCATGGATCCAATTCGTGAGGAAAGGCGGTCTTTTTTGGCAAAAGTGGAAAAAAGTTAGAACTTTAAAATCTTGAAGTCAGTGGGCTAGCCCGCCGGGGCGGGCCTTTTTGTGCCTGTACCCCCCGCCGGGGCGGGGGTCCTCTTTCTTGAGCTTTCCTGTTTGGTTTCGACTTCTGTTGGGGCTCGGTTTGTTGGGTTTGGCTAGTGCGTTTGGACTCTAATAAAGGGAGAATTCGGCCAGAAGACATGGGGGCTTGCTGCTATGTAGGAAAACAACAATCTCACAACACAAAGGCAAGGATTCAAGAGCGATTTGAAGGATTAAAGAGCGAACGTTGGAGGAGTAATTTTCAGAAATTGTCACAATAGTTACAAATCGAGGCTACGTGAAGGGGTTTTCCATAATTCCTTTTTTCTTTCATCTATTTTTACTTGGGATGATGTTTTCAACAAATTATTCAGCTTTTAATTCATTCGTTATGAACTAATTTACTAATTAGACTTGTGATGGATCTTTGGGGTGAAATGATGATTCTATAACTTTGTTTTCCAATTTAATAAGATATTTTTAGGTTATCTATATTAATTTGTGCGTGAATTTATGAATTGCCTGATCAACAGTTCTTTGTGGATTTGAAAGGAATCGAGGGAGGAGATTCGAATCTAGACCTAGTTAATATAGCATATGTCATGAATCATGTCGATAGCATATTTGTGATTATTGTTAAGGTAGAGATACGCTTGACATCGCATATAATCGTATAAAGAACTTAAACTTCAACATTTTTTATTGCAATTCACATAGAGATATAGTGAGTTGGTTAATTTAGGTGTTTAACCGATTTCTATCTTAATTGTGGATGGATGTTAATATGGTATTAGTGCATCGAGAGGTGGCTCTTACTGCATTCGTGTTCTTGATTAATAAACTGGAATATTGAGTTGAGTTAGAATAAAGGTTTGAAAATCAGAGTGAAGCTTAGGGTGAAATCATAAGTCTAATTCTCCATTAATTGTTTGAAATTCCGGATTTCGTTATTGGTGACTGTTTTGTGAAAATTTAATTATTTATTAATTTAGTTACTTTTATTCATTTTAAAAACCATTGAATTGATTAGTTTAATAAAATTAGGGTTAATACAAGATTGATAATTGTGAAGTTAAGATTCTTGATATTTTGTCCTTGTGGGAACGATGCTCTATTCACTACTATATTATTTGTTGACCACGTGCACTTGCGTGTTTTTAAGCGTATTAATTTTATTCCACAAGTTTTTGGCGTCGTTGACGGGGACAATTTAGCCGAGATTTTAATATTTGTTTTTACAATATCAGTTTAATTAGTCCAGTTTTACTTAAATATATTATTTTTGTTTTTTCTATTTCAGGTTTTCGACATTGGTTTATGCAAACACGATCTAAACATCCAGACTTGCTTCCTTTTGAGGACGACATTGACAGAAGATTTCAAAAGTTGAGTAAGTGGATTGAGGAAACGAGGAACGAATTCAAAAATTCTGATAAGTAATAAACGATGGCTGCGGAAGACCAGAAAGCGTTGAGGGATTTTGCCACACCTAGGGTGACTGATCTGCAGTTGAGCATTACTAGGCCTGCAATTGCTGTGAATACTTTTGAAATAAGGCCTGGGACTATTCAGATGATGCAGAACTCATGTCAGTTTGGGGGAATGGCAAACGACGATCCGAATGAGCATTTGATCATTTTTCTAGAGATGTGCGACACGTTCAAGTACAATGGGGTGTCGAATGAGGCAGTGAGACTTTGCTTGTTCCCATTTACTTTACGGGACAAGGCGAAGAGTTGGTTACATTCTCTACCGCCGGGTGTGATCACTACATGGGAGGATTTGGCTCAATAATTTCTTGCCAAATTTTTTCCACCGGCGAAGACTGCGAAAATGAGGTATGACATCACAATGTTTGAGCAGCAGAATGGAGAGTCACTATATGAGTCATGGGAGAGATACAAAGAATTACTCAGAAAGTGCCCACATCATGGATTGCCCAAGTGGTTACAAATGAACACCTTTTACAACGGGCTACATGGAAATGTCAGAACCAGTATTGATGCGGCATCGGGTGGTGCATTCATGGCTAAGAGTTACGAGGATGCCTACAATTTGATAGAAACAATGTTGGCAAATAACTACCAGTGGCCCACAGCAAGAATGACACATGCAAAGGCGGCTGGGATCTTGGAATTAGATGGAGTAGCAGCTATACAAGCAACTCTTTCTGCACTATCCATGAAATTTGATACGATGAATGAGAGGGTAAATACGATAGTAGAGGCTCAAGCTCAACAAGTTTAGCAGGTTATGGTAGTATGTGAATTGTGTGCGGGTGATCATCCGACAGAGCAGTGTGCAATAAATCCAGCATCCGTTCAGTTCATAGGCAACTACAACAGAATTCCGCAAAATACCTACCAAAATACCTATAACCAGGGGAATAGGAACCACTCAAACCTCTCATGGAGCAATAATCAGAAAACTCAAGCTCCATGACCATCATATCCCCCTAGTTTTCAGAATCACCAACAGCCGGTTCAACATCAGGACAGGAAATCCGATGGGGAGGAAACATGGGCAAGGTACATGACTAGCAATGATTTTTCTATGAAGAATCAAGCTATTGCTATCAAAAATATAGAGAATCAGATAGGTTAAATTGCGTTGGCATTGAATAATCGACCATAAGGAACATTACCTACCGACACCGAGAGAAATCCTAAGGGTAATCAGGAGCAATGTAAAGCAGTTATGTTGAGAAATGGAAAACATCTCGGTGGGAATAGTGCAGAAAATTCAGCAACACCAGAGGGAAAGGTCGACGACAATAACGCAGTGGAGGGGAACAAAACCGAGGAACCCAAGTTAAACAGTGAGCCTATTGTTTATCCTCCACCGTCGTTTTAGCGGAGGGTCCAAAAATAGAAATCAGATAAGCAGTTCGAAAGGTTTTTAGATGTGTTCAAGAAACTCCATATTAACATCCCATTCGCAGAGGCCCTCGAGAAAATGCCGAGTTATGCAAAGTTTATGAAGGGGATTTTGTCGAGGAAGAAGAAATGGGAAGACTTCAAAATAGTGGCACTAACAGAGGAGAGTAGTGCAGTGTTACAGAAAAAGCTTCCACCAAAACTCAAAGACCCGGGGAGCTTTACTATCCCGTGCACGATCGGAAAGATGTCTTTTAACAAGTGCTTATGTGATTTGGGGGCGAGTATAAACCTGATGTCATTATCAGTATATTTAGAATTGCGTTTGTCCGCGCTAAAGCCTACGAATATTTCATTACAGTTGGCGGATAGGTCAGTAACATATCTGAGAAGCATTGTAGAGGACATTTTGGTAAAGGTGGATAAGTTTATATTCCCTGCGGACTTTATCATACTGGATTTCGATGAAGATAAGAACATCCCGATCATCCTAGGGAGACCTTTCTTGGGTACGGGAAGGACACTCATAGACGTGCAAAAAGGAGAACTTACAATGAGGGTCCAAGATCAAAAAGTAAAATTCAATGTGTTCAAGGACATGAAATATCCTACGGACGAGGAAGAGTGTAATTGAATGGATTTAATTGAGCAGATTACCAGCGAAGATATTAACAAGAGTTTGATCAATGATCCGTTGGAAACAACTTTACTAGGGGATGAGGAAAAAGGCGACCCAGAATTTATGGACTTATTACAGATGCTAGACTCGTTGCCACGAGTTAGCCGATTCAGAGCACCGGTTGAACTTTTGCACACTGAGGAGACAATTGCAGAAAAATTGAAACCATCATTGGAGGAGCCATCGACATTGGAACTTAAACCATTCCCTAAACATCTCAGGTATACGTATTTACGCAATTTGAATTATTTACCTGTAATTATTTCTGTTGCACTTAACGAATTGCAGGAAGAAAAGTTGCTGAGGGTGCTTAGGGATTATGAATCAGCAATTGGATGGACGATTGCGGATGTAAAAGGCATTAGCCCATCATTTTGCATGCACAAGATTCTGATAGAGGATGATGCAAATCCATCGGTGGAGCATCAACGTCGACTTAACCCAATTATGAAGGAAGTGGTCAAGAAGGAAATTTTGAAATTATTGGATGCCGGTGTCATATACCCATTTTCAGACAGTAAATGGGTGGGTCCGATTCATTGTGTGCCAAAGAAAGGGGGAACGACGGTAATTTAGAATGAGGATAACGAGTTAATTCCGACAAGGATAATGACAGGTTGGAGGGTCTGCATCTATTATAGAAGATTGAATAAGGCAACTCGAAAGGATCATTTCCCGCTACCTTTTATCGATCAAATGTTAGATAGGTTAGCTGGACATGAGTTTTACTGCTTATTGGATGGATATTCGGGATATAATCAAATTGTTATCGCTCTTGAGGATCAAGAAAAGACAACATTCACTTGCCCTTACGGCACCTTTGTATTCAGGAGAATGTCATTTGGAATGTACAATGCACCGGCAACTTTCCAGCGGTGTATGATGGCTATTTTCTCGGATATGGTGGAGAAGAACATTGAAGTCTTCATGGATGATTTCTCGGTCTATGGGGACACTTTTGACACTTGTTTAGAAAATTTGGTCATGGTATTGCAGCGTTGTAAGGACACAAACCTCATACTGAATTGGGAAAAATGCCACTTCATGGTTGAAGAGGGCATAATATTGGGCCATAAGGTGTCGGCTCAAGGATTGGAGGTGGATAAGGCAAAGTTGGACACGATCGAGAAACTACCTCCACCGAGCTCAGTTAAGGGTATTCGCAGTTTTCTAGGGCATGCTGGATTCTACCAGAGGTTCATAAAAGACTTGTCTAAGATTGCAAAACCTCTATGCAGTCTTTTAGAGAAGAATGCCACTTTCAGGATTACTACGGAATGTAAGTCCGCGTTTGAATTACTGAAACTGAAATTAATTACAGCCCCCGTGATAGTTGTACCGGACTGGAAATTGCCATTCGAACTGATGTGTGACGCGAGTGACTACGCAGTCGGGGTTGTTTTGGGCCAAAGACGAGACAAGGTGTTTCACGCCATATACTACGCAAGCAAAACACTAACAGAGACTCAAATGAACTACACTACCACGGAAAAGGAATTGCTTGCAGTAGTATATGTGTTCGACAAATTCCGGGCATATTTGATCGGGACTAAGGTAATAGTTTACACGGACCATTCGGCGATTCGGTACTTAATAGCAAAAAAAGATGCTAAGCCACGCCTTATCCGTTGGATTCTCTTACTTCAAGAGTTTGATTTAGAAATTAAAGATAGAAAGGGTACGGAGAATCAAGTTATCGATCACTTATCAAGGCTGGAAAATTCAGAGAAAAAGGATGAAGATAAATGAGTGATCAATGAGATATTTCTGGATGAGCAGTTATTTGGGTTGAATGCAGAATTTCCGTAGTATGCAGACTTAGCAAATTATGTGGTAAGCAAGATTCTTCCCCCGGATCTTACACGACAACAGAAAAAGAAGTTTCTTCACGACGTTAAGTGGTACATGTGGGATGAGCCGTATCTGTTTAAATAATGAGCCAATAAGATTATTCGACGATGTATCCCATACAGTGAAGTCCACAACATATTACAAGAATGCCATTCATCGGCATACGGTGGACATTACGGGAGTGAGCGCAACGCGGCGAAAGTTTTTCAATATGGGTTTTATTGGCCTACAGTGTTCAAAGACGCCCACCAATTTACGAAAACATGTGATAGATGCCAAAGGGTGGGAAACATATCGAAACAGATCGAGATGCCCCTACAAACAATCCTTGAAGTGGAGATCTTTGATGTATGGGGCATCGATTTCATGGGACCATTCCCGTCGTCTTTGAGCAATCAATATATTCTGCTCGCAGTGGATTACGTCTCGAAATGGGTTGAAGCTGCAGCATTACCCTCGCCGATACACAGTAAAGCAGGGAGTAGTCAGGTTGAACGACTTAAAATCAAGCGTTAATTGGGAGGCAACCCAATAGTTATTTATTTTCCATAGTTCATGTTTAATTTGTTAGGATATAGTTTATAAAGCAGTAATTAGGACTTGTCAATTATAAGTTTTGCTAAAAAATATCTGAAAAGTACTAAAAATCTCATTGAAGCTATAAGTTGTCATTAATCTAACGTAGTGCATGTTTTTGGTTTCAGGAGAGGTCCAACGTGAGTTAGAGCAACAACGCCTACGAAATGGAGGAAAATCGAAAAGTTTGCATCTCAAAAATTTTTGACCAAAAAGTTGTACAGTGGGCTAGCCCGCCGGGGCGGGCCTTTTTGGCCTAGCACCCCCCACTGGGGCGGGGGTCCTAATTCCTAGGTAGACGTGTTCATTTAAATAGCACGTCACAACCATTTCCCCTTACTCATAATCTGCTGCCATTTTTGTCTTCAACTCCTCAATACAACCCACGACCCTACACAACTACTACCACCACGACCACTACCTAAATCAATTAAACCCACCTTCATCCTCACTCTTCACTCACACGACTTCAATCCCGTCCACCACTTCATCTCCCCCACATCACTCTATATAAACCCTACCTCATACTTCCCATATTCAACAACATTACACTTGAATTCTTTAGGCAATTGAGATACACACATTTGAGGGTAAGTGGCTATAGTGTCAAGTCTTCATCTCATCTCTACCACATACACCAATTTCCAAGTTCAAAATTCAAAAGTTGTGTAACCGAACGAGCTGTGCACGCCAAGTGTTTGATAAATTGACTGAGCTAAGTGTGAGAGAAGGAAGTGTGTGCTAGCAAGTCAAACATCCAAAAATCAATGGCTTCACGACCAACATCAAAATGCCAACTGGGAGAGGGTTCAAGTTTGCATTCTATAGGTTATTCTGGCCAATGATGAGATTGTGAACAAGTTAACCAATATAGTATGGATTATTAGAACTGTGATATAATTAGTATTATTAATTGATTCTTGGACTTGTTTGAAACTGTTATAAAAAGGGTAGCACTAATGACATCTTTGTTGACCGGTTAGTTCAAATTGATACATAAAGTGTTTCTAAAGGATAGTGCTAGCGTGAACTAGAAAATGACAAGGATAGGCAGTGAAGGCTTAAATTAGGCAAGAACCTAAGTTTGGGAGAATATATTCGGGATATATAAGCTAAAAAAATAATTAAAAAAAAAAGAGAAAGAAATATGTCGAGTCTTGTGGTGGGTTGAGGTGAAGCACTCCCCATAAACACAAGCGTGAGATGGAGCGTAAAATGCACTCACCAACCATTTATCTATAAAAAAATAAGAATAAAACGGGAAAAATGCAAAAAGCCCCCGTATGAAAAAAGAAGAAGAGAGAGTATAAGTATCCTGCATGTACCCTTGAATTTGGTTGAGTTTAATTTTAGTTGAATCGTGCCTATCTTTGAGAATTTTTTAAGTTTCCATTGTATGATTCCTTCTAAGAAGTTGTTTATGTATTGAATTTGCGTCTGTATCAGTTATCTTCGATGTTGATCACACACGCACGCTATACCAATGATAGTTGTTCAAGAATTGAGAATTAATATGTAAGTGTAGATTGGTTTTGATAATTTGTATTGTAAAGTTGCTTGTTTTCTCTGAGGCCGATGGGATAAATCAGTTTATGTGATGTGACTGGATTTTATTTTTAGGCATTTAGATTGTTATTGCATTTCATTGCATTGCGCGTAGTTTGTTTTGTGCTCGGGGACTAGCACAGATTAAGTTTGGGAGATTTTGATAAGTGGATTTTATATACGTGAATCAATATTTGTTTCAAGTTTAAATTCGTAGTTATTCTCATGTTTTGTGTTCGTTTTTACTCGTTTCATGATATTTTATGTGTAGGGTGGTCATGGATGCAATTGGTGAGGAAAGGCGGTCTTTTTAGGCAAAAGTGGAAAAAAGTTGGAACTTTAAAATCTTGAAGTCAGTGGGCTAGCCCGCCGGGGTGGGGGTCCTATTTCCTGAGCTTTTCTATTTGGTTTTGACTTCTGTTGTGGCTCGCTTTGTTGGGTTTAGCTAGTGTGTTTGGACTCTAATAAAGGGAGAATTCGGCCAGAAGACGTGGGGGCTTGCTGCTAGGTAGGAAAACAAAAATCTCACAACACAAAGGCAAGGATTCAAGAGCGATTTGAAGGATTAAAGAGCGAACGTTGGAGGAGTAATTTTTAGAAATTGTCACGATAGTTACAAATCGAGGCTACGTGAAGGGGTTTTCCATAATTCCTCTTTTCTTTCGTCTATTTGTACTTGGGATGATGTTTTCAACAAATTATTTAGTTTTTAATTCATTCGTTATGAACTCATTTACTAATTAGACTTGTAATGGATCTTTGGGTGAAACGATGATTCTATAACTTTATTTTCCAATTCAATAAGATATTTTCAGGTTAGCTATATTAATTTGTGCGTGAATTTATGAATTGTCTGATCAACAATTCTTTGTGAATTTGAAAGGAATCGAGGGAGGAGATTTGAATCTAGACCTAGTTAATATAGCATGTGTCATGAATCATGTCGATAGCATATTTGTGATTATTTTTAAGGTAGAGATATGCTTGACATCGCATGTAATCGTATAAAGAACTTAAACTTCAACCTTTTTGATTGCAATTCACATAGAGATATAGTGAGTTGGTTAATTTAGGTGTTTAACAGATTTCTATCTTAATTGTGGATTGATGTTAATATGGTATTAGTGCATCGAGAGGTGGCTCTTACTGCATTCGTGTTCTTGATTAATAAACTGGAATATTGAGTTGAGTTGGAATAAAGGTTTGAAAATCAGAGTGAAGCTTAGGGTGAAATCATAAGTCTAATTCTCCATTAATTGTTTAAAATTCCGGATTTCGTTATTGGTGACTGTTTTGTGATAATTTAATTATTTATTAATTTAGTTGCTTTTATTCATTTTAAAAACCATTGAATTGGTTAGTTTAATAAAATTAGGGTTAATACAAGATTGATAATTGTGAAGTTAAGATTCTTGATATTTTGTCCTTGTGGGAACGATACTCTATTCACTATTATATTATTTGTTGACCACGTGCACTTGCGTGTTTTTAAGCGTATTTATTTTATTCAACACCCTCCTTTGCTATGGAAAGCCTCTCTGAGCTCTCTTTCAGATCCTTCTTCAATATTTCTATTTCTGTGGACTTCTCGTTTTGACCCTTCTCGTGAACCAAATCCCATTCCACGTTTCCCATACGTGTGTGAAGAGTCACAACCTCCCTATCCTTCTGCTCGATGGTAATCTGCTGACTAATCGCCTGCTCAGTCAGATCCCAGACAGTATCCTACAACTCTATGTTACGATCATAAAGTGCATCACACATCTCAGCACTAATGGAGTGCTGTGGAAACTCCTCTTCCTCCTCTTCCTCGTCAAATTCCTCCTCAGGATCAGTCTCAGGTTCATGCTCCTGACCAACAACAGTGATCAATGGAGATGACTCCTTATGTATTAACTACTCCCTGACAACATGAATGTCTCGGGGCTCCTCCTCAATAGGCATTCGGGGTTCCTCCTCCCCTGCTCGACTAGCTCCTCCAACATCTGACATACTGACAACATAGTTTTAAGTTTTAGTTACTAATCTGTGCTAGCGAACACATAGATTAACACATAAGCACATAAAGTCTTTTATTATCTTCAATGAATTTAGAAATTCATTTCTTAGAACTCGATAAGAGTTTACCACCACTATGTTTTCGATCTCCTACAAGGCTACTACCTAAGGTTGCTCCCCCACCTAAGGTTCATAACTTACAGCTCTGATACCAACCTGTGACACCCCCAAATTCGGTACTTCCATTACCACAGGATTTGGTGTTCACTATACAAACATCATCCATCTATCTACCCATAAATAAATGCAAACCATGCAATAGATAGAAATAATAATAAATCTCCCCTTATCGGGTTACATCAACTACATAATAAATAAATCCCAAGTTACTGTAACATTAAATCATCTGTGCGGAAACATAAACAAATAAGTCTTAAGTAACATCAATTCTACTTATCATTACATAACCACATAAATAACACAGTCTTCATTACTTGCTAATCTTGCCCTTGCCTTTACTAGTGGAAGGTTCGTCTGCTCTTTCGTTCTTAACTATAATGTTATTATTACGCAAGAGTGAGCACGATTGCCCACAAGAATAACAATATAACAATGAATAATAACATGCGAGAGAAATAATAACTTTGAATATAAAACCTCAAATTTTGAATCAAGAATGAATAACAAGAATCAAATGAAATTCCGAGGGTCATAAGACCTTGAACTATGTCCTAGGTTATCAAGGGTTATACTTGAAACCTTTAACAGTCATAAGACTATGGACTCTTCTTCTCGTACTTAGGGGGATCAGCCCTTAGTACCATACTGTGCACAATATCTTAACGCTAAAGCGTAAATAATTCCCTATATTGGGTTGTTCATCTCAGTTTGACATTCGAGTCCGCGCCAAAGGAAGTTTGGTTTGGATAATTCATCAAGGGTTCTGAAATTTAGAACGCTCATCAGCTATGGACTAGTCGAATCATAAAGGGTTTGCTAGTCTAATATGGTTTAACAATAATTGATAACTTAATTGAATAGAATCTCAAAAGGTATACAATAGAATAAATATTGTATAACAACATCATGCTTGAAAGATTTATAAACATTAATATACAAAACAGACTTGATCAATAATAATGAGAACTTGCTCAATGTAGAAAGGTGAATTAATCAACTTATATAACGATAACAAGTATGGTTAGGAAACTTGCCTCGTGCGTAGATTACACTTAATTAACACGTTCTTTGAATTAAATCCTACATATCAATTATGTTCACAATACCAGTCAATAATAACGTACTAAACATCGTAAGTTATTCTTTGTCTAATCTCGAATTCATGACTATATTTAGTCAAATTATCATACTTGTTTTCACATAATGTAATACTACACGAACAACAAGTTAATTACATAATCAACGATTCAAATAACATGTAATTGTCTTCTTGACTTGGTAAAACTCATTTTATTATCTCATTATATATCTAACAAGTTTTTATATTCATTAGACTAGGTTACTAACTCATTTCTATACTTGAACATAAAAAAAACATTTTCTGGACATTCTGCTAAGTGGCGTTGTAGCGTCACTTTTGTACTAGGTCTTGGCGCTACGGCGCCATGGCGCTACGGCGCCATGGCGCTACGGCTTGGTCGTTGGCGCTGCAGCGCGAGTCTCAGGCCTAGAGTTGGTGCTGCGGTGCGACACTCTAGACTTTGAATTCCCAGTTCGTGAAGAACACAGAATTCAGCGAAATAAACACTATAAAATCCTTAATTCTCCAAATTAAACTTACCCAGATGTTAGAATTAATACATAATCAATACCCAACATTTATAGAGTGATTTTAACCCATTAAAACACATAATCACAGAATTAAATTATGCAAATTGTACTGTTCTTGATGTTCTTGATGTTCTTGAAGGTTTTTGAAGAAAAATATAGAATTTAATACTACGGATTCGTTATAAGACCAAATCCAACCATTCTAGTTTCGTTTTGTTTGTTTTAGCAAGCATAATCATATACAAGTGGAAATTTTGTAGAAAATTTTATGGTTGACATATTAAAGTTACGTATAAGGGCCATATGTCCATATAACGTACTTTGTAAATTTTTAAAATAACAAGTCATAGTATTATGAAACTTATGATATGGAATTATATACAATATATATAAATCATACTATGCTTCTCGAATATATTCACATAATTGTGACCCATTTCAACTACAGAAACTTTATAGAAGACTTTAAGCCATATTCATAAAAACTAAATGACGTGAAATAGAAATTGGGTTTGGAGAAATTACCCAGAGTATAATTTAGAAGGGATGATCACATGTGACTCTTTCACAATAACTTGTTGATTACACACTCACAATTTCTCTAAATCTCATAATTTTTCTCTAACAAATTCTCAAACTCTCTCCCTCTCTGCTCTTCCAAACTTAGAATAATAATAAAAAGAAGACGTCTGATAATAAGGGAGAAGAACTGACATAGAAGTGGTCAGTTACCCCCATCATGGTTAGCCACTAAAAACTCCCCTTAGGGCCTCGTTTGACTGGTAATAAAAGGTTTCAAAAATCATTTAATTTAATAAAACCTTATTATATAGTTTAAATAATGTCACACTCCTTGTAAAATAAATCAATATCTTATTTAATTTATTTTAAATAAAATATAATAATTTCTTATTAATTCACATAGTCACATAATTAAATTTCTCCTTTAATAATAATGTCAAATTATTAAATCTCTAATTAATAATTAAATTAATGAAAATAACATTAAGCTTATTAAATATTTCTTTTAATACAATAAGCTCACATAAATACATGCATCGAATAATAAAATTCTCCACATCAATTTAATAAATACAACACATGTAATTAAATTAATCTACCATAATTTCATTAAATAATTATTTAATCTAATAATTAATTCATCGAAAAATATTTATTCACTCCAATAAATATTAAAATTAATTACAAAATATCGGTTGTCACAGCAGCTGCGTTGCGCCTCAGTGTAATTCCGGCGCAGCTACGCCATGCTTGGTTCGAGCCAAGAATATGTCTGCTTCAGCAGAAAGCTAGCACAACCTTAGAAATTATTCACCATTTCGATTCTAACCAGTCATGTATCAATTGCAACATGCTTATATGGTTATATAACAACTATTTAAACATTACCCAAACTCATTAACATCCAATTCCATGAATTCAAGAATTTGAAATTTAAGACTCAAAACTCCATTTTTATACAAAGAATGAAATTGAAGCAATGAGGAGAGGTTATACCTTCTGCAAATGAATGAATATTGCTACTATAAACTCTCAAGCTATTAGAATGCTTGTATGCTCTCAACCACACCTTCAATAGAATTTTAAGCAATGTAACAATGGAAGGAGAGCTCTCATTTATAAAACATCCAAAACACAAACAATGACATCTTCCCCTAAATCAAACTCATGGATTGAAGGTTTACATGAAAGGTAAAGAGGAGTTGGTAATTGGTTGGTGAATTTCATCATTATGCCCACTCTCTCCATGATCATAGTCTAGCAAGCTTGGAAGAAAATGAAGAACATAGGCCTTAGACTTTTGTTCAAACATGTGACTGAGAATTTAGAAGCAAATGAGACTCAATTTGGGACAATCCAATATAACTCAGCATTCTTGTAAAACATAGGTTATACACTTATACACAAACCCTATTCTTAGGTTATATTGTATACACATATCCTCCATACATGGGTTATAACATAATGTCACAATATGATTTACCTAATTAATATTTCAAGGTAGTAGAGGTGATATGGAAATGTAACATACATATAATCCATATAAATGAATCCACATAATAAAATATCACAGTCAGGTATTATTGTCCGAGTAGTTCCATAATTATTTCTACTCGTATAACCATATTATAATATTATCTATTATTAATGTTTATTTAAACATTTAATCCCCTTTTTACTATTAATCACCCATTGGTATAGAAATAAATATTTTAATAATACCTCTTTATTTACTCATATACTTTAGAGTACACATTTAATTGTTTCATCACATATGATGAAATAACCACACTTATTTAAATCAACATTATGATTTAATTACTTTTACCATATGATTTTTGTACATCATTAGTTCCAATTAAATGTCACACTTCATGTATTCTTACCCCATAGACATTATATATTACTACCACTCACATTTTTCATATTACACATAGTAATATTATTTAATGATTATATCCACATTAATATTTTAATTGGGCCAAATAGCATTCAGTTGGGTACTTTCAACCCACATAATAATTAATTAATATTAATCATTTATTTTTTTTCAATGATTATTATGCACTCCACTAAATAAATAGAATATAATATTCTATAATATCGCTTAATTAACCAATATTTAATCCGGGTTAATTCATTAAACCTTTATTCAAGTCATGTATTGTTAACTACATTCCTTTATGAACACTTAGTCACCATTTATGACCTTCATATGAGTCTCTAGCCTTCATTCCTTGAATTTAAATTCCACAGACTAACTCAGAATTTTCTACAGACCGGCGCAGCTGCGCTGGTCACAGAATTGGAAATGGCGCAGCTGTGCCATACCAAAATCAGAGGCAGACAAGTTCTGCACTAGCATCAATGAAATCTTACGCTTCTAAATACTTTTACACATCCTCCTTAAGCGTTAACTTGTCTAACATCAATCCCCTCTTTGATTACACATTATTGGTTACTATATTCCTTAATAATTTAAGGATCACACTTCGGGTTTTAAAACTCTATTTCCCTAATTAGTTTAACCAACTATACATATCCTTTACGGTTTTATACCACCAGTAACACAAAACTCGAATGTAACACATACATACATTCCTTTCATCTTCGCTTCTTGTCGTGTATTGAATTACGTAATAATTGTCTAACCACCTTAAAGGTATATCAATTTTCTACTTTCTTCAACAATGTACATATATATACCAGTCTAAACCTAGCACGCGTCGAGCCTTAGTATTTAATATAGTACACTGAGTGGTTTCCCACAAACAACCAACAAATTAGTTTCCATCTCGTCTACACTGTTTTCACAGTGAGTTAGATCGGTTAGTAATTCGTATATACCTCCGCTCTCTGAAAGAATTGTTTAGCCCAGCTTCTATACATCCACCATTAAAGAGTATGGTTGCACTACCTTAGACTTGATACGTACTCGTACAAATACTCAAGAAATTGGTGATTATCAACGATATTAAATGTCACCAACTATTATTATAAAATAATTTCACATAAATTATTTAATATTAATAGATAAATTTTATCCATCTTCTTACTAATTTATCTCTATAATTTATAACAAATATATAATAATGATATATATTTATTAAACACAACATCACATATTACATAGCTCATATACCCTATATAACACAATATCACATAAATATATATATATATATATATATATATATATATATATATATATATATATATATATATTCTTATTCGAACCCTTCACATGCCTTAAAAAATTTATTTACTAAATTCTTATTTTAATATTTTCTATAAAAAAATTCGGGTTCTTACAATTACAAGTAATTGAAATGAGAAGGTATGAAGAGACTTCCCTCCGCATTTGGTTTATCAGAGACTAACATATCTTAGGCTACTCTCGCGACTTTTTGGCATGAAGGTTTCCATATCATCGTAATTTACTTGACGAAAAGTTAATTCGGTCTTTCAACTGGAGTGAATCTGGGTGGTGCCATTCATGAGCCTTGTTGGAATTAGTCTCCCTACGAGTCCAGTAATCAAACACAGACAGGATAGCCTCCTGGTGGAGGGACCACACAACATACATTCACATACATCGCGTCTCACCGTATAGAAATGATGACATGTTCGAAGCACTAATATTATAGGCAGATATAGTGTGAAGCACTAAGTGCAGTAAGTAAATGCATTAGTACACATTTATTCAAATCTAAATGCAACATCCACACACAAGCATATAAAAGTTTTGAAAAGCTTTAAATAGCAGCTTAAGCCCTCTTACTGGATGTCCCCAGCAGAGTCGCCACCTGTCGATGTCGGGATTTTTTATTTGTCCCTTTCTATTCTTATTTTTTGGTGTTCTCGTGTTAGGTGAGATTTGTTTAAAAAAATTAGTTTGAAAAGGTTTGACATTTATATGTCGACGATTGGACTATAAGAGTCGCATTTTTAAATGGTTGCACCAACTCAACCGAGAAAATGTTTGCACAAAGACCTAGTGATGTGACACCGTTTAACTAGTCTGTGAAACCGAGATTCGTTAGGGTCCGGGGGCTTGATTAAGCGGGGGGAAGGTGTTAGGCATCCCCCCGACTTCCGTGGTGACACAATTTCTGTCACTTTTCAATTTAAACTTTTATCTGAATATGTATATGTAGGTCAATGTGTAGTTATCTAGAAGTAGTGTTATGCCTCGTTTGCACCTATATACAAAGGGTTTGAATTTTGTATAAAAGTTCAATTTTAACGAGATATGGCAGTGATGTTTTGTAAAACAGTTGTTTCAAACCCTTGTGCTCAATAGTAATTGAGGCTTTTGATACATCCATTTTATTATATGTTCGGCTTGATTGCTTTTATTATTTTCGAGAAGCGAGGCATCTTTGAGAAAATAAGGTACATAGCAGCGCCGAAGTCCTTGTGGGCATGAGAGCCATCTAAGAAAATTCAGATACCGTGAATAATTTACAAGCTAATTGCACCTGTAAATGTCAATCACAGAAACCGAATCTAGATTCAGAAACTGAATTTGTGATCACATGATTCATAGGCTCACATGATGATGCAATATGTAAAAAAAGTTGTAAACAGTTATATATATATATATATATATATATATATATAGCAAGGATCAAGTGCATACCCCTTATCTTACTCACCTGTGCTCACCCCCCTTTAGGCGTCGGTTTCGGTCATACAACCGTCGTCTATACTTTTAGCGACGCTATATGTTGTTCGTCGTTAAAAGTATAGACGATGGTTGTATGACCAAAACCGTCGTCTAAAGGGGGGTGAGCACGGGTGAGTAAGATAAGGGGTATGCACTTGATCCGGACCGTGTATATAAATATATGTGTGTGTGTGTGTATATATATATATATATATATATATATATATATATATAAGCAGTAAACGCTCCGGATATAAATCTAGGCACAATCAAACATAGTTTGATGAAGATATATATCCGGAGCGTTTTACTGCTTATATATATCTTCATCAAACTCTATTTGATTGAGCCTAGATTTATATCTGGAGCTTTTACTGCTTATATATATATATATATATATATATATATATATATATAAGCAATAAAAGTCACGGATCGACGATCCAAACATACACACACAACACGACTCTCAACGTGAATAAGTATATGTGAATGGAAGTGGAGAAAGGTTGAAAGAAATCTGAAATGTCCTATAGTGGGCTGCCAAGAAGACTTCAGATAGCTTTAAATGAATGAATACTCAGTTTTCACCTGTAAAATATAGCAAAACACAAAGCTCACAGATGTTTGGAAAAAGAAAGCACTTAGATTAAAGTGTGTACAAAGCAAAATGGACAAGGCTTCCTCGTCTTTTTCTCTTTAAAATGGCCACCCCAAGCCCTCTATTTATAGAGTGGGTGAGCCGCTGGTCCACCTGTGGCTACCCGGGTTGCCCTGGGCTCCGTGGGCCCCGTTATCTCGAAGCACGTGCAAGCTTGCAACGCGTTTGTCCACTCGAATCTTCATAACTTTCAATTCGGGCATCCGATTGAAATGTATAATACCTTTTTGGAATGCTGTTGTCGAGAGCTACACAATGACATAGGATAAGAGGTTGTACAAAGCCAAGAAGACGGGTCCATGACCAGATCTTCAAGTCTTTAAATTCTATCAAGTGTACTGTCTTGCGTAGTAGTCACTCAGGATTTGAGCTATGGTTCTTGTGGGACACTTCTGTGTAGAATGTGGTGTGAAATGATGCTGAGACGGTATGAATGTGGGATTGAGGTGGAAAAATAATGATTTTACCCCTCACCAGGGGTATCTCTGGCTCTATGGTAATTTAGTAGTCGTTGCTCAGGGTTATCTCTGAGATTGGGCTGCTGTAGGTACTAAATATCATCAGGGTTACCTCTAAGGTGTGTCTAACCTCCCTGGGTTATCTCTGGGGTTGGAATTCAGTGCCTCGGGGTTATCTTCGAGGTTGAAACTTACTTCTAGGAATTAGAACGGATTCCTCAAGGGTTATCTCTAGAACTGAAAATACATCCCTCAGAGTTATCTCCGAGGTTGGAACTGAATCTCCTGGGGTTATCTTAGGGACTGGAACTGAATATCTCAGGGTTGTCTCCAAGATAGAATACTGAGTATTCCGGGATTGTCTCCGGGATTGAGCTGATTCGAATTCTAGGGTTATCTCTGGAAGACAATTTTGCCCACCTGTAAGGTTATTAACAAGAATAAAAAATTTTGAGTGTCTACACATTAGATAGCACCTCACAATGGCACCTATCAGTTTGTCACCGCATAAATACGACGTCCCTTACGGAGAGTCTGGCTTCGGTGCATTCCACAAAGGAAGTCACCAGATAGAAGGTTGGGTACCAACTCCTATAGTTGGGTTTGTGACTCCTGAAGTTCAATAGGACCTATTCAATATGAGATTTTGGAAATGAGTTTTGTATCGAGTTCAAGGTTAATACAAAATTGAATTTCACGCTCTAGGGGTAGGTCAGGAAGTTCTTCAGGAAATACGTCAGAAAATTTATTGACAACAAAAATATCATTCAAATCTGACATATTTTTGTTTAAATTTATGACATATGATAAAAAAGCTTGACATCCATTTTACAATAAACGAATGGCTTTATGCCTTGATATGACAGTGATTGACTTTAGTTGTTTGGTTGCTTGAATTCGCATAATAGGTTGGTTAGGAATATGAAATCTAACGACCTTACTAAAATAATCAATTTTACCATGATGAGTAGTTAACCAATCAATCCCTAAAGTCACATCAAATGTAAGTATTTTCAAAGAGATGAGATCAATAGGTAATGTAAAAGTGTCGATTTGAATCAAACAAGATTTATAAATAGTGGATGTAATGAAGGTTTCTCCTAATGGAGTTTCAACGAATAAGTCAGAGTCTAATTTCTCAAGGGTTAAGTTCAAACGTTGAGCACAATTAGGTAAAATAAAAGAGTGGGTAGAACCGGTATCGAATATGGTATATACTTCACAAGACTTTATGATTAGCTTACCCATGATAATTTTGTTCGGGTTCCTCGCCTTTTGGGAAGTCACGACAAACACTCTTCCTTGAACCATCGACTTTGACGTATCTAGGATAGCCTTTGGTGTCATCACTACCGCTGGAATTGACTTCGCTATAGGGCATATTCCACCCTCAACTGCTCCGTCGTACTCCTGATCCATGATCTGAATCTTTAATCTTCGATCCATATTGAATTGGGGTTGACCGTTCTATACAGGGTAATTCAAAACTTGATGTTGGGTTCTCTCAATTACTATCCAAAAAGAGAAATACATATCATCTATTTTAGCCTTCTTGGATCGGACTTTTCTTTCTACAATATCAATGCGTCGTGCGGCTTTTACCCATGTATCCTCCATTCTCACTCGTTCAGTTATTTGTTCTTTCATATGATCTTTGACATTTACATTCTCAGATTTCAGCTCTATATCATATACTCTGCCAAAGAGAGCTTCTGTTCAAGCATCGCATATCGGGTAGCAAAATCTTTAATTATTGCATCCCTTTGTTCCACGACCGTATGTCGTTCTTCACCCTGCTCTTCTAACTCACGAATATGATCTTGCAGTTCTATATTTCGATCATAAAATTCTCCTAATAAATCCTTCTCAGGTTCCTCTGTTTCCTCACTCTCAGCTGTAACCTCTACGACTAGCTCGGGTGCAACTGTTAATTCTTCACTCATCACATGGATATCTTTAATTTCTTCTTCGCCTAAAATCCTATAATCTAGTTTAAAAACATAATTAGTACTCCCGAATAAAAATCTTTGTTATAACAAGATATTATACTCTAATATTTATTCTTTAAATGAATCTCCTCGATTCATCACTTAAAACTCTATATGAGTTCATCTCTTGATTTTCAGATGTCATTCTTAAATACTGCCACAAAACAAAAGTTAATTAACGAAATTGACATGTCACAAATTATCCCTATATTTCGACCGACCAATAACAAATAAGTTAGGTAGGACACACTAGCGAAGGTTTTACTCGTCTCTTCCCTTCTAGTTCTAACCTCAGATCTCCGCAAAATATCATATCCCTAAGCTATGATACCAACTGTGATGCACCCAAAATAGGTCCACACAACCCATTTTGAGTCGCCAAATACATGGTATAGAATTCAAGTACAAACTTTATTTATACAACTGTCGTGCAAAATACGACAACACATAAGCTGAGGGTTTCAATACAAATATTATCTCATGGACAATATCCAAACTCAAATAAAGTCCTCATTACAATTATTGTCACACTCTTTTATAACATAGTGAGGACTACTATAATAACCATCTCGGACTATTACTCCACTCCCCGACTAGTCCAAGCTTCATTCTCGCCTCCTGAGAAGAACAATGGAACCAAAAGAAAAAGGGTGAGCTCTGTAACACCCGAGAATTTTCACGTATTAGTAAGTGAATATATTAATATAAATGAATATTTATTTGAATATGAACAATTTTGTGTTGGGAAATGAGGTAACTCAATTATATTAAATAATTGAATACTTGAGAATATGTGGAGTTTGTGATGAACTCTTTGAGAGCCTTGAGTGGTACCGTGATGGAAAATATTAATAGTAATATTAATCAACAAAGGAATTATCAAGTGAACAATTAATTGTTAATTGTTATTGTAGAATATTAATTAACTTTTATTGGTAATTAATTAATGTTATGTGATTGTTATTATGAGTAAAGTAAATTGCATAATTAGAACGGTATTATTAATTAATATGTGTGATATTATATAGTTCTTGCATTAAAAAGAAAAATGTGGTGTGACACTTTAATATATATAAACTATATAATAAAGTTTAGGGATTATAAGCTACAACAAAACAATTGTTTATGTGACAATTAGTATGTGTGGAAACATTAAAAGATGTACTCGATCAAAGAATTTCAAGCTATTCCAATAAGTGGGTATAACTGGAATAATAAAGTTTTACGGAGATATTAATTACTAGTGGGTAATATAATGGAGTCCATACATATTATAAATAATAATTAGACTAGAACAATGTATATGAATTATAAGATGTGAGTACATAAATAATCCCTAACTTCCATTATGTAGTAGCCTTAACACATTAAAATTATATTTTTGGAAAACCCAAGAGAACAAATTAAGCATTATAAACACAGATGCTGAGATTTAATACTGTGTCCCATTTTAAGTGATTCAAATAATGATGCACAGTAGCCTAAATCTAATTGCGTATAACCAAGTCGGTGGTTGAAGGCTACTCTAGCCGTGATTAAGAAGAAGGGAGTGGAAGAGATGAAGTTGGTGATCTCTTTTCACCAACCTCTCTCAATCTAATGGTTCCTTCTCTTTCCCGTTGGATTGTATATGGTAGATAAACTCATAAACCGTGTAAATCATTCTCTATAAACGGCAACCAAACTCTTCTCATTCTCTGTTGATTGAAATTATCTGATAAGTTGCATATAGAAGTGTGAGCTGTTGAGGATTGAGGAAGTATACTTAGTGCATTAAGTTGTAGCCATTTAAGCTTCAAGAGGTAGCAATTCTGTTTCATGTTCATAGTCTTGTGTTTTGTCAAATTTTTATAATTTACTTGAATTCTCTGTTAATTGATGTATGATAGCATGCCATTGTGTTGTCTAAGTTTGCATGCATATCTAGGAGCTTTGCAGGTAGTTTGGTTGCAAGTTTAGCAGTGAATGTGATAAGCCTTTACAAAAGCAGAGCCATAATTTTTGATTCTGCTCGAAGTGGCGCGGCCGCGCCACTTCCATAGGCTAATACCGCGCGTGGTGTTATTCTCAGATAGATTTTTGGTGGCCAAATTTGAAACGATAAATCGCGAAGTATGTTAGTAGGTGTCTTACGTGTCAACGTGGAAATGGGAGCATATTACGATAGATTTCGTAGTAGGACTTTCGATAACACAAAAAGGGTTAGATGCCATTTGGGTTATCGTGGATCGATTTACAAAGATCGTGCATTTTATACCTATCAAGATCCGCTACAGTTTAAATCAATTAGCGAGTCTGTACGTAAAGGAAATCATTTCACGACATAGAGTGTCGGTGTCGATTGTTTCTGACCGAGACCCGCATTTCACGTCAAAATTCTGGAAAAGTTTACAAGAGAGGATGGGAACACAGTTGAGGTTGAGTATTGCTAATCATCCTCACACAGACAGAAAAAGTAAGCGAACAATACAAACGCTAGAAGACATTCTTAGGACTTGCGTGATGGACTTCAAGGGAAATTGGGACGATCACCTACCTTTAGTCGAATTTGTGTATAATAATAGTTACCATACGAGTATCAGCATGCCACCGTACGAAGCTCTTTGTGGAAGGAAGTGCAGCACGCCATTATGTTGGGACGAAGTCGGAGAACGACGAATACTCAGACCATAGTTAGTACAACAAACTGCGGACGTGGTGGCAGTGATAAGGGCTAGACTAGTGGCAGCTCACGATCGCCAGAAGAAGTATGCAGATTTGCATCGACAAGATCGAGACTTTGAAATCTATAGTTTTGTATTCCTAAAGGTATCTCCATGGAAGGGAAAAAGATCCATTTCAGCAAGAAAGGGAAACTGAGTCCAAGATTCATAGGACCGTTCGAGATACTGAAGCGAGTAGGCGAGGTAGCGTACAAAGTTGCACTACCACCTGAGTTGGAGCACATCCATAACGTGTTTCACATATCCGTGTTGCGTCCGTACAAGCCTGACTACAAGCACGTGATTTCTTATGAACCCATTCAAGTGGAGAAGAACTTAGCGTATGAGAAAATTCCTGTCCAAATTCTTGATAGGAAAGAGCAAACCTTGAGAAATAAAGTTATTTCTTCTGTAAAAATACTTTGGCGTAACCACGATGTCGAGGAGACAACGTGGGAGTTAGAAGATAGGATGATGAGGGATTATCCCCATCTATTTGTGTAACCTTGTAGCAATTCCGGGATGAAATTTTTATAGGGGGGGAGGATGTAATACCCCGAGAATTTCCACGTATTAGTAAGTGAATATATTAATATAAATGAATATTTATTTGAATATGAACAATTTTGCGTTAGGAAATGAGGTAACTCAATTATATTAAATAATTGAATACTTGAGAATATGTGGAGTTTGTAATGAACTCGTTGGGAGCCTTGTGTGGCACCGTGACGAAAAATATTAATAGTAATATTAATCGACGAATGAATTATCAAGTGAACAATTAATTGTTAACTGTTATTGTAGAATATTAATTGACTTTTATTGGTAATTAATTAATGTTATGTGATTGTTATTATAAGTAAAGTAAATTGCATAATTAGAACGGTATTATTAATTAATGTGTGTGATATTATATAGTTCTTGCATTAAAAAGAAAAATGTGGTGTGACACATTTATATATATATATATATATATATATATATATATATATATATATATATATATATATATATATATATATATATATATATAAACTATATAATAAAGTGTAGGGATTATAAGCTACAAGAAAACAATTGTTTATGTGACATTGAGTATGTGTGAAAACATTAAAAGATGTACTCGGTCAAAGAATTTGAAGATATTCCAATAAGTGGGTATAACTGGAATAATAAAGTTTTACGGAGATATTAATTACCAGTGGGTAATATAATGGAGTCCATACATATTATAAATAATAATTAGACTAGAATAATGTACATGAATTATAAGATGTGAGTACATAAATAATCCCTAACTTCCAGTATCTAGTAGCCTTAACACATTAAAATTACATTTTTGAAAAACACAAGAGAACAAATTAAGCATTATAAACACAGATGCTACCATGTCCCATTTTAAGTGATTCAAATAATGATGCACAATAGCCTAAATCTAATTGCGTATAACCAAGTCGGTGGTTGAAGGCTACTCTAGCCATGATCATGAAGAAGGGAGTGGAAGAGATGAAGTTGGTGATCTTTTTCACCAACCTCTCTCAATCCAAGGGTTCCTTTCCTTTCCCGTTGGATTGTATATGGTAGATAAACTCATAAACTGTGTAAATCATCCTCTATAAATGGCAACCAAACTCTTCTCATTCTCTGTTGATTGAAATTATCTGATATGTTGCATATAGAAGTGTGAGTTGCTGAGGATTGAGAAAGTATACTTAGTGCATTAAGGAGTAGCCATTTAAGCTTCAAGAGGTAGCAATTCTGTTTCATGTTCTTAGTATTGTGTGACAACCCGAATTTTTATATGTTATTAAAATAGGAATTTAATAATTAAAATTCTTATTTTGAGATGTTTTGAGTTTGAATATGTATATATGCGTGCTATATATTTTGAAATATGTGATCTGGTGTGAAGAGAAATATATATTCATATATTGGGAAAGTGAGGTTTAATAGTTAAGTTAACTATTGAAGAAATTAAATGGATTTGATATTTAATTTTAAATATTTATTGAATTAAATAAATATTTTAAATAATTTATTTATTGAGAAAAATAAATAATTTATGAAATTGTGATATAATATGTGGTATAATAATTTAATTACGTGTGTATGACAATTAAATTAAAGCAAGGGTAAATTTTATTCTTTGAAGATTTAATTTAATGAATTAATTAAATTAAATGAATTGTTTAATATTAAAGGGAATAAATAAATTAAATAAAGTAATGTTTAAATCTAATTTATTAATTAAATTAGATATATGTAATTATTTATTAATTATAAGTATAATTATAATAAGATTATTATTATTATTATTATAAGTTATTTGAATTAACTAAAGGTGTGACACATGTAGTCATATAATATAATGCTATTAAAATAATCTAGTATGAGGGAATTTTATGTAGCCAAACACAGCCTTATGACTTTTTGCCTAACATAACTGATGAACGTGGGCAGTCTTCAGTTTATTTCTAAGCGTCTTTTATTTTTAAGCCAAGTAAAGAGAGGGTTTGTAGAGAAGAAGAAACACAGAGATTTTTGAGATGGAAGAATCATGGTGGTTTTGAGGGAGGGTCACCATCTCTTGCTAGCCTACAACTAGGGTTTGAAAGGTATATTTTACTTCTAATGTGATGTTTGAGTTTCCATGACCATTCTCTGTAAATGGTTAAATTATGTTGAATTGATATATATATATATATATATATATATATATATATATATATATATATATATATATATATATATATATATATATATATATATATGGTGTTATAATCTGTTAATTATCGTTTGTGAGGGCTATTTGATAATCAAATTCGTGAGAATAGGGTTGTAATAAAAGATTTCCAATAATAGTGTTTATGTTATAGAATATGGCTTAGAAAGTACAAAATTTCATGGTCAATACTTGTTGTAATTTACGAATTGGTGATGAATTATGTTAGTTTGTTAAGAAACGAAAGCGGCGTAGTTGGAATCGTGTTAATTGGTTAAGAAACGAAGCCGTGGCGATCGAATTCGCTAAATGTGTTAAAACATAAAATTAGAGTATGAACATGTGTTTTGGGTCAAATTTTAGGTTGGTTAATGTTTTTATAAATTGTTAGAATTCTAGTATGTTGTAGTTCTATGAATTACGAATCCATAGAATTGAAAACGGACTAATTTGGATATGTATAACTCAAGTTATGAATATTAGTAGGAGAAAATGGTCAAAAAATCGCAAAACACTGTAATCTTTGCGAAGCCCAGCGCGGGTACGCTGCCCAAGAGTGCGGGCGCGCTGCCCAGCGCTGCAAGATGGCGCGGGCTCGCCGAAAAGGGGCTCGGCCGCGCCCCATGTCTACTGACTGTGACTGCTTTGACCTATTTTCGTAAAACGAGCATAACTTTTTCATATGAACTCCGATTGAGGCGATTCAAGATGATCCAGAACGAGAAAGAATAGACCTACAACTTTTGTTCTTTAAGGTTTGCAATTTGAGGTCATTAGAAAGGGTCAAAATGGTCATTTTTGGGACTATTGTGTTTTCGAAGGCAATCGGAGGGCGTCGGGCATGCGCGTATCCAAGTGCAGTGCTTTCGACCATAAAAGATGTTGTTCTAAGTTATAAAATATGAATGTTAGTAAATATAATGATACTTAACATTGATAAATGGTGTATTAGATAAGTTGTATAAGTATACTAAGCATACACAAGAGAGAGAAATCGGGCGTATGACGACCGAATGTCGAAACGCCGTGCCAAGTGTTAATGAATGTAAAAAGTGTTTTAAGCCAAATGAAATGAATATTATAAGATACGAAATGGGTTGAATATAAAACCAATAATGATTCCTAGCAATACTTTTACACTTGAATGAACTTTGAGTATGAAATATAGTGAGATATAAGTCAAAAGTTAACATAATCCAATAAACATTGTATATTTATGATAGGAAGGGTTATGAGATATAGAGTAAAGTTTATATTACAACTACTATGCGTTGCTATGTGACTAATAGTTAATGTGAATGATTATATAATTATGTAGGGCACGTGAAGTGCATACAGCTGTAAGCTGTTAAACTGTTATTGGTAAACAACGATCAAGGCAAGTCTTTCAGTTCCTATTTGCTACGTGAACTTGATGATTAACTATTTTATGTCTTTATTGCAAATGACGTGATGTGTTATATTTATATTGAAAGCATGAAACGTTAAAGTCAACTTATGACTACGTTGATTGAGTAAAGCATGTTGATTGAGTAAGGAACTCAATCTTATTACTTGTTATATGAACTGTAGTCTGTATATTATGTTAGTCCAATGTTTAAGAAATATATGTTGAGCATGTTATTATATGCTACGTGGTGCATGAAAACTATTAGATTTTGCTGGGCTATTGAGCTCAACCTTGCAAATAACCATTTTTGCAGGTCTCGATTTCGAGGTAAAGTTATGTGTTACTTGGAAGACATGAATCAGATATGATACTTGAAGATTTTTACACTTTAGTTGTGCTATTATTATTTGAACCATGTTTAAGGTTCCGAATGATTTATTAATGTTGAATTGTAATATCGTTTCGCGATATAAACTATTGTAGTATTAAATTGATTCTAAGATATTTAGACGTAAAGGGTGAAGGTTTTGGGAACAAGGATAGTTTGTAATAGAAAATTTTAATTATTCCACAAGTTTCAATAGTTGTATTACCATTAATGATGTAAAAGTAGAGGTTGAATGTATTACTAACGACTGAAATTGAGAATTAAATTGTATTAATTTTGGGGTCGTTACAGTTGGTATCAAAGCTGATAGGTTAGAAACCTTAGGTAGGAGTACCTTAGGCTATAACCTTAGAGAAGGAAGGTGAATATAATGAAAGAATAAGTTCAGGCAGAGTTTCAACATAAGAAGCAATTTAAGAAACTTTATAAAGAATGGATTAAAACATGCGTGAGAGGATTCAAAGAAGAATCTCACAGAGTTATAAGGAATATGAATATGGGGTTACCCAACTCCAATAATAAGGATGTAAGGTGATAATAAATAGTTAATGTCTATAAGAATAGATTGGTAAAGAAGTTAAGAATAGAGAGTTATATTCAAGTATGGTGCAATTGTACTCTTTAGAAGTTGATGTATGGTATCTGGACTAAACGATTCCTTTATAAAGCGGAGGTAAATACGAACTAGCAACTCGAAACCTAGTTTGTTGGTTGTTTATGGAAAACCACTCAGCGTACCATATTGAAACTGTTAGAGACTCGATGTGTACCAAGTGTAGAAAATGGATACGTGTGATGAAATTGTGTAACTTGAATGAAATGTTGAATGATGTAAATGAAGTTATAAATTCTTAAAGGAAGAATTGTTATATTAACAAGATGATTCAAAGAAGAATCTTGAATAGACCTAAAGATAAGAAATAGGAGTTTCCTAACTCCAATAGCAAAGATAACGAATAATATCGTAAATGAAAGGAAATAAAGAGGATCGTAAAACAAAACGATCACGAGTTAAGAAAATAATTTTAAGGGAGATGATTATAGAATAAGATCACGACGTGATCTGTTTAAGTTATAAAAGAAAGATGGTTGGTAATGTTTGAATAATTATAGCTTGATGCTATGAAGATGTTGTACTATGAAATAGTACGAGATAACTCACGAGGAGTTATAGATGATGTGATACGAGGAATTCGTATCGAACAAAGAGCAAGTTAAGGGTAAGATAGAGTTAGGTGGGATTTTAATTGAGGACTCATGTAATGGCTGAGTTGTACAAATCTTTGTATGGGTGAGGGTTTTGTGCTTGCACTCAGTTTATCACATTAATAATCATTGGAATGTCGGTGTCGCGCTATCATTATAATATGGTATGTTTTGAACCGTCAGCGAATGGACGCCGATGGTCTAACTATGATAAGTTCTTAAACTCATATTATTGTGGCAAGTCTTGAACTTCCAATGTGCGGTAAGTTTGATGAACTATACTGGGGGTAGAGGAAGATGGTAAGTTGAAACACAAGAATATTATTCTAAATCTACTAGCTATGCTAGGCTTTTGAAATTTATTGACTTCGTGCTGATGTTTACACTTTTATTTTTTTGAAAAATATTGGATCAAATGATGGAACCAATGAGTTTTAACAACAATACTGTTATTCTTATGTTTATGCTAATTGCTTTGGTTAGACAAAAATGATTTAAAAAAATTAAAATGTATTTTATATATCATCAATGTATCATGGAACCTGGTGCAGAGATGATAAAAATGATGGAGTCATTAATGCAGTATCACTTAGTGTTGGATGTGATATAAGGATCGTCAGCCCACTATGGTATGATGTAGTATGATAAAATCACCAAATGACGGAATCCTCAATGGACTGTAAATACAGTGCGGTATCATGACGTCATAAAAAGATTTTTGAGATTTCTTTACGATATGAGAATACATATGTATGGATGTATATGTATATTTCGGTTGATTTCCAAATTGTTGTAGAGGTCTATGCTATTTTATTCAGCTAGACAAATATTGAAAATGTTCATGAAATTCAAGAGTTTCTTGAGAAGTTATGTCAAACCAAATTGTTTTGGTGTGGATTCAAATGTTGAAAAGCTGAGATGAACAACCCTATTATTAGGGGTTACGCTTAGTTTATACTTTGCGCTGAAATGTTTGCGCACAATACATTGTACGAAAGATTAACCCCCCTAAGTACGTGGAGTCTTTGTAGTCTTATGACTGTTAAAGTTAAAGTTGAAAGATTACTTATAACTGTGGACATGGTTCGTGGTCATTAGACTTTCATTTGAATGCTTGCACTCTAAATTCTGAGATGAACAACTCTTTTATTAGAGGTTACGCTTAATTTACACTTTGCCCTGAAATGTTTATGCACAATACATTGTACGAAGGGCTTAACACCCTAAATACGGAGGTCTATATAGTCTTATAACTGTTAAAGGTTCAAGTCGAGATATACTTGATAACCTAGGGACGTAGTTCAAGGTCTTATGACCCTCAGCATGATTTGGAATCTTTTAAATTCCTATTATTCATATCGCTTCCCAATTATTGAGCAATGGTGGAAGATTCTTATTATTCTAAAAGGTGAAAGTGGAAAGGATGAGAAAATTAAGCAAAACATAATAATTTCAAGAAAGAATTGAAACTCCAGAAAGAATAGAAATGTGAAACTCTTAGAAGAGGAAGAGGTGATGAATATGATGATCTTAGAAAGATCCTTAGAGAAATAATTTGGTTGTATAATCCAATGAATGAATAAAGTATTAACGCACAAATTTATTTTGATAGATTGAATGAATGAGGATTAATAAATAAAATTTCGAGAACGAAATTTTTAAAAGAAATGGTAAATGTAATATCCTGAGTGTTCATGATAACGATCCTTAGAAAAGAAAATGAATTGGTTAAAGAATATGTAATACTCAAATATAATTGAGTCTAAGTAAAGGTAATGAAATAAAACCTAAAATTTATTAAAAAAAATGATGAATGTAGTAGGAAAGATAACACTTATATTAAGGTAATGTGTTGAAGATATTCGATGATAAATTTTGAAAAGAGATTTGGTAAAAACCTGAGTAAGGTAGGGTTTCGGTAATTTCGAGGACGGAATCCTTATAAGGAGGGAAGAATGTGACGAATGAATTGTTTGAGTTGTGATTCTGGAGACAGAATCCTTGTAAGGAGGGAACGATGTGACAACCCAAATTTTTATAAGTTATTAAAATAGGAATTTAATAATTAAAATTCTTATTATGATATTTTTTAGGTTTGAATTGTATATATGCGTGCTATATATTTTGAAATATATATTTATATATTGGAAAAGTGAGGTTCAATAGTTAAGTTAACTATTGAAGAAATTAAATAGATTTGGCAAGTAATTTCATATATTTATTAAATTAAATAAATATTTTAAGTAATTTATTTATTGAAAAAAATAAATAATTTATGAAATTGTGATATAATATGTGGTATAATAATTTAGTTACATGTGTATGACAATTAAATTAAAGCAAAGATAGATTTTATTCTTTGAAGATTTAATTTAATGAATTAATTAAATTAAATGAATTATTTAATATTAAAGGAAATAAATAAATTAAATAAAGTAATGTTTAAATCTAATTTATTAATTAAATTAGATATATGTAATTATTTATTAATTATAAGTATAATTATAATAAGATTATTATTATTATAAGTTATTTGAATTAACTAAAGGTGTGACACATGAAGTCATATAATATAATGCTATTAAAATAATCTAGTATGAGGGAATTTTATGTAGCCAAACACAGCCTTATGGCTTTTGGTCTAACATAACTAATGAACGTGGGGAGTCTAGTTTATTTCTAAGCGTCTTTTATTTTTAAGCCAAGTAAAGAGAGGGTTTGTAGAGAAGAAGAAACACATAGATTTTTGAGATGGAAGAATCATGGTGGTTTTGAGGGAGGGTCACCATCTCTTGCTAGCCTACAACTAGGGTTTTAAAGGAATATTTTACTTCTAATGTGATGTTTGAGTTTCCATGACCATTCTCTGCAAATGGTTAAATCATGTTGAATTGATATATATATATATATATATATATATATATATATATATATATATATATATATGATGTTATAATATGTTAATTATCGTTTGTGAGCGCTATTTGATAATCAAATTCGTGAGAATTGGGTTGTAATAAAAGATTTCCAATAACAGTGTTTATGTTATAGAATATGGCTTAGAAAGTACAAAATTTCATGGTCAATACTTGTTGTAGTCTGCAAATTGGTGATGAATTATGTTAGTATGTTAAGAAACGAAAGCGGCGTAGTTGGAATCGTGTTAATTGGTTAAGAAACGAAGCTGTGGCGATCAAATTTGCTAAATGTGTTAAAACATAAAAATTGAGTATGAACATGTGTTTTGGGTCAAATTTTAGGTTGGTTAATGTTTTTATGAATTGTTATAATTCTAGTATATTGTAGTTCTATGAATTACGAATCCATAGAATCTAAAACATACTAATTTGGATGTGTATAACTCAAGTTATGAAGATTAGTAGGAGAAAATGGTCAAAAAATCACAACACACTCTAATCTGGGCGAAGCCCAGTGTGGGTACGCTGCCCAGGAGTGTGGGCACGCTGCCCAGCGCTCCTAGATGGCGCTGGTGCTTGGAAAAGGGGCGCGGCCGCGCCCCATGTCTGCTGACTGTGAATGCTTTGACCTATTTTGGTAAAATGACCATAATTTTTCATATGAACTCCGATTGAGGCGATTCAAGATGATCCGAAACGAGGACGCATAGACCTATAACTTTTGTTCTTTAAGTTTTTCAATTTGAGGTCATTAGAAAGGGTCAAAATGGTAATTTTTGGGACTATTGTGTTTTCAGAGGCAATTGGAGGGCGTCGGGCATGCGCGTATGCAAGTGCAGTGCTTTCGACCATTAAAGATGTTGTTCTAAGTTATAAAATATGAATGTTAGTAAATATAATGATACTTAACATTGATAAATGATGTATTATATAAGTTGTATAAGTATACTAAGTATACACGAGAGAGACAAATCGGGCGTATGACGACCGAACGTCGAAACGACGTGCCAAGTGTTAATGAATGTAAAAAGTGTTTTAAGTCAAATGAAATGAATATTATAAGATACGAAATGGGTTGAATATAAAACTAATAATGATTCCTAGCAATACTTTAACACTTGAATGAACTTCGAGTACGAAATATAGTGAGATATAAGTCAAAAGTTAACTTAATCTAATTGAACATTGTGTATTTATGATAGGAAGGGTTATGACATGTAGAGTAAAGTTTATATTACAACTATTATGAGTTGCTATGTGACTTATAGTTAATGTGAATGATTGTATAATTGTGTAGGGCACGTGAAGTGTAGATAGCTGTAAGCTGTTTAATAGTTATTGGTAAACAACGATCAAGGCAAGTCTTTCAGTTCCTATTTGATACGTGAACTTGATGTCGACGTCGAAATTTTTATTTGTCCTGTTTCGTTGCCTATTCTTTTGTATTCTCATTGTAGATGAGATTTGTTTAAAAAAACAACTGAAAAAGGTTTTACATGTGTAATGTCGACGATTAGACTGTAAGAGTCGTCAGTTGGTTTTTAAACTGGTTATACCAACACAACCGAGAAAAGGTTTGCACATTGACCCAGTGATGTGACACTAATAAATGGGTCGGTAAAACCAAGATTCAATTAGGGTCCGGGGACTTGCTTATGCAGATGGAAGGTGTTAGGCACCCCCCGACATCCGTGTTACCACAGTGACTGCCACTTTTCAAGAATCTGTTATCTGAATGTGTGTGTGTGTGTGTGTGTGGGTCAATGTGCTATTTTTTTGAAGTAGTGTTATGCCTCGTTTGCACCTATATATAAAGGGTTTGAATTTATACAAAAATTCAATTTTAAACAAGATATAGCAGTGATGTTTTAGAAAAGAGTTTTTTCAAACCCTTGTGCTCAATAGTAATTGAGGCCTTTGATACTTCCATTTTATTCCGAATTCGGCTTGGTTGATTTTATTTTACAGATGTGAGGCATCTGTATGCAAATAATGTACAAAAAGGTGTTGAATTCCTCGTGGGTATGAAAACCATCTGAGAAAATCCAAACATCACAGATAAATTTACAAGCTGCTTACAGCTGAAAAGGTCCATCACGAGAACCGAATCTAGATTCAGTGGACTAAATCTATGATCACATGATTCCTAGGCTCACATGATGCCACAGTTGATATAAACGCAGTAAGCAGGTATATATATATATATATATATATATATATATATATATATATATATATATATATATATATATATATATATATATATGTACAGACATGATCACCAACTACAAAGCACCTCCGTGGGGGATCAGAAATGTAAATAAAACTGTAAAAGCGATCAACCGCCATGGAGGAAACTCCAGGTGGGACGAAATGTACAGAAAGCAGTAAAAACAGTCAACTACCACGAAGTAAACTCCAGGTGGGACGAAATGTAAATATATATATATATATATATATATATATATATATATATATATATATATATATATATATATATACGAAAGCATTTAAACGCACCAGACATAAGTCTAGGCTCATCGAACAGAGTTCGACACACAGTTTATATATATAAGTATATATATACAAAAGCATTTAAACGTACCAGACATAAGTCTAGACTCATTGAACAGAGTTCGACACACAGTTTATATATATAAGTATATATATACAAAAGTAAGTAAATGCTCCAGACCGAAGTCTAGGCTCAATCGAGGAATAACTCGATAATGTTAGTCCATATATATAAATATATATGTATATACAAACTAAAATAAAACCACGGACCGAAGTCCGGGCAAACACACTCAACACGACTCTCAACGTAAAGAAGAGTGTGTGCAAGTGTGGAGAGAAAGGCTTGAAAATGTGTAAGAAGTCTTACAGTGGACTGCCAAAGAAGACTTCAATAACTTTAAAGTGGATAAACACTGGCTTCTGTCGGTAGAAAAGTAGCTATATGTGAGCTCACAAATGTTTAAATTAAGAAAGCACTCAGTTTGGGGTGTGTATGCAGCAAATTGGACAGGGCTTCCTCGCCTTTTTTTTAAATGGCCACCCCAAGCCCTTTATTTATAGAGGGTGCCGCAGGTGTACCTGAGGCTGCCCAGGCTATCCCGGGCTTTGCGGGTCCTGCAGTCTCGAAGTACGTGCACGTAGGCAATGTGATGTCCGCTCAAAATTTTAGATTTGTAATTCGGGCATCCGACTGAGGTATATAGGGCCTATTTCGGACTGCCATTGTTGAGAGTTGCATAATAACATGGGATTAGAGGTTGTACGAAGTCATGAAGATGGGACGATGCCCTCCGGCCTTCAGCTTCAAATTCTATCCGTTATCCTGCGCAATAGTCACTCTGGATTAGTTCTTCTGAGCTTTTGTGGGACATTGTTGAGTAGAAATGTATGTCTGAAATGTTGAGATGGCGTGATGTGGTGTCAAGTTGGAAAGATGATGACTTTGCCCTTCACCGGGGTTATCTCCGATTTGGGCTGATAAAGTAGACGTTGCTCAGGGTTGTTATTGAGATTGGACTGCCGCAAATGTTGAAGGTCCTCAGGGTCATCTCTGAGGTGTGCCTGTCTTGTACTGGGTGCCTCGGTGTGAGCACCGAGGTTGAAGCTGATGGCATGTATTTGAAACAAGCATTTTTGGGGTTATCTCTGGAACTGCCACTTGCCTTCCTTGGGGTTATCTCCATGGTTGGAATTTGATATTCCTAGTGTTGGGACTGAGACGGAACATCTCGGGGTTATCTCTAGGATGAATCGGTCTTCTCCGATTTGTGTTTCGGTATTTGATCTGCATGCCTCGGGGTTATCTCCAAGGTTGGATTTGTTACTCCCGGTGTGTGTTCTTGGGTTGAGCTGTTACTCCCAGTGTGTGTTCTGCGGTTACATTGTTCCTCCCGGTGGTATCCAGAATGGATATGAACCGTCTTTCAAGGTCTCCTCTTAAAAGACGAATCTGAGCTCCTGTGATGTCAGTAACAGATAGGCAGAAAATTTCGAGTGTCTACAGATGCCCCTCTTTATCATATTCATGCAATGCAATGCATGGATAGGATAAAGAATCCTAGACACTTGAAATATAATATGAGGTAAATGTATGATGCATGCGTATGGGGTTGTTGCCCAACATGCTGAGGATGATTGCTATCTCCCTATAGCTTCTATTGGGGATTTGGCAATGATGACCAAATTGGATGTGCGAATCTTTGAGGTTGTTGATGATGGGATTATCACCAAAGTTCTAAATCCTTGATACAGACTTGATTCTGAAGTAGTGCCTCTTATGTGTAAGAGATCTGTGGGGATAAAGTTTTGTCTATTTGAGGATGTGTATAACATATTTCGACATCAATCCTCCTTGATGACGTTTCCCTCTTCTGGTTTGTATCGCCATAGTATGTCAATGTTCTGTTGGTTTTACTGCCAACATCAAACGTTGTCAGGGCTGCCCGACCTTCATTGACATGTGAACTAATGATTTACCACGCGTTGTAACCCCTGCCGGGGATCTATTTGATCCTTTGTTGATGTGTAGATCAACAGATGAACTCCCTGCTGGGGATAAATGCCAAGGCTGCTTGGACTTTGTTGATGTGTGTATCAACTGATAAAATTATAGTATGATTTCTGATGCGGCGTTGGATTGACTTGCCAACGGCTGAAATGATGTCAAGGTTGCTTGACCTTCGTTGATACGTACATCAATGGATGACAATGCATTGTGATCCCCACCGGGGTTGTTATATTATCGTTGATGTGTGTGTCAACGAAACACGCATTGTAACCCCCGCCGGGGATATGTTGGATAATCGTTGATGTGTGTCAACTTCTGAAATCATCGGACGGCTTCCGACGCTCTGTTGGATTTACTTGCCAACGGTTAGAGTAATGTCAAGGCTGCTTGACCTTCGTTGATATGTATGTCAACGGATGATATGCACTGTAACCCCCGTCGGGGTTATTTACTTCAATATATGTACCGCATTGTGACCCCCGCCGGGGTTGTTATGGCAAAGTAGGATGGCGATCTTGAATGAGAGAAATTGGACCTGTGTGAGGTATTGTTGAGCGTGACTTGTATCGTCTGAGATCACCGGCATAGTGTACCCTGTGGTTGTTTTAGGTTCCCACAGGATTCTTGGATGGCATGTTGGAGAACTGGGTATCAGAGAGGTAGGTTTTCCGATTTGGGACCCAGGAGTTGACTCACACTCTAGAGGAGTATGCACGGTTGACGATGCTACCACTGGACAGACCTTGCGTGCATATGGCTTTGGGGGACATGACTCGGCGGTTCATGACCCTCACTGGACTGAGGCGTAGACTGGTGCAGGATGAGCTTACATCTGGCCGCGTTATATCCCAGCATTTTCTGTTTGATAGATTTGGCTCTGAGGATAGTTATAGACGATATTCCGGGGATTTCACCACACCGGAGGATCATTGGCATCTGGCCAGGGTAGATGTACAGCTAATGTGCGTACTGTCATATGTCTACATGCCACTGTATATGGATGAGTTGGACATAGGAGTTATCATAGCAGTGAGAGCTCTCAGGGAGGGTCGTACCATCATACCTATGATTATAACCGAGACATTGAGGTCGGCTACATACTGCTGCACTTATCCGACAGGAGTATTTACGGACATTTTGATTATGTTATACGTGTGGTTTATGTCAAATATAAGACTGATTGGTACTTTCAAACAGCATGGGTATTGTTTTACACATGATATAGCCATGACATATTCATTTCAGCCTGCGGAGTGTACGGATGCTACATCTTGGTCCGCTTTCTTAGCTGATATTGTAGATCTGTTTAGTATACTGCCGTGCTCAGGGCCCGGCTCACCTTACAGCTTTATTACTCATGCTCCGGGCATGGATTACATCCCTCTGGCTGGTTTAAGGAGCATGACTACTTACCATCCACTGGTCGTGATGTTGCAGTTTGACCAGTTTCAAGATTTTCATCCTTTTGAGGGAGCGCTGGGCCAGCGTTTAGCTTCTCGCAATCTTTTAGTAGAGGATAGATCTCGTATGTATGCATGTTGGGATCAGCGCGAGATAGCCGCTTTCACTATTAGTCATCCAGGTTATTCTGTAGAGTATTCTGCATGGATGGAGACAGAGACTGCATCGGTTGGGATTGTATCCACATTATCGAGTACTGATTCAGATGGTGGATAGCCCATGGAGGATGTTGATTCTCACACCGAGGAGGGGCCATCTACTGGGTTGCCAGTAACTCCTTTAGATTCTCCCAATACTAGCACTATCGTGATTCAGCATTCAACATAGTATCTTGAGCAGAGTCTTCATCTGATGACCTTCGAGAGAGATCAGGCTAGAGCCCTGATGTTTACAACTCTTGATGGGAGAGACGCAGCCCTGTTAGAGAGGGACGAAGCATTAGCTCGTATAGATGTCGCTGTTGTTAAGCGGGATGAGGCCAGATCAGCCAGATATGCAGTGATAGTTGAGCGGGATAGTGCCATATCTGCATAGGATGTAGCCGTCACAGATAGTACTGAAGTGAGATCCCTTACCACTAGCATGATTGCAGAGATGAGCACATATATTGATGAGCACATGGTCACCATGCAGATGGCTGTAGATCTGTTGGGTCGTGTAGATATCCTCTTAGAGGAGACCACAGCTTTACCTCATTCTTCTGAGAGAGATGCCATGTTGGGCTTGTTAGCTCGCACATATATTGATTTGTAGATGGGCTCGTACTTTCCTACACAAACTAGCTTAGCCATTTTGTCATGTACAGTTTACATTATGTATATCAAACAGCATTATATATAGAAGGGAAATATATTTTTTATCACTTCCCTTTTAGATATGCTATGATACTTTCTTGATATTTTGCCTACTTCTTCAGGGCTTGTGATCTTGATGTATTCTGAATTCCTCCTTGTTGGATGGACATTGAGTTGTCTCTGGATATCTCAAAATAGATCATGGATCTATGTGTATCCCTACCATCTTTCGGTATCTTGGGACTGGTTTCTGTATGAAAATATTGAGAGGAGTGTGGCTTTCCTCTCTGAGATTGATTGCACCACAGATGGTCGCCAGTACCCCTATTTAGGAGGAGCCTAGTTAATTCCATCTCTTATGGATTGGTGTTGCTCTTCAAGGTACAACCGCAGATTAGATGGTCGTCGAATCTCCTATTCACGAGGAGAGGTTGGGTAATTCCATCCCTTTGGTTTGAAGCCACTGAAATGTGGTGGATTGAGGTTTGATCCCAGTACCGTTGACAAGTATTTTTGTTTTGGCAGGTGGTTAGACCGAACTATAAATGGCTGCCTACGTATTCCTATTAAAGAGGAGATCAAGTCTGCGTAGTTCGAACCTGGTGTAAGAGGTTCAACGCTGTTTATGAAAGGCAGATGGGTGTAGAAGCTTTATTGATGAAGAAGGTTATAGAATTGTTTTTGTGGTTTTTGTTTTTTGTAGAGAAGGGTAGAAATATTTTTGTTGTTTTTTGTTTATTACGACAGGGCCATATAGAACATGGTTGCCTACGTACTCCCGTGTATCAAGGAGATCAGGTCAATGTAGTCCACCCCTCAGGGTGAGTTGAAAAGCGTGATCCCATGTACAGGATAAACTGTGGGGAGGAAAGATTGATCCCATGTACAGGTCAAACTGTGGGGAAGAAAGTTTAATCCCATATGCAAGATAGACTGCGGGGAAGAGAGAGTTTGATCCTAAGTTGAGCACAAACTGCAGGTACGAGAAGTTTGATCCCATGTATGGGTAGCCAAACTGCAAACGTGAGAGGTTCAATCCGTAGTGGATGACCTAAGTTGTATAAGCGCAGTGAAGCCAAGCTGCTGGCTTAAAGAGTATGTTTACCTGAGGAGCAAAGTGTGTACAAGAGTTGTATGTGGTAAAGGGTTGAAGAACTGGAATGACTGATGGTTTGATGATCCAACACCAGGATGTTTGCTTGATGATAACTTCAGACGTAGTACCATTTCACGGTGTCCGAGTTCATAAGTTATGGAAATTCCTCGCCGTCCATTTCATGCAATCTGAGAGCGCCTCCTGTCAATACTTCCTTGACAACAAATGGGCTTTCCCAATTAGGAGCGAATTTTCCCTTAGATTGATCTTGGTTATCAACGATCTTCTTCAAAACCAAGTCATGTTGTTTAAACTGCCGTAGCCAGACTTTTCTGTTGTAGGATCGAACGATCCTTTGTTGATATAATTGATCATGGAAGATAGCCCCAGTTCACCTTTCGTCTATTAGAGACAATTGGTGACACCTATCTTGTACCCATAGATCTTCATCTAGCTGAGCGTCCAACAACACTCTGAGGAATTCCATTTCTACTTCTATGGGGAGTACTACTTCCATCCCATAGGTTAATGCATAGGGGGTTACCCCAGTCGAAGTGTGTACTGATGTTCTGTAGGCTAACAGAGTAAGAGGCAATAAGTCAGGCCATCCTTTGTGATTGGCGGACATCTTTTGCATAATCTTCTTGATGTTCTTGTTAGCCGCTTCAACAATCCCATTCATCTTTGGACGGTAGATGACTGAGTTAAGGTGTTTGATGTGGAATTTACTGCATAGTTCCTCCATCATTTTGTTGTTGAGGTTCTTAGCATTGTCTGATTCAATTACCTCTGGCTGTCCGTATCGACAAATGACATTATTTCTGAGGAAAGCAATGATGACTTCTTTGGTAACCTTGGGGAAGGAGGCTGCTTCTACCCACTTGGTAAAGTAGTCGATATGGTGAAGATGAATCGATATTCATTACTGGCTTTGGGCTCGATGGGCCCAATCACATCCATTCCCCACATTGAGAAGGGCCGCGATGAACTCATATTGTGGAGCTCCCGTGGAGGGGTGTGGATAACATTCCCATGAATTTGGCATTGATAACATCTCCTGGCATGGTCATAGCAATCAGCCTTGAGAGACTGCCAATAATGTCCTGTCCCGAGGATCTTTTTAACAAGGAGGGGGCCACTCATGTGTGGGCCACAGCCTCCACCATGGAACTCATCCATGAGTCTCTGAGCTTGGTCTTTATCCAGGCATCTGAGGAGACCTAAACCTGTATCTCTCTTGTAGAATGCATCTCCGCTCAGGTAGAATTTCATAGCAAGTCGATGAATCCGACTTTGTTCAGTCAGGCTCGCCTCAGCGGGTGTAGATCCATCTCGTAGGTACTCCTTGATATGCTGATACCAAGGTTGTTGGATGGGAGGTAGCGCATCCGATACTTCTTCAACATAGTTCTCGTAGGCTGGTGCCTTTTGCAGGGCTAATGTGACGCTTGGCATGTGTTCCTTGTCAGGTATGTGCATCAAGGAGGCCAAAGTTGATAATTCATCCGCAAAATCATTCCTATTACGAGGAATGTGTATAAAGGAGATTTCTTCGAACTCCGAAGCCATCTGTAAAACTTGTCGATGGTAAGGCAGTAATCGCAACTCCTTGGTTTGATAGATTCATGTGGATTGTTTAATTACCAACTCTGAATCCCCAAAGACAGTTAACCATCTGATACTGATTGAAAGGGCAAGTTTTACCCCCATGATATAGCCTTCATACTCGGCTGTGTTATTGGTGCTGATAAACTGTAATTTGACGGTGACGAGATACTGCTCCCCCGTATCGGATACTAGAACTGCTTCAGCTCCAGAACCTTCCGTATTAACAGCTCTATCAAAATACATCTTTCATGTTTGGCGTGTATTGTACTGATGGTGTTGATGAACTGCCATTACCCCTTCATTGGGGAAGTAGGTTTCCAAGGGTTTGAAATACCCTGAAGGAGTGGCGGCCAGTTGATCCATAATTCCTTAACTTTTAATGGAGTTTTGAGTCACGTAGACAATGTCAAATTGTTGTAGAATCAACTACCATCTGGACAGCCGATAATTCAGTATGGGTTTACTGAACACATACTTTAGAGGATCCACACGGGATATGAGATGGGTTGTGTGCCCATGGAGGTAATGTTGTAACCTCATGGCAGCCCATGCTACAGCACAACAAGTCCTCTCAATCATAGTGTACATGTGTTCACTGCTACTGAATCTTTTACTGAGGTAATAGATAGCTTGCTCTCGGCCTCTATCATCTTTCTGTCCCAGCATGCAGCCCATGGCATTGTCACTGATGGGCAGGTACATGAACAGGGGAACATCATCTCTAGGTGGTACCAAAATAGGAGCTTTGACCAGCTGCTCTTTGATGGTAAGGAAGGCATTCTGGCACTCATCATTCCATTTCATGGAGGAGTTCTTCCTTAACAGCTTGAAGATAGGCTCATAGGTTGCTGTAAGTTGAGAAATGAATCGGCTAATGAAGTTGATTCTTCCCAAAAATCCCCATATTTCCTTCTATGTTCGAGGAATGGGCATTTCCGTGATGGCCTGGATTTTGGTAGGATCCAGCTCAATTCCTTTGTGGCTGACTAGGAATCCTAGTAACTTGCCTGATTTAACGCCAAAGGCGCACTTGGCTGGATTCAACTTCAAGTTGTACTTACGCAACCTGTTGAATATCTTTCTGAGATGGTCCAAGTGGTCATCCTCCTTCCGGGATTTGACAATGATGTCATCCACGTAGATCTCGATCTCTTTGTGTATTAAGTCATGGAAAAGAGCCATTATAGCTCTCTGATAGGTAGTTCAGGCATTGAAGAGGCCGAATGACAACCGTCTGTAGCAAAAGGTTCCCCAAGGCATGATGAAAGCAATTTTTTCACGATCTTCCTCTGCAAGCATGATCTGATGGTACCCCACAAAGCAATCAGCGAAGGAGTACATGTTGTATTGCGCAGTATTGTCAATGCGAATGTGGATAAAGGGCACGGGAAAGCAATCTTTAAGGCAAGCTTTATTCAGATCCCGGTAATCCACGCAAACTCGCACCTTTCCTCCAATATTAGGCACTGGAACGATGTTAGATATCCATTCAGGATATGTGGACACCATGATAATGCCAGCATGAAATTGTTTCACAATTTCTTCTTTCACCTTTAAACTCCATTCAGGTTTTAATTGCCTGAGCTTCTACTTGACTGGCTTGAATCTCTCTTTAATGGGAATGTGATGAAGAACAATGTCAGTGTACAAACCCACCATGTCTTCATGAGACCATGCAAACACATCCTGGAATAAGGTTAATATCGTAACCATGTCATTCCGTTGGTTTGGGGTAAGGTCTGAACCAATTTGGATTAACTTAGGGTTTTCTAAGGTTCCAAGATTGAAGGAGGTGGTTTGATCAAGGTTGGGTTTAGGTTTGTCTTCGACCCATTCTTTGATCTTCGAAGGCACCTCAATGTCCTCTTGTATTTCCAATAAGTCTGAGTCCAACTTTTCATCAAAGTTACAATTCTTGTGGAGAAGAGGCATCTTATCAGCAAGTACAGGCACATCTAAGTTCAGAGTCCTGAAACAAAATATGCTTCCACTTAATATATATGAAACTGTTTAATCATACATAATGTTAGCATATACGTACAAAACAACTGCTAATACTGGACAGAAAAGTAAGAAGTTATTATATCTACAGGGCAGAAAGAAGTCCTGCCCATTTTACCCTTGTCGACCAATGCAAGGAGTGTTGCTCCAATTGGCAAGGATAAAATTCGTGTAGACTGTATTGATGGAGGGGCTGTCATCGTCCTCCTTTTCCCGAATGATGACCATAATGTCTGGGCAATCATCGTCTGGGGTATATCTATTTATATGTTCATCATGAACAATGATGCGCATGCCCGACATTATTCGGACGACGTTTTGTTTGACTCTTTGTTTCTCTTCCTCCACTCTGGGATCTGGAACAAAGACTTCTTTTGCTTTGAATGGCACGAGCTTGGGAAATAGCATAGCCATCATGTTGGTTGGCATCTTTAAAGGAGGTTGTGCGGACTCCTCATTAGAATGCGAAGATAAACGCCGTGTGGTTGAAGTTGAAGGAATCTGCTGATGCTTATGAGGATTCCATTGACTAGACCTGGTAGAATAGCCTAGTCTAGCTGTCCCAGTTTGACTGGCTACTTGGATAAGGTATCTGATACTTTGGTGATCTTTACCCGGCCTTTGTCCTGACTGATGACCCAAAGACATCATTTCTTGAGTAGCCGACATTACTTCGGCAGGGATCTTGGGTACGGGCAATGGCGTTCCTAGGGCATGAAATTAAGGGTTGCTTACTTCCAAAGTATGGAAACTGACCGGCTCAATATCAGAATTAAAACTGATGAACGGTATGTCACCTTGTTGAGGGCATTCCAGTTCAGCGTTGACTGTAACTAGGCTATTGTTCATAATGTATTTCAGTTGTTGATGAAGGGTGGAGGGGACTGCCCCAACCATATGAATCCTCGGTCTTCCCAAGAGCAGGTTGTATCCCGAATCTATCTTGAGTGCGTGGAAAGACACGCAGAATGTATGGGGACCAATCTCAATTGGCAGCTCAATCTCTCCGACCAAATTCTGGCGGGATCCATCAAAAGCTTTGATGATCGTATGGGTAACTCAGATTCGATTGAGATTGACGTTCATCTTCAACAATGTAGTGTATGGACAGATATTCAAAGATGAACCTCCATCTACTAAGACTCCAGTTAGCATATATCTGGAGGATAAGACCGCAATGTGTAACGGCTTACAATGACCGGTCCCTTCGGGCGGTATGTCATCATCATTGAAGGATATCACATTGTTGTTGAAAATGTGATCAACCAAATGTTGAAACTTTTCCACATCCACTGATGTTGGTAAGTAGGCTTCTTCCAAAACCTTTAATAGAATCTTCCTGTGATCCTCAGAAGTTAAAACCAAATCTAGTATTGAAATTTGATGTGGAGCTTCTCTTAAGCTTAAAACCACCTTAGCTTCATTATGACACATGGCACGGAGGAATTTTTCAATCTTCTCCTTTGATTTGATGGTATACTTCATCACCCGTTGGGGAAGATACAGTGGATTCTCCATATACACTGCATCAGTTGTATGCGAGGTAGATCCTTCAGCTTCTCCATAATTCCAAGGAACTTTTTGTAAGCTGACAACAGGATATTGTGGTCGGAAGGGTAAATTGATTGGCTCTGGAGCAACCACCTTCAAAGGATTATTGCCTCCTCTGAGTTGAATGGTAGTTATAGGACGTGGTTTGATAATTCCATCAGCCTCAATGGAGATAACTGCTACCAATCCTTTCCATTTAGTAGGACAAGTATTCTCACTTCCCCGTAGGATAGTATCATCGTCTGCTAGTTGCAGGACACCGCTATCAATGAGATTTTGGATAAGGTGGCAGAGAGCCCAACATTCTTCTGTGATGTGATCGCGAGAATGGGAGTGATATTGGCATACTCTATCAGAATTGTACCGTCCTAAACGGGGATTGATTAGAGGTAGAAGAGAATTAATTCTTCCTTCATTGATTAGCATTTGAAGGATTTCCTCCATAGGTTGGCGCAAATATGTAAATTCCCTTCTGTTGGTAAAATCCCTACGAGCTTTGGCGTTCGCTCTCCTTGCCATTTTTTCCTCCATCGTTTCACTGTTTGGAGGTGACGAGAGAATATTCATGACAAGAGGAAGGAGACTAACATGCTCCTGGCTGATTAATTGGCGTGGGACTTGATGTTGGTATGTCACCAGTTATGCCAATTACTCAATTTTCTTGCACAAAGCTTTCATCTTCTGTTCCATTGAGAACTGGAACTTGGCATAATTCCATTTGTCAGCGCCGTCTTTGATGATATGGGATGCTTCACCGTTAGAATTGGAACTTTGTCCAGTACTCTAATTAATCATGTTGACTTCTTCCTCTTTGTGTGGAGGAAGAGGGTTGTCTTGAACGTGAGGTTGATCGGGTTTGGTGACCACAATCTCACCATTGTCAATCAGGTCTTGGATCTTATGCTTCAAGGCCCAACAATCTTGAGTATCATTTCCAGGTGCCCCGGCATGATAAGCACATTTCCGAGCAACATTAAAACCCCTACCATTAGGGCTGGCTAGTGAAAGAAGATGAGTGATTTTCTTCTGCGTGGTCAGAAGAGTGAGAATATTCTCGACAGAGTCCCCTAAGGGTGTGAACAGTCAAGGGCGTTTGACTTCTCCGCCTTTTGGTATTAGAGGGTTTGACGACTGTGCTTGAAAGGGAGAGTAATTTCTCCTCTAGATAGGCATATTTTGATTGCCTTTTTGACCCCGTAGTATCAGGGAAACATCCTCTTCTTTCTTTTTATGGACCCTCCGGGGGTTGTTTCCATAATTTCCAGATTAGATGTGTTCAGCAACAACTTTAAGGGCATCTAGGTCTTCAATTTTTCTTGACTTCAATCTCATCTCAGCCATCTCCCCATGTTTGATTATTTTAGAAAGTGGTTTACCGTTGCCAACTAAGACCCTCTCATAGAAATGAGCTTCTCGTATGTCAATAAAGGTCATAACCATCTTTGACTCTGTCATAGAAGGAATAACTTGAGCAGCAAGGCGCCTCCACCTTTGAGCATACTCTCTAAAAGACTCGTTAGACTATTTCTTGACCTTAGTAATCTGGTACTGGTCAGGAGCCATCTGAGACTAAAAACTGTATTGCGTGAGGAAGGCGTGAGCTAGCTCTTCCCAGCTATGGATCTTTGAGTTGTCTAATCTGGTATACCATGAACGGACTTCTCTAGTCAGACTTTTTTGGAATAGCTGCATTCTGAGCTTCTCGTCCTCTGAATAAGATCCGAGTTCTCCAATGAATACCATCAAATATGTGTAAGGATCTCTTAACCCATCATACTTTTTAAAGTCAGGAGTCATAAATTTTTTTGGATATTGAACACAAGGGAATATACAAAGATCGACAAATGACACACTCTTGTATTCTCCAATTCCTTTGATAGCGTGAAGGGTCTCTTCCAGTTGAAGAACTTTCTTTCTAATGTCACCGGTGTCTGGATCTTTTGTAAGATGGGCGGCATCATGACTTTTATTGGTTGTATCCAACTGCAATTCAGGTACTGTAATGGCTTTATCAGGACCTTGGGTTCCTCCTTGTGTAGAGGATTCAGCATGTACTGGTATTTTTGGACCCTGCGTAGATTGATGTAGTTCTTTAAGTAGAATAGCCAAGTCTATAATTTGTTTAGTTAATCCGTCGAATTCTTCGTGAGAAACTGGATTAGACTGGTCAAATGAAGACATGATTGACTGTAGGCCTGCGGCCTTTTTGGACTTTGACCGGGTAATAGGATGCTTCCATGTAACAAAATTGGCATAGTTTAGTTTTACGGATGGTATAAATGTTAACATGCTATATGATGTGTCCGTTTTAGGAATTTTGTCCTGCAAAACGGATGTCAGCTGTTCGTAATATAGGATAGCATGCTAATGTAAATATGTACATGCACATATTTCTTCATATTTCTCATTACATGGAGATGAATATGGAATGTAAATTACAAGTAATTGTTTTTACAAGTAATTTAAAATGAGAATGCATGAAGAGACTTTCCTCCACGTTTGGTTTATCAGAGGCTGACCTATCTTAGGTTACTCTCGCGGCTTTCCGGCATGAAGGTTCCCAAATCATCGCAATTTACTCGACGGGAAATTAATCTGGTCTTTAAACTAGATCGAATTTGGGTGGTGCCTTTCCTGAGCCTCGGCGAATTAGTCTTCCCATGAGTCCAGTAATCAAACACCGATAGGATAGCCTCCTGGTGGAGGGACCACACAACATACATTAACATACAACATGTCTCACCGTTTATGAAAATGATTACATGTACGAAGCACTAATATCACAGGCAGATATAGTGTAAAACATTAATCGCAGTAAAGATATGCATTCGTACATATTCATCATAAATGTAAATGCAACATCCACACACAAGCATATAACAGTTTTGAAAAGTTTGTACTAGCGGCTTAAGTCCTCTTACTGGTGTCCCCAGCAGAGTCGCCACCTGTCGACGTCGGGATTTTTATTTGTCCCTTTTCGTTACCTATTCTTTTGTGTTCTCATTTTAGGTGAGATTTGTTTGAAAAAATAAGTGAAAAAGGTCCGACATGTGTAATGTCGATGATTGGACTGTAAGAGTTGCCAGTTGGTTTTTCAACTGGTTGTACCAACACAACCGAGAAAAGGTTTGCACATTGACCCAGTGATGTGACACTGCTAAACGGGTCGGTGAAACCGAGATTCAATTAGGGTCCGGGGACTTGCTTATGCGGAGGGAAGGTGTTAGGCACCCCCCGACATCCGTGTTACCAAGGTGACCACCACTTTTCAAGAAACTGTTATATGAATATGTGTGTGTGGGTGGGTCAATGTGCTGTTATTTAGAAGTAGTGTTATGTCTCGTTTGCACCTATATACAAAGGTTTTGAATTTATACAAAAATTCAATTTTAAACAAGATATAGCAGTGATGTTTTAGAAAAGAGGTTTTTCAAACCCTTGTGCTCAATAGTAATTGAGGCCTTTGATACTTCCATTTTATTTTGAATTCGGCTTGGTTGATTTTAATTTACAGATGCGAGGCATCTGTATGCAAATAATGTGCAAAAAGGTGTTGAATTCCTCATGGGTATGAAAACCATCTGAGGAAATCAAAACATCACAGATAAATTTACAAGCTGCTTACAGCTGAAAAGGTCCATCACGGGAACTGAATCTAGATTCAGTGGACTGAATCTGTGATCACATGATTCCTAGGCTCACATGATGCTACGGTTGATATAAACATAGTAAGTAGGTATATATATAAAAGCTGTAAATATATATATACAGACATGATCACCAACCACGAAGCACCTCCACAGGGGATCAGAAATGTAAATAAAGCTGTAAAAGCGATCAACCGCCACGAAGGAAACTCCAGACGGGACGAAATGTACAGAATGCAGTAAAAACAGTCAACTACCACGAAGTAAACTCCAGGTGGGATGAAATGTAAATATATATATATATATATATATATATATATATATATAGCGATAAATGTACCGGATATAAAATCAAGGCTCATCGGACAAAGTCCGACAACACTTAATATATATAAGTATATATATATATTAAAGTAGTAAACGCACCGGATGTAAAATCCAAGCTCATCGAACATAGTTCGACACACAGTTCATATATATATATATATATATATATATATATATATATATATATATATATATATATATATATATATATATATATATATATATATATACGAAAGTATTTAAATGCACCAGACATAAGTCTAGGCTCATCGAACAAAGTTCGACACACAGTTTATATATATAAGTATATATATACAAAAGCATTTAAACACACCAGACATAAGTCTAGGCTCATCGAACAGAGTTCGACACACAGTTTATATATGTAAGTATATATATACCAAAGCAAGTAAATGCTCCAGACCGATGTCTAGGCTCAATCGAGGCATAACTCGATAATGTTAGTCCATATATATAAATATATAAATATATATGTATATACAAACTGAAATAAAACCACGAACCAAAGTTCGGGCAAACACACTCAACACGACTCTCAACATAAGGAAGGGTGTGTGCAAGTGTGGAGAGAAAGGCTTGAAAATGTGTAAGATGGCTTACAGTGGGCTGCCAAAGAAGACTTTAATAACTTTAAAGTGGATAAACACTGCCTTCCGCCGGTATAGAAGTAGCTATATGTGAGCTCACGAGTGTTTAAAATGAGAAGACACTCAGTTTGGGGTGTGTATGGAGCAAATTGGACAGGGCTTTCTCGCCTTTTTTTCAAAATGGCCATCCCAAGCCCTCTATTTATAGAGGGTGGAGCCGCAGGTGTACCTGGGGCTGGGCTGCAGGTGTACCTGAGGCTACCCGGGGTTCCCCAGGCTTCGCGGGTCCCGCCGTCTCAAAGTACGTGCACGTAGGCAACGTAATGTCCGCTCGAACTTTCAGAATTGCAATCCGGGCATCCGACTGAGGTATATAGGACCTATTTCAGACCGCCTTTGTCGAGAGTTATGCAATGACATGGGATTAGAGGTTGTACGAAGTCATGAAGATGGGTCGATGTCCTCTAGTCTTCAGCTTCAAATTTTATCCGTTATCATGATAGTCACTCGGGATTGGTTCTTCTGAGCTTTTGTGGGACATTGTTGTGTAGAAATGTATGTCTGAAATGTTGAGACGGCGTGATGTGGCATCAAGTTGGCAAGATGACGACTTTGTCCCTCGCTAGGGTTATCTCTGATTTGGGCTGATAAAGCAGACGTTGCTCTGGGTTATTGCTGAGATTGGACTGCTGCAAATGTTAAAGGTCCTCAGTGTCATCTCTGAGGTGTGACTGTCTTGTATTGAGTGCCTTGATGTGAGCGCCGAGGTTGAAGCTGATGACATGCATTTGAAATAAACATTTTCGGGGTTATCTCCGGAACTGCCACTGCCTTCCTTGGGGTTATCTCCAAGGTTAGAATCTGCTATTCCCAGTGTTGGGACTGATACGGAACATCTCGGGGTTATCTCTGGGATGAATCGGTCTTTTCCGGTTTGTGTTTCGGTTTTGGATCTGCATGCCTCGGGGTTATCTCCGAGGTTGGATTTGTTACTCCCGGTGTGTGTTCTGGGGTTGAGCTGTTACTCCCAGTGTGTGTTCTGGGTTGCACTATTCCTCTTGATGGTATCCAGAATGGATATGAACCGTCTTTCAGGGTTTCCTCTTAAAAGACGAATCTGCGCTCCTGTGATGTCAGTAACAGATAGGCAGAAAATTTTGAGTGTCTACACTTAATGATTAACTATTTTATGTCTTTATTGCAAATGACATGATGTGTTATATTTATATTGAAAGCATGAAACGTTAAAGTCAACTTATGACTAGGTTGATTGAGTAAAGCATGTTAATTGAGTAAGGAACTCAATCTTTATACTTGTTATGTGAACTGTAGTCTGTATATTATGTTAGTCCAATGTTTAAGAAATATATGTTGAGCATGTTATTGTATGCTACCTGATGCATGAAAACTATTAGATTTTGCTGGGCTGTTGAGCTCAACCTTGCAAATAACCATTTTTGCAAGTCAGGATTTCGAGGTAAAGTTATGTTTTACTTGAAAGACATGAATCAGATATGATACTTGAAGATTTTTACACTTTAGCTGTGTTATTATTATTTGAACCATGTTTAAGGTTCTGAATGATGTATTAATATTGAATTGTAATATTGTTTCGCGATGTAAACTATTGTAGTATTAAATTGATTCTTAGATATTTAGACGTAAAGGTTGAAGGTTTTGGGAACAAGGATAGTTTATAATAGAAAATTTTATTTATTCCGCAAGTTTCAATGGTTGTATTACCATTTAATGATGTAAAAGTAGAGGTTGAATGTATTATTAACGACTGAAATCGAGAATTAAATTGTATGAATTTTGGGGTCGTTACATATTGAGTTTTGTCAAATTCTTATAATTTACTTGAATTCACTGTTAATTGATGTATGATAGCATGCCATTGTGTTGTCTAAGTTTGCATGCATATCTAGGAGCTTTGCAAGTAGTCTGGTTGGAAGTTTAGCAGTGAATATGATAAGGCTCTATAAAAGCAGAGCCATAATTTTTGATTCTGCTCGAAGTGGCGCGGCCGCGCCACTTCCATAGGCTAATACCGCGCGGTCGCGCGTGGTGTTATTCTTAGATACTGCTGTAATGTTCCTGCATTGTTCTGAGCACGTTACTTTGGTTAGAATATGCATATAAATGGCCCTAGCATGTGGTTAGATATTGTTTTGAGCATGTTATGTTGTTTTAGCGTGTTTTGAGCTAAGTTTTCAAGAAAACTTCAAGTTTTGGAAAAACTAGAAATGGTAAACTTGAATAATTCATGTTCTGATCTTGCTAGCATGCTAGTATGGTTTTGAAATGCATGTCGGGCATACTAACTTAAGTATATGCATTTCATATTAAAGCATGAATATGTTAGACTTAGTAGTAAGCTTTGCTAGTGAAAATGAGAACTTGGAACGTGAATGTTAATGTGCTACTTTGAAAGTTAGAATCTGATGATTATGAACATGTGAGCTGATATCCTTAGACACACTCATGTATCATAAATGTACATGTACCATGCTTAGGTATCGTAATCATAAACAAAGCATATTTCAAAACAAAACAATGTTAAATACACGTATGTGATATAATACTCATAAGCATGTCTAATATGATTTATATAACTACCTTATATGTTTAAGAATCAAGCATGTTGGACTTTGTGATTTCATAACCTTAAATAGCCTTAAATTGTTGAGATGTCCAACTTAGAACCGTATTGTGTAAGACGAGACCTAGATTAAACTAGACAAGTGCGAAAGGACCCTTAACATGTTATTATATGTTATGTATGTAAGGATGGACAAGCTAGGCCAAGCAAATAGCTGCTCAGCCCTGGTTTGAACTGAGAGTCGCGTGTCTCCTCAATGCAAATCAGGCGCAGCCGTGCTAGTCTGGAATCACAGTTAGTGAATTCTGACTTTTAGGCAGTAACTTGTATGATGCCAATAATGCTAAATGTGATCTAAAACTTACTGATGTGTATATATATGTGTGATGCTTAGTCGATAAGTTGGTGTTGCATTGAAATGGAAAGTCCATAAGTAAGGATGTCTTAACCTTGAGCATTCTTGATTTGCTTATGAAGTAACTAAGTATTTGATTTATGATGACGTATAAACTGATTTTGTACCTTACATGCCTACTTGTATCATGTCAAGCTTGATTAAAGACTATGTTAGCTAATGAACATTGTATAGTTATAATGCGCTATAAATAGGATTCGAAAGTGTTGATTTATTAAACGAGGTGCGGAAATCATGAAGGTGCAGAAATCTTGAAAACTGAGTTAGACAACCCTTATGGTAAGGGGATTGTATGTTGTTGGAAACCCCAACACATAAGTATATTATTATTGTGGTGTTATGCATAACGTAGTATTGTAGACTGATCATCTATAGTACTTGATGTTTTGGGATATCAGTTTAATATTGGTAACTCTAGTGGAAGTTCAATAGTTCTTAGTGACTGCTCAGTATACATTGCTTATCCAGTTGGATATATTGTTAGTCGTTGAGTTCATATATATCTGTTGATTTATATTGAATTGTCATTCTTATTCTAAGAATTGTTGATATTCCTTATCCGTGATGTTATTCTGAAACTTTGAATTATCCTAGAAATGGCACTTCGATATTTCAAACCTTGTGATATTATATCTTACCCCTTGTTGTATATTACTTGCTGGGCAATTCGTGCTCATCCTTGCTTATTTAAAACCTTTTTAGTTAAGGAGGAACAGGGAGGTGTCTCTAGAGCAGACAAGGGCAAGGGCAAGGCTACCAACTAGCTTGTCCCTTTTTATGTTTAATCTATAATGTTGTTTTAAGACTATTTCTAGACTATGTTTAAGCTTATGAAGGATTATGTAATAAGTCTTTATTCGATATTATTATGTAATCTACTAAGCACTTTAGCTTGCGAGACTTGAGGGAATAATTATAATAAATCGTTGTACATTATTCTAAAGTAGATTTTTCGTCGTGTATCCGTTATTTTAGTTATTATGGTTTTACCATGAGAACGTGATGAACCAAATTCGGGTGACCAAGTGGAGGTCAGAATTTGGGGGCATCACAAGCTCAACTAGCCCATTAAAGAATATTATGACTAAGATAATGTTGAACAAATAATCCTTAGTCCTCAACAAGGAAAAATTTGATAGAATACAATAGACAACAAGTTTTAAATCAACAACTGCAGCGGAAACAACAATCCATTAGAAGAGTCAAGTAGAACGTGATGTCTACTGTGACGCCCCCAAATAGGTATACATCACCTATTCTGAGTCGCCAACTACATGGTACAGAAACAACTACAACATCATTAGTACAATTGTCATGCAAAATACGACAACACATAAACTGTGAGTTTAAATACAAATATTATCTTCTAGACAATATCTACACTTAAATAAGTCCTCATTAGAATTATTGAAACACTATTTTACAAAATAGTGAGGACTGCTAACACAACTGACTGGAGACATCAATCCACACCCCGACTTATTCCCGCTATATTCTCGCCTCTTGAGAAAAATGGAACAAAAAGGAAAAGGGTGAGCTCAACTAGCCCAGTAAAGAATATTATGACTAAGATAATATACAACAAATTATCATTAGTCTTCAACAGGGAAAAATTTGATAGAATATAATAGAAAACAAATTTTAGATCAACAACTGCAGCAGAAACAATAATCCATTAGAAGAGTCAAGTAGAGAACGATTTCTACTATCTTCTAAGATTTAAATGTCCATCATCAATATTTTATCCCTGTAAGATCAATCAATATACATCTTGAATCAAATATTCATCGTTGCACTATAGGCCAAAGATATTCGTTTGTATCACCAGTTGGTCATGTTCATCTAAACGCCTGTTCATCTTTGCACTATGGGCCAAAGATATTCATCAGTTAATCATTCATCTTTGCACTACAGGCCAAAGATATTCAATAATATCATCATTTAGGACTGAGGATGATGAAAAATATCTTAAAGAAAACTAATCCAGTGAGACAAAAGGACAAATATTAGGGATTCGTATTACTGTTTATCCCAGTTCAAAAATACTCTAAATAATCAATTGTGAAGCAAAATTCAAAAATAAAGATCAAAATATAGATACAATCAAAGATAGTAACCACAATAGACATCTTGGACAAAGAAGAGAAAATTTTATTTTTCTGTGAATAATGTCGTATTCGTGAATAGTGTCGTATACGTGAATAGTGCCGTATACGTGAATAGTAACCCCGACACAAAATAGTAGAAATTCAACAATAAAATTCATATCAATATTTTGACATAATGATATTGAAGAAAATAATATCATTTATGAAGAAAATAACATCCCTTACCTCAAAAGAACAGTACTTCTGGCTGGAATATCAGGTATAAGGCTGAAGAAAACTTGTACTGAATAGCTACTCTCAAAGTATCTAAATACTCACAAAAATACGCTCGATAATATATATATATATATATATATATATATATATATATATATATATATATATATACAAAGAGAGAGAGAAAAAAAAAACTTGTTTCTGGTGTAATTTTCAATTCTAACTTAAGGACCTATTTATAGGAAATGCTTAGCATGCCATAGTTGACAAAAACTCATCCGATGGCTTCTAAGAACCTCTTTGTTGAAAATATTTTGCACGCCACCTTGGAATAAGTCTCAGCACATCACAAGTGATTTCCAGCAAAAATTTTCCATAAAAAACAAAAGTGGGGCCAACCCATAATTTTAATAAAAATATTTATTTCTGAAACTTCAATAATTCATAATAAATTGCTCTTTTATCACAAAAATTTGAATCTCATGTCCTTTCCATAGGAAATTTAATTCTCTACAGCTTTGTAGAAGAAAGGTTTTCCAAATTCCAAACATAAAATGCCCGAAAATTCATATACGAACGATTTTTAATACCTCCAATCTGACAAAATTCTGATAAAACACCTCAGCATTAACTCCTTTATTTATATCCACACAAAATAAATATTTTCCTATCCATCCATATAGAATAAATATTTTTGTATTATATATATTAATAATTAATTATTCACAAATAATATTACAGAATCACAATTGTGATAACCAGGTCGTTCCCATGAAAGAGGGGGCTTTCCGATAAGGATTTCTCCTTATTGGCACGCAATTAGGTGACCAAACCTCTCCTTAGACAGATCTTCCTTCGACATTATCAAGAATGCTATCTAATAATATTATTCAAATAATATGAATTATTGATCTGATAATGGGAAATACTGTGCAGTGATAAATATTGAAACAACAATAATATAAAATATCAACGTATCAATTATTGAATCAATAAAATAAAATATTAAACAGTAATTACTATAATAATTATTAAGTAGTGCCTTCTTACGTAAGAATCAATAATCCAACAATTTTGTGCAATACCGTGTGCTACTGTGCAACCACGCGTATTACTGTACTTTAACCACGGGGTATTCCAACAGTGTTAACGGTAACAACTACGCCGTTATTTATAAAAACTTAAATTTATCATTTTCTTCATCCGACCGTTTTCCGTTATAGGGCCCACAAATGGTTGTGCCATCGTATGAATATTCCCCGACAGCAAGAATATTTCACAACCAAACGAATATTCCCCGACAACAAGGAATATTTTATAACCACTTGCTTATTTTGAAAATTTTACACATTTCACCCATAATCAAAGCATTATATCAAATTAGCACCTTATTATTCAAAATAATAATTAGAGAAAATTCGATTTTATTTATAAAAAGTTGGGGTCTTACAAACTCCCCTCCTTATGAAATTTTATCCTCGAAATTGACGTACGTATCTGGTGTTTCGAAAAGGTGAGGACACCTCGCTTTCATTTCTGACTCCAACTCCCAAGTCATTTCTTCAATAGCATGGTTCATCCACAAAACCTTAACTTGTGGTATAACCTTGGTGCGTAGGACATGATCTTTCCTAACTCAATTATGTGGTTCGGGTCTTTCACATATTTACGAAGCATATATATGTGAAAAACATTATGAATACGAGACATGCTTGGAGGTAATGCGAGTTTATAGGCCACATTTCCTATTCAGTCAAGAATCTTAAATGGACCAACAAATCTTAGATTGAGCTTTTCTCTCTTTCCAAATCTTGTTACTCCCTTCCATGGAGCAATACGTAACAATACATGATCCCCAATATTAAATTTCATGTCCTTTCGATGAAGATCCGTATAACTCTTTTGTCGATCATGTGCCGTTTGTATACGTTGTCGAATTGTTTGGATCTTTTCTGTAGTTATATGTACCAATTTTGGTCCCAACAACATTGCTTCATCCACCTCGTCCCAGCATACTGGAGAATGACATTTTCTTCCATATAATGCCTCGAATAGAGCCATACCTATACTTGGTTGATAACTATTATTGTAGGAGAATTCAACCAATGGCAAGTACTTATCCCAACCTCCTTTGAAATTTAGGGCACAGAGTCTTAATAGATCTTTAAGAGTTTGAATTGTCCTTTCTGATTGCCCGTCCGTTTAAGGATGGTATGCCGAACTGAATCGTAAATCCGTGCCCATATCTTTTTGTAAGCTAACCCAAAATCGTGAAGTGAATCTTAGGTCACGATCCAAAACTAAGGATATTAGCATGCCATGCAATCTCATAATCTCATTCACGTACAAACGACCAATACGTTTAAGGGAATAAGTCGTATAGGCAAGAAATGAGCAGACTTGGTTAATCTATCAACAATAACCCAAATCGCATCTATACCTTGAGAAACCTTGTGAAGACCAGTAATGAAATCCATAGTAATGTATCCCACTTCCATTTCAGAATCTCAAGTGGTTGCAACGGACCTTTTGGCACTTGATGCTCCTCCTTTACACGTTGACAAGTTAAACACCTCGAGATAAACTTCACGATCTCTCTCTTCATATTGCTCCACCAAAATGTATATCGAAGATCATGATACATTTTGGTACTCCCAGTATGGATTGTAAATGGTGTGTTGTGTGCCTCCGTCATGATTCTATGTTTCAAGTTAGAATCGTTAGGAACACAAAGTCTGGAGTTGACTCAAAGTATTCCTTATTCATCGATTCTTACTTCTGGAATAGCACCTTCTTGAACTTTCTTCTTCATAAGCATCAGCTCCAGGTCCGCAGCTTGAGCAGTTTTAACTTTATCAATTAAAGTCGGTTCTACTCGTATATTTGATATCATCACGTGGGTCCGTGGAGTCTTTAACTCTATCTCCTTCCTTTGCAAGTCATACAAAATGGGCTTTTGCGTTGACAATATCTCACTCGTACCTACATATGATCTTCTACTCAATGCGCCAGCTACTACGTTCAATTTTCCAAGATGGTATTGGATGGTATGCTCGTAATCTTTCAATAGCTCAAGCCATGTCGTTACCGCATGTTGAGTTCCTTTTGGGTGAAGAAATATTTAAGGCTCTTATGATCCATATAAATCTCTATTTTCTCCCTATACAAGTAGTGTCTCCAGATCTTCAACATGAAAACGACTGCTGCCAACTCCAGTTCATGAGTAGGATAATTCCTCTCATATTCTTTGAGTTGTCGCGAGGCATAGGCTATGACTTTCCAATATTGCATGAGAACACATCCTAACCCTTCGCCTGAAGTATCGTTGTAGATAACAAATTCATCCAAACCAGATGGTATTGTCAGAACAGGTGTCGAAATGAGTCTCCTCTTGAGCTCTTGGAAACTCTTCTCGCATTCCTCGCTCCATACGAATTTTGTATCTTTTTGAGTCAGCTGAGTTAATGGAGTAATGATTCGAGAAAATCCTTCCACGAATCTTCGATAATAACCAACTAAGCCCAGAAAACTACGTACTTTAGTTGCTCCCAACTTTGTATGGCTTCAATCTTCGCCGGGTCAACAGATACATCATGTTTTGATACCACGTGCCCAAAGAATGTTACTTTCTTAAGCCAAAAATCGCATTTCTTCAGCTTGGCATATAGTTTGTTATCGCAAAGCCTTTGAAGTACTAGCTTCAAATGGTGCTCATGTCCTTCATGTATTTTGGAATAGATGAGGATGTCATCAATAAAGACGAAAATGAACTGATCCAAATATTCTTTGAACATCCGGTTTATCATATCCATGAAAGCAGCAGGAGCATTAGTCAATCCAAAAGACATGACTAAGAATTCATAATGCCTGTACCGAGTTCTGAAGGCAGTGTTCGGAATATCCTCAGTTTTAATCTTCAGCTGATAATATCCAGAACGAAGATCAATCTTTGAAAAGAATTGTGCTCCTTGCAACTGGTCGAACAGGTCATCAATGCGAGGTAGCGGATACCTATTCTTGATAGTGACATGATTCAATTCCCGGTAGTCAATACAAAGTCTCATACTCCCGTCTTTCTTTTTTACGAATAAAACAGGAGCACCCCAAGGAGATGTACTAGGACAAATGAAATTGATGTCTAACAACTCCTGTAGTTGGACCTTTAACTCCTGAACTTCAATAGGAGTCATTCGATATGGGGTTTTAGAAATGGGCTTTGTACCAGGTTCAAGGTCAATAAAGAATTCAACTTCACGTTCTGGGGGCAGACCGGGAAGTACTTCAGGAAATACGTCAGGAAATTCACTAACAATAGAAATATTATTCAAATCTGACGTGTTTTTGTTCAAGTTCGTGACATGGGCTAAGAAAGTGTGACATCCGTTTTTCAATAAACAAATAGCTTTATGGCTTGATATGACAGTGATTGACTTTAGTGGTTTGGTTTCTTGAATTCGCATAACAGGTTGGTTAGGAATATGAAAACTAACAACCTTACGAAAATAATCAATTTTGGCATGATAAAAAGTTAACCAATCAATCCCTAAAATCACATCAAATGCAAGTATTTTCAAAGAAATAAGATCGACAGGTAATGTGATGGTACCAACTTGGATCAAGCAAGATTTATAAGCAGTAGATGCAATGAAAGTTTCTCCTAACGGAGTCTCAACAGATAAGTCAAAGTCTAATTTCTTCGGATTCAAGTTCAAACGTTGAGAACAAATAGGAGAGATAAAAGAATGGGTAGAATCGGTATCTAATAAGGTATAAACTTTGCAAGAATTTATGATTAGCTTACCTCTGATCACCTCGTTCGAGTTCCTCGCATTTTGGCCAGTCACGACAAAAGCTCTTCCAGGAACCGCTGACTTTGACTTATCCGGGATAGCATTTGGAGTCACCATCCCTGTTGGACTTGGTTTCGCTGTAAGACAATATCTAGCTATATGACATTTCTTTCCACAGTTATAACACACCTTGGATTGTTGTGGGCAGTTTGGGTTGATGTGTCCCTCTTTCCCGCATTTATAACAAACGACCGATGCTCGTTCTCCTCCCCTACAAATAGTTGATGTTTGTGCTGACGTCTTCACGTTATCATTGTTGTACCTTCTCTTTTTAAAATCTCCCCCTGACTCGCTTCTTCTACCATCATGGCCACGATTACCACCAGAGTGGTTACCACTTTTGTCTGGATGTTTTCCTCCCCGCTGGTTGTCATTGCCCCGATGACTGTTGCCACTGGTATGACCCTGGTTGTGGTCCCTCGGTTGAACATACTCATTATCTCGCTTTAATAATTGAGCCCTATTTACAACATCTGAATATAGAGAAAATTTATGAGAAATAAGATATTACCGAATCTCGAGTTTTAGACCTCTCAGAAATATCTGCGCCATTCGTTCCTCATTCTCTACCAAATGAGGTGCAAACTTGGATAACTCTGTGAATTTTGCCTCGTACTGGGACACCGTCATGTTGTTTTGTTTTAGTCTAATAAACTCTACCTCCTTCATATGACGAATACTTTCAGGAAAGTACTTGTCATTAAACAGTTTTTGAAACGTTTCCCAAGACATGTTGAGTGCGGCTGGCTGGGTGCACTTCACAGACTCCCACCAATAGTCTGCGTCACCCCAGAATATAAAGGTGGCGAATGGAACCTTCTGTTCCTTCGTACATCCCAAGACATCAAATATCTTGGTAATTTGCTTAACCCACGTTTCCACCTTTATCGGATCTGGCTTTCCCACAAATTCTGGTGGTCCCAACTCTTTGAACTGCTTGGCTGTGATAAGCCGCGTGTTGCTATCATTTCCACCCGTATTTTGTACACGAGTCTCCCTCGTCTAGTTTTGCATGAACTGAAAAAAGCTTCTAAACATTCCATCATTCATCATTTGTTCCGTAGTGTTGTTTGCAGGAGGAATATTGATTTCCTGTTGCACGTTCCCCTAGTTGGTGATTAAAGGTGTCTCCATGGTCTCATTCACTCCATTGTTAACATTCTCAGCTGCCATTCTCAAATACTGCCATAAAACAAGGGTTAATTAAAGAAATTGGCATACCATATAATACCCTTATAATATGACCGACCAACAAATAAGCTTAGGTAGGACACACTAGCGAAAGATTTACTCATCTATCCCCTCCTAGTTCTATTCCTCGATCTCCACGAGAGACCATATCCCTAAACTTTGTTACCAACCGTGACGCCCCCAAAATAGGTATACATCACATGGTACAGAAACAACTACAACATTATTACTACAACTGTCGTGCAAAATACGACAACACATAAACTGTGAGTTTAAATACAAATATTGTCATCTAGGCAATATTCACACTCAAATAAGTCCTCATTATAATTATTAAAATATTATTTTACAAAATAGTGAGGACTACTAATACAACTGACTGGAAACATCACTCAACACCCCAACTAGTTCCCGCTATATTTTCGCCTCTTGAGAAAAATAGAACAAAAAGGAAAAGGGTGAGCTCAACTAGTAGAGTAAAGAATATTATGCCTAAAATAATATACAACAAATTATCATTAGTTTTCAACAGGGAAAAATTTGATAGAATATAATAGACAACAAGTTTTAGATCAACAACTGCAGCGAAAACAACAATTCATTAGAAGAGTCAAGTAGAGAATGAATTCTACTATCATCTAAGATTTAAAAGCCCATCATCAATATTTTATCACTGCGACATCAATCAATATACATCTTGAATCAAATATTCATCTTTGCACTACAGGACAAATATATTCATTTGTATCACCAGTTGGTCATGTTCATCTAAACACTTGTTCATCTTTGCACTACGGGCCAAAGATATTCATCAGTTAATCATATATCTTTGCACTACAGCCCAAATATATTCAGTAATATCATCATTTAGGACTGAGGATGATGAAAAATATTTTAAAGAAAACGAATCCAGTGAGACAAAAAGATAAATATTAGGGATTCGTATTACAGTTTATCTCAGTTCAAAAATACTCTAAATAATCAATTGTGGAGCAGAATTCAAACATAATGATCAAAACATGGATACTGTAACATTCCAGAATTTTAAAATGTAATATTAAATATTTATTGATGTAACATTCCAGAATTTTAAAAAATAATATTAAATATTTATTGATTTATATAAGTATTTAATGGATATGTTTATTATTGAATAAATAATTGTTCAGTTTGAGTTTATGTGGTGTAGTTATTTATTTATTGAATAAATAATTAAATATTAAATATTAAATATTTATTTGTAATATTAAATATTTATTGAAATATATGGCAAATTGAGTTGATGTGATTTAGTTATTTATTTGTTGAATAAATAATTAAGGAGAAAAGAAAATTAGTTGTTATGAGATTATATAACAATTAAATTTATTAAGTAAGCTAGAGAGCTTATAGTGATTTAAATAAATTATAATATTTTAAATTAGAAATTGTAATTTAAAATATTAGTTGGTTAAATAAAATTATAATTATAAATGAAATTATAGTTATATGATATTAAATTATGTGCTAAAGTAATTTAATAGATTAATGTTTTAATTGATTTATTAATTAAATAAAAGTGTGACTAATAGCCTTGCTATAAAGAAGTTATTAAAATAAATTAAAAGAGTGTATTTTAGTTTTGGTCAAACAAGTCTTATTGCATATTATGTCTTTAATATAATTGTGTTTTACCAAACAAGGCATAAGGATTAATGGGTTATATTTTAGTGGTTAGCCAAACAAGCCTTATGGCTTTTGATTTTCAAAAGTTTTTAACTGATATCAGTTAAGTTCTTATTGTATTATATATTTAATATATCTATTATTACTATATACGTTATATTATTATACGTAGTAGAGTTAGGAAGAAAGACTCAGTGAAGAAAAGAGAAGAAGAAGATGAAAACTAGAGAGGAATTGAGAGAAATCCTAACAGGTTTTGATAAAGGAATTGGAGAAAAGGAATTGATAATCAAAAGTAGCCATCATCTTTTTAATCAAATGTAGGAGCTTAACCTTTCTCTTTAAAAGTTTAGTTTTTCTCTTCCCAAAAAGTTCTCTGTGAAATTTTTTACAAAAGATAATTTGTTGTTATGTATATAAGTTGGTATGATTATTGATTATAAGGTTATCTCATGAGTTTATGCATGATTATAGAGAAATTAATTCATGTATGTATGTGTTTTGTGAAGAAATAATATTACAGAGTGTTCATATGAAAAATATATGAGTATGCCTTAATTTAAAATAGAAATTAAGGTTTAATTAGTTGTTAGATTGATATAATGATTATAGAAATTGATAGAGTATGTATAATCATAACTATAATGTTTTGAATTTACTGTTTTGGTTGAAATACAAAATCACAGTGTTGATTTTCATTAAAAATATCAGAAATGGAGTTTTTGCCAAAAACATTGAAATTGAGTGTTGTATATTTGATGTTTAAATTATTTTATGAGTAGAAACATGTTAGAAGTCTTCACAATATGTTTATATGTAAATTACGTGATAATCAGTCTATTAGATTCGAGCTTTTAGGCTAATTTTGGCTTTTTCTTACACGGTTACCGAAGCTGTCAGTCGAAACTGCAGTTTCGCGGCGCGCCGCGGCTCCAGCAGTGCATTAGTGGCGCAGCAGCGCCATCACCACGCCGCAGCGCAGCTTCGTAAGTTCATTCATTGCGCCGCAGCGCCGACTCAGCGCCGCAGTGCGAACCACAATGTAAATTGTGGCGCCGAAGCGCGAGTTAGCAGAATGGTCTGACAGTGTACTTTTTGTACACGAAAATTTTAAGAAACACTATATGATAATAGTAGGACTATAAAATTTTGATTTTAGTGTTTCTATACGGTGAATAAATATGTTATTAAGGAGTAACTTGTGTTATAATTTGATTATGTGATTGAATAATCAAACCTATGTGGTGAATGTATTGGTTATGTGATAATGACTACCTATGTCATGATGACATATGTTTAGGGTATTCAAATTCAAGTGGTAAGGGTGTAGCTTGTGCTAAAGGAAAGTTTTCTAACTCTATTTTATAATTGAGCAAGTTTTCTAACTCTATTTTATAATTGAGCAAGTTTTCTAATCCTTTGTCTTATTGAACTATTTGATATTGAACAAGTTATTCTTGTAATTCAATTGTTGGTTAGCATGCATGACTAGATTTCTATGCATGTTTAATACTCAATTCTAATTAACCTTGGTGTAGTATTGTTCAAGCAAGGTATGCTATAGTATTCAAATTGTATGCTATTAGATTATTCCTAAAGCATGATTTTAGTTACTATGATTAATTAAATTATGATTATTCTATAAGTATAATGTCATAGACTTTATTCAACTACTCCGTAGTTGATGTTCGTTGAATTCCAAATTACCTTGAAAGCTTATCCAAACCAAACTTACATTGGTGTGGACTTGTATTCTAAATACTGAGATGAACAACTCTTTTAATAGAGGTTTACGCTTAGCGTTGAAATGGTTGTGCACAATACATTGTACGAAGGGTTCATCCCCCTAAGTACGTGGAGTCCTTATAGTCTTATGACTGTTAAAGTTAAAGTTGAAAGATTACTTATAACTGTGGACATGATTCGTGGTCATTAGACCCTCAGTGAATGTTATAACTTTCAGAAAGTTAATAGAATATATTGTTCAGTTCTATTGATACTAATATTGTCAATTGATGTAAAAGTTCAAAGATTTACTTATTATTATTTGAAGTGGGCCTTTGCTCATTCTTGCCTGTAAAATTTCTTACAGCTAAAGTTGAAACTGGTGACGTACCAAGCACCAGTAAGGGAAAAGGAAAGATGAATAAGTGCTAAAGACTTGTAATAGTTTGATAGTTTATTTTCAGACTTTGGTTTAATGATTTTAATGAAGTTAGTTAATTATCCGCATTTGAATGATTGTCGTTAAAGGTTAGATAACCTGGGAGATTTTATTTAAGTTTAATCTTGTATGGGCAGGTTTTTTTTATTATTCAATTCTATTATGAATGGGTAGTTAGTAAATGAATGTTTTGATTACGTGAGCACCAAATCTTGAGGAAATAAAGTACCAGGATTTGGGGGTGTCACAAGTTGGTATCAGGGCCTTAGGTTATGAACCTTAGGTGGGGGGAAAAGCCTTAGGAAGTAACCTTTGAAAAGATAGTGGAGATAACTCTTTTCGAGTTTTAAGAAAGAAGTAATAAAACACTTATGTGTTCATGTGTTTATAACTTATGTGCTCGTGAGTGTCGAGTAGTAATGATTAATAATTAAAACTTTAAAACTTTGTTGTCAGGATGATTAATGCCGGAGAATCCAGTCAGGCTAGGGAGGAGGGACCTTAGATGCCTATAGAGGAGGAGTCTCGCGACATTCATGTAGTTTAGGAACAACTACTTCCACGGGAGTCAGCCCCGTTGGTCACAGTAGTTGAGAATGAGGATGATGATGTGGAGACAGACGAGGAGGATCCCGTTGAGTTGCCACATGAGGATGAGGAGGACGAGGATGAGGAGGAAGATACTCCACTAACCTCGATAGCCGCTCGTATGTACGATGAAGTCTATGACCGCGACGTGGAACTTCAGGATACTGTTGAGGAGTTACAGGAGATAGTAGCTGAACAACAGATTGCAATGACGCAAAAAGACGGCGAGATCTAGGATCGTGAGGAACGACTGACAAACGCCGAGGAGAAACTAGTACAGACCGAAGGAGAAAAATAACAATTGATCGAGATGGTTGTTGAACTAAAGAGCAAGCTGAGAGAAGAAGCTGCTAAGAGGGAAAGAGCTGAAGATGCATACGAGGAAGCTTATCACGAACTAGAAGAGCAGCGAGAGACGCGCAGGTAAAAAGGATGAAGATGGAAGAGATGGATAAAGTATTTAACACTGCAATTAATCGAGTTCAAGATCGGGTCATGGGATATCCGATTCAGTTCGAGACGCTACCATCATATGTGTTGGATCGTAGAACAATGTTTCGAGTCATGGAGGAGGAGTGTGATAGGGCTAAGAAGTATCTTAATAAAACATTGTAGCTGTAGTACGATGAGTGAAAGGTTAAATAAATTGTAAATCCCAATTCTTATGCAACCTATGGGATATGATTATGATGTTGTCCTGAAAAATTTTGTGGTTCAGGAAAGTAATGTAGTTAGCAGAGATGCTATTATTTTATGTTTTTGAAAAGGTTATGAATAAATAAAAGTTGTTATTTTATTCAATGTGTTATGTGTTATGTGGTTATTTCTGTTATGGAGGCTAGTTAACTAGAAAAACTTAAAGAAGCTGAGTAATAGTCTAATAGATGTTTTGTTTTAACAGAAAATGCCTCCCAGACATCAACCAACACGACAAAGAACCACCAAAGAAACCAATAACGTCAATGTTGACGGTAACCCCGTTCAACAACTAGTGACTCTACTGACAGGAGCATTGCAGAATCAACCACAAAATCATGGTGCAACGTTTAAGGATTTCAAGGCGGTTGGACCACCTGAATTCCGTGGGTCCATAAATCCAGTCGAAGCACAAACCTGGATTATGGAGATAGAAAAAGTGTTCGATGTCGCTAGGGTAGGGGATGACCAGAAGACTGCTTTCGCAACATTTATGTTGAAAGCAGAAGCTAGTTATTGGTGGCAGGCCAATAAAACTCGGGAAGGGCCAGGAGTGATGACCTGGGATAGGTTCAAGGGGTTGTTTTTTGAGACCTATTTTTCGGAGAGTTCGAAGAGTCAGTTGGAAGTACAGTTTCTGGAACTAAAACAAGGAACTATGACGGTGTCTGAGTATTTCGCGAAGTTCAACGAATTGGCAAGGTTTGCGCCATATCAGGTTAGCACAGAAGAACGTAAGGCGAAGAGATTTAAACAGGGACTGAAGCCCTGGCTGTACAGTAGGGTCTCCCTATTCCAATTGGAGACATTTGCAGCGGTGATGGAGAAAGCAGTACTCGTTGAAGGTGGAGGCAAGGCAGTGACAAAGTTCAATCAGGAACAAAAGAAGAAGAAGAATGAGAATGAGATTAAGAATGGAACTGGTAATAGTGGAAACAACAACAACAACAACAGCTTGAAGAGGAAGTGGAATGGAATCATAGGTGCTGGAAACTAGCAGGGTAACCAGCAAAATAAAAAGTTTGAATCATGTGCGACATACGGGAAATTTCATAAGGGTGCGTGCTTGATGGGGAAACGAGTTTGCTACAATTGTGGCCAGGAAGGTCACATCGCCCTAAATTGCACTCAACCGAAGAAGAATGCGTGCTTTACGTGCAGATCCAAGGATCACTTTGCTCGTGAGTGCCCTAAGAAGAAGGAGGGAGTGACAACCAGAAGCAGTGGAGGTAACAATGGAAGTACATGGGCTATTACAGGACCTGCAGCATCAAACAAACCCACAGCCAGAACCTTCAATATGACTGTGCAAGATACTGTGCAATCAAAAGATGTGGTGTCAGGTATTATCCCAATCAATGATATTGATGCATATGTATTATTTGATTCGGGTGCTACTTGCTCGTTTATATTTGATGAGTTTGTTAAGAGGTTAGAATTGCCTAGAGAAGAACTGAATTTTCCTTTGAACATAGAAATTACGAATAAGGAAATAATCCATGTTAGATTCGTATACAAGAACTGTAGGGTGAACATTAAGGAGAATATCTTGTTGGTAGATTTAATTCCGATTAAACTCGGGGAGTTTGATGTAATTTTGGGAATGGATTGGCTGTTCAAATATGAAGCAGTAATCGATTGTCACGAGAAGTGTGTAAACCTTATGACTCCGTCAAAGGTAGTATTTTATGGTAGCAAGTCACCTAGACAAATGAACTGTCTGACGACTATGCAGGCCAAAAATTATTGAGTCAAGGTTGTGTGAGCTATTTAGCTTACATAGTCGATACTCAGAAGAAGGGTGTGAAAATAGAAGAAATACCAGTAGTGAGGGAATTCGAAGACGTGTTTCCAGAGGATTTGCTATGACTTCCACCTGACAAAGAAATTGAGTTCGTGATCGACTTAGCGCCAGGAATAGCACCAATATCGAAGGCCCCGTACAAAATGGCTCCGGTGGAAATGAAGTAACTGATGGTACAGTTGCAAGAACTGCTGGACAAGAAATATATTCAACCAAGTGTATCGCCATGGGGAGCGCCAATTTTATTCGTGAAGAAGAAAGACGGGTCAATGCGTCTTTGCATTAATTACAGGGAGTTAAACAAAGTCACTATTAAAAACAAATACCCATTGCCAAGAATAGATGATTTGTTTGACCAATTGAAGGGTTCCAAATACTTTTCGAAAATAGATTTGAGAAGTGGGTATCACAAGCTGAAAGTGAGGAAAGAGGATATATCACGAACGGCATTCAGAACTCGGTATGGACATTACGAGTTTCTGGTGATGTCTTTTAGTTTAACCAATGCATCTGTTGCGTTCATGGATTTGATGAACAGGGTGTTTAAACCATTCCTAGACAAGTTTGTAGTGGTATTTATCGACGACATTCTAGTGTTTTCCAAGACTCAAGAAGAACACGTGGAACACTTACGTTTGACATTGGAGACACTAAGAAGGGAAAAGCTATACGCAAAATTATCTAAGTATGAATTTTGGCTCGACCATGTACCATTTTTGGGTTATGTTATTGACAAGGATGGGATTTCAGTGGATCCATCAAAAGTGGAAGTTGTAATCAATTAGGAACCAAGAACACCGTCAGAAGTGAGGAGTTTCTTGGGACTGGCTGGTTATTATAGAAGATTTATTCAAGATTTTTATAAGATAGCCACTGCGTTAACAAATTTTACAAGGAAAGCTGTAAAATTCGTGTGGACAGAGAAATGGGAAGAAAGTTTTCAAGATTTGAAGAAGAAGCTAAGTGTAGCACCTGTGTTGACATTACCAGACAATACAGGAAATTTTGTGGTGTATAGTGATGCCTCACACAAAGGGTTGGGTTGTGTTCTGATGCAGAACGGCAAAGTTATTGTGTATGCATCAAGGCAACTGAGGGATTATGAGAAAGGGTATCCGACTCATGATTTGGAATTGGCTGCAGTTGTATTTGCTCTGAAGATATGGAGGCACTATCTTTATGGAGAGAAATGTGAGATCTACACAGACCACAAAAGTCTGAAGTATATCTTCACTCAGAAGGATTTGAACATGCGTCAACGAATGTGGATGGAATTTATAAAGGATTACGATTATGAGATCTTTTATCATCCAGGCAAAGCAAATGTAGTGGCAGATGCTTTAAGCAGGAAAGGTCGGGAGAAGTTGATGCTGATAACAACTCAGGAGGAGCTCATTTCAGCAATGACAAAACTGAAGTTGGAAATCAAGTTTCCAAAAGAATCTGACGAACAACTATTTCAGTTAGAAGCAGGTCCAACTTTACTGGACAAGGTGAAGAACGCTCAGTTACAAGATGAAGAATGTGGAAAGATAAAGGAGAATATGGTTGATGGAAGTGGTACGAAATACAAGGTCGATACCGAAGGATTACTACGGTTCGAGGGAAGAATCTGGGTTCCAGCAACACCAGAGCGGAAAGAAGAAATTTTGACCGAAGCTCGTAGCTCAAAATATTCAATTCATCCAAGAAGCACGAAAATGTATCAAGATTTGCACCGATATTTTTGGTAGCCGAATATGAAAAGGGACGTTGCAGAATGCGTAGCGAAGTGCTTGACATGTCAGAGAGTAAAAGCCAAACATCAAAGATCCAGCGGATTACTTCAACCGTTGGAAATACCAGAATGGAAGTGGGAACACATCACGATGGATTTTGTGGTGGGTCTTCCAACTACTCACAGAGGATGTGATGTGATTTGGATAATAGTGGACAGACTGACGAAATCAGCGCACTTTCTACCAATAAAGATTAGATTCAATCTTGATCAGTTGTCAAAATTGTACATTAAGTAGATCGTTTTGAGGCACGGAGTGCCAGTATCAATTGTGTCCGATAGAGATCTGCGATTCACATCAAATTTCTGGAAGAGACTATAAGAATGCATGGGGACACAGTTACGAATGAGTACGGCTTATCATCCACAAACAGATGGCCAAAGCAAATGAACAATTCAGACATTGGAAGATATGCTGAGAGCATGTGTCATGGACTTTAAAGGAAGCTGGGAAGAACAATTACCGTTGGTGGAATTTTCTTACAACAACAGTTACCACGCGAGCATCGGCATGCCACCTTACGAGGCATTGTACGGCAGAAAGTGTAGAACTCCACTGTGCTGGGATGAAGTCGGTGAACGACAACTGTTAGGACCAGAACTGGAACAGCAAACTGCTGGCGTTGTTAAACTCATCAGGACAAGATTAGTAGCAGCCCAAGACAGACAGAAAAAGTATGCTGATCAACACAGACAAGATCGTGCATTCGACATAGGAACTTTTATATTTTTAAAAGTTTCTCCATGGAAAGGGAAAATTTGTTTTGGTAAAAAGGAAAAGCTAAGCTCGAGGTTTATTGGACCCTTTGAAGTGCTGCGAAGAGTGGGAGAAGTGGCTTACGAGGTAGCTCTACCTCCAGGGTTGGAAAACATTCATAATGTTTTTCACATTTCGGTGTTACGACCATATAAACCTGACTACAAACATGTGATCGAGTATGAACCGTTGCAGTTCAAGAAAGATTTGTCTTATGAAGAGATTCATATCCAGATAGTCGACAGGAAAGAACAAGTGCTCAGGAATAAAGTGATACCTTCTGTGAAAGTGATATAGAGGAACCACAACGCTGAAGAAGCTATGTGAGAACTCGAATAGAAAATGTTGAAAAGAGTACCCTGAGTTATTTGTTTAATCTGTGTCTTCGATTCTGGGAACAAAATCTTTGTAAATAGGGAAGAATGTAACGAATGATTTATTTGAGTTGTGATTCTGAGGATAGAATCCTTATAAGGAGGGAATGATGTAACATTCTACAATTTTAAAACGTAATATTAAATATTTCTTGATTTATATAAGTATTTAATGGATATGTTTATTGTTGAATAAATAATTGTTCAATTTGAGTTTATGTGGTGTAGTTGTTTATTTGTTGAATAAATAATTAAATATTAAATATTAAATATTTATTTGTAATATTAAATATTTATTGAATTATATGGCAAATTGAGTTGATGTGATTTAGTTATTTATTTGTTGAATAAATAATTAAGGAGATAAGAAAATTAGTTGTTATGAGATTATATAATAATTGAATTTATTAAGTAAGCTAGAGAGTTATAGTGATTTAAATAAATTATAATATTTTAAATGGGAAATTGTAATTTAAAATATTAGTTGGTTAAATAAAATTATAATTATAAATGAAATTATAGTTATGTGATATTAAATTATGTGCTAAAGTAATTTAATAGATTAATGTTTTAATTGATTTATTAATTAAATAAAAGTGTGACTAATAATCTTGCTATAAAGGAGTTATTAAAATAAATTAAAAGAGTGTATTTTAGTTTTGGCCAAACAAGTCTTATTGCATATTAAGTCTTTAATATAATTGTGTTTTACCAAACAAGGTATAAGGATTAATGGGTTATATTTTTGTGGTTAGCCAAACAAGTCTTATGGCTTTTGATTTTCAAAAGTTTTTAAATGATGTCAGTTAAGTTAGTATTATATTATATATTTAATATATCTATTATTACTATATACGTTATATTATTATACATAGTAGAGTTAGGAAGAAAGACTCAATGAAGAAAAGAGAAGAAGAATAAGAAAACTAGAGAGGAATTGAGAGAAATCCTAACAGGTTTTGATAAAAGAATTGGGGAAAAGGAATTTATAATCAAAAGTAGCCATCATCTTCTTAATCAAAGGTAGGAGCTTAACCTTTCTCTTTAAAAGTTTAGTTTTCCTCTTCCCAAAAAGTTCTCTGTGAAATTTTTTACAAAAGATAATTTGTTGTTATGTATATAAGTTGGTATGATTATTTATTATAAGGTTATCTCATGAGTTTATGCATGATTATAGATAAATTAATTCATGTATGTATGTGTTTTGTGAAGAAATTATATTACAGAGTGTTCATATGAAAAATATATGAGTATGGCTTAATTTAAAATAGAAATTAAGGTTTAATTAGTTGTTAGATTGATATATTGATTATAGAAATTGATAGATTACGTATAATCATAACTGTGATGTTTTGAATTTACTATTTTGGTTGAAAAACAAAATCACAGTGTTGATTTTCATTGAAAATATCAAAAATAGAGTTTTGCCAAAAATATTGAAATTGAGTGTTGTATATTTGATGTTTAAATTATTTTATGAGTAGAAACATGTTAGAAGTCTTCACAATATGTTTATATGAAGTTTATATGTAAATTACGTGATAATCAGTCTATTAGATTCGAGCTTTTAGGCCAATTTTGGCTTTTTCTTGCACGGTTGCCGAAGCTGTCAGTCGAAACTGCAGTTTCGCGCCGCGCCGCGGCTCCAACAGTGCATTAGTGGCGCCGCAGCGCCATTACCACGCCGCAGTGCCATCACCACGCCCGCAGCGCGACTCAGTGTCGCAGTGCGAACCACAATGTAAATTGTGGAGCCGTAGCGCGAGTTAGCAGAATGGTCTGACAGTGTACTTTTTGTACATAAAAATTTTAAGAAATACTATATGATAATAGTAGGACTATAAAATATTGATTTTAGTGTCTGTATACGGTGAATAAATATGTTATTAAGGAGTAACTTATGTTATAATTTGATTATTTTATTGAATAATCAAACCTACGTGGTGAATGTAATGGTTATGTGATAATGACTAACTATGTCACGATGACATATGTTTAGGGTATTCAAATTCAAGTGGTAAGGGTGTAGCTTGTGCTAAAGGCAAGTTTTCTAACTCTATTTTATAATTGAGCAAGTTTTCTAACTCTATTTTATAATTGAGCAAGTTTTCTAACTCTATTTTATAATTGAGCAAGTTTTCTAATCCTTTGTCTTATTGAACTATTTGATGTTAAACAAGTTATTCTTGTAATTCAATTTTTGGTTAACATGCATAACTAGATTTATATGCATGTTTAATATTCAATTCTAATTAACCTTGGCTTAGTATTGTTCAATCAAGGTATGCTATAGTATTCAAATTGTATGATATTAGATTATTCCTAAAGCATGATTTTAGTTACTACGATTAATTAAATTATGATTATTCTATAAGTATAATGTCATAGACTTTATTCAACTACTCCGTAGTTGATGTTCGTTGAATTCCAAATTACCTTGAAAGCTTATCCAAACCAAACTTACATTGGTGTGGACTTGTATTCTAAATACTGAGATGAACAACTCTTTTAATAGAGGTTTACGCTTAGCGTTGAAATGGTTGTGCACAATACATTGTACGAATGGCTCATCCCCCTAAGTACGTGGAGTCCTTATAGTCTTATGACTGTTAAATTTAAAGTTGAAAGATTACTTATAACTGTGGACATGATTCGTGGTCATTAGACCCTCAGTGAATGTTATAACTTTCAGAAAGTTAATAGAATATATTGTTCAATTCTATTGATACTAATATTGTCAATTAATGTAAAAGTTTAAATATTTACTTATTATTATTTCAAGTGGGCCATGTTTGCTCACTCTTGCCTGTAAAATTTTTTACAGCTAAAGTTGAAACTGGTGGCGTACCAAGCACCAGTAAGGAAAAAGGAAAGATGAATAAGTGCTAAAGACTTGTAATAGTTTGATAGTTTATTTTCAAACTTTGGTTTAATGATTTTAATGAAGTTAGTTAATTATCCGCATTTGAATGATTGTTGTTAAAGGTTAGATAACCTGGGAGATTTTATTTAAGTTTAATCATGTATGGGCAGGTTTTCTTTTAATATTCAATTCTATTATGAATGGATAGTTAGTAAATGAATGTTTTGATTACGTGAGCACCAAATCTTGAGGAAATGAAGTACCAGGATTTGGGGGTGTCACAGATACAATCAAAGATAGTAACCACAATTGACATCTTGGACAAAAATGAGAAAATTTTATTTTTCTGTGAATAGTGTCGTATTCGTGAATAGTGTCGTATATGTGAATAGTGTCATATACGTGAATAGTAACCCTGACACAAAAAGGTGGAAATTCTACAATAAAATTCATATCAATATTTTGGAATAATGATATTGAAGAAAATAATATCATTTACGAAGAAAATAACATCACTTACTTCAAAAGAACAGTACTTCCGGCCGAAATATCATGTATAAGGCTGAAGAAAATTTGTACTGAATAGATACTCTCAAAGTATCTAAATACTCACAAAAATACGCTCGATAATATATATATATATATATATATATATATATATATATATATATATATATATATAGAAAACTTGTTTCTGGTGTGATTTTCAATTCTAACATAAGCACATATTTATAGGAAATGCTTAGCATGCCATAGTTGACAAAAACTCATCTAGTGGCTTCTAAACACCTCTTTGTTGAAAACATTTTGCACGCCACCTTGGAATATGTCTCAACACATCACAATTGATTTCAAGCAAAAATTTTCCATAAAAAACAAAAGTGGGTCCCACCCATAATTTTAATAAAAATATTTATTTTCAAAACTTTAATAATTCATAATAAATAGCTCTTTTATCAAAAAAAAATTGAATCTCATGTCCTTTCCATAGGAAATTTAATTCTCTACAACTTTGTAGAAGAAACTTTTTCCAAATTCCAAACATAATATGTCCGAAATTCACATACGAACGATTTTTAATACCTCCAATTCGATAAAATACTGATAAAATACCTCAGTATTAACTCCTTCATTTATATCCACACAAAATAAATATTTTCCTATCCATCCATATAGAATAAATATTTCCTTATTATATAAATCAATAATTAATTATTCACAAATAATATTACAGAATCACAATTATGACAACCAGGTCGTTCCTACGAAAGAGGAGGCTTTCGGATAAGATTTCTCCTTATTGGTACGCAATTACGTGACCAAACCTCTCCTTAGATAGAACTTCCTTAGACATTGCTAATAATGTTATCTAATAATATTATTCAAATAATATGAATTATGGATCTGATAATGAAAAATACTGTGCAGTGACAATTATTTAAACACCAATAATATAAAATATCAACGTAGTAATTATTGAATCAATAAAATAAAATATTAAACAGTAATTACTGTAACAATTATTGAGTAGTGCCTTTTTACGTAAGAATCAATAATCCAACAATACTGTGCAATACCGTGTGCTACTGTTCAACCACGCATATTACTGTACTTTAACCACCGGGTATTCCAACAGTGTTAGCGGTAACAACTACGCCGTCATTTATAAAAACTCAAATTTGTCATTTTCTTCATCCGATCGTTTTTCGTTATGGAGCCCACAAATGGCTGCGCCGTCGTACGAATATTCTCCGACAGTAAGAATATTCCACGACCAAACGAATATTCCCCGACAACATGGAATATTTTATAGCCACTTGCTTATTTTGAAAATTTTGCACATTTCACCCATAACCAAAGCATTATATCAAATTAACACCTTATTATTCAAAATAATAATTAGAGAAAATTTGATTTTATTTATAAAAAGTTAGGGTCTTACATCTACTATCTTCAATGATTTAAAAATCCATCATCAATATTTTATCCCTGTAATACCAATAAAATCATTTCAGATCAACGAATTATCCATGCACTAAGGGCCAAGGATATTCGTATGTATCACCAGTGGTCATGATCATGCTAAACAACTGTCTATCTATGCACTACGGGCCAGAGAGGACTTTTACCACATCATTTGTCTATAACATTATAGGTCATGATTATACTAATACACAATTCTAGGTCATAATCATGCCAATCAACAGTCCATCTATGCACTACAGGCCAAAGATGACTTTCACCACAATATAATTATGAGGATGATGACAATGATATAAAGAATCAATCAAGTGATATCAAGGATGAATATTAGAGATTTATAATTCAATTTATCCAGAGTTCAAGAATGTCCAAATTGTCAACATGATAACTAATTATGGAGTAAAATTCAAGAATTATATTTATGTATCAAAAATAATTTGGACATAAAAGAAACCAATTTTGTCGTTAATAGTACCCCGAATGAATAGTACCCCGAGTGAATAGTACTTTGTGAATAGTACCCCGAATGAATAGTACTCAATGAATAGTACCCCGAATGAAAATATTAAAATTTCAATAAGAGAGTACAAACCAATATTTCAATGAAATGATATTAGATGAAGCGCAAACCTCAAGGAATTTCTAATTATTTCAGGTATTATAGAAGTAATACTTACCATAGTAAGTTTAGATTTAAGAATATGAAATGAAATAATATACAAAACTAAAAATGGAGTTTCACCCATCATGCGGTAATCCGTGTAGACAGAGCATTTTCACGACTTTAATAATGAATGAATACGAAGGGTTGTTCACCATGCATGCAATAATCCATGTAGACAGGTTATTCTCACAGATTAATAAAGAATGAATACGAAGGATTATTCACCAGGCATGTGATAATCCGCATAGATAGGTTATACCCACAAATTAATAAGGAATAGAATGACAACCCTTACGAGTATGAAGTAATATCACAAACGAATATGAAAGAAAATAACATCCTTTACGAATACGAAAGAAATAATACCCCTTACCTTTGTAGAAGATTAGATACTACAACAGTGTAGTAGCAGAATACTCTTTTTCTTTCTCTTTAATTCTCTCTCTATAGTTTTCTCTTGTGAGTCTTAGTGAATTAGTGAGAATGAAAGAAGAAATAAGCTTCTATTTATAGAATATTTATAGCTTAGCCCTTGCAATGTGAAGAGTCAAGTGGCTTGACGACTGGTAATGTGAAAAGACAAGTGGTTTGATGTCTGTAATGTGAAAAGGCAAGTGGTTTGACGCCTGTAATGTGAAAAGGAAAGTGGTTTGACGCGTGTAATGTGAAACGACAAGTGGTTTGACGTCTAGTAAAGGCAAATACTATTAGCGAAAGTGACTCTTAGATGATGACCTATGGGTCCCATAGAATAAACCAAACTTACAACAAATGTCTCATAACAAACCTCTTTATTTATATCAAAGATTGAATAAATATTTTCCACATTAACTTCATCTTTCATCAACACATTTTTAATCTTTCAACATTCTTCATCAATAATATTATAACTCATAATACTGATAACCAGGTCATTCCTAGGAAAGAGGGGGCTTTCTGATAAGGATTTCTCCTTATTGGCGCGTAATTAAATAACCAAACCCCCTTTCTCGACAGAACATTCTAGACATTGTCAATAATGCAATTAATAATATGAATAACTATGTCATCTCAATTATTGATTTAATAATATAAAATATTGTGTAGATGATACTTTGACAATAATTGAATCAATAATATAAGATATTGTGCAGTAACTACTGTTACAATTATTGAATGAAACTGAGTGACTTCTCACGTAAGCATCAATAATTAGAGATACTGTGCAATATTGTGTGCTATTGTGCAACAACGCGTATTATTGTACTTTTATCATCGGGTATTTCAATAGTTTAACGGTAAAAGTTTTACCGTTATTTTATGAAAAGGTTATTTTTGTCGCTTTCTATATCTGAAAATTATTATGTTGTAGGGTCCACCAATGATTGCACCGCCGTACGAATATTCCCCGATAAAAAAAATATTCCCCGACCAAACGAATATTTTTTGACAACTTACTTATTTTGCAAATTTTGCACATATCACTCATAACTATATCATTATATCAAACCAACACCTTATTATTCAAAATAATATTTTGAGAAAATTAAATCTTTATTCATAAAAAGTTGGGGTTTTACATTGTGACAACCCGAAAATTCGGTTTGTCTAGAATTTAAGTTTAAAAAATTAGTTATTAATAAAATAAATTTTTATTAATACTATTATGTGTTATGTGTTTATTAATCATTCTATAACCTAATATGATTATAAGTTGGGAGGACTCTAGCTACGAGCTAGACTGGACGAGTAAGAATTTTCAAGACGAAAATAAAATATTTCCGGGAACAAAAATATTTCTGAGGAAAAAGACGAAATAGGCATTATTCATCCGTTTCTGCTTGGAGATTTAGTTTGAATTTTCGAGACATGCGTAATGATAGAATTCTAAAACGTTATGAAATATTCAATAATATTTCATTTATGGCAAACGAAGTTTTTACCTGCGGACTTAAAACCTAAGGGTTAGAAAAAGTGAGTTCCGAGAATTTAATGATTTTGTATAATAATTAGGGTTATTATGCGTGAGAAATACGAGTATGATACTAGTTATTATACGAGTATAGTACAAAAATTTTTACGAAGTATAATACGAATATCGTACGATCTATATACGAAGACAATACGAGAATAGGATGCGTGGAATACGATTAGTCTTAATGGACTTTGAGTTCATGGACTTTGTAGAATCCAATTGAACTTGGATTATGTCAAGCCCAGCGCTTTGTGAAATTAAGCCCAAGATATGCCCAATAAGAATTAATGTTAAGGCCCAAACTAAGAAAACGAACCCCGGATCGAACTGATGAGTCACCGGATGGGTAATACCCATGAGACAACCCTTGGGGAGACCCATGGAGCATGTGGGCCGGCCACTTGGCCACCAAGTAAAGTGGTTACTTGGTGGCTAAGCCATGAATAGTAAGGAGGTTTGGGGGCAAAATGACTATTTTGCCCCTAGCCTTAGTTTTCTATATAAACAAGCCTTAAGCTCATGTGTGGTTAATGAAAAATTATCCCACACTTGAGAGAGAGAGAGAGAGAGAGAGAGAGAGAGAGAGTTCGGATGAAGAGTAAGAGGAAGAGAAAAAGCTAGCCTGAGTGCACGCTTTGTCTAATGGAGGAAGATTAAAGAAAAGAGGTAATCTGAAACCTAAACCTAAGTAAATTTTCTTTAAGTTTTATATGTTAAAAATATAGCTTAATGAGAATAAGAAGTAAAAGAAGTAATAAATGATTTCATATGGTTGAAATTGTGAGAAATCGAAGAAATTAGAATTAGAAGTTTAGTTATAAATTTCTTAAGGAAGTATAAGATTCGTAATGATTTTGAACGATCCGAATGTATCATATGAATGATTCAGTGAAATTAGTAAGGAATAGTGTTCTATAACATCAAATTCCAAAGAAAAGTGAAATCGTAATCAAAATATCGATTAAAAATGAAGAACTAACGAAGAACGCGAAGAACACGCGAAGAACACGCGAAGAACACGAAGAACGTTGTTGATGGACAAATTTAAAACCATCGTAGTTAAATTGTTGTTGATGGACAAGTTTAAAACCATCGTGTATAAGTTAGTTGCTTATTGCTTATTTAGGAACGGTAGAAACATTCATGATGAACGGATTAATCTAAGCTATAACGAAGTTATGGTAAAATTTTCGTAAAAGACGAACGAGAAATAGAAAGTATGTAGATGAACCCGAATGAGTAGGGTTTCATAAGAATGTAAGAGAGCATAGAAAACGTGAGTCGTGGACTCAAGAACAAACAAGTTCTGAGTTCGGATGACCGAATTACGGACGAATGAACGAAGAATGTTAATAACGTAAAACAAACGAGTAATGAAATTTAAGCCAATCGAATGGCATGTTAACAGATTCAGAGTGAATTTTTGTCTGATGGGAATTAAAGTATGTAAGATAAGGGAAAGAATAGCTTTGGAACGACATCGTTCCGAGTTATAACGAAGAAGTTATGGGATTACAAAGTAAGCATCTCAAACCAATTCAAGACTTAGAAGAAAGGCAAGATCATAAGGGACCCCCGCCGGGGCAGGCATTGTTGAAGGCCAAACCCCCGTCGAGGTGGGCGGCGTATTTAGTCTATTAGCAGGAGTGAGGCCTGCCAAGGCGGGCTAGTCTAGCATACAAACCCCCCACCGGGGTGAGGGGTATGGGAAAGGCCCAGAGAAGAGATTTTAACTGCTCAACTCTTGGGAAAGTGTAAGGTGTAACAACCTGATATTTTTTTATATAATTAAATCAGAAATTTTGCGTAAATTTTTTTTATTATTATTTTAAGGATGAGGATTTATACAAGATAAAGCGTATGTAATTATGTAATAAATAAAAATATATTTATTACATGAATATTTACAAATAATTTTATTTTAGAATTATTGACTATTATAAAGTTTATTCTTAAAATAATTAATTCTATAGCAGAAATGTTTTCATTAATTATTTTATATGAAAATATGATTATATATTATTTAAATAATATATGAAATGATTTTTAGAATTATTATAATAATTATTTATTTTAATATATGAATTTATACTAGTCTAATTAAGTTGATTATTAACTTAATTAATAATGTTATATATGAAGAATAATTTAGATATGGAATCCAACCCGTAATTTTGGATATTTATCAATGGATAAGAATAATAATATAATATTAATATTAGTTTATTTCAGTGTCGTAAATATGTACTGTATATGTGTGGACTGATAATGTAGGTTAAATTATGGTGTATAATGTCAAAACCCTTGTTTCGCAGTTAAACGAGACGTCAAAATTTGTTAAGTCACTATGTTATGTATTTTTGATGTTTATAATAAATATTAATGCTAATCAGGAAAACCCTAAGTATTATAAAACCTAAAGAATATTTGTGGACCAAAATAATTGGAAACCCTAATTTAAAAACTCAGTTATGAGTTTGAAATTATTATGTAACTATGTTATTATGTTTAAAGTTATGTATTATAGAATTAAATGTTAATTAGCGAAACCCTAATTAATATTAGAAATCTTAATTTCAGGAAACCTTATTTTCTAAGTTAGTAAATCTAAATTCTAAATTACAAACCCTAATTTGCTAAGATGAAAACCTAATTGTTATTTTGGCACGCTTAAAGATAATGAGTAAAATTAAAACCTAATTTTTAAGTCTATCTAATGGGGAACTTAATTAATTAAGAAGTCTTAATTTTGTATAATTTAGAAACTAATTTTATTTTTAGTTTAATTTAAACCCTAAATTGAAAATTCTAGAAATTATTTTTAACCCTAATGGGTTCAAACCCTAAACTCTAATCCAAACCTTAAACCCTAAGGGTTTGCCAAATGACCAAGGTACCATTAAAATTACAATGGAAAAGACCATTTTGCCCTTAGGACATTATTTAAGCTAACTTGTCAAAGTGGCCAAAACTTTAGTTGCTCAACCACTTCCACCAAACCCATATGACAAAATCAGTAGCAATATCAGCACATTAGATCAGCCATATACATTTTGTGACACCCCCAAATCCGGGTTACCTGACCCCTGAGTTTGGTGTTCACGATCCACAATATAATATCATTTAACTACACATTCATATATAAATTGGAATACATAAGTCATTAACATAAGTTGTTAATACATAAGTCCCAAGTTTGCTAACCTTAAATTTACAAACATACCCCTTACCTAAACAAAAAGGGTTTACAATACAACATAATAATAATGTTCATAACACTATTCCAGCATCTTGCCTTTGCCTTTGTTCTTCTTTGACCCGCTGGCCTCTTCGTTCCTAGCTGAAATGTTTTATTTATAGCAAGGGTGAGCAACTAGTTTGCCCCGCAAGTTAAGACATATAATAAATGTATTTTAATCAATAAGAACAGACTATCTATTTTGATAGAATGAAACCAAAGTTCGGTGAACTTTGAAATAGCTGAACAAATCGTTATTCAATAACAAATCTTCTCGTATTCTAGGCAACGTAATAATCTGATAAAGAAAGAGTACAACGCTTTCAAAGTTTCCACGATATTCTATTAAATAATCAAGATTTAATTCTACGCAATAGCAAAGTGGAATGTTTTTCAGATTTATGCTGAGTGATCACACTATATCTAGAACTTCTCTTCTCGAGTAACTATCAAAGATTGGACTTTGATATACCCAGGTGTATCAGATAACCATAAAGATTAAATCATACCCCTCTGCAAGTACTTAGAGCCGGCCAACTCCTTGTACCCTATATTATGCATAATACTTAACAGCGCGCAATGGTCGAATATACGACCCAAAATGTTCCCTTTATATAAAAGGTTGTTCTTCTCAGTTTCACAATCAAGATTTTGATTTAACAACGAAATACTGTGATTTCAAATTCTATCTACTTATCGATCTAGCCGAAACAACTGGCATCGATTTATCAATAACAATTGATTTCTCTTCTCGTATTTATCAAGTTCTAACAAATGTTTGTCTAGCCAGAATAATTAGCTAAGACATTTCTCAATATAATTTGATAATAAACAGGAATTATCTGTACTGTCAATATTAGTTTCTACATATATAAATATCCAACAACAGTAATTCTACGAATATATATTTTTCGAATCAATAATTCAATTTGAATTATTAATCATGCACTAACTGCGAATAATCAACAATAAATTCCCTGGATATGGTATAATTAACAATAATTAACCATTATAATAATTGAATGAATATAACTCAAAATTGAGTTAGAAAACTTGCCTTTCGCGTTGATTACAGCTACACAATAAACTTATCTACTTTCGTAAGACCTATAACCAATAATGTCAGTCTCACAATTAGCATAATCATTTATAACATGTAACACTGTATTCTATAGTCAAACTTCTCCTAGGCACATTACCACATAGCCACATTAGTGTTTATAACCTATATAAACACTTATCCAGTCTAACTATTTCGGTCTGGTTAGACTTCGGTCTATTTTCGGTGTTCTGGTCACCCTATCCGACAATTAATACATTGATTGTCAATTAAACTTGGTCTCTAAGCTTCAATATTATTTTAGATAAATCAAATATCGTTTATAATATTTTTCGGAAGCTTTTAATAATTTATAAATAATTATTATAATTTATAATAATTTTTCAAACACTTAAATCATTTTAAAATAATTTAATTATCAAATAATCTTATTATCATTAATATTTAATAATATAAAAATATTAATGTTATATTTGTCAAAATATTAAAGTTATTGTTAATAACTTAAAATATTTTTAAATCATCAATATTCTACTTAAATGATTTTTAAAGTAATTCAAATCATCACCACTAATATTTAAATATTAATGAAATTATTATCCAAATATTAAAAGTCATTAATTATAACTTAAAATATTTTTTAAAACATTTTTCTCACTTTTAAATGATTTTTAAATTAATAAAATCATTTTTAATTCATTTATCTAATATCATAATTAAATAAATTTAATATCATTAATATTAATTTATTAATGAGAATTCTCCAAAAATATTGAAAATAATATTTTATAATTTAAAATATTTTCTAACACTTTATTCTTATTTAAAATGATTTTTAAATCATTAAAATTATTTTTAACTTATTTATTTAATTTAATAATTAAATAAATCTAATATCACTAATATTAAATTATTAATAAAAATTCTCTAAAAATATTAAAAGTTACATTTTATAACTCAAAATATTTTTAAATACATTATTCTTATTTAAAATAATTTTTCATAATATTAAATCATTTTTCTCTAATTTATTTAATACACTAAGTAAATAAATTAAATACATTTAATATTTAAATAATTTTAAATATTAAAGAAAAATATTCCAATTGGTCAAAAATTATTTTCCATAATTTAAAATAATTTTTAAAACCATTTTTGGTAAATTTTAGAATTTATTTCTATTTTTAATTAATTTCCTGAATATTCAGAAAATAAAAATTATTTAAACCGTCGCTAACAACCTGTCATGTTTGACCATTCATAGTTTTTAATACAGTGTGTTTCTGTGATCGTTTATGCATTGATCTTGTAGTATACTTGTAGTACTACAACTTCCAATCATTACCAAAGCCATAACTTAATCATATAACAAGATATAACTCTCCAAACTAACTGTCAGATCGTGCCTGGGTTTTCTGGGTAACCTAGAAGCCCAGTCAGTTTATAGGTACCACTTTCAAGCCCCAATAATTTGATGTTCTGGTCGTTATTTCGTTGTTCTCATGGTCAATATTGGTAGTACTCATGACAAGGAACAATAACATAACCTTATATCAGTCCAAATTTAACACATTAATCAAATGAAACTCGGTCAAACATGGTCAGAAATCATGTTCTTCCCATTTCTGGAAATTCCAGAAACGCTAAGTCATGGTCGTCTGGCCTAGTTTGACCAACTACCCTGTTCAATATGTTGATGTTTTAATAGACCTAAATACTTAGATATATATTCCATTATACAGGCTACAACATGGTTACCATAACATTATCAAAACACAAAACAAATGTCGGATATCAAGCCAACAAAACATTGTCAGACGGTGTTCATGAAATTCTGGGTTGCCCAGATTTCACCCGGTCAACGTCGGTCAGCGGTCTTTGACCGTTAATATCGTGCAATCGGGACATCTGATGGCTATAAACCCACTTGGAGATTAAAGACCTCATACCAGACTATGGATCCAAAACATAAAACACGAAAAATCAAAAACAGAAAAGGATCTACGGCTACCGACATTTACTTGTCAGGCGACATTTGTATTCTTGGACAGATTTTGTAAAACTCCTTTTTAAAGCATTTTGATGTTATAGATCTACGTTAGATCAACATAGATCATCATAAAACATTTTCTAGCATGAATCTAAACACATAAACACTAACACTATCTTAGCATACAAGATCAAAAATTTAATTTAGGGTTATACCTCTTTTGCTAGATCTTTGATCTTAATCCTCCTTAGTTGTTCTTGATGATCTAGGGACTGATTCTAGGACTGATCTAATAGTAATTTTCGGAGCTTTTAGTGAGAGAGGGAGTTGGTGAGAGCAAATGAGAAATTGGCTTAATTTTTATGAATTTTCTCTCTCCAAAATCTCTTATATATTGCTTGTTGTTGCTTGATTTTGATATTTTCGACTGGGAGCTGATATTTGTGTGTGTCACCAAGTCAAATTGGTGGTTCACCAACTAAAGGCATTACCATTTTTACAAGTTAGCTTACTAAAATATAAAAAAGGGCATTTTGGTCATTTAAAAAATAAATTTTAAGGGCAATCTTGTCCAATGCACAAACCCTTAGGGTTTATAGTTTTAGTTAGGGTTTAGGGTTTAGACCCTTCAGGGTTTAGGGTTTAAACCCTTTAGATTTGCAATTAATTTCTAAAATTTTCGAATTTCGGTTTTCAAAATAGAAAATTAATTTTCCAAAATTATAATTAGGATTCAATAATTATGATAATATTTCCTAATCATAAAATTCATTCTTGCTAATTAGGATTAATATTCCTAATTAAAATTTCTTAATTTAGCAATTAGGGTCAAAATGATCATTAGGGTTTATAACCCACGAATTAGGGTTTTAATTAGAAAAATATTTTTTCTAAATTAAAATTAGCGTTTGTAAAATAGAAATTAAAATAACTAAAATATAATTAGGGTTTTCTAATCATATTTAAGTTTAATACACACAATAGGCTTGTCAATTAGGATTAGGGTTTCCTAATTTAGGGTCTAGGATTCCCGAATTTAAAATTAGGGTTTCCCGGCTTTCGATTAGGGTTTCCAACGGTACGTTAGAGTTTCTGATCCTGAGATTAGGGTTTCTAATCCCTTATTAGGTTTTATTAATTTCAAACCTTATCCGATCAATCATTGATCAATAAATTTTTTTGGTACAAACACAAACTCATTAAAATAATTATTTTAATTATATTTTCTATCGAATCCCTATCCAGAAATTAGGGTTAGGATTTCTAAAGCTGTTAAGCACAACTCTACTCTAATTTTATTAGTCAATACACAAATTGACTTTCTCGAGACTCGTATCACATATACTTGTCACAAAATGATAATTAATATTAATATTAATAAAAAAATTTATTCGCAAATTTTTGATTATTCGAAATCTCGGGTTATCACATTCACCCTTCCTTAAAAGGATTCCGTCCTCGGAATCACCGCTTTCTTATTCTCTACAATCTTTTAAAGTTGTATCATCAATTCATTTTTATCAACACAATATTAATTTGTGTTTTAAATTCTAACCTGTGACTTGAATCTTTTAAAAGAAAACGGTTCACAGAAATATCCTACTCAATTTACTCGCGTAATTAAATTTCTAAACGAAATCATTACCTGTTGCGACCTCCTGAGCAGCCACAGTGTCCTGCGCCGTCATGTTGAATGTACGGGCTGTTGGTCTTCCTGGCTGTGTAGGTCCTCGAATTGCCAAGGTTCCACCACCGGGTCCCTTGCTGACACTTTCCTTCTCCGTATTTCTCTTTGGACAGTTTCGAACCAGATGATCAGTTGATCCACAGGCATAACAACCTTGTATCTTCTTCGGACTGGGACAATTGGGTGACATGTGCCCCTTTTGCCCACAATTATAGCAAACGCCTTTCTTCTTTAGACAAATGCCTGGATGATTCTTCCCACAGCTCGCACAAGGCTCTCCTCCTTACTTATTCCCTTCAGTCTTATTACCTGACTGGGTATTCTCATTCCATTTCCTTTTGTTAGGGTTACTTCCACCACTGCTTCCACCATCAAGGCCGCGAACGTGTTGATCTGCAATACTGCTACCTTGTTATATATTCCCGGCTTCAATCCATTCTCAAATCTTCTCACCTTTCTCGCCTCTGTGTCCACCTGATGAGGTGCAAATCTTACCAACTCATTGAATTTGGCAGCATATTCAGATACCGACATGTTCTCCTGCTTAAGTTCTAAGAATTTAACTTCCATTCTAGATTGCATACTCGGCGAGAAGTAGTTCTCAAAGAACAGTTCCTTAAATCTTGTCCACAACACCACCTCTGTACCAGCTCTCGCTTGGTTCGTCTCCCACCAGTAATTAGCTTCTCCCTTCATTAAGTATGTCGCAAAAGATGTCTTCTGCTCTTCCGCCACTCGAGCAATGAAGAATGCTTTTTCCATCTCCTTCACCCAAGTTTGGGCTTCAATCGGATCTGTGCTTCCTTTAAATTTAGGCGGTCCCACTGCTTTAAAGTCTTTAAAATTTGTTAATCTTTCAGCTGGCTGATTCCTCGCTCTTCCTCTTGCAGCTGGAACTCTATTCTCCATAGCTTCGGCTATCATATTTGCAAAGTTTTGCATCGGGTCAACTTGACCTCCTTCATTATTCACCGACTGTTCTTCTCGTTGGTTTCGATTCTGTCGTCTAGGCGGCATGATCTGATTTAAATAAAAATCTTATATTAATTCTCTTTCTTTACACAAATTCTTAACACAATAAGAATTTAACACATAATTCTCATATAATTGCATATTTATTCAAATAGCACATAGTACTTACCACATATTACTATCCCTTTTTAAATCATATCAGGATTAACAACACAACTTTACACAAAAAGTTGCTATTCTCCATTCTCACACAGTTATTACCAGTTCGTCAAACTTACCACACTTATGAGTTCAGGAACTTGCCACAATTATATGAGTGTATGAACTTATCCTAGTTAGACCTTTGGCGTCCATTCGCTGAGGGGTTCAAAACATTTCATATAATTATGAGTCATTAACTTACCATAAGTATGAGTTTTAAGAACAAACAAATTAATCTTAATCTTATATTCATATAGAAAATAAGGATTTCATTCATACAAGCATATATATATATATATATATATATATATATATATATATATATACACCTCATTCTCGATATTACAACACTTAATATCATAAACTTCTACCCAAAAGATACTATTACATATATCTAAGTTATCTACCGACCACTCCCTTCACCAGTCTTCTTCTTGATGGGACACTTGCTGAATCTGTGACCCGTCTGCCCACATGAAAAACACTTCCTCAAATTCAGCTTAGGACAATACAGAGAAATATGTCCTTTCTGCTTGCAGTTGAAGCACACGTTCTTCCACATCATGCATTCTCCCGCGTGAGTCTTTCCACACTTGCTACATGCTTGCTTCTTTTTCGGGCTTGACTTTTCAGAATTAGGGCTGTCTTTTTCCCTCTTTCTCTTCTTCTTGTCCTTCTTGCTGGTTCCTTCAGATGATCCACCACCTTCAGCCTTCATTCTGTCCACTTGCACCTTGAGCTCATTCCTTTCATCAGTCATTTCGCGTAATGCTCGCTCCGTCTTCCACAGCTCCTCTAGAAGAAATACTTTGCTCCAGAGTTCTTGAACCTCTGTAGATTCGTGATCTTGTTCTCCAACTTTGGTCTTATTCTTTAACTCCACCTTAGCTGGCTCAGACTCTGCCTCCTCATCTCCACTCAGATACATCTCGGGATAATCATCATGATCGCTCCCCAGATTGACCATTGGTTCATCTTCTCCCACCTTCTCCACTGATTCACTTTGCGCTGGCACCTCGGCTTCTGGCACCGGTGCAACAGCCGCTAGCATCTCCGCACTCTTTTCACCTTCTCTAGACATCCTACAATCAGTTGAAATAACTTGATTAGTACTTCACCAATACAACTCCTCACACTATGTGTCCACTTATCTCACTGTTGATGCACTTCGACAATCCCTCACTTAGAACTCTAAATGAGTTTTCTCTTTCTCGTGTATGGTTATATTCCTAGGGTTTTCTCCCACCCCACTTAAGATTTATAACCTATAGCTCTTCTACCAACTGGTGACACCTTGGTCACTACAGCTCTGATACCAACCTGTGACATCCCCAAATCCGGGTTACCTGACCCCCGAGTTTGGTGTTCACGATCCACAATATAATATCATTTAACTACCCATTCATATATAAATAGGAATACATAAGTCATTAACATAAGTTGTTAATACATAGTCCCAAGTTTGCTAACCTTAAATTTACAAACATACCCCTTACCTAAACAAAAAGGGTTTACAATACAACATAATAATAATGTTCATAACACTATTCCAGCATATTTCCTTTGCCTTTGTTCTTCTTTGACCCGCTGGCCTCTTCGTTTCTAGCTGAAGCAACTAGTTTGCCCCGCAAGTTAAGACATACAATAAATGTATTTTAATCAATAAGAACAGACTATCTATTTTGATAGAATGAAACCAAAGTTCGGTGAACTTTGAAATAGCTGAACAAATCGTTATTCAATAACAAATCTTCTCGTATTCTAGGAAACGCAATAATCTGATAATGAAAGAGTACAACGCTTTCAAAGTTTCTACGATATTCTATTGAATAATCAAGAATTAATTCTACGTAATAGCAAAGTGGAATATTTTTCAGATTTATGCTGAGTGATCACACTAGATCTAGAACTTCTCTTCTCGAGTAACTATCAAAGATTGGACTTTGATATACCCAGGTGTATCAGATAACCATAAATATTAAATCATACCCCTCTGTAAGTACTTAGAGCCGACCAACTCCTTGTACCCTATATTATGCATAATACTTAACAGCGCGCAATGGTCGAATATACGACCCAAAATGTTCCCTTTATATAAAAGGTTGTTCTTCTCAGTTTCACAATCAAGATTTTGATTTAACAATGAAATACTGTGATTTCAAATTCTATCTACTTATCGATCTAGCCGAAACAACTGGCATCGATTTATCAATAACAATTAATTTCTCTTCTCGTATTTATCAAGTTCTAACAAATGTTTGTCTAGCTAGAATAATTAGCTAAGACATTTCTCAATATAATTTGACAATAAACAGGAATTATCTGTACTGTCAATATTAGTTTCTACATATATAAATATCCAACAACAATAATTCTACGAATATATATTTTTCGAATCAGTAATTTAATTTAAATTATTAATCATGGACTAACTGCCAATAATCAATAATAAATTCTCTGGACATGGTATAATTAACAATAATTAACCACTATAATAATTGAACGAATATAACTCAAGGTTGAGTTAGGAAACTTGCCTTTCGCGTTGATTACAGCTACGCAATAAACTTATCTGCTTTTGTAAGACCTATAACCAATAATGTCGGTTTCACAATTAGCATAATCATTTATAACACGTAACACTGTATTCTACAGTCAAACTTCTCCTAGGCACATTACCACATAGCCACATTAGTGTTTATAACCTATATAAACACGTATCCAGTCTAACTATTTCGGTCTGGTTAGACTTCGGTCTATTTTCGGTGTTCTGGTCACCCTATCCGACAATTAACACATTGATTGTCAATTAAACTTGGTCTCTAAGCTTCAATATTATTTTAGATAAATCAAATATCGTTTATAATATTTTTCGGAAGCTTTTAATAATTTATAAACAATTATTATAATTTATAATAATTTTTCAAACACTTAAATCATTTTTAAATGATTTAATTATCAAATAATCTTATTATCATTAATATTTAATAATATAAAAATATTAATGTTATATTTGTCAAAATATTAAAGTTATTGTTAATAACTTAAAATATTTTTAAATCATCAATATTCTACTTAAATGATTTTTAAAGTAATTCAAATCATCACCACTAATATTTAAATATTAATAAAATTATTATCCAAATATTAAAAGTCATTAATTATAACTTAAAATATTTTTTAAAATATTTTTCTCACTTTTAAATGATTTTTAAATCAATAAAATTATTTTTAATTCATTTATTTAATATCATAATTAAATAAATTTAATATCATTAATATTAATTTATTAATGAGAATTATCCAAAAATATTGAAAATTATATTTTATAATTTAAAATATTTTCTAACACTTTATTCTTATTTAAAATGATTTTTAAATCATTAAAATCACTTTTAACTTATTTATTTAATTTAATAATTAAATAAATCTAATATCATTAATATTAAATTATTAATAAAAATTCTCTAAAAATATTAAAAGTCACATTTTATAACTCAAAATATTTTTAAATACATTATTCTTATTTAAAATGGTTTTTTATAATATTAAATCATTTTTCTCTAATTTATTTAATACACTAAGTAAATAAATTAAATACCTTTAATATTTAAATAATTATAAATATTAAAGAAAAATATTCCAATTGGTTAAAAATTATTTTTCATAATTTAAAATAATTTTTAAAACCATTTTTGGTAATTTTTAGAATTTATTTCTATTTTTAATTAATTTCCGGAATATTCAGAAAATAAAAATTAATTAAGCTGTCACTAATAGCCTTTAGCGACAAAAAGCGTCGTTGTTGGTGTTCTTGACTCAAGAACACTGACAGCTTCGTTAACAACCTGTCATGTTTGACCATTCATAGTTTTTAATACATTGTGTTTCTATGATCGTTTGTGCATTGATCTTGTAGTATACTTGTAGTACTACAACTTCCAATCATTACCAGAGCCATAACTTAATTATCTAGCAAGATATAACTCTCCAAACTAACTGTCAGATCGTACCTAGGTTTTCTGGGTAACCCAGAAACCCAGGCAGTTTATAGGTACCACTTTCAAGCCCAAATAATTTGATGTTCTGGTCGTTATTTCGTTGTTCTAATGGTCAATATTGGTAGTACGCATGACAAGGAGCAATAACATAACCTTATATCAGTCCAAATCTAACACATTAATCAAATGAAGCTCGGTCAAACATGGTCAGAAATCATGTTCTTCCCATTTCTTGAAATTCCAGAAACGCTAAGTCATGGTCGTCTGGCCTAGTTTGACCAACTACCCTGTTCAATATGTTGATGTTTTAACAGACCTAAAGACTTAGATATATAGTCCATTATACAGGCTACAACATGGTTACCATAACATTATCAAAACACAAAACAAATGTCAGATATCAAGCTAACAAAACATTGTCAGACGGTGTTCATGAAATTCTGGGTTGCCCAGATTTCACCCGGTCAACGTCGGTCAACGGTCTTTGACCGTTAATATCGTGCAATCAGGACATCTGATGGCTATAAAACCACTTGGAGATTAAAGACCTCATACCAGACTATGGATCCAAAACATAAAACACGAAAAATCAAAAACAGAAAAGGATCTACGGCTACTAACATTTACTTGTCAGGCGACATTTGTGTTCTTTGACAGATTTTGTAAAACTCCTTTTTAAAGCATTTTGATGCTATAGATCTATGTTAGATCAACATAGATCATCATAAAATATTTTCTAGCATGAATCTAAACATATAAACACTAACTCTATCTTATCATACAAGATCAAAAACTTAATTTAGGGTTATACCTCTTTTGCTAGATCTTTGATCTTAATCCTCCCTAGTTGTTCTTGGTGATCTAGGGACTGATTCTAGGACTGATCTAATAGTAATTTTCGGAGCTTTTAGTGAGAGAGGAAGTTGGTGAGAGCAAATGAGAAATTGGCTTAATTTTTATGAATTTTCTCTCTCCAGAATCTCTTATATATTGCTTGTTGTTGCTTGATCTTGATATTTTCGGCTGGGAGCTGATATTTGTGTGTGTCACCAAGTCAAATTGGTGGTTCACCAACTAAAGGTATTACCATTTTTACAAGTTAGCTTACTAAAATATAAAAAAGGGCATTTTGGTCATTTGAAAAATAAATTTTAAGGGCAATCTTGTCCAATGCACAACCTTAGGGTTTAGGGTTTGGGTTTGGGTTAGGGTTTGGACCCTTTAGGGTTTATGGTTTAAACCCTTTAGATTTATAATTAATTTTCAAAATTTTCGAATTTCGGTTTTCAAAATAGAAAATTAATTTTCCAAAATTATAATTAGGATTCAATAATTATGATAATATTTCCTAATCATAAAATTCAATCTTGCTAATTATGATTAATATTCCTAATTAAAATTGCTTAATTTAGCAATTAGGGTCAAAATGATCATTAGGGTTTATAACCCACGAATTAGGGTTTTAATTAGAAAAATAATTTTTCTAAATTATAATTAGCGTTTGTAAAATAGCAATTAAAATAACTAAAATATAATTAGGGTTTTCTAATCATATTTATGTTTAATACACACAATAGGCTTGCCAATTAGGATTAGGGTTTCCTAATTTAGGGTCTAGGATTCCCGAATTTAAAATTAGGGTTTCCCGGCTTTCGATTAGGGTTTCCAACGGTACGTTAGAGTTTCTGATCCTGAGATTAGGATTTCTAATCCCTTATTAGGTTTTATTAATTTCAAACCTTATCCGATGAATCATTGATCAATAAATTTCTTCGGTACAAACACAAACTCATTAAAATAATTATTTTAATTGTATTTTCTATCGAATCCCTATCCAGAAATTAGGGTTAGGATTTCTAAAGCTGTTAAGCACAACTCTACTCTAATTTTATTAGTCAATACACAAATTGACTTTCTCGAGACTCGTATCACATATACTTGTCACAAAATGATAATTAATATTAATATTAATAAAAAAAATTATTCGTAAATTTTTTACTATTCAAAATCTCAGGTTATTACACATTTCACCATCATATATATAGGATTAGAAAGAAAAACACAAAAAAGTTGCTCATTTGTGAAATAACTCTCAATCAACTCTCTCTCTCTACTCATCTGAATTCTGCAAGCATATCAGTCCCAAAAATAATGCCCCACGAATTCCATAACAGATCTAGAAGCCCAGAATCATGAAATAAAGCATAAAGGTATAAACCCTTACCAAGAAATTTGATCTTTGATTCCATGTTAGATGTTAGTTTTTGTATGTTAAACATGTTGTTTGGAGTCCATATAGTTGATATGGGTTGGTAGTTGATGGATCAATAACATCAAAGTGCACGAATTTGAAAATTTTCGAAATCTGGAAAATATTATTTTTGGGTCTGACAGTCAAATGTCAGACCTCATAGATCTTTTGTTGTTACGTGTTTTTGTTGTTTCAATGTTGGATCTTGTTGTATGTTGTGAGATCTGTGTTCTAAAACTTTTAGTAAGACCAGATCATGCATAGGTTGTAAGATAATCGTGGTCAAAGTTAGTTGACCGACCACGAAAACTTAAAATCTGGGCAGCCCAGATTTCCCATGTGGTTCTGACATGATTTTTAAAGATTCTGATCTCGCCGGTTTTTGATGATTTGGCCCAGTTGTTGTTTTGTTGTTGTAGATTGATATGAAGACTACATATTAGAGTCCTAAGACAACCGAGATACGTAATGGGATCCAAGTTATGCAAGGTCAAACATGGGTTGACCGTCTGTTTATGAACATTTCTGGGTTTTCCAAAAATGTTCAAGAACAGTTTCTGGAGACCACTTTGACCGGCTTTAATTTCTTTATTGTGTTGATGTTTTGATGATCTGATGATATGGTATTATTCCCTGTCATGTACTTTATACGTATGAACCATTAGAATGATCATATCAAGCCTAGAACGGTTGAATCAAGGCTTGGAAAGTAAGTACCTCGACTGTTCTTCATTTCTGGAAAACCCAGAAATTGAAGAACAGTTCTGACATAATTTTTGGAGGGCTAGATCTTGCTAATATTTGATGTTATAATTATGTTTGTTGTTTGGTAATGAAGTCTTGCACTAGCACTATAAGATCTGACCACAAGCATGTCAAGAAACATCGCAGATTGAGATTTATGTATGGTCAAACCTAGCATCCTCGAAACTGACTTGGTGTTCTGGGTTTTGCTGAAGAACACGAAGAACACCTATAGCGACGGTTCTGTCGCTGTAGGTGGTCTTTAGCGACAATTTATTATTAAAATTAATTATTTTTATTAAATAAATAGAAAAATTAGTTTTTAATTATTAAAAATATAAAATAAATCATTAAAAATTATTTTAAAATTCAAAAATTAGTTTTTAATTATTTTAAATATATTTTATAAATAATTAATATTTTTGGGATATTAAAAGTATTTAATTTGTTTAATTATAATATTAAATAAATTATTTAAAAATAATTTTAATACATGAAAAATTATTTAAAATTATATTGTGGTATAAGAAAATAATTTAAGTTATTTTTGATAACTTTTAATATTTTGTGATGAATTTCATTAATTAATTGATATTAATGGTAATTAAGTTATTTATTGAATATATTAAATAAATTATGGAAAATAGAAATAATGATTTAAAAATTATTGAAAAATGATTTAAAGGTTATAAAAATATTTTAAGTTATAAAATATAACTTTTGATATTTTGTCATGAAAAATATTAATATTTTAATATTAATGATATTAGATTTATTTAATAATTATATTAAATAAATTAGTTTAAAAATGATTTTAATATTAAAAAAATCATTTTAAATGAAAATAAATAGTTTTAAAATATTTTAAGTTATAAAATATAACTTTTAATATTTAAAGTTAAATTTCATTAATTATTTACTATTAGTGATGTTAAAGTTATTTAATATTATATTAAAAAAATTAGTTTAAAAATGATTTTAATATTAGAAAAATCATTTTAAATGAAAATAAATAGTTTTAAAATATTTTAAGTTACAAAATATAACTTTTAATATTTAAAATTAAATTTCATTAATTATTTACTATTAGTGATATTAAAGTTGTTTAAAGGTATTTTAAGTTATAAAATATAACTTTTAATATTTAAAAGATAATTTCATTAATAATTTAATATTAATGATATTAATTTAATAATAAATGATATTAAGTTTATTTAATAATTATATTAAATAAATAGTTTAAAATGGTTTTATTTATTTAAAAATCATTTAATAAGGATATTAATGAATTAAAAATATTTTATGTTATAATTAATGACTTTTAATATTTTGATAGATAATGCAGTAATATTTTAATATTAATAATAATTATTTAAAAAGGATTTTAATTCTTTTAAAAATCATTTAAGGGTAATATTAATACTTTAAAAATATTTTGAGTTATTATAAATAACTTTAATAGTTTGGCAATGGTTTCAATAATAATTTAATATTAATTAAATATTAATGATAATAGAATTGTTTAATATTTAAATCATTTAATAATGATTCCTGTGTTTGAAAATTCATGATTAATTATAATAAATGTTTTAAAATTATATTAAGTCATTTAAAAATAATATGACTGATACTAAGTTACAGGATAGAGTCTTAGACTCGTTAATTAACCAATAAAGCCGTCGGTACACCGACATATTTCAGAAATTGATCTGGACATAGATAATTTGATTAGATATGTATTTATTTGTGATTCAATGATTGTTAAACATATGTGACAATGTGATTAGGTTATGTGATGACTACAATAAACAGTGTTATGTGTTATAGTATGTTATTCTAATCGATCAAATGATCTTATTAATAATAGGTTTCAGTATAAAAAATAAAACTAAGTTGCATAACTGTAAGCAACAGACCAGGCAAGTATCTTACCTTTACATTTCTTTTATGCAATGGACATGAGTAAGAAGTTTCAGAATTATATTATTATTATACTATATTATTAACTCCATTGTGAAATATTCTATAATCGATCATTGTTTATCAACATGTTAGTATATGGTAATTCATATATATATTCTGTTCGTTAATTTCTAAATATGGTTACACAAGTGTTCCTACTTGGATAATCGTTGTAGTTAAAAACTTGTTGATATATATATATATATATATATATATATATATATATATATATATATATATATATATATATATATATATATATATATATATATATAGTCGTCTATGCTATTTGATCAGCTAGACACAGATTTAGAAATATCGTTGAATATAATAAAACTTTTTTGTATCCAATCAAATTGTTTTGGTTCGGATTCCAGTCTAAGTATGAACATCCTAATCAAGAAAAAACTTTTATGCGCCCAAGGCAGATAGAGTGAACGATCACATCGTTCTTGTAATGTAGTATTGATCAATACAGGGCCCATGGGATGTACACCCTCGTGCCCGTAAGTTATGATGGTTTACGGATGAAGTTCTGCTAAACCTATTCGAATATTTAAAACAATGTTCATAGTATGACAACTAAATCCCATATATAGTCAGTACGTAGTTTCAAAAAAAATCGATATAGAATTGTTATGTTATGATTATCGGTTCAGTTTACTTCACAACTATTAATTCGTTGTAGAAGTGATGTATAAAGAAAATATTTATTTCTTTTAGCTAATTATATTTATAATTGTTATTACTTGCTGGGCACTCAAATGCTCATCCTTGCTTAATTTAAATATTTTCGGCTAAGTGTGAACAACTAGAAGGTTCGGCCAAGATCAAGTAAAAAGGAAAGCAAATAGAATATGTTTAATGGTATCTTTTGTAATAGTTAAACTGTATTAAAACAATGATATGTATTATCTATCGTGTAAGGAATTACAGTGAAGGTTGCATACTTGGGATTAGACTCTGATATATGTAAATTAAGTTTAATTTTTATATTATTGTTATTATTATTTGTATTATTTCGCTCATACAAATGGTATCGTGAAGCACCGAGTTTGGGTTTCAAGTACCTGGATTTGGGGACTTTACAAGTTGGTATCAGAGCTTAGGGTTAAAGACCTTAGGTGGGTTAGACCTTAGGCTAAAACTTTGGAACAGAGAGAAACGTTAAAAATACAATTAACTCATATTAAGTTTAAAAAGGGAGATGAATTGAATAAGTTCATCGTCAAATCAAATAAAAGATAACTTATATAAAACTATTAATTGTTCTGTGTATATATTAAGTGATAATCAAGATAGTTTATGTGTAAATGTCAGATAGAAAAGGATTAGGATACCCTCAAATCGTAAAGAAGAAGTCAACCTTCATAACTGAGCCAATATCAAAGCCAATAGCTGAAATAGAGGCTCACATTGAAAGCTACCTCAATGAGGTGGTTATTTTGAAAAGTGTAGTACCAGACCCTGAAACGATAGTATGACTGATAGGTAAAGTATAGTTAAAGAATATGTGGTCAATGTCGAGTTTTTAAACTCATACGTTTGTGGTGAGTTCTTAAACTCATAATGGTAAGTTGGACGAACTAGGTATAGTTAGGTGTGAATGGATTATTGAGGATAATGGGAATAGACAGATTTTTAAGCAATTGATCCTTAGTGGAGGCGTAAGAAATAAGTAGTACTAGTATTACTTGAATATGTATGATTTTATGTTATGTATATGATAGGTATGTTTGTATAAGGTAATGTTTTTCAATTTTTGTATAAGTTGTGTCAGCGATTCCCGACTTTTGAGTCACAAAGGGATAGTGGATGATTAAAACAATATGTGTTATGGTATGCCAAGTGATATGAGTATGAATTTATATGGGATTAATGAAATAAGTTGGTATAAAGATTGTAGTTAATTATATGAGTATTGGTTAATGCAGAAAAACAAAATTTTAAAATAGATAATATTTTGTGTACATGATTATTCGAATAGAAAGTTTTGTGTTATATGATTATACGTATATGATAAGGCTTAGAATAAAGAATAAATTGTGATAATGCCACAAAGAAGACGAAAACGAAATACACGGACATAAGAACCTGTCAACAAAGCTGGAAGACAACCAGACCCGATACAGAATTTTACGAATAGGGACGATCAAGTTATGCAGAACGGAATACCAGCCGCGAAAAATTAGCCAGATAATTGATCGACAAACGTCAAAGACTTCAACGCTATCGTACTGCCAGGATTCGGAAGATCAACTAACCCTGTTGACGCGTTTGTAATAGCTAGGATAACGGAGGGGCAAAAGATAGTTTTGTCGCCTATACGATAAAAGGAAAGGAGATAAAAGGCAAGTCTGCATGCTTTAAGTGTGGATCAATGGAGTATAAGGTGGAAGACTGTCCAAGAAAGAGATGGGAGGCAAGGAATGCGAATATGGGAAAAGGCAGCAGGATATTGGCGACAACAGGACCAACATCAACAAACAAACCAAGGAAATCAACAGCAAGCGTCTTCAACATGACCGTTCAAGATATCGTGGCAGTCGGGGATGCAACTCCAAGTATTATTTTAATCAATATTATTTTCTTATATATTATTTTCTTATATATAGTATATTATTTTATAAATTATTTTGAAGGAGGAAATTGCACTTCAAAAAAATGGGCCTTTAGCAACGATTTTTTGGGCAACGACTTTATAAGTCGTTGCTAAAAGTATATGTTTAGCAACGAAATTTGTCATTCGTTGTAGATTGTGTCAGGCTTTCACTTTTTGCAACGAAATTCATAAGACGTTGCAAAATTTCGTTGCTAATTCATTGGCGAGAAAAAATTTCGTTAGAAATTCGTTGCAAAATTTTAGGCCACTTGATTTCCCGTCATCGTGGGCAACGAAAGTTTTTTTGTTACTAAAAATTGGGCTTTAGCAACGATTTTTCAAGCAACAGCTTTATAAGTCGTTGCTAAAAGTGTATGTTTAGCAACGAAACTTGTCCTTCGTTGCAGATTGTGTCAGGCTTTCACTTTTTGTAACGACATTCATAAGTCGTTGCAAAATTTGGAAACAAAATTCGTTAGAAATTCGATGCAAAATTTCTAACCACTTGATTTCTTCTCATCGTGGGCAATGAAAGTTTTTTTGTTGCTATATTTCGTTGCCTAATATGAACCACATTCATTGGCAACAATTTATATTTTTGTTGCATATCTTATACAACTTTTTGCAATGACTATTAAAATGTTGCCTTAAATTAAGATAATCCCAATAAGCATATTTTTGTAAGACCGTATTCGGTATCCAGAGAATTGTCAAAAAATATTTGTATTTAGTATTTAAAAATTATGTCCAAATGCGAAAAATATTCGAACCTATGACCTATCATTTGGGAATTTGGTCATTTGACCGCTGGAGCAACACAAGTTATCTGTTAATATCTTGCGATGATTAATATTTATATCAAAATATGAGATTTTCCCCATATATTCCTTTCTTCTCATTTACTACATACCATTAATATAATCTCAAGAAGTTATATACTACAATAATAATAATAATAATAATAATAATAATAATAATAATAATAATAATAATAATAATAATAATAATAATAATAATAATAATAAAGTTGCACCAGTGGTGTGTGAGTTTTTTTTAACTCCCATTTTTCAAATTCTCCTTTTTCTTGACTTATAAGTTTTTTTATAATCAAATATTAATTTCTCTTTATATCTTGAATTAGAGGGTGTTTGGCAATGACTTTTAAGTTGGTTAAACTAAGTTATAAGTCATTTGTTATTATTTAGTATTTGACAATAACTTAAATTTTAAATTTTTTTTACTTATAAGTCATTATTAAAATTTTTTCATGCTTCATGTGCTATATTTTTTATTATTATTACTATTACTATTACTATTATTATAATTATTATTATATTTACTTTTATTATTATTATTATTACTATTATTAATAATTTTTATTATTATTACTATTAGAATAATTATTACAAATCTTATAATTTTTATTTTTATTATTATAATAATTATAATTATTACTACTATTATTATTATTGTTGTTGTTGTTGTTGTTGTTGTTGTTGTTGTTGTTGTTGTTGTTGTTTTTATTTTTATTATTATTGTTACTATTATTATAATAATTATTATTGTTACTATTATTATTGTTATTATTATTTTTATTGTTGTTATTAATAATAATAATAATAATAATAATAATAATTATTAATATTAATTATTATAATTGTTATTATTAATTATAATTATTATTACTATTATTATAACTATTATTATTATTATTATTGTTATTATTAACCATTATTATAATTATTATTATTATAATTATAATAATAATTATTACAAAATTATAATAATAATTATAATAGTACTAATAATAAAAAAAAACTTGGCCTGACCCGTGGGCTTTTTAAAAAATAAAATAAAATAATGTTCTCCTTGATAATTGAACTCTAGACCTCCCACTCTCCTTAAACAAATGTTCAAACCAACAAGCTATAAGGAGTTTTTATTATTAAGTTGGTTACTCGACACTAAAATACTAAAAATAATAATTACATATTTACATCAAATACTAAAAATACTAATTAAAAAAAATACTAAAATACTAAAAAAATCAAATTCAAAAAAATACTAAAATTCAAAAAAAAAATATTAAAATACTAATATTCAAATTATTTTGTTAATTAATCAAAACAACAAAAATTCAAATTACATCATTAAAATACTAAAATCATACCATATTTACATCATTTACATCATAACATAACATATTATCATATTTAAATATTTACATCATTTACATCATATTTACATCATTTAACCAAAATACTAAAATTCAAATACTAAAATTTTACCATAATTGTATAACATATCAAAATATTAAAATTTTACCATTGTTGTATAACATATCAAAATACTAAAAGTCACTTACCTTACACTAAAATACTAATTACATATTTATAACAAATACTAAAAATAATAATTAAAAAAATACTAAAATACTAAAAAAATCAAAATAAAAAATACTAAAATTCAAATTATTTTGTTAATTAATCAAAACAACAAAAATTTAAATTACATCATTAAAATACTAAAATCATAACATATTTACATTGTTTACATCATAACATAACATATTATCATATTTAAATATTTACATCATTTACATCATAACATATTTACATCATTTAATCAAAATACTAAAATTTAAATACAAAAATACTAAAATTTTACTCAAATACTAAAATTTTACCATAGTTGTATAACATATCAAAATACTAAAATTTTATCATAGTTGTATAACATATCAAAATACTAAAAGTCACTTACCTGACACTAAAATACTAATTAAAAAAATCAAATTAAAAAAATTACAAAAATTTAAATTATTTTGTTAATTATTCAAAACAACAAAAATTTAAATTACATCATTAAAATACTAAAATCATAACATATTTACATCATTTACATCATAACATAACATATTATCATATTTACATATTTACAACATTTATATCATATTTATATCATAACATATTTACATCATTTAATCAAAATACTAAAATTCAAATACTAAAATACTAAAATTTTACCATAGTTGTATAACATATCAAAATACAAAAATTTTACCATAGTTGTATAACATATCAAAATACTAAAAGTCACTTACCTGACACTAAAATACTAATTACATATTTACATCAACTACTAAAAATACTAATTAAAAAAAATACTAATTAAAAAAAACTAAAATACTAAAAAAAATCAAATTCAAAAAAATACTAAAATTCAAAAAATTCTAAAATACTATAATTCAAATTATTTTGTTAATTAATCAAAATAATAAAATAAATATGATAATATGTTACATCATTAAAATACTAAAATGATAACATATTTACATCATTTACATCATAACATAACATATTATCATATTTACATCATTTAGTATAATTGATATAATATGTTATGATGTAAATATGATGTACATACGTAAATATGTAAATATATAAATGTGTTATATTATGATGTAAATGAAGTAAATATGTTATGATTTTAGTATTTTAATGATGTAATTTGAATTTTTGTTATTTTAATTAATTAACAAAATAATTTGAGTTTTAGTATTTTTTAATTAGTATTGTTTTAATTAGTAATTTTAGTATTTGATGTAAATAATAATAATAATAGACTATAAAAGAGATAACTTACAATACGTTAAACTTTAAAATTTCAAAAAATAAAACAAAAAATAAAAAATAAGGCTAAATTAGCCTTGAACAAATAAAAGGGTCTCCGTATGTTTGTTCTTTCTGTAAGATTAAAAACCCCAAAGATCCATCTTGTGAATTACAACCTAACTCCCGATTTTACTTCTCAATTCCCATCCCAAAGCCCATCTATTCTCAATTGCAAGCATGAACTCCCTATTTTGCTTATCAATCAATTGTGTTACTATCGTCATCTTGTGGATCTTAGTTTAGGGATAAAGGAAAATTAGGACGATCGAGATGAAAATAATTGCGCTAATTGAAAAGGCCTCAGGTGGATCTAATCCTTTCAACCGATGAGAATCTTTAAGTAGCCCGGTCATCCCTCCCGATTTGTAAGTAATCTTTTCTTGTTCTTCTTTATTTTTCATACCTAATATCCTTAAACCCCTAATCTCGTCTTTTACAAAGACTTGCGCAGCCTTTCCATCTATTGCAGAACCCTAAATCGCCTCTCCAACGAAGATTTTCTCTGGGCCTCTTTTGTCTCTTCCGATTTCCTTCTGTCTCGACTTCAATCATCGTCTTATTCTTCTTCAATTGATCTTTCGCCTAAATCCCTCTACAAACGGTCTATTCAATAGTGTAAAAATGTTTCAATTCATTGGTTTGATTTTCTCCCTTTATCAGTCCAATATAAGGAGTAATTGTTGTTTGTGGAAAATTTAATAAAAATCTAATCTTTAATGAAATTAAATAGGTTTGAGAGGGATAGAGCTAGGAAGCTTTTGGCCCATCGACGGGCTATTCTCAGAATTGAGACTCAAATTGTTGAGCATTTGAGGAGGATTTTGGAAATCGAGCATATATTTGCGACAGATTCTGAGAAAATGAAGAGCACTATTTCGAAACTGTCAAATTTACAAAATGTCAGGTAATAATAATAATTACAATCAGTTACGTGACTCGATTATCTGTTTTGTTTAGTTATGTGTTTTCAAATCATATAATGGGTGTTAAAATAGTAATTTATATCAAGGATCTATTTAGTTTATTTTAAATTATTTATGACTGTTTGTGATTTAGAAGAATAAAATTTTGTCTAGTTACCTCAATGTTACCCCCAGAAATACTTGAGTGGAGGTTTTGTAAGTAAAACTAAATAATAATAATAATAATAATATTCAGTTGCTTGATTTTTCTAGACATTCTCCCGTCATTTATGTCAGATAACAAATTCAAAAGAATCACTTTGGGAATTTTGCAATTTTCCTTCTTCTTCTTCTTGCCTTTTTTTGGTCATTTGGAATGAAGGGGCAATTTACTATAAATGAATTGTCATAAATATTTTTTTAGTTGCCTAGCCATTTTCTTAATAATGCATCTAGACTTGAGTGGTTTATATAAGTTTATGTATTTTTTTTGTTAAAAAAATATTGTGTTCAAGAAGAATATGGAATATGAAACAGTCATTATTATAGCTGCTAAATATCAGTTGTTAATGTTCATTCCATTTGTTATGGCTACTGGTAACAGTTATATGTTGCCACCACTATGCAGCAAGTCCCTCCTTGGTTGCCCACCTTATTTAATCTTTTTATAAAATAGGTGGTGCAGTCCCTTGCCCCAAATCACAATATTACCTGCAGCAACAAACAACACCTATATACAAAAGGCTTCTAAACAACCTATTCAACTAGACTTACAGGTCTTGCAACCCTTAAAGGTTCCAATGCGTGGGCCACCAAGCTTCACTTGGCCCCGTGGGGCTTAGTTGAGCTTGGTGTGGCCTCGTAGCCCCTAACCTTTGCAACACACTTCAGTTTATTAGTCTTATCTAAAGAAATTGCTATCTCATTAATATTTTTCACGTATGAATACATTGATGCCAACTGCTGTTGATGTCGCTGCTGTCAAAGACAACAGCCCTGCTCCCCTATTCAACTCTTCTTCCTTGATTAATGGTCCAGCCATTAACTCATTCTTTATCAATGTAGAGATACACATTTAATTATTACCTAGGCACATCAATTAGGAAATTTTATAGCCTAACTATACTCAACAAGAGTTCAACAACGAAAACATTATTCTTCTCTTGTCCATGTGCACTGCTGCTATCGTGGACAGCAGCTTTGCCACCTAGTTCGTGCCATTACCTCCCTTACCATGACCTTTTAACAAATATAAAGATACACATTCATTTACTAGAATAACTTGTAAGGAACCTAAAAACCTTTGCTAAACAAAATGCAGCAACAAGGAGTACCTAGCTATTACATACTGCTGTTGCTCTAAAACCACATCCCTTACCTCTTACTTTTGGTAACTTGTGTTCATTCAATTTCTATAACCTCTTTAGTAGGTTATATACTTTTTTTTATATCCTTATTTTGTACAGATAATAATTCAAATTTTATGGGCATCTTATCATAGCTTATTAATACTACTTTAGTAGTAGCTAGCAACCAACTGCTACTGCCAATAGGCAGCAACCACAAGTCTCATGCCATTACATCCTTAAAAAAGGTTCTTTTAATAACTTATCAATGAAATACTAATGGCTGGAAATCCTAGAACAACACAAGTTCACTAACTGAAAGCCAAAAAAAACTTCCAGCCAATGCTATGCATGTCCACTTCTACGACTGCTGTTGGAACACGCTGCTGCCACCGGGCAGCAACCATTTCCCTTCTCCCGCGTGGTCACTTTGAGGTCTTGTTTAATTTAGTTCATATATTTGTTTGCTGAATATTGTCTTGTATACACTGGTTTTGCAGTTCAATTTTCATGGAATTATTTTATCTTGCTTTGAACCACATTTGACGGTATATGTAGAACTAGAAGAGAAGACTATTTACTGAATATTGTCTTGTATACACTGGTTTTGCAGTTCAATTTTCATGGAATTGTTTCATCTTGCTTTGAACCTCATTTGACGGTATATGTAGAACTAGAAGAGAAGACTCTTATGGAGCATCTAGAGAAACTTGTTCAGGTGAGTTTGATGAACCTTTTAGAATTTATGTGGTCCTTTGTTTTGATGTATTTTACTAATATGCATTATGTTTTGTACAACAAACAGGATGAAACATGGGAAATTGAGGAAGGAAGCCAGACTAATATATTGTCTAGTAGCATGCACGTAAAATATGACTTCTTGTTGGGAGGTTTGTCTTCTCCTAAATAGTGAGAATATAATTCTTACTATTTAGTTTTTATGCTGTATACATTTGTGAATTTTCCTGCTAAATTCCTTGTGGCATCTATTATATTTTTGAGTTGACAGTACAAACTTTTAAGAGTTTCAGTTGTTATAGGGAACTTGTCATTTTCTTCCATTCTCAATCAGAGAGCATATGCTTTTCTGAGACTGCACTGACATATTATTTATTGATTTCCACTTGTTTAGGGAGGGTGAACTTGTTTCCTCCTCTGTTCTTGTATCCTATTTGTATCTCAAAACTTCTATTTATTTATTTTTTGGAATTTTAGAACTACTTATGGTGGATTTTCTATAGTGCTATTCTAGGTCTGTTAATAACCTATTTGATCCTTCAGTTATTGTATGTTCCTCTAAACTGTTTAGTTTTAATTGTCGATGTCCTATCAATTCAGTCGTTGTATATTCTTACACGTTAGCTCAAGTAAAGACATGTATCAACTTTGCTACAAGAATTTTATTTTGCCAGATTGCTACATTAAATATGTCAGTTTTGATGCTATTAGACAAATAAGACTGTTACAAAGGATACACCTGAATCTTATTTTGTGTCATAGATAAAAGACCTAAATTTAATAAATATTAGTTAATTCAACTTTGGGGGTATTTGAACTAGGATTCCCAAAAGTTTAACCAACCAATTACCAATCCTCTTTTGTTGTTTGTCTTTCAAACTTGCTTCAAAAAGTAACTAGCCAAATCATCTGTATTATATTAACCTGAATTCTCACCTTATATGCTATTGGTACTTTAAAAGATTATTGTTCTTTTGTCTTTTTTCTTTTCCTCCTTTTTTATTTATTTATTTATTCTTTAATCCCAGCTTAGGTCAGGGAAGGAGACAGAAGAAGTAATTTGCTGCAGCAGTTATCAGATGCTTGCTTAGTTGTTGATGCTTTACAGACTGGAGATTTCTCATAACCTGAGAAAAATATCAAATTGTTTGTTTTGGGGTTCTGGTAGTTTCTTGTTTGGTTGATGATAATTCTGAAGCAAATGTTGAATCAGTGTCTTCAAATGGCTCCAGCCCAGTATATTCTTATTGATGCAACAAATTTTTATAGATTAATATGTTCTTTTGGTACTTATCAAATTTGAGGTCTTTATGTTATTCATGCTATAAACTAATCTCAAGTGTTAGTATGCATAGGTGGGCAGTGTGAGTTTGATTGCGTTCACACCTTTATACAGATTTCAGTTATTGTTAGGTACCAAAATTTTTTATAGTTTTCTGAATTTGAAGGTTGATGTTGAATGTATTAGGATTGATTAGTGTGGATAGTTGGAAAATTGTGCAATAGTCATTAAGTGAAATGTGTTAAATATAGATAAAATGTCTTATTAATATATAGATACCAGTACCTTTATGATCATAATTTCCCTTCATTTTCCTAACTTTGCTATTATTTTTAAATATGTGGAGGAAGACTGCTTCTACGACCTGCCTTACAATACTAGGTATCAAATTTTCGTGCTACGTTTACAGAAGACAAGGGACGAAATTATGAAGTGTACTCTCTCTATATATGTAGATATATACTTTGATTGAAGAACTGTGGTAGCTTTAGATGGTTAATTGTAAATATAATTAATGATTATGTAGTAGATGATTTTATTAAGTTAATACTATTTTAGTTTTTTATATTTTTGTCATCATTTGCTATGGGAACATTGAGCCAGCCAGGTATACAAAAAAAATTTCAAATTTTGATTTGACAACAATATAATTCGTTACCAAAGCATTGAACAAGTTTTGATATAGCAATAATTTTTTATACATTTAGCAACAAATTTTCGTTGCTAATGGCATTAAAAATATAATATTTGGCAACAAAAAATTAATCTAATAACAACAGAGAGGATATTGTTGCTAATACTAACATAAAAGGCAACATTTTTTATCGTTGCAAATCATATCACCTTTCGTTGCACATATAAAGAAATGACAACATATAATGTCGTTGCTAATCGACGACTTTCGTTGCTATTAAAAAATAACCAGCAACAAACATTTTCGTTGCTGATTTAGCATAATGTCGTTGCCAAATAATATATTCAGCAACGAAAATCGTTGCTAAAAAGTTTACATTCCGCAACGAAAGCAAGCTTAGGCAACAATTTTCATAATTTACTGCAACGAAAAATGTCGTTGCAAAATGGTGTCAAGTGCAACGAAAATGCATGGTCGTTGCAAAAAAAAAAAAGAGTTCATTTCGTTGCCAATTAGCAGGCTTTTGCAACGAAATGGGGTTTTTAGCAACGAAATTTTAATTATTCTGCAACAATACATTTTGTTGCTAAAGGATCGATGTCTATGTACGAAAGCCAAATTTCGCTGCAAAATGTATTACTTTTGACAACTAAAAAAATATGTTCGTTGCGGAACAATTAGCAACGCTCATTGCTCAACGAAAGATGCAACGACAGTAAAGTCGTTGCCAAAACCCTTTAGCAACGAAATTTGGCACCTTTAGCAACGAAAATCGGTTGTTGCTGAAGCCTCATTGTTTTGTAGTGTTGAATTCTATTAGAAATCAATTTTCTGTATAAGCAGATAGATAAGTTTTATGCGGAATAGTTAAAGATCGGTTCGATCAATTATGATCGAGATTTGCTCGCAATGATTGTGTATGTTATGTACCCTGTTATGTATAGGTTTTAAAACGGTGATTCCGGGGACGAAATCTTTATAAGGGAGGGTGAATGTAATAACCCAATATATTTTTATATAATTAAATCAGAAATTTTACGTAATTTTTTTTTATTATTATTTTAAGGATGAAGATTTGTACAAGATAAAGCGTATGTAATTATGTAATAAATAAAAATATATTTATTACATGAATATTTACAAATAATTTTATTTTAGAATTATTGACTATTATAAAGTTTATTCTTATAATAATTAATTTTATAGCAGAAATATTTTTATTAATTATTTTCTATGAAAATATGATTATATATTATTTAAATAATATATGAAATGATTTTTAGAATTATTATAATAATTATTTATTTTAATATATGAATTTATACTAGTCTAATTAAGTTAATTATTAACTTAATTAATAATGTTATATATGAAGAATAAATTAGATATGGAATTCAAACTCTAATTTTGGATTTTTATCAATGGATAAGAATAATAATATAATATTAATATTAGTTTATTTCAGTGTCGTTAATATGTACTGTATGTGTGGACTGATAATGTAGGTTAAATTATGGTGTATAATGTCAAAACCCTAGTTTCACAGTTAAACGAGACGTCAAAATCTGTTAAGTCATTGTGTTATGTGATTTTTGATGTTTATAATAAATATCAATGCTAATCAGGAAAAACGTAAGTATTATAAAACCTAAAGAATATTTGTGGACCGAAATAATTGAAAGCCCTAATTTAAAAACTCAGTTATGAGTTTGAAATTATTATGTAACTTTGTTATTATGTTTAAGGTTATATATTATAGAATTAAATGTTAATTAGCGAAACCATAATTAATATTTAGAAATCTTAATTTTTGGAAACCTTATTTTCTAAGTTAGTGAATCTACATTCTAAATTAGAAACCCTAATTTGCTAAGATGAAATCCTAATTATTATTTTGGCACGCTTAATGATAATTAGTAAAATCAAAACCTAATTTTTAAGTCTATCTAATGAGGGAACTTAATTAATTAAGAAATATAAATTTTGTATAATTTAGAAACTAATTTTATTTTTAGTTTAATTTAAACCCTAAATTGGAAATTCTAGAAATTATTTTTAACCCTAACGAGTTCAAACCCTAAATCCTAATTCAAAACCTAAACCCTAAGGGTTTGCCAAATGACCAAGGTGCCATTAAAATTACAATGGAAAAGACCATTTTACCCTTAGGGCATTATTTAAGCTAACTTGTCAAAGTGGCCAAAACTTTAGTTGCTCAACCACTTCCACCAAACCCATGTGATAAAATCAACAGCAATATCAACACATTAGATCAGCCATATACATTTCACCATCATATATATAGGATTAGAGAGAGAAAAACACAAAAAGTTGCCCATTTGTGAAATAACTCTCAATCAACTCTCTCTCTCTCTCTCTCTATTCATCCGAATTTTGCAAGCATATCAGTCCCAAAAATAAAGCCCCACGAATTCCATAACAGATCTAGAAGCCCAGAGTCATGAAATAAAGCATAAGGGTATAAACCCTAACCAAGAAATTTGATCTTTGATTCCATGTTAGATGTTAGTTTTTGTATGTTAAACATGTTGTTTGGAGTCTATATAGTTGATCTGGGTTGGTAGTTGATGGATCAATAACATCAAAGTGCACGAATTTGAAAATTTTCGAATCTTGGAAAATATTGTCTTTGGGTCTGACAGTCAAATGTCAGATCTCATAGATTTTTTGTTGTTACGTGTTTTTGTTGTTTCAATGTTGGATCTTGTTGTATGCATAGGTTGTAAGATAATCGTGGTCAAAGTTAGTTGACCGACCACGAAAACTGAAAATCTGGGCAGCCCAGATTTCCCAGGTTGTTCTGACAAGATTTTTAAAGCTTCTGATCTCGCCGGTTTTTGAGGATTTGGCCCAGTTGTTATTTTGTTGTTGTAGATTGATATGAAGACTACATATTAGAGTCTTAAGACAACCGAGATACGTAATGAGATCCAAGTTATGCAAGGTCAAACATGGGTTGACCGTTTGTTTATGAACATTTCTGGGTTTTCCAGAAATGTTCAAGAACAGTTTCTGGAGACCATTTTGACCGGCTTTAATTTCTTTATTGTGTTTATGTTTTGATGATCTGATGATATGGTATTATTCCCTGTCATGTACTTTATACGTATGAACCATTAGAATGATCATATCAAGCCTAGAACGGTTGAATCAAGGCTTGGAAAGTGAGTACCTCGACTGTTCTTCATTTCTGGAAAACCCAGAAATTGAAGAATAGTTCTGACATGATTTTGGGAGGGCTAGATCTTGCTGATATTTGATGTTATAATTATGTTTGTTATTTGGTAATGAAGTCCTGCACTAGCACTATAAGATCTGACCAAAAGCATGTCAGGAAACATCACAAATTGAGATTTACGTATGGTCAAACCTAGCATCCTCGAAACTGACTTGGTGTTCTGGGTTTTGCTGAAGAACACGAAGAACACCTATAGCGACGGTTCTGTCGCTATAGGTGGTCTTTAGCGACCGTTTATTATTAAAATTAATTATTTTTATTAAATAAATAGAAAAATTAGTTTTTAATTATTAAAAATATAAAATAAATCATTAAAAATTATTTTAAAATTAGAAAATTAGTTTTTAATTATTTTGAATATATTTTATAAATATTTAATATTTTTTGGATATTAAAAGTATTTAATTTATTTAATTATAATATTAAATAAATTATTTAAAAATGATTTTAATACATGAAAAATCATTTAAAATTATATTATGGTATAAGAAAATAATTTAAGTTATTTTTGATAACTTTTAATATTTTGTGATGAATTTCATTAATTAATTGATATTAATGATAATTAAGTTATTTATTAAATATATTAAATAAATAATGGAAAATAGAAATAATGATTTAAAAATTATAGAAAAATGATTTAAAGGTTATAAAAATTTTTTAAGTTATAAAATATAACTTTTGATATTTTGTCATGAAAAATATTAATATTTTAGTATTAATGATATTAGATTTATTTAATAATTATATGAAATAAATTAGTTTAAAATTGATTTTAATATTAGAAAAATCATTTTAAATGAAAATAAATAGTTTAAAAATATTTTAGGTTATAAAATATAACTTTTAATATTTAAAGTTAAATTTTATTAATTATTTACTATTAGTGATGTTAAAGTTATTTAATATTATATTAAATAAATTAATTTAAAAGTAATTTTAATATTAGAAAAATCATTTTAAATGAAAATAAATAGTTTAAAAATATTTTAAGTTTAAAATATTAGTTTTAATATTTAAAGTTAAATTACATTAATTATTTACAATTAGTGATATTAAAGTTACTTAATATTATATTAAATTAATTAGTTTAAAAATGATTTTAGTATTATAAAAATCATTTAAAATGATAATAAATTGTTTAAAGGTATTTTAAGTTATAAAATATAACTTTTAATATTTAAAGGATAATTTCATTAATAATTTAATTTTAATGATATTAATTTAATAATAAAAGATATTAAGTTTATTTAATAATTATATTAAATAAATAGTTTAAAATGGTTTTATTTATTTAAAATTATTTTAAGTTCTAATTAATGACTTTTAATATTTTGATAGATAATGGAGTAATATTTTAATATTAATAATAATTATTTAAAAAGGATTTTAATTCTTTTAAAAATTATTTAAGGGTAATATTAATACTTTAAAAATATTTTGAGTTATTATAAATAACTTTAATAGTTTGGCAATGGTTTCATTAATAGTTTAATATTAATTAAATATTAATGATAATATAATTGTTTAATATTTAAATCATTTAATAATGATTCCTGTGTTTGAAAATTCATGATTAATTATAATAAGTGTTTTAAAATTATATTAAGTAACTTAAAAATAATATGACTGATATAAAGTTACAGGATAGCGTCTTAGACTCGTTAATTAAACGATAAAGCTGTCGGTACACCGACATGTTTCAGAAATTGATCTGGACATAGATAATTTGATTAGATACGTGTTTATTTGTGATTCAACGGTTGTTAAATATATGTGACAATGTGATTAGATTTTGTGATGACTATAATAAGCAGTGCTATGTGTTATAGTATGTTATTCTAATAGATCAAATGATCTTATTAATGATAGGTTTCGGTATAAAAGATAAAACTAAGTTGCATAATTGTAAACAGCAGATCAGGCAAGTATCTTACCTTTGCATTTCCTTTTATGCAATGGACATGAGTAAGAAGTTTCAGAATTATATTATTATTATACTATATTATTAACTCTATTGTGCTATATTCTATATCTGATCATTGTTTATCAACATGTTAGTATATGGTAATTCATATATATATTCTGTTCGTTAATTTCTAAATATGGTTACACAAGTGTCCCTACATGGAAAATTATTGTAGTTAAACACATGTTGATATATATATATATATATATATATAAGCCGTCTACGCTATTTGATCTGCTAGACATAGATTTAGAAATATCGTTGAATATGATAAAACTTTTTTGTATCCAATCAAATTGTTTTGGTTCGGATTCCAGTCTAAGTATGAACATCCCGATCAAGGGAAAACTTTTATGCGCTCAAGGCGGACAGAATGAACGATCACATCGTTCTTGTAATGTAGTATTGATCAATACAGGGCCCATGGGATGTACACCATCGTGCCCGTAAGTTATGACGGTTTGCGGATGAAGTTCTGCTAAACCTATTCGAAAATTTAATATAATGTTCATAGTATGGCAACTAAACCCTATATATAGTCAGTACGTAGTTTCAAAAAAAAATTGATATAGAATTGTTATGTTATGATTATCGGTTTAGTTTACTTCACAACTATTAATTTGTTGTAGAAGTGATGTATAAAGAAAATATTTATTTCTTTCAGCTAATTATATTTATAATTGTTATTACTTGCTGGGCACTCAAATGCTCATCCTTGCTTAATTTAAATATTTTCAGCTAAGTGTGAACAACTAGAAGGTTCGACCAAGATCAAGTGAAAAGGAAAGCAAACATAATATATTTAATGGTATCTTTTGTAATAGTTTAACTGTATTAAGACAATGATATGTATTATCTATCGTGTAAGGAATTATAGTGAAGGTTGCGTACTTGAGATTAGACTCTGATATATGTAAATTAAGTTTGATTTTTTATATTATTGTTATTATTATTAGTATTATTCCGCTCATAGAAATGGTATCGTGAAGCACCGAGTTCGAATTTCAAGTACCCGAATTTGGGGACTTTACAAGTTGGTATCAAAGCTTAGGGTTAAAAACCTTAGGTGGGTTAGACCTTAGGCTATAACCTTGGAACAGAGGGAAACGTTGAAAATACAATTAACTCATATTGAGTTTAAAAAGGGAGATGAATAAAATAAGTTCATCGTCAAATCAAATAAAAGATAACTTATATAAAATAATTAATTGTTATGTGTATATATTAAGTGATAATCAAGAAAGTTTGTGTGTAAATGTCAGATAGAAAAGGATTAGGATACCCTCAAATCGTAAAGAAGAAGTCAACCTTCATAATCGAGCCAATATCAAAGCCAATAGCTGAAATAGAGGCTCACATTGAAAGCTACCTCAATGAGGTGGTTGTTTAGAAAAGTGTAGTACTAGACCCTAAAACGATAGTATGACTGATAGGTAAAGTATAGTTAAAGAATATGTGGTCAATGTCGAGTTTTTAAACTCATAAGTTTGTGGTGAGTTCTTAAACTCATATGGTAAGTTGGACGAACTAGGTATAGTTAGGTGTGAATGGATTATTGAGGATAATGGGAATAGACAGATTTCTAAGCAATTGATCCTTAGTGGAGGCGTAAGAAATAAGTAGTACTACTATTACTTGAATATGTATGATTTTATGTTATGTATATGATAGTTATGTTTGTATAAGGTAATGTTTTTCAATTTTTGTATAAGTTGTGTCAGCGATTCCTGAGTTTTGAGTCACAAAGGGATATCGGATGATTAAAGCAATATGTGCTATGGTATGCCAAGTGATATGAGTATGAATTTATATGGGATTAATGAAATAAGTTGGTATAAAGATTGTAGTTAATTATATGAGTACTGGTTAATGCAGAAAACCAAAATTTTAAAATAGATAATATTTTGAGTACATGATTATTCAAATAGAAAGTTTTGTGTTATATGATTATAAGTATATGATAAGGCTTAGAATAAAGAATAAATTATGATAATGCCGCCAAGAAGACGACAATGAAATACACGGACAGAAGAACCTGTCAACAAAGCTGGAAGACAACCAGAACCGATACAGAATTTTACGAATAGGGATGATCAAGCTATACAGAACGGAATACCAGCCGCAGAAAATTAGCCAGATAATTGATCGACGAACGTCAAAGACTTCAAGGCCATCGTACTGCCAGGATTTAGAAGATCAACTAACCCTGTTGACGCGTTTGTAATAGCTAGGATAATGGAGGGGCAAAAGATAGTTTTGTCACCTATACGATAAAAGGAAAGGAGATAAGGGGCAAGTCTGCGTGATTTAAGTGTGGATCAATGGAGTATAAGGTGGAAGACTATCCAAGAAGGAGATGGGAGGCAAGGAATGCGAATATGAGAACAGGCAACAGGACATTGGCGACAACGGGACCAACATCAACAAATAAACCAACGAAATCAACAGCAAGCGTCTTCAACATGACCGTTCAAGATATCGTGGCAGTCGGGGATGCAACTCCAGATATTATTCTAATCAATATTATTTTCTTATATATTAATTTCTTATATATAGTATATTATTTTATAGATTATTTTGAAGGAGGAAATTGAATTCTATTAGAATCGATTTTCCGTATAAGCAGATAAATAAGTTTTATGCGGAATAGTTAAAGATCGGTTCGATCAATTATGATTGAGATCTGCTCGCAATGATTGTGTATGTTATGTACCCTGGTATATATAGGTTTTAAAACGGTGATTCCGGGGACGGAATCTTTATAAGGGAGGGTGAATGTAACAACCCGATATTCTTTTATATAATTAAATCAGAAATTTTGCGTAGATTTTTTTTTATTTTAAGGATGAGGATTTGTACAAGATAAAGCGTATGTAATTATGTAATAAATAAAAATATATTTATTACATGAATATTTACAAATAATTTTATTTTAGAATTATTGACTATTATAAAGTTTATTCTTATAATAGTTAATTTTATAGCAGAAATGTTTTCATTAATTATTTTCTATGAAAATATGATTATATATTATTAAATAATATATGAAATGATTTTTAGAATTATTATAATAATTATTTATTTTAATATATGAATTTATACTAGTCTAATTAAGTTAATTATTAACTTAATTAATAATGTTATATATGAAGAATAAATCAGATATGAAATCCAAACCCTAATTTTGGATTTTTATCAATGACTAAGAATAATAATATAATAATAATATTAGTTTATTTCAGTGTCATAAATATGTACTGTATATGTGTGGACTGATAATGTAGGTTAAATTATGGTGTATAATGTTAAAACCCTAGTTTTGCAGTTAAACGAGACGTCAAAATCTGTTAAGTCACTGTGTTATGTGATTTTTGATGTTTATAATAAATATTAATGCTAATGAGGAAAACCGTAAGTATTATAAAACCTAAAGAATATTTGTGGACCAAAATAATTGGAAATCCTAATTTAAAAACTCAGTTATGAGTTTGAAATTATTATGTAACTTTGTTATTATGTTTAAGGTTATGTATTATAGAATTAAATGTTAATTAGCGAAACTCTAATTAATATTTAGAAATTTTAATTTCTGGAAACCTTATTTTCTAAGTTAGTAAATCTAAATTCTAAATTAGAAACCCTAATTTGCTAAGATGAAACCCTAATTGTTATTTTGGCACGCTTAATGATAATTAATAAAATCAAAACCTAATTTTTAAGTCTATCTAATGAGGGAACTTAATTAATTAAGAAATCTTAATTTTGTATAATTTAGAAACTAATTTTATTTTTAGTTTAATTTAAACCCTAAATTGGAAATTCTAAAAATTATTTTTAATCCTAATGGGTTCAAACCCTAAACCCTAATCCAAACTCTAAACCTTAAGGGTTTGCCAAATGACCAAGGTGCCATTAAAATTACAATAGAAAAGACCATTTTGCCCTTAGGGCATTATTTAAGCTAACTTGTCAAAGTGGCCAAAACTTTAGTTGCTCAACCACTTCCACCAAACCCATGTGACAAAATCAGCAGCAATATTAGCACATTAGATCGTCCATATACATTTCACCATCATATATATAGGATTAGAGAGAGAAAAACACAAAAAGTTGCCCATTTGTGAAATAACTCTCAATCAACTCTCTCTCTCTCTCTCTCTACTTACCTGAATTTTGCAAGAATATTAGTCCCAAAAATAAAGCCCCACGAATTCCATAACAGATCTAGAAACCCAGAATCATGAAATAAAGCATAAAGGTAACCAAGAAATTTGATCTTTGATTCCATGTTAGATGTTATTGTTTGTATGTTAAACATGTTGTTTGGAGTCCATATAGTTGATCTGGGTTGGTAGTTGATGGATCAATAACATCAAAGTGCACGAATTTGAAAATTTTCAAAATCTAGAAAATATTGTTTTTGGGTCTGACAGTCAAATGTCAGACCTCATAGATCTTTTGTTGTTACGTGTTTTTGTTGTTTCAATGTTGGATCTTGTTGTATGCTGTGAGATCTGTGTTCTAAAACTTTTAGTAGGACCAGATCATGCATAGGTTGTAAGATAATCGTGGTCAAAGTTAGTTGACCGACCACGAAAACTGAAAATCTGGGTAGCCCAGATTTCCCAGGTGGTTCTGACAAGATTTTTAAAGTTTCTGATCTCGCCGGTTTTTGATGATTTGGCCCAGTTGTTGTTTTGTTGTTGTAGATTGATATGAAGAATACATATTAGAGTCTTAAGACAACCGAGATACGTAATGGGATCCAAGTTATGCAAGGTCAAACATGGGTTGACCGTCTGTTTATGAACATTTCTGGGTTTTCCAGAAATGTTCAAGAACAGTTTCTAGAGACCACTTTGACTAGCTTTAATTTCTTTATTGTGTTGATGTTTTGATGATCTGATGATATGGTATTATTCCCTGTCATGTACTTTATACGTATGAACCATTAGAATGATCATATCAAGCCCAGAACGGTTGAATCAAGGCTTGGAAAGTGAGTACCTCGACTGTTCTTCATTTCTGGAAAACCCAGAAATTGAAGAACAGTTCTGACATGATTTTGGGATGGCTAGATCTTGCTGATATTTGATGTTATAATTATGTTTGTTGTTTGGTAATGAAGTCCTGCACTAGCACTATAAGATCTGACCACAAGCATGTTAGGAAACATCGCAAATTGAGATTTACGTACGGTCAAACCTAGCATCCTCGAAACTGACTTGGTGTTCTGGGTTTTGCTGAAGAACACCTATAGCGAAGGTTCTGTCTCTATAGGTGGTCTTTAGCGACAATTTATTATTAAAATTAATTATTTTTATTGAATAAATAGAAAAATTAGTTTTTAATTATTAAAAATACAAAATAAATCATTAAAAATTATTTTAAAATTCGAAAATTAGTTTTTAATTATTTTGAATATATTTTATAAATATTTAATATTTTTGGGATATTAAAAGTATTTAATTTATTTAATTATAATATTAAATAAATTATTTCAAAATAATTTTAATACATGAAAAATCATTTAAAATTATATTATGGTATAAGAAAATAATTTAAGTTATTTTTGATAACTTTTAATATTTTGTAATGAATTTCGTTAATTAATTGATATTAATGATAATTAAGTTATTTATTGAATATATTAAATAAATTATGGAAAATAGAAATAATGATTTAAAAATTATAGAAAAATTATTTAAAGGTTATAAAAATATTTTAAGTTATAAAATATAACTTTTGATATTTTGTCATGAAAAATATTAATATTTTAATATTAATGATATTAGATTTATTTAATAATTACATTAAATAAATTAGTTTAAAAATGATTTTAATATTAGAAAAATCATTTTAAATGAAAATAAATAGTTGAAAAATATTTTAAGTTATAAAATATAACTTTTAATATTTAAAGTTAAATTTCATTAATTATTTAGTATTAGTGATGTTAAAGTTATTTAATATTATATTAAATAAATTAATTTAAAAATGATTTTAATATTAGAAAAATCATTTTAAATGAAAATAAATAGTTTAAAAATATTTGAAGTTATAAAATATAACTTTTAATATTTAAAGTTAAATTTCATTAATTATTTACTATTAGTGATATTAAAGTTATTTAATATTATATTAAAAAAATTAGTTTAAAAATAATTTTAATATTATAAAAATCATTTAAAATGATAATAAATTGTTTAAAGGTATTTTAAGTTATAAAATATAACTTTTAATATTTAAAGGATAATTTTATTAATAATTTAATATTAATGATATTGATTTAATAATAAATGATATTAAGTTTATTTAATAATTATATTAAATAAATAGTTTAAAATTATTTTATTTATTTAAAAATCATTTAATAAGGATATTAATGAATTAAAAATATTTTAAGTTATAATTAATGATTTTTAATATTTTGATAGATAATGCAGTAATATTTTAATATTAATGATAATTATTTAAAAAGGATTTTAATTCTTTTCAAAATTATTTAAGGGTAATATTAATACTTTAAAAATATTTTGAGTTATTATAAATAACTTTAATAGTTTGGCAATGGTTTCATTAATAGTTTAATATTAATTAAATATTAATGATAATAGAATTATTTAATATTTAAATCATTTAATAATGATTCTTGTGTTTGAAAATTCATGATTAATTATAATAATTGCTTTAAAATTATATTAAGTCATTTAAAAATAATATGACTGATACTAAGTTACGGGATAGAGTCTTAGACTCGTTAATTAACCGATAAAGCCGTCGGTACACCAACATATTTCAGAAATTGATCTGGACATAGATAATTTGATTAGGTATGTGTTTATTTGTGATTCAATGGTTGTTAAATATATGTGGCAATGTGATTAGGTTATGTGATGACTGCAATAAGTAGTGCTATGTGTTATAGTATGTTATTCTAATCGATCAAATGATCTTATTAATGATAGGTTTCGGTATAAAAGATAAAACTAAGTTGCATAACTGTAAGCAGCAGACCAGGCAAGTATCTTACCTTTGCATTTCCTTTATGCAATAGACATGAGTAAGAAGTTTCAGAATTATATTATTATTATACTATATTATTAACTCTATTGTGATATATTCTATATCCGATCATTGTTTATCAACATGTTAGTATATGGTAATTCATATATATATTCTATTCGTTAATTTCTTAATATGGTTACATAAGTGTCCCTACTTAGATAATCATTGTAGTTAAACACATGTTGATATATATATATATATATATATATATATATATATATATATATATATATATATAGCCGTCTAAGCTATTTGATCAGCTAGACACAGATTTAGAAATATCGTTGAATATGATAAAACTTTTTTGTATCCAATCAAATTGTTTTGGTTCGGATTCCAATCTAAGTATGAACATCCCGATCAAGGGAAAACTTTTATGTGCCCAAGGCGGACAGAGTGAACGATCACATCGTTCTTGTAATGAAGTATTGATCAATACAGGGCCCATGGGATGTACACCCTCGTGCCCGTAAGTTATGACGGTTTGCGGATGAAGTTCTGCTAAACCTATTCGAAAATTTAAAACAATGTTCATAGTTTGACAACTAAACTCCATATATAGTCAGTACGTAGTTTCAAAAAAAAAATTGATATAGAATTGTTATGTTATGATTATCGGTTCAGTTTACTTCACAACTATTAATTCGTTGTAGAAGTGATGTATAAAGAAAACATTTATTTCTTTCAGCTAATTATATTTATAATTGTTATGACTTGCTGGGCACTCAAATGCTCATCCTTGCTTAATTTAAATGTTTTTAGCTAAGTGTGAACAGCTAGAAGGTTCGGCCAAGATCAAGTGAAAAGGAAAGCAAACAGAATATGTTTAATGGTATCTTTTGTAATAGTTAAACTATATTAAGACAATGATATGCATTATCTATCGTGTAAGGAATTATAGTGAAGGTTGCGTACTTGGGATTAGAGTCCGATATATGTAAATCAAGTTTGATTTTTATATTATTGTTATTATTATTAGTATTATTCCGCTCATAGAAATAGTATCGTGAAGCACCGAGTTCGGGTTTCAAGTACCCGGATTTGGGGGCTTTACATAAGGGAAGATAAAGAACATATAGTTCGCCTAATGTAACACTTAATCTAGTGACTTAAACCTTTATTAAAGGTTGAACACAAAGATTGAACATGATTAATTGATAAAGAATGTAAGCGCTGATTACGTAACCGATATATGGGGACCGTAGTCACGATAAAATGAACGTATGAGATTGCTATGATTGTGATTCCTTAGACGTTGAGTGACGAGGGTGATGTATAACATTCTGATGTTATTATGTCATTATGAGAGTTAAGTGTAAAGCGTTTAGACGATGTGAATGCATTGATGTTGCGATGAACGATCTGTCTTAGCATACAACGAACAGTATTGCTTCGACATTAAGAAAGAATAATGAGCATGGGGTTCATGGGACGGATAACGATTGAAAGCGATTAAAACCTTGAGTAAAGGTTGAATGAGAGATTAAGAGACGAGCAACATAAACATTGAATATGTAAATGATCCTCGTGAATCGTATTTCGGACGAACGTTCTAAGTGTACAATGGTTGTATTTCTTAGACGTGGATGAAGGTAGTAAGTAAGATATGACTTATCAAGGAGAGCCGTAACGAACAGTAATAAGATTAATGAAAGTCCGAGTGTGAGTCAGATAGAGAATGTTAGAATGAAGTAAGCATTAAACACTTTAGCCGACGTGAGGGTTGAGTGTACGCGAATATTAAACGGGCAGAACCTATACTCCGTGTATAGTTTGACCGTAAGGTAATGAAGAATGTCGAATGAACCGGACGTGGTAAGATATGAACAAGTTAATATAAAATGTTTAACGCTATGATCTCATAGTATTGACATTAAATGATCGTTTCGAGTATATAAAAGGCGGTATGACTTAGACGATAAAGAATGAATCCTGAGGTATGGCATTTAGTTGTCAGAAAGCCACAAGGAATAAGAATTTAACTTAACGAACATTATAGTTTAATGGTTCGGATGGGTTAAGATAAAGTTAGGCTGTAGTACAATCGTAAACTTTGATGGTTGACATATGGGAGCTAGGCTAAATAATTCCTTCAGAGAGCGGAGGTATATACGAAACTGGCTGCCGATCTAACTCACTGTGAAAGACAGTATAGATGAGACGAGAACTTGTTTGTTGGTTGTTTGTGGGAAACCACTCAAAGTACCATATGGACTACTAGCAGAGACGCGATGTGTACTGAGTCCTAGAAAGGTTATAAGAAGAAGATAAGAATGTAAATCATCAAAGATGATGAATGTATGAATAAGACATCTCCGTATGTCATGAAGCCCTAAAGCAGTAGAAGAAAGCTGGTCGCATAAACTTAGATTACAAGAACGCAAACCCTAAGAAGTAAAGTAAAGTAAACTAATGCATAAGTCAAATATACATGACTAATTGGTGTATGTATTCCTTATGTGTTATATAGAAATTGGAATGAGCAGTTCAACGTAAGCTGTAGCTGTGCGTAAGGCAAGTTTACTAACTTCATTCATTTTATATGAATGCTAGTTCTTAAACTTCTTAGACGTTGAACTTGAGAAGTTTTTTCTAAATGCATATGTGCGATATATGTATAAGGTAGTAGTATGTATGAGGCCTTATGCCATAATTTTAACACTTCGGTGTTTCTATGAGATGAACTGTTCTGTGATTGAGCCGTTCAATACAAGTATGTTCTATTATACATGAACCGTTATTGTTAAGTATGTGCTAATGATTCTAGCCAGACAGGATATGTATGGAAAAAGGTAGAAGAATGAAAGAAATTCAAAGAGTATGTGATGAATGTTTTAAAATAATAGGAATCAAGATTATTCCTATTGTTCCAGCTGCTTCATAACCTTTGTGCGGTTATTGAAGTCTTAAAAGAATGTTTAAATTCTTGAAATTATTTTTTCAACTGCTATAACTTATTGGGCAATTGAATACTCACACTTGCTTTAAATAAAAACATTTTTAGCGAACGATGTTAGAAAGAACTTAAGGATTCCGTAAAGATCATGCTAAACGGTATCCAGATGAAGTGCCATTCAGTATATTAATGTGTGTGAAGATCAAGCCAAGACTTGTAATGTAGAATAGTTTAATTGAACTATAGATTAGTTTAATGAACTATTATGTATCCTTTGTAGCGGATAAAAGTCACTCTTGTACGATGTAAAGAATAATGTAATTATCTTTATTTGTAATGAACGAGGTTATAAGGTAATAGAACCTGGAATTTGAGAATGTATATTGTTATATTTAACTATATAATGATGTAAGTTTGGAAGGAGATGGAATCGTGACGCAAAAAATCTGAGGGTGAAAATAGACTGAATTTCGGGGTGTTACAGAGTGGTATCAAAGCTGATAGATTATAAATTTTAGGTATGCGTACCTAAGACTATAATCGTAGAGAGGAGGATAAGACAATCGTTGAGTTAAACGATTAAGGAAGAAGATCACCACGTGATCATAGTAACTCGTAATAACAGTTGTTCTGTTAAACGATGGATTATTTATAGCTAATGCTATAAATGAATGGTACTACGGAGTAGTACGGAAAGAAGAACTTAGATTGAGTTATAAAGGTTAGCATACGAATTAAAGAAAATTCATATTAAGTAAAGAGAAAGTAAGAAGTTGTAGGATTTCAATTGAGAACTCATACCAGCAGCTGAGTTGTATGTTTCCTTGTATGGGCGAAAAATTTATACGTGGTTTTGGAACCACTTAGCTTCTTATTTGATATAGTTGTTAAGTTAAACAATTGTGACGCCCCCAAATTCGGGTATCTTCCAACCCGATAAATGGTGCTCCACGGTACTACTAACTGTATATTCATTTCATTGGAACGACATCAAAATGAGTGTATTAGCTATATTCTTATAACAATCATAATAACTTTATTCCTAGGTTCTGAAACCGAATACATTACTTCTTGTTCATAAGTGTCATACATACACACATACTAATCTATTACAGGATATTTAACTATCCTTCTTAGCTTTGCCTTTATCTTTCTTAGAACATTCAGTTCGTTCGGCCTTAGCTGCAATCATATAATTCAAGCAATAAGTGAGCATAACTAGCTCAGCAAGTCTAACAAAGGATAATATAAATACCACGTCGAGAATTATATGATTATCTTTCATAACTGAACAAATAGCTATGAAGTACTATAAAACATTGACTAGCACTTCTCATTTCATAACAACAATTCCACAATATACATAATAGCTTAGGAATTCTGAACCGGTCGAAAGACCATGAACATACTCTTTTCGTTTTCATACATGAAAAGGACATTCTGGCACTAAGGTCGTAGATCCGTTCTTTCTTACGAGCACTTGTAGGTGATTAGCCTATAGTACTCTATATTGATCAACACTCATCCGTTAAACGTATTTACGTTTAAGTTTTGGCAACCTCACGTGCCCATCGAATAATCGATGAAAATACATTTGTTTGTTCTTACACAAACTTACCCTGAGTCCGTACCAAATACTTGGCATATGATAGCGTTAATAGTTCTATATCGATAGACTTGTACACAAATCAATCTAACTCTTAACAATAGTCTAGCCGAGTTAAAACTGGCATCGACCCTTTCGTAAAAGAATTCATGCATTGCAGAACATGAATCACAGAAAACTTGACTAACACATAGGTTAGACAAGTGTTAAGAAATCATGCCTTCAAGCATCTTTGAATATAATATTGAACAATTCTTGCCCATTACAGTATTTACATGATATATTCACATAGCACACTGAGATTAGTTACTAATCAATCTAACTTCATGGTTTTAACCAACTTCTTTCTCTTCTATGTTTTACTTAAATTTATTCCATTAATAATGTCAATTCGATTTACTATACTTCATTATGGCTTGTTAACGTTCCTACGTTATTAACCGAAACTCGATCATCATTGGTGAAGTACCAATGTTGAACACCATCCACGGTTTACTTATTTACACTCTTGCGTTCTTCGTTTAATTATTGTTAAATCATACTTAATCTTCTAATGTTATCACTTTATAAGTGATTTAAAGTTAGTTTTATCATGTACATTAAGTACATTCATGTCTTACAATTGGTTTACATTCAATTGTAATTACAAAACCTAATTTGGTCAACCATTTCCCACTGCCGGCGCTGCGGCGCCAAACTCTAGCACACCATTGGCAAATCGACGCCAACTAAAAATGGCCAGAGCCCGAAGTTGGTGCTGCAGCGTGTGGTTTATAACTAGGGTTGGCGCTGCGGCGCGGCCCTGAGCCTCAGTTGGCTTTGACAGTTAAATTTTTTTACGAATTTCTAGGCCTCAAAACTTATTCATTTTACATCCGAATTGGCTCATTCAAAAGCCCACAACTCACAAATTACCTACTCTATGTGTTCATGTAAGAATCTTAAAATTTTAAATCAGTTAACTCGGAATTCACCTTTTGGTTCATTATCGAGCGTTCGTTTATCGTTCATGAGCGTTCAATACTCGTTTTTTTCGTTCTAAGTCAGAATTCGACGATTCTTGAGTCCGTGACTCTTGAATACCTTATCTCACGCGTTGGCATTAAAAACCAAAGTTTTCAAGTCACACGACAACTTTTTGACTATCAATTCGAGATTTCTACATTTTCGACGTTTAACGTCTAATTCCGTAAAAGTCGCAATAACTTCGTTACTCGTGTTCTATAAGCCAAATCAAATGAAACACTCCATTGATTCATCATCTACATCCTAACCATGCAAGATGCACATACCCTATTTGTGATGGTTTTCAATTTGTCCATCAACAACCATGTTAACATTCAACAATTTCTACGGTTTAAACTTACGTAAACCCTTATGATTTCAACTTAAACATGAATTATCAATGTTTTAGTCACTAATAGTCATCCTTATCCCTCCGAAAGAGACATGCTCCACTAATATACGATTCTTTACAAAAATAAATTGAAAAGGGTCAACGACTAACGTTTACAAAATATTACCTTTTCGTTCTTCTCGTTCTTGACTAGACGTTTATGGTTTTCTTTGAAATAGCTTGATTACTTATTTCTAGCTCTTCCTCTCTCTCTCAATATATGTTGGCTAGTATTTGTAAAATATCAAATGAACTAACCAAGCTTCTATTTATAGGAAACTCAAATGGAGGGCATAATGGTCATTTGGTGACCTCCTTACTATTACCACCTCCATAACAACTTAGCCACCAAGTAATCACTTTAGTTGGTGGCCAAGTGGCCGGCCCACATGTCCATGGTTCTTCCCATGGGTTGCCCCATGGGCTTTACCAATCCGGTGACCCGCCGGTTCGATCCGCGGTTCGATTTCTTGGATCGGGCTTAACTTAACTTAACATTGGGCCTTAACTTGGGCTTGATTAAACCATTCATTGGGCCTGATATAATCCAAGTCTAATTGGATTATGCAAAGTCCTTAAACTCAAAGTTCATTACGACTAATTATATTCTACGTGTATAACTCACGCATTCTCTTCATTTAGTATTCATACGATATTCGTATTATTCGTCATACTATTCTTCATACCATACTCGTATATCATACGTATAATAACCGTAATGATTACACGCATTACATTTGTGATAACCCGAGATTTCGAATAATCAAAATTTATGAATAAATTTTTTTTTATTAATATTAATATTAATTATCATTTATGTGACAAGTATCGGTGATACGTGTATCGAGAAAGTCAATTTGTGTATTGACTAATAAAATTAGAGTAGAGTTGTGCTTAACAGCTTTAGAAACCCTAACCCTAATTTTTGGAAAGGGATTCGATAGAAAATATAATTAAAAAAATAATGAGTTTGTGTCTGTACCGAAGAAATTTATTGATCAATGATTGATCGGATAAGGTTTGAAATTAATAAAACCTAATAAGAGATTAGAAACTCTAATCTCAGGATCAGAAACTCTAACGTACCGTTGAAAACCTTAATCGAAAGCCGGGAAACCCTAATTTTAAATTCGGGAATCCTAAACCCTAAATTAGGAAACCCTAATCCTAATTGGCAAGCCTAATGTGTGTATTAAACTTAAATATGATTAGAAAATCCTAATTATATTTTAGTTATATTAATTTCTATTTTACAAACCCTAATTATAATTTAGAAAAATTATTTTTCTAAATTAAAACCCTAATTCGTGGGTTGCAAACCCTAATGACCATTTTGACCCTAATTGCTAAATTAAGCAATTTTAATTAGGAATATTAATCCTAATTAGCAAGATTGAATTTTATGATTAGGAAATATTAATAATCGAATCCTAATTGTAATTTGGAATTATTAATTTTCTATTTTGGAAACCGAAATTTGAAAATTTTGGAAATTAAATTGCAAATCTAAAGGGTTTAAACCCTAAACCTTAAAGGGTTCTAACCCTAAACCCTAACCCAAACCCTAAACCCTTAAGGTTTGTGCATTGAATAAGTTTGGCCTTAAAATTATTTTGTAAATGACCAAAATGCCCTTTTTATATTCTTTAAATGGTAACTTGCAAAAATGCTAGCCCCTTTAGTTGTTGAACAACTATGTTGACTTGGTGACACAACATATCAGCCAAATCAGCCGAAAATCTCAGCCTAACAACAATATAAGCAATATATATAGAATTAAAAAGAGAGAAAATAATAAAAAGCTAACCATTTTGCTCCATCCTCTCATCAACTCTCTCTCTCTCCTAAACCCACGAAAATCATATGTGAACCAGTCACAATATCAGTCCATAGATCAACCAATAACATATTGGAAATCTTAGATCAAGAATTGAAAGAAAGAAGGTATAACCCATTTTTTTATTTTTGATCTTGTATGCTTTGAAAAATTTTGTGTTTATGTGTTTTGAATCTTGCTAATGGATGTTTTATGGTGATCTATGATGATCAAACATATATCCATAGCATCAAAGCGCCTTAATTTGGTGTTTTTCCAAAACTGTCCAAGAACAGATTTTGTGCTCTGACAAGCAAATGTCAGACGGCTCCGATCTCTGTCTGATAATGTTTTGTTATGGTTTATGTGTTAGATCTATAATTTGGTATATGGTCTTTCATCTAGAAGTGGAATTTGAGTCATTAGATGTTTGGATCAGAAGTTATTAACGGTCAAAGTCGGTTGACCGACGTTGACCAACTGAAATCTGGGTAACCCAAAAATTTGAAAACCGAGTCTGACAAGATATTTAAGCTCCTTGATCTGTCAGTACAGTTCGTGTTTGATGTTGTTGTTGTAATAAATTTGTAGCCTGTATAATATACTATAGATCTGGGTCTTTAGAACGCTTAAACAATCAACAGATAAATCGTGACAAGTTGGAAAGTAGGCCACTCGCATTGAGTTTGTATTTCTGGGAATTTCCAGAACTTAATGAACGAATTTTTTGACATACTTTGACCACTTGATAACTTGTGATTTGTTTGTTGTTGGACCAATTTGTTGCTTTGGTATTGTTCCTTGACATAAGTACTACAACCTAAAACAATTAGATTACAAGAATCATGACTGGAACGATTAGCAAATTTGGCTCCAAGGAAGACACTCGAACTGCCTGGGTTTTTGAAAAACCCAGGTGACGTCTGACAACATGTTTGATTGCCCAGATCGTCATGTTGTGTTGTGTTATGGCCTAGTTGATGGTTGGTTGTTGTAGTCTTACAATCCAGCTACACGATCCATGCACAAACAAGCCCAGAAATGATTTACACAGAGAATTAAGGATGGTCAAATGTTGACCCTAGCACTACCGGCTGTCAGTGTTCTTGAGCTCAAGAACACCAACAGCGACGCTAAGTGTCGCTATAGGCTATTAGCGACGGTTTATTTAATTTTTATTTTCTGAATATTCCGAAAATTATTTAAAAATAGAAATAAATTCTAAAAATTACCAAAAATGGTTTTAAAAATTATTTTAAATTATGAAAAATAATTTTTGACCAATTGGAATATTTTTCTTTAATATTTATAATTATTTAAATATTAAAAGTATTTAATTTATTTAATTAGAATATTAAATAAATTAGAGAAAAATAATTTAATATTATGAAAAATTATTTTCAATAAGAATAATGTATTTAAAAATATTTTGAGTTATAAAATGTGACTTTTAATTTTTTTAGAGAATTTTTATTTATAATTTAATATTAATGATATTAGATTTATTTAATTATTAAATTAAATAAATAAGATAAAAATAATTTTTTGAATTTAAAAATTATTTTAAATAAGAATAAAGTGTTAGAAAATATTTTAAATTATAAAATATAATTTTCAATATTTTTGGAGAATTCTCATTAATAAATGAACATTAATGATATTAGATTATTTATTTATTAAATTAAATAAATGAATTAAAAATGGTTTTATTGATTTAAAAATCATTTAAAGATGAGAAAAATGATTTAAAAGTATTTTAAGTTATAATTAATGATTTTTAATATTTTGATAATAATTACATTAATATTTAAATATTAATGGTAATGATTTAAAAATAATTTTAATTATTTTAAAAATCATTTAAGTAGAATATTTATGATTTAAAAATATTTTAAGTTAATAATAATAACTTTAATATTTTGACAAATATGTTATTAATATTTTTATATTATTAAATATTAATAATGATAAGATTATTTGATAATTAAATCATTTAAAAATAATTTAAGTGTTTGAAAAATTATTATAAATTATAATAATTGTTTATAATTATTAAAAGCTTACGAAAAATATTATAAACGATATTTGACTTATCTAAAATAATATTGAAGCTTAGAGACCCAGTTTAATTGACAATCAATGTGTTAATTATCGGATAGGGTGACCAGAACACCGAGAATGGACCGAAGTCCAACCAGGCCAAAATACTTAGACTTATTAAGTGTTTATATAGGTTATAAACACTAATGTGGCTATGTTGTAATATGTCTAGGAGAAGTTTGACTTTAAAATACAGTGTTACGTGTTATAAAATATTATGCTAATTGTAAGACCGTCATTGTTGATTATAGGTCTTACGAACGCAGTTAATTATATTGTGTAGCTGTAATCAACGCGAAAAGCAAGTTTCCTAACTCAACCTTGAGTTATATTCATTCAATTATTTTAATGGTTAATTATTGATAATTATACCATGTCCAGGAAATTTATTGTTGATTATTCGCAGTTAGTGCATGATTAAAATTCAAATTGAATTACTGATTCGGAAAAATATATATTCGTAGAATTACTGTTGTTGGATATTTATATCTGTAGAAACTAATATTGACAGTACATATAATTCCTGTTTATTGTCAAATTATATTGAAAAACGTCTTAGCTAATTATTCTGGCTAGACGAACAATTGTTAGAACTTGATAAATACGAGGAGAGAAATCAATTGTTATTGATAGATCGATGCCAATTGTTTCTGCTAGATCAATAAGTAGATAGAATTTGAAATCACAGTATTTCGTTGTTAAATCAAAAATCTTGATTCTGAGACTGAGAAGAACAACCTTTTATATAAAGGGAACATTTTGGGTCGTATATTCGACCATTGCACGCTGTTAAGTATTATGCATAATATAGGGTACAAAGAGTTGGCCGGCTCTAAGTACTTGCAGAGGGGTATGATTTAATCTTTATGGTTATCTGATACTCCTGCGTATGTATCAAAGTAAATCTTTGATAGATACCCGAGAAAAATAAGTTCCAGATCTAGTGTGATCGCTCAGCATAAATCTGGAAAATATTCCACTTTGTAATTGCGTAGAATTAATTCTTGATTATTCATTGAATATCGTAGAAAACCTTGAAAGCGTTACACTCTTTCATTATCCGATTATTGTTGCGGAGAATGTTAGAACAATTGATATTGATTTCTATATCTTTATTGTATGTCTTAACTTGCGAGGCAAATTTGTTGGTCACCCTTGCTATAAATAAAACTTTTCAGCTAGGGACGAAGTTGCAGAAGGTGCTGCTAAGAAGAACAAGGGAAAAGGCATAGTTATAAATTAGTTATGATGAACAATATTATTATGTTATATTGTATTTTAAACACTTTTTATATATCTAAGGGGGTATTTCTGTAATGTTAAGGTTAGTGGACCTGGGACTTATGTATTAACAACTTATGTTAATGAGTTATGCATTTCTATTTATATTTAAATGGGTAGTTAGATGTTATTATATTGTGGATCGTGAACACCAAACTCGGGGGTCAGGTAACCCATATTTGGGGGTGTCACAGGTTGGTATCAGAGCTGTAGTGACCAAGGTGTCACCAGTTAGTAGAAGAGCTATAGGTTATAAACTTTAAGTGGGGTGGGAGAAAACCCTAGGAATATAACCAAACGCGTGATAGAGAAAACTCATTTAGAGTTCTAAGTGAGGGATTGCTGAAGTGCATTAATAGAGAGATAAGTGGACACATAGTGTGAAAAGTTTGTACTAATCAAGTTATTTAAACTGATTATAGGATGTCTGGAGAAGGTGAAAAGTGTGCAGAGATGCTAGCGGCTATTGCACCGGTGCCAGAAGTTGAGGTGCCAGCACAAAGCGAATCAGTTGAGAAGGTAGGAGATGATGAACCCATGGTTAATCTGGGGAGCGATCATGATGATTATCTCGAGATGTATCTGAGTGGAGATGAGGAGGCAGAGTCTGAGCCAGCTAAGGTGGATTTAAAGAATAAGATCAAAGTTGGAGAACAAAATCGCGAATCTGCAGAGGTTCAAGAACTTCGGAGTAAAGTGTTTCTCTTTGAGGAATTGTGGAAGACGGAGCGAGCATTACGCGAAATAACTGAAGAACGGAATGAGCTCAAGGCGCAGGTGGATAGAATGAAGGCTGAAGGTGGTGGATCATCTGAAGGAACCAGCAAGAAGGAAAAGAAGAAGAGCAAGAGGGAAAAAGACAGCCTTAATTCTGAAAAATCAAGCCCAAAGAAGAAGCATTCATGTAGCAAGTGTTGGAAGACTCACGCGGGAGAATGCATGATGTGGAAGAACGTGTGCTTTAACTGCAAGCAGGAAGGACATATTTCTCTGCATTGTCCTAAGCCGAATTTGAGGAAGTGTTTTTCATGTGGGCAGACGGGTCACGGATTCAGTAAGTGTCCCATCAAGAAGAAGACTGGTGAACGGAGTGGTCGGTAGATAACTTAGATATATGTAATAGTATCTTTTGGGTAGAAGTCTATGATATTAAGTGTTGTAATATTAAGAATGATGTGTAAGCATATGTACATATATATGTTTTATGAATGAAATCTTTATTTTTTATATGAATATAAGATTAATATTAATTTGTGTGTTTTTAAACTCATACTTGTGGCAAGTTCCTGAACTCATAAGTGTGGTAAGTTTGACGAACTGGTAATAACTATGTGTGAATGGAGAATTGCAACTTTTTGAATAAAGTTGTGTCGTTAATTCTGGTATGATTTAAAAAGGGATAGTAATATGTTTAGTACTATATGTACTATGTGCTATTTGAATGAATATACAATTATATGAGAATTATTTTTGAATTCTTATTGTGTTAAGAATTTGTGTAGAGAAAGAGAATTAATATAAGATTTTTATTTAAATCAGATCATGCCGCCTAGACGACAGAATCGAAACCAACGAGAAGAACAGTCGGTGAATAATGAAGGAGGTCAAGCTGACCCAATGCAGAATTTTGCAGATATGATAGCCAAAGCTATGGGAAATAGGGCTCCAGCAAGAGAGGGAGCGAGAAATCATCCAGTAGATAGATTGGCTAACTTCAAGGATTTTAAAGCGGTAGGACCGCCTGAGTTCAAAGGGACCACAAATCCTATTGAAGCCCAAACTTGGGTGAAGGAGATGGTGATAGCATTCGTTATCGTCAGAGTAGCGGTGGAACAAAAGACGGCTTTTGTAACTTATCTGATGAAGGGAGAAGCTAATTACTGGTGGGAGACGAACCAAGCGAGAGCTGGTATAGAAGTGGTGTTGTGGACAAGATTTAATGAGTTGTTCTTCGAGAACTACTTCTCGCCAAGTATGCAATCCAGGATGGAAGTTAAATTTCTAGAACTTAAGCAGGAGAACATGTCGGTAACAGAATACGCTGTCAAATTCAACGAGTTAGCAAGATTTGCACCTCATCAGGTGGACACAGAAGCAAGAAAGGCGAGAAGATTCGATAATGGATTGAAGCTGGGAATATACAATAAGGTAGCAGTATTGCAGATCAACACTTTCGCGGCATTGATGGAGAAAGCGTTGATTGCTGAAGGAGGGAGCGAAGCTGCGTCTCGATTCCATCAAGAGAAGAAGAAGAAGACAAATGACGGTGGAAGCAGTGGTGGAAGTAACCCTAATAAGAGGAAGTGGAGTGAGAATACCCAGTCGGGTAATAAAACAGAAGATAGTAGGAAAGGAAGGGAGCCATGTGTGAATTGTGGGAAGAACCATGCTGGAGTTTGCCTGAAAAAGAAGGGAGTTTGTTATAACTGCGGACAAGAGGGGCATATGTCACCCAATTGCCCCAGTCCCAAGAAAATTCAAGGTTGTTTTGGATGCGGATCGACTGATCATTTGATTCGGAACTGTCCGAAGAAGAATGCAGAAAAGGAAAGTGGCAACAAGGGACCCAGTGGCGGAACCTTGGCAACTCGAGGACCTGCACAGCCAAGAAGACCAACTGCCCGCACATTCAACATGACGGCGCATGACACTGTGGCTACTCAGGAGGCGGCAGTAGGTAATGATTTCGTTTAGAATTTAATTACGCGACTAATATGAGTTAGATATTTCTGTGAACTGTTTTCTTTTAAAGATTCAAGTCACAAGTTAGAATTTGAAACACAAATTAATATTGTGTTAATAAAAATAAATTAATGATACGACTTAAAAAGATTGTAGAGAATAAGAAAGCGGTGATTTCGAGGACGGAATCCTTTTAAGGAGGGGTCAATGTGATAACCCGAGATTTCGAATAATCAAAATTTACGAATAATTTTTTTTTATTAATATTAATATTAATTATCATTTATGTGACAAGTATCGGTGATACGTGTATCGAGAAAGTTAATTTGTGTATTGACAAATAAAATTAGAGTAGAGTTGTGCTTAACAGCTTTAGAAACCCTAACCCTAATTTCTGGAAAGGGATTCGATAGAGAATATAATTAAAATAATAATGAGTTTGTGTTTGTACCGAAAAAATTTATTGATCAATGATTGATCGGATAAGGTTTGAAATTAATAAAACCTAATAAGAGATTAGAAACTATAATCTCAGGATCAGAAACTCTAACGTACCGTTGGAAATCCTAATCAAAAGCCGGGAAACCCTAATTTTAAATTCGAGAATCCTAAACCCTAAATTAGAAAACCCTAATCCTAATTGGCAAGCCTAATGTGTGTATTAAACTTAAACATGATTAGAAAATCATAATTATATTTTAGTTATATTAATTTCTATTTTACAAACCCTAATTGTAATTTAGAAAAATTATTTTTCTAAATTAAAACCCTAATTCGTGGGTTGTAAACCGTAATGACCATTTTGACCCTAATTGCTAAATTAAGTAATTTTAATTAGGAATATTAATCCTAATTAGCAAGATTGAATTTTATGATTAAGAAATATTAATATAATTATCGAATCCTAATTGTAATTTGGAATTATTAATTTTCTATTTTGAAAACCGAAATTTGAAAATTTTGGAAATTAAATTGCAAATCTAAAGGGTTTAAACCCTAAACCTTAAAGGGTCCAAACCTTAAACCCTAACCCAAACCCTAAACCCTTAAGATTTGTGCATTGGACAAGATTAGCCTTAAAATTATTTTGTAAATGACCAAAATGCCCTTTTTATATTCTTTAAATGGTAACTTGCAAAAATGCTAGCCCCTTTAGTTGTTGAACAACTATGTTAACTTGGTGACACAACATATCAGCCAAATCAGCTGAAAATCTCAGCCTAACAACAATATAAGCAATATATATAGAATTAAAGAGAGAGAAAATAATAAAAAACTAACCATTTTGCTCCATGCTCTCATCAACTCTCTCTCTCTCCTAAACCCACGAAAATCATATATGAACCAGTCACAATATCAGTCCATAGATCAACCAATAACATATTGGAGAGCTTAGATCAAGAATTGAAAGAAAGAAGGTATAACCCATTTTTTTATTTTTGATCTTGTATGCTTTAAATTTTTTGTGTTTATGTGTTTTGAATCTTGCTAATGGATGTTTTATGGTGATCTATGATGATCAAACATATATCCATAACATCAAAGTGCCTTAATTTGGTGTTTTTCAAAAACTGTCCAAGAACAGATTTTATGCTCTGACAAGCAAATGTCAGACGACTCCGATCTCTGTCTGATAATGTTTTGTTATGGTTTATGTGTTAGATCTATAATTTGGTATATGGTCTTTCATCTAGAAGTGGAATTCGAGTCATTAGATGTTTGGATCAGAAGTTATTAACGGTCAAAGTCGGTTGACCGACGTTGACCAACTGAAATCTGGGTAACCCAAAAATTTGAAAACCGAGTCTGACAAGATATTTAAGCTCCTTGATCTGTCAGTACAGTTCGTGTTTGATGTTGTTGTTGTAATAAATTTGTAGCCTGTATAATATACTATAGATATGGGTCTTTAGAACGCTTAAACAATCAACAGATAAATCGTGACAAGTTGGAAAGTAGGGCACTCGCACTGAGTTTGTATTTCTGGGAATTTCCAGAAACTTGATGAACAATTTTTCTGACATACTTTGACCGCTTGATAACTTGTGATTTGTTTGTTGTTGGACTGATTTGTTGCTTTGGTATTGTTCCTTGACATAAGTACTACAACCTAAAACAATTAGATTACAAGAATCATGACTAGAACGATTAGCAAATTTGGCTCTAAGGAAGACACTCGAACTGCCTAGGTTTCTGGAATACCCAGGTGACGTCTGACAGCATGTTTGATTGCGTAGATCGTCATGTTGTGTTGTGTTATGGCCTAGTTGATGGTTGGCTATTGTAGTCTTACAATCCAGCTACACGATCCATGCACAAACAAGCCCAGAAATGATTTACACAGAGAATTAAGGGTGGTCAAATGTTCACCCTAGCACTGCCCGCTGTCAATATTCTTGAGCTCAAGAACACCAACAGCGATGCTAAGTGTCGCTATAGGCTATTAGCGACAGTTTATTTAATTTTTATTTTCTGAATATTCCGAAAATTATTTAAAAATAGAAATAAATTCTAAAAATTACCAAAAATAGTTTTAAAAATTATTTTAAATTATGAAAAATAATTTTTGACCAATTGGAATATTTTTCTTTAATATTTATAATTATTTAAATATTAAAAGTATTTAATTTATTTAATTAATATATTAAATAAATTAGAGAAAAATAATTTAATATTATGAAAAATTATTTTAAATAAGAATAATGTATTTAAAAATATTTTGAGTTATAAAATGTGACTTTTAATATTTTTAGAGAATTTTTATTTATAATTTAATATTAATGATATTAGATTTATTTAATTATTAAATTAAATAAATAAGATAAAAATAATTTTTTGAATTTAAAAATTATTTTAAATAAGAATAAAGTGTTAGAAAATATTTTAAATTATAAAATATAATTTTCAATATTTTTGGAGAATTCTCATTAATAAATGAACATTAATGATATTAGATTATTTATTTATTAAATTAAATAAATGAATTAAAAATGGTTTTATTGATTTAAAATCATTTAAAGATGAGAAAAATGATTTAAAAGTATTTTAAGTTATAATTAATGACTTTTAATATTTTGATAATAATTACATTAATATTTAAATATTAATGGTAATGATTTAAAAATGATTTTAATTATTTTAAAAATTATTTAAGTAGAATATTGATGATTTAAAAATATTTTAAGTTATTAATAATAACTTTAATATTTTGACAAGTATGTTATTAATATTTTTATATTATTAAATATTGATAATGATAAGATTATTTGATAATTAAATCATTTAAAAATAATTTAAGTGTTTGAAAAATTATTATAAATTATAATAATTATTTATAAATTATTAAAAGCTTCCGAAAAATATTATAAACGATATTTGACTTATCTAAAATAATATTGAAGCTTAGAGACCAAGTTTAATTGACAATTAATGTGTTAATTATCGGATAGGGTGACCAGAACACCGAGAATGGACCGAAGTCCAACCAGGCCGAACTAGTTAGACTTATTAAGTGTTAATATAGGTTATAAACACTAATGTGGCTATGTGGTAATGTGTCTAGGAGAAGTTTGACTGTAAAATACAGTGTCACGTGTTATAAAATATTATGCTAATTGTGAGACCGTCATTGTTGATTATAGGTCTTACGAACGCAGTTAATTATATTGTGTAGCTGTAATCAACGCGAAAGACAGGTTTCCTAACTCAACCTTGAGTTATATTCATTCAATTATTTTAATGGTTAATTATTGATAATTATACCATGTCCAGGGAATTTATTGTTGATTATTCGCAGTTAGTGCATGATTAAAATTCAAATTGAATTACTGATTCGGAAAAATATATATTCGTAGAATTACTGTTGTTGGATATTTATATCTGTAGAAATTAATATTGACAGTACAGATAATTCCTATTTATTGTCAAATTATATTGAAAAATGTCTTAGCTAATTATTCTGGCTAGACGAACAATTGTTAGAACTTGATAAATACGAGAAGAGAAATCAATTGTTATTGATAGATCGATGCCAATTGTTTCGGTTAGATCAATAAGTAGATAGAATTTGAAATCACAGTATTTCGTTGTTAAATCAAAAATCTTGATTCTGAGACTGAGAAGAACAACCTTTTATATAAAGGGAACATTTTGGGTCGTATATTAGACCATTGCGCGCTGTTAAGTATTATGCATAATATAGGGTACAAGGAGTTGGCCGGCTCTAAGTACTTGCAGAGGGGTATGATTTAATCTTTATGGTTATCTGATACTCCTGCGTATGTATCAAAGTAAATCTTTGATAGATACCCGAGAAAAATAAGTTCCAGATCTAGTGTGATCGCTCAGCATAAATCTAGAAAACATTCCACTTTATAATTGCGTAGAATTAATTCTTGATTATTCATTGAATATCGTAGAAATCCTTGAAATCGTTACACTCTTTCATTATCCGATTATTGTTGCGGAGAGTGTTAGAACAATTGATATTGATTTCTATATCTTTATTGTATGTCTTAACTTGCGGGGCAAACTTGTTGCTCACCTTTGCTATAAATAAAACTTTTCAGCTAGGGACGAAGTTGCAGAAGGTGCTGCTAAGAAGAACAAGGGAAAAGGCATAGTTATAAATTAGTTATGATGAACAATATTATTATGTTATATTGTATTGTAAACCCTTTTTGTATATCTAAGGGGGTATTTCTGTAATGTTAAGGTTAGTGGACCTGGGACTTATGTATTAACAACTTATGTTAATGAGTTATGCATTCCTATTTATATTTAAATGTGTAGTTAGATGTTATTATATTGTGGATCGTGAACACCAAACTCGGGGGTCAGGTAACCCGGATTTGGGGGTGTCACAACATTTCCCTTTCGGAGATCATTTTTCCTAACCCTTAGATTTTAAGTCAGCATGCGAAAATTTCGTTTGCCATAACTGAAATATTATTGGATATTCCATCTCGTCTTAGAATTTTATCATTATACGTTTCTCAAAAATTCAAACTTCATTTCTGAGCAAAAACGGATGAATAATATTTTTACGGAAAGTTCTTAAAAAACATTTATTTTCGTCTTGGAAATTCAATACAATTAATTCTAGCACATAGCCAGAATCCTAACCACACCCGCACATTTTAGGTTATAGAACGACCTTCAAATAGCTTACTAACATAAATAATCAATTAATTTCATTTAATTCAAATAATCAAATGAAAATTTAATTCACATAAGGATTCGATTTTCTCAGTCTCCCCCTTATATGGATTCTGTCCCCAGAATCTCGCTATAATTACATAAACAAATGAGGAAAATTTTACTTCATTTTACTTTCGAGTTCCCACATTGCTTCTTCGGCATTGTGGTTCCTCCAAATCACCTTCATCGAAGGTATTATCTTATTCCTCAAAACTTGTTCCTTCCTATCAACAATTTGAACTGGAAGTTCTTCATATGTTAAGTCTTTTTCTATCTGAATAGACTCATACCCTATTATGTGTTTGTAGTCCGGTTTATAAGGACGCAATACTGACACGTGAAATACATTATGTATACGTTCCATCTCTGGAGGTAAAGCTACTTCATAAGCTACCACTCCTACCCTTCTTAAAATTTTAAAAGGTCCTACAAACCTTGGACTTAACTTCACTTTCTTCCCAAAACGTATCTTTCCTTTCCAAGGTGACACTTTTAGAAAGACATACGATCCTATTTCAAATTCCATCTTTTCTCGACGAGGATCTGCATACTTCTTTTGTCTATCTTGAGCTACTACCAATCAAGTTCGTATTAGTTTAACCATGTCTGCCGTTTGTTGTACCATCTCAGGTCCAAACATTCGACGTTCCCCTACTTCAGCCCATCACAGTGGAGTTCTGCACTTCCTCCCATACAACGCTTCATAAGACGACATGCCTAAACTAGTGTGAAAACTATTATTGTACGCGAATTCCACCAAAGGCAGATGTTCGTCGCAACTCCCCTTAAAATCCATAACGCAAGATCTTAACATATCTTCTAGCATTTGAATTGTCCGTTCACTTTGTCTATCTGTCCGTGGATGATACACCGTACTCAATCTCAACTGTGTTCCCATTTGCTATTGCAAACTTCTCCAAAAGTTCGACGTGAATCGTGGATCACGATTTGACACGATCGAAATAGGTACTCCATGTCTAGAAATAATTTCCTTGACATAAAGTTTAGCTAATTGTTCTAGAATATACCTAACTCCTATTGGTAGAAAGTGAGTCAATTTTGTCAACCAATCCACTATTACCCAAATAGCGTTATATCCCTTCTTTGTTGTTGGAAGTTCCACCATAAAGTCCATAGTGATATGCTCCCATTTCCATTCAGGAATCTCTAGTGAATGCAATAACCCACTCGGTCATTGGTGTTCAGCCTTAACTTTCTGACAAGTTAAGCACTTACTAAAATATTCTGTGATTTCCCTCTTTATGTTCGGCCACCAAAAGTTCTGACGAAGGTCTTGATACATCTTAGTACTACCAGGATGTATCGAGTACCTCGAACTATGGGCCTCACACATAATTTCTACTTTTAAATCACAATTATTTGGAACCCAAATTCTTCCTTCAAAACAAAGTAAACCTTCTTTATCAAGGTTATACTTAGTCTTTACTTCATCTTTCATTATCTTTTTCATTCGCTCGTATTCCTCGTTACTTAATTGAACTTCCTTAACCCGTTTCGTTATGGTTTGTTGAATCTCCATTAAGAATAACATCTCCTCCACTTCACTTGGTAACCTAACTTCTAACTCCATTCTTGCCATCTCCGTTATTAACTCATTTTGAGTCGTTAACATTGACAACTTTTCTCTACCCTTCCTACTTAGTGCATTAGCTACTATATTTGCTTTCCCCGGACGATACAAGATATTATAGTCGTAATCTTTTATCAACTCTAACCACCTTCTCTTTATCATATTTAACTCCTTCTTTGTCAAGATATATTTCAGACTTTTATGGTCCGTGTATATCTCACACTTCTACCCATATAAATAATGTCTCCATATTTTAAAGGGAAAAACTATAGCTGCCAATTCTAGGTCATGAGTAGGATAGACCTTCTCATAATCCTTTAATTGGCGTGACGCGTACGCAATGACCTTGTCATGCTGCATGAGCATGCAACCAAGTCCTCTATGCGAAGCATCGCTATAAATTACAAAATTTCCAGTATCATCTGGCAAAGACAATATAGGTGCCTCACTTAACCTCCTTTTTAGTTCCTAAAAACTATTCTAACACTTCTCAGTCCATACATACTTTACTAACTTCCATGTCAGATTCGTCAATGGAGTAGCTATTTTAGAAAAGTCCTGAATGAACCTTCTATAGTATCCCGCTAACCCCAGAAAACTCCAAACCTCGGTTGGCATTTTCGGTTGCTCCCACTCATTCACTGTTCCACCTTCGCTGGATCTACGGATATGCCATCTTTTCCTATAACATGGCCTAAAAACTGCACTCGTTCAAGCCAAAATTCACACTTAGTGAATTTCGCATACAACTTCTCCCTTCGTAGTGTTTCCAACACCATTCTTAAATGTTCATCATGATCTTCTGGCGTCTTAGAATAGACTAGAATATCATCAATGAACACTACAACAAACTTGTCCAAATACTGTTTGAACATTCTATTCATCATATCCATGAATGCGGCTGGCGTATTCGTCAACCCTAACGACATAACCAGAAACTCGTAATGAGCATAACGAGTTCTGAACACCGTCTTAGGTACATCCTTCTTCCTTACTTTCAGTTGATGATACCCTGTATGCAAATTTATCTTAGAAAAATACTTTGCCCCTTTCAACTGATCAAATAGATCATCAATCCTGGGCAATGGGTATTTATTCTTAATCGTTAACTTGTTCAACTCTCGATAGTCGATACAAAGTCATAACGACCCATCCTTCTTCTTTACAAACAATACCGGTGCTCCCCACAGAGACACGCTCGGTTGAATATACTTCCTATCTAATAGTTCTTGTAGTTGAACCATTAACTCCTTCATCTCTACTGGTGCCATCCTAGATGGTGCCCTTGAAACTGGTGTCCTACCCGGTACCAAGTCAATCACAAATTCAACTTCCCTATTTGGCGGAATACTTGGTAACTCCTCCGAAAATACATCCGTGAACCCTTGTACTACAGGTATCTGTTGCAATGATGCTCCCACTCTTTGGGTATCTACCACATGGCACAGGTAACCCTTACACCCCTTCTTCAATATCTTCCTAGCTTGTGTTATGGTTAGACAACAAGAGCGTCTCAGTGATTTATTACCGTAAAAGACCACCTCGAGTTTCTTAGAAAGCCGTAGGTTTACACTCTTTCTACGACAATCTATTATCGCTTTATAGTTAATTAACCAGTCCATACCGAGAATTACATCGAATTCTCTCAACCTCATTGGTAAAAGATCTATCGATAATCTGTTACCTCTAATATCTACGAAATAATTCCTATGAATGTGTTCATTGGGAATTATCTATTCGTTTGCTACCTTAACGTCGAAAGGTATTTCTAGTTTTTCAGGGTTTAATCCTAGCTGTTTAGCAAATCCACATGCTATAAAAGAACAAGTAGCACCCGAGTCAAATAACACATAAGCATTTATTTCATTAATTGGAATGATACTTGCTACTAAATTCGCTGATGCAATCGCATCTTGGACAGTCATATTAAAAGTTCGGGCTGAGGGTCTACCCACTAATGGTGTGGGTCCAGTAATAGTTAACTTACCACTACCAGAACCCTTACTACCCTCTGACCCTTTCTTCGGGCAATTTCTTACCATGTGGTCCATCGACCCACAAACAAAACAGCCATGGTTTTTCTTAGGATTAGGACAGTTGGCTGATATGTGACCCTCCTGCCCACAGTTATAACAACCCGATTTCCCTTTTAGACATACTTCTAGATGAGTCTTTCCGCATGTCTTATATGCCTCAATCCTACGTTTAGGATCCCCTTGATTTATCCCAGGATTCCCAGAGTTAAAATTCTTTCTTTTGGGCAAGTTTCCACTGCCACTAGCTCCATCCATCATGAATCCTCCATCTCCTTTATACTTATTCTTTCTCTATTTGGGGTATTGGGTTAACGCCTCACTACCACCCTCTGTTATAATTGCCTTTTCCAGAATGGTCCTATAGGAAGTACTCTGGAATACCAAAATCCTACTATAGAGCCAGGGTTTCAGGCCCTGCTCAAACCTATGAGCCTTCCTCTCTTCTGTGTCCACTTGGTGTGGAGAAAACCTTGCCAATTCATTAAATTTGGTCTCATATTAGGGAGCCGTCATGTCCCCCTGCTTAAGTTCTAGGAACTTAATCTCCATCCTCCCCTGCATGTTAGTAGGAAAGTAGTTCTCAAAGAATACCTTCTTAAACTACTCCCACGTAACAACATTTGTTCTAGCCCCACCTTTGTGAGACTCCCACCAGTAGTTGGCTTTCCCCTTCATCATATAAGTCGCAAAAGAAGTCTTTTGTGTCTCAGCTACGTTTGTAATAACAAATTCCTTTTCTATTTCTTTTACCCATGTTTAGGCCTCTATTGGGTTCGTCGTTCCCTTGAACTCATGCGAACCTACTCTTTTGAATTCCTTAAAGGTAGTCGTTTTGGCTACCGCAGTTTGGTTAAATGCGGGTGCTCTACCCCCAGTTTGGTTAAATGCAGCCGTTAATAAATTAACGAACTCTTGCATAGGGTTATTTGGACCCCCTTGGTTATCGTTATGTGATTCCGCTTTCTGATTACGTTATCTTCTTCTTGGCGGCATTTCTGATTAAATAAATAAAGTTTTATTATTACTCATTTACTTACTTAGTTATTATTCGCTGAACAACTGAACAATAACTCATACACAACAAAGCACATTAAATAAAACTACATTATATTAATATGCTTCTTTATAGTCGAAACTATTTACAATTTTTTTTTCATAGCCAAAAGCTATTACATTTCTATCCCGCGATTGACTTCCACAAAAATTGGGATTTATAAAAAGACTACCCTTTAATTATACAAAAGAAGGTTTTACGTCATTACACAAAAGTATTTACCGTTCTAACTCTTAATACTGCCTAACAGCATTCTCATGTTTCTTATTCGCTAGAATCGACACAATATCCCGACTTATAGTATGCTGAGTCTATTGCGACTCAATGGAATAACAATCTACTTTCATCTTGAAATCCTCATGCGCACTGTCATTAATATATGATATCCGTGCTATTTTTTGGACTTTCTCCACTAGTTTCTTACGAAGTTCTACGACCTCGTTCTTATAATCCTTAGTCTTATCCGTCATGAGCACCTTCTCATAATGCTCTGACTCAAAGTCTGATTCTGTAGACTCCTTGGCCTCATCGAGATCACTAATCTCCTCCTTCTGGTTCTGCACAATATTGTGCAATTGCACGTTACGGTCAAGCATCGAGAGATACATTTCCCTCATTGTAGCTATAGGTGTTAGCTCTGACGCATGCATCACCGTATTAACCGATGTTACCACCATATCATCCTCTACATCTATCATCATATTAAGATATGATGCCAATCCTATAGTTTCCTCGGAATAATCCTCCTCAAAAAAATACTCCTCTAGCTCTGATTCGTCTAGAATCACTAAGGGTACCTCCGCCACTAGCATAGGTACAGGCTCTACTCTGTTCACAAACTCCTCGCTCACCACGTGTATATCTCTATACATCAAGGTATCGATCGACATCTACAATAACACATAACATGTTGATTAGTACATAATACATAATACTATAAGCACAAATCACATTTAAATTATTTAGGGTTAATTTCCATCTTTTAAATCTTTCGGTACTGAGTATCCTCAATACCTTATTAACTCATTTGACTCGAGTTTACTTTCTTCAGACTTTTCCTTCCTTAACGAGGTTATTAGCCTAAGGTTCTTCCCCCCTTAAGTTTTATAACCTAATGCTCTGATACTGTGACACCCCCAAATATGGGTTATCTGACCCCCGAGTTTGGTGCTCACGATCCACAATATAATAACATCTAACTACCCATTCATTGATGAATATAAACTTACATAACATTAAATAATAGGTCAACAACATCATCACAGGTCATCTAACCTTAACATTGCAAACATACCATTTAGATATACAAAAAGGGTTTACAAATACAACATAATAATAATGTTCATCATATACTACTCCAGCATTATACCTTTGCCTTTGTTCTTCTTAAACCCACTGGCCTCTTCGTTCCTAGCTGAAATATTTTATTTAGCAAGGGTGATCATTAAATTTGCCCCACAAGTTAAGACATACATTGAATGTATAAGAATCAAGATTAACAGACTATCTATTTTGATAGAATAACACCAAAGTTTAGGGAACTTTGAAATAGCTGAACAATTCGTTAATTACTAACAAGTCTTCTCGCAACCTATGCAACACAATAATTCGATAATAAAAGAGTAAAACGCTTTCAAAGTTTCTACGATATTCTATTGAATAACAACTTAGAAATACTCTCCAGAGTTTATGATGAATGATCTTACAAGATCTTGAAATTCTCTTCTCGAGTAACTATCAAAGATTTACTATTATATACCCAAATAACAGGATGGAAATATTTTTCCAGAATTTATGATGAGTGATCACAAATGATCTAGAACTTCTCTTTTTGAGTAACTATCAAAGGTTTACTTTGATATACCCAGGTGTATCAGATAACCATAAAGATTAAATCATACCCCTCAGTAAGTATATAAAGTGATCAACTTTAGTATACCCTATATTATGCATAATACTTACACGCGCGCAATGGTCGAATATACGACCAAAATGTTCCCTTTGTATAAAAAGTTATTCTTCTCAGTCTTATAAACAGATTTTGAATATCAACAACGAAATACTATGATTTCAATATCTATTCTTTTTCTCGATCGAGCCAAAACAATTGGCATTGATCTGTCAATAATAATTGAATTCTCTTCTCGAACCTACCAAGTTCCAATTTCAAAATCAAATCACTTTCTCAATCTAGCTGAAACAATTGGCATCAACCTGTCAAGAATAATTTAGGTCTCTTCTCTTCTCGAACCTATCAGGTTTTAACAAAAAATTGTCTAGCCACAACAATTAGCTAAGAGATTTCTCAACACGATTTAATAATAGACAGAATTTGACTGAACTATTTGCAATCAATAATAGCTTCTACGGATGTAAATATCCAACAACAGTTATTCTCTAAGTATATTCTCAGAATCACTAATTCAATTTGAATTAATAGACATGCACTAACTGCGAATAATCAATAATAAATTCTCAAACGTGGTTTAATCAATAATAATTAACCACCATAATATTTGAAAGTATTAACTTAAGATTGAGTTAGGAAACTTGCCTGATTCGTTGACTACTGCTACACAATTTAAGTTCACTTCTTTTGTAAGACCTATCATTAATAAGATTGGTCTTTTAATCAGCATATCATATTTTGTATCATAATACAATTAATTTATCAATTAATTATCTAACACTTAATCACATAATTAAATATTAGATAACACCTTACAACATTAGTATTATTATCATCATTTGATAATTCTTTAATCACTATATCATATTAAGATTTAACATTTACTTTTTCATTTCATAAGTTATTCTTTAATATCTAATAAGTTAAATACTAATCCAGCAACCAAATTGCCAATCCAGCAACCTGGATTCCAAATCCAGCATCTAGATGGCCAATCCAGCAAATTAAACTGCAATCCAACAACTAGATTGCAATCCAGCAAGCTAGATTCAACATATTTTTAATTCAGTAAACTACTTTTCAATCCAGCAAGCTGGATTGATCATATTTTTCAATCCAGCAAACTAGATTCACTTTCCTTCAATCCATCAAACTGGATTCCATATTCTTTTCACGAAAATACTAAATCAACTTATTATTTTTCTATCTTTTGTCCAAACACATATACGTATATTCACACACAAAAAGTATTTTCCCATAATTTTCCAACTTCCTTTTAATACTTTTCAAAAATCATTTTTAGTGCGTAGCTTAAGAATTTAGCCCCATCATGTTCAACTCCAAAATTTTCCATCTCTTGGTACAATCTTATACGTGTTAACATGAGCCTCCAGATTAAATTTCATGGCCATCGGAGTTATAGAACTCCGGTTATAGCCATTTTCGTCGAAAAATCACAAAAACTGAAATGGTCATAACTTGGTCATTTTAAGTTGGAATGAGCTCATTTTTGGACAGGATGTAGTTTATACCATATATTTTTATTTCCCAAAAATCCAGAATTTTTCTCACAAATTAAGTGGCCGAAATAGTCCTTACAAAATTTTGGGCAGTAGCTTTTTCCCCTTTTTCACTTTTTTGTGCTTTGTTAAAAATAGTCCATACAGAAATCTACAAGTCCTTTTTCAGTGATTCCAATTGGAGATGTTAGAAAACTTATCATATTATCCTCCCAAATTTTTCCAGAATTTTTGCATGTCAGAAAAATGATGAAACTGCCCCTACCCTTGACTATCCAAAACAATCTATTTTTCCTTAAAAGACACAAAACTATTTTTGGTAAATCAGTCACTACGGACTGTGTACTCAACATTTTTGAGTGCTACCACTTAGGTTTAGTAGTTAACTTACATATCTAGCACCTCTCTTTAATAGATTGCAAAAAGAAAGTATAGATCAAAAACGGTGAAAATCCAAAGTACATAGAAATCTTAAGGTTTATAAACTTGAAAATCACTTTTCTTTATTTTTGATCTCCAACTAAAACAACACCCAATATGGGTATATCTAAACATGAAACACTCATTAACAAGTATATTCATGGTTTTTAAATTTTGAAACATAGTTTTAAGATTTTATTTACAATAATCAAAAATTACATAAACAAAAGGGGTTTATACCTTTGCTTGATTTTCTTTCTCCTTCAAAAATATGAGATGGATCTTGGGTGTATGAAGATCAAAATCTTCTCTTCTCTTTTTTCTTGGAGCTGTCAAACTCCCATATCCTCTCTCTCTCTCTCTCTCTCTCTCTCTTTCTTCTCTAGTCTCTCTCTTTCTTCTCTAGTCTCTCTCTTTCTTTCTTAGTTTATGTTTGATAATAAAATGAAAAGAAAAAGATAAGACTTAGATTTTTTTCTTGTTTGTTGGAAAAGTATCTATAGATATATTTGGTATATCTATCCCTAATCTGCCAACATATCTCTTCTCTTCTCTCACTCAACTACCAAAGGATTGCTTATAAGCTTGAACAAAAATGTTGGCAAATTAAATAAGTGACACATAGGAGGAGTTGTTCACCAACTAAAGTAAATAATCACCGCATTCTTCCCCCCTCCTTTTTCCTCTCTAATACCCGGCCACTTCGCTTTAGATTGTCCCAATTTCGGCTTTTCATTTATGCTTTATTTGATTTACTAAATGTCCAAAAAGTCATCTCCTACTTGGGCTAAAAGTTGGACCATCCAATATTTCATTTGGGCTTTCAAATTAAAAAATGTTTGGGCTCTCTACTTAGCATGTTTAGGCCATGCAATTTACATAGTCTGTTGGTCGTTTTACCGATCAATATATGCGTGCAAGTATACACGGTCAACAAGTAATAAAGAGTAAGTGAAGTATCGTTCTCACGGAGAATTAAATAATAAAGTTCACCAAGCACTAGCCCATAACCATTTCAGTCTTATTTAAATGAATGATATGATATTTTATATTTAAACTGTGAAATTAAATAAACCTAACTATTCCTAGAGTGAGACTAGATAATGAAGACCTAAGATCACAATATCATCTATTTAATCATTTAAATCAATGCACTCCATGTTAAGCCAAATTACTTGCACTAGATTGCGAGTTGAGAACGCGAAAGTAAAGTACAACCATATCTCAATATACCATACCTATATCACATATAATCCATAATTGATAGAATACACATGAACACCCACATTACCTAAACCACTATATGTCTATGTGATTTACAAATAATTAGGATTTTAGCCCAAATTCTCAATTGACTACGAGTAGTGCTTAGGTATATGTCTATTCTAAGCACAAATAATATATCCCAACATAATGTAGAACATACAATCATAAGCTAATAAGATCATATCTAAACCCATATTGCGTCTCTCAAGTTCATATAGATTATCACAGTAATTGATGGCCAATTAACTAAGCAAATAGCATGAATCTAATTAGACAACCCCATAGCAATAAACAAGGCTAACAATGCAATATATCAAAAATAACTAATCCATAGAATCCATTGTAATCTCATAATAGAGTTTAAATCATAGCTGAATCAAATCTATCATCCACATATAGAATAAACATCGTAAGATACAATTATGAATTAAAGAGAAAATAAGAGTAGAGAATTGTGGTGCAAATCTATTCTCCGGATCCAAGATTGACTTTTTAATGCTTTCTAATTGCTTCAAGTCTTCAGATCTAATCCAATCTAGAAAGTACCTACACTAATCTACTCTAATCTATTATTAAAATTAAACAGAGAAAGCAAAAATAGCTACGTGATCCCCCAAGGGGTGGAATCCCCTTTACATAATGAAAATACGTCTTATTTATAAGCCTTAATTGAACACCCCCTCCAAGTTACGCTCTAATTTACTATTTAGAGAAAAAGTCAGCTCTGGTCAACATCAGAAGTGGCGCGGCTGCGCTGGTAATGGCCTGGAGTTAGGCGCGCCCGCGCTCAAGTATCAGATCGCACTTTTTTGGTCCTGGGATTGGCGCGACCGTGCCTAAAAAACACTAGAAATTTGCGCGCCCGCGCTGCTAGTTTTTTGCTGTAGTGTTCTCTGGTAAAACGGCTATAACTTTTGATCCAGAAAGAGTTACGGGACCTTCCACCTACTAAATCGAAGCACTCGACGAGCTCTACAACTTTCATTCTTTGAGAATTGAGAAATGATGGACGGATGAAGGTCAAAATTGGGTTGGAAGTGACAGCTATGCAAATGGCCACGCAAAACATTGAAGTTAGACGTCCGTTGGTACAAAGGTCATAACTCTAGCATCCTAACTCCGATTGGAATGATTCAAGATGTTCCAAAAATTTAAGAAAAAGCTCTACAACATATTCCAAGTTCCAAGCCAAGAACATGAAATGAACATGAAAGCCCAAACGATGTCCGAATTGCTTTTCCTTACGTTTTCATACCAATAGTCGCTCACACCGTTTCCAAGCATAAGATCTACAAAATGAACACAAAATGCATGAAAAGTAACTAAGAAACATGAGTATAAGCAACAAGTTCAAGTAATAGATACTAGATAAGTAAGTATAAAACTTACTTATCATAGTCCAATACCCTTAATATTACCATTCTCTAATTATTTAATTAGGGTTTTTATTTTCTCAATTATAACATAAATCCTTACTCATGCACATTTATTTTCTTAACCCAATTAGACTTGCTATAATTATGTTATAAAATTAATTAACTGAGATGTATAAAATAAATCTCATAGAGTTAGTATATATTTTATATACTAATATTCTCCCGTATCATAACCCTTAAGTTATTCAATTTTTCATTCCTAATTTATAATTAGGTTACCTTAGCTTCTCTTATTTGTTTATAATAAACAAATAAAAACAAACACATATAATTCATATGCATTTACTCACATATAACAATACACCAAACCATATAAGTCTTTCACACAAATTTTTTTAAATCCATACCTTATTTCCAGTCTAGGTCTTATTATTCAACCTTTATTTAATCAGTTAAGATTTTATTAATCGTATAAATTCTCAGGTTATTACATTCTCCCCCTTATAAGGATTTCGTCCTCGAAATCAATATTTTTTTATTCTCTACAATCTTTTAAAGTTGTATCATCAATTCACTTATATCAACACAATATTAATTTATGTCATATATTCTAACCTGTGACTTGGATCTATAAAAGAAACTATTCACAGCATTATTTTTCCAATATTACTCGCGTAATTTAATTTCTCAACGAAATCGTTACATGTCGCCACCTCCTGGGCAGCCATTGCATCTTGCACCGTCATATTAAATGTACGGGCCGTTGGTCTTCCTGCCTGAATAGGTCCTCGAATCACCAAGGTTTCGCTACCGGGTCCCTTGTTAACGCTTCCCTTTTCCATATTTCTCTTCGAACAATTTCGAATCAGATGATCTGTTGATCCACATGCATAACAACCTTGTATCTTCTTCGGACTGGGGTAATTGGGAGACATGTGTCCCTCTTGACCACAGTTGTAACAAACTCCTTTACTTTTCAAATAGACTCCTGCTTGATTATTCCGACAAGTTGCACAAGGCTCACCTCCTTTTCTTTTCTCTTCTGTTTTGTTATCCGACTGGGTATTCTTGCTCCACTTTCTCTTGTTTGGATTACTATCACCACTGCTTCCTCCATCATTTGTCTTCTTCTTATTCCCATGATTATATCAGGATGCAGCTTCGCTTCCCCCTCAGTAATGATTGCTGTCTCCAACAAAGCCACAAACGTATTGATCTGCAACACAACTACTTTGTTGAATATCCCTGGCTTCAACCAATTCTCAAATCTTCTCACTTTTCTCGCCTCTGTGTCCACCTGACGAGGTGTAAATCTCGCTAACTCTTTGAATTTAGCAGCATATTCAATAACCGACATATTCTACTACTTCAATTCTAGAAACTTAACTTCCATCCAAACTTGCATACTCAGTGAAAAATAGTTCTCAAAGAACAACTCCTTGAATCTCGTCCAAGTCACTACCGCTGTACCAACTCTAGTATGATTAGTCTCCAACCAATAATTAGCTTCTCCCTTCATCAGATATGTAGCAAAAGCTGTCTTTTGCTCTTCCGCTACTCTGACAAGAATGAATGCTTTCTCCATCTCCTTCACCCAAGTGTGGGCCTCAATCGGATCCGTAGTCCCTTTGAATTTAGGCAGTCCTACCGCTTTAAAATCTTTAAAGTTAACCAATCTATTGGCTGGCTGTTCTCTTGCTCCTGCTGCTGGAGCTCTATTTCCCATAGCTTGGGCTATCATATTTGCAAAGTTTTACATCGGGTCTGGTTGACCTCCTTCATTATTCACTGACTGCTCTTCTCTTTGATTTTGATTATGTTGTCTAAGCAGCATTATCTGATTTATATATAAATCTTACATCAATTCTATTTCTCTACCTAAATTCTTATTAATCATACAATAAGAATTTAACACAAAGTTCTCATATAATCGCAAATTTATTCAAATAGCACATAGTACATTTAGTACTCAACATATACAACTATCCCTTTTTAATAATATTAGGATTAACAGCACAACTTTACACAAAAAGTTATAATTCTCCAACTTTACACAAAAAGTTGCAAATCTCTAACATTACACAAAAAGTTTCACTTCTCCATTCACACATAGCTATTCCCAGTTCGTCAAACTTACCACGCTTATGAGTTCAGGAACTTGCCACAATTATATGAGTTTATGAACTTATCCAAGTCAGACCTTTGGCATCCATTCGCTGAGGGGTTCAGAAACATTTCATATAATTATGAGTCATGAGCTTATCATAAGTATGAGCTTTAAGAACACACAAATTAAGCTTAATCTTATATTCATATAGAAAATAAAGATTTCATTCATACAATATATATATATATATATATATATATATATATATATATATATATATATATACACATCGTTCTTGATATTACAACCGTTAATGTCACTTCTTACTATCAAAAGATATTAATGCTTATACTTACGCTATCTACCATCCACTCCCTTCTCCGGTCTTCTTCTTACTGGGACACTTGCTAAATCTGTGACCCGTTCTTCCATATGAAAAACACTTCCTCATATTCGACTTAGGACAATGTAGGGAAATATGTCCTTCCTGCTTATAATTGAAGCACACGTTCTTCCACATTATGCATTCTCCCATATGAGTCTTTCCACACTTGCTACTGACTTGCTTCTTCTTCGAGTTTGAATTTTCAAAATTATCACTGTCGTTGTCCCTCTTTCTCTTATTATTGTCCTTCTGCTTCTTGACGGTTCCTTGAGACTATCAACCACCTTCAGCCATTATTCTTTCCACTTGCGCCTTCAAGTCGTTTCGTTCTTCGGTCATCTCGCGTAGTGCTCGCTCGGTCTCCCACAACTCCTCCAAGAGAAATACTTTACTCCGGAGTTCTTGAACTTCTGCAGATGCTAGATATTGTTCTCTAACTTTAGTTTTATTTTTTAACTCCACCTTAGCTTCTTCGGACTCTGCCTCTTCATCTCCACTCAAATACATCTCGGGATAATCATCATGATCATTCCCTAGATTCACCATGGGTTCATCTTTTCCCACTTCTTCAACTGACTCTCTTTGCGCTGGCACCTCGGCTACTGGCACTGGTGCAACAGTCGCTAGCATCTCCGTACTCATTTCATCTTCTCTAGACATCCTACAATCAGTTGAAATAACTTGATTAGTACTTCATTAGTACAAACTTCTCACACTATGTGTCCATATATCTTACTATTGATGCACTTCAGCAATCCCTCACTTAGTACTCTAAATGAGTATTCTAGACCTCGCTTATGGTTATAATCCTAGGGTTCCCCTCCCTCTTATGGTTTATCACCTACGACTTTGATACCAACCTGTGATGCCCCCAAATCCGAGTTACCTGACCCCCGAGTTTGGTGCTCTCGATCCACAATATAATTACATCTAACTACCCATTCATTGATGAATATTAACTTACATACATTAAATAATAGGTTAACAACATCATCCTAGGTCATCTAACCTTAACATTACAAACATACCCTTTAGATATACAAAAAGGGTTTACAAATACAACATAATAATAATGTTCATCATATACTACTCCAGTATTATGCCTTTGCCTTTATTCTTCTTAGACCCGCTGGCCTCTTCGTTCCTAGTTGAAATATTTTATTTAGCAAGGGTGCGCAACAAATTTGCCTCGCAAGTTAAGACATACATTGAATGTATAAGAATCAAGATTAATAGACTATCTATTTTGATAGAATAACACCAAAGTTCGGGGAACTTTGAAGTAGTTGAACAATTCGTTAATTACTAACAAGTCTTCTCGCAACCTATGCAACACAATAATTCGATAATGCAAGAGTAAAAAGCTTTCAAAGTTTCTACGATGTTCTATTGAATAGCAATTTAGAAATACTCTCCAGAGTTTATGATGAATGATCTTACAAGATCTTGAAATTCTCTTATTGAGTAACTATCAATTATTTACTATGATATACCTAAATAACAGGATGTAAATATTTTTCTAGAATTTATGATGAGTGATCACAAAGGTTCTAGAACTTCTCTTCTCGAGTAACTGTCAAAGATTTACTTTGATATACCCAGGTGTATCAGATAACCATAAAGATTAAATCATACCCCTCAACAAGTATATAACGTGATCATCTTTAGTATACCCTATATTATGCATAATACTTACACGCGTGCAACGGCCGAATATACGACCAAAATGTTCTCTTTGTATAAAAGGTTGTTCTTCTAAGTCTTATAAACATATTTTGAATATTAACAATGAAATACTATAATTTTAATATCTATTCTCTTTCTCAATTGAGCCGAAATAATTGGCATTGACCTATCAATAAAAATTAAATTCTCTTCTCGAACCTACCAAGTTCCAATTTCAATATCAAATCACTTTCTCGATCAGGCCAAAACAATTCACATCGACCTGTCAATAATAATTTAGTTTTCTTCTCTTCTCAAACGTATAAGGTTTTAACAAAAATTCGTCTAGTCAGAACAATTAGCTAAGATATTTCTCAACACAATTTAACAATAGACAGAATTTGACTGTACTATTTGCAATCAATAATAGCTTCTACGGATGTAAATATCCAACAACAGTTATTCTCCAAGTATATTCTTAGAATCACTAATTTAATTTGAATTAATAGACATGCACTAACTGCGAATAATCAACAATAAATGCTCAGATGTGGTTTAATCAACAATAATTAACCACCATAATATTTGAAAGTATTACGTCAAGGTTGAGTTAGGAAACTTGCCTGATTCGTTGACTACTGCTACGCAATTTAAGTTAACTTCTTTTGTAAGACCTATCATTAATAAGATTGGTCTTTTAATCAGCATACCATACTTTGTATCATAATATAATTAATTTATCAATCAATTATCTAACACTTAATCACATAATTAAATATTAGATAACACCTTACAACATTAGCATTATTATCATCATTTGATAATTCTTTAATCACTATATCATATTATGATTTAACACTTAATTTTTCATTTTATAAGTTATTCTTTAATACCTAATAAGTCAAATACTAATCCAGCAACCTGGATTTTAAATCCAGAAACCAAATTGCCAATCCAGCAGACTGGAATCCAAATCTAGCAACCTGGATTCCAAATCCAGCATCTAGATGGTCAATCCAACAAACTAAATTGCAATCCAGCAAACTGGATTCTAAATCCAGTAACTAGATTGCAATCAAGCAAGCTTGATTCAACATATTATCAATTCAGTAAACTACTTTTCAATCCAGCAAGCTGGATTCATCAGATTTTTTAATCCAGCAAACTAGATTCACTTTCCTTTAATCCAGCAAACTGGATTTCATATCCTTTTCATGAAAATACAAAATCAACTTATTATTTTTTTATCCTTTGTCCTAACACATATACGTATATTTCATACACAAAAGTATTTTTTCATAATTTTCCAACTTACTTTAGTATTTTTCAAAAATTATTTTTAGTGTGTAGCTTAAGAATTTAGCCCCATCATGCTCAACTCCAGAATTTTCCATCTCTTGGCACAATCTTATACGTGTTAACGTGAGCCTCCGGTTTAAATTTTGTGGCCATCAGAGTTATAGAACTCCGGTTATAGTCGTTTTCGTCAGAAAATCACAAAAATTAAAATGGTCAAAACTTGGTCATTTTAAGTCGGAATGAGCTCATTTTTGGACGGAAGGTACTTTATACAATATATTTTCATGTCCCAAAAAGCCGAAATTTGTCTCACAAATTAAGTGGCCGAAATAGCCCTTACAAAATTTTGGGCAGTAGCTTTTTCCCCTTTTTCACTTCTTCGTGCTTTGTTAAAAATAGTCCATACGGAAATCTACAGCTCCTTTTTCAGTGATTCCACTTGGAGATGTTAGAAAACTTATCATATTATCCTCCCAAAGTTTTTCAAAATTTTTGGATGTTTGAAAAATGACAAAACTTCCCCTACCCTTGACTGTCCAAAATAGTCTTTTTTTTCCTTAAAAGACACAAAACTATTTTTTCTAAATTAGTCACTACGGACTGTGAACTCAGCATTTTTTAGTGCCACCACTTAGGTTTATTACTTAGCTTACATATCTAGCACCTCTCTTTGACAGATCGCAAAAAGAAGGTGTAGATCAAAAACGGTGAAAATCCAAAGTACATAGAAATCTTATAGTTTATAAACTAGAAAATCACTTTTCTTTACTTTCGATCTCCAACTAAAACAACACCCAATATGGGTATATCTAAACATGAAACACTCATTAACAAGTATATTCATGATTTTTAAATTTAGAAATATAGTTTCAAGATTTGATTTACAATAATCAAAAATTACATAAACAAAAAGGGGTTTATACCTTTGCTTGATTTTCTTTCTCCTTCAAAAATATGAGATGGATCTTGGGTATATGAAGATCAAAGTCTTCTCTTCTCTTCTCTCTTGTAGCTGCCGAACTCGCCTAGCCTCTCTCTCTCTCTCTCTCTCTCTCTTTCTCTCTTTCTTCTCTAGTCTCTCTCTTTCTTTCTTAGTTTATGTTAGATAATAAAATGAAAAGAAAAAGATAAGACTTAGATTTTTTTCTTGTTTGTTGGAAAAGTATGTATAGATATATTTGGTATATCTATCCCTAATCTACCAACATATCTCTTCTCTTCTCTCACTCAACTACCAAGTGATTGCTTGCACGCTTGAACAAAAATTTTGGCAAATTAAACAAGTGACACATAGGAGTAGTTGTTCACCAACTAAAGTAAATAATGACCACATTCTTCCCCCTCCTTTTTCCTCTCTAATACCCGGCCACTTGGCCTTAGATTGTCCCAATTTTGGCTTTCCTTTTATGCTTTATTTCATTTACTAAATGTCCAAAAAGTCCTCTCCCACTTGGGCAAAAAGTTAGGCCATCCAGTATTTCATTTTGGCTGTCAAATTAAAAAATGGTTGGGCTATCTACTTAGCATGTTTGGGCCATGTAATTTATATAGTCTAATACCCTTAATATTACCATTCCCTAATTATTTAAATATGGTTTTCATTTTCTCAATTATAACATAAATTCTTACTCATGCACATTTATTTTCTTAACCCAATTAGACTTGCTATAATTATGTTATAAAATTAATTAGCTGAGATGTATAAAATAAATCTCTTTGAATTAGTATTTATTTTATATACAAATATTTTTCCGTATCATAACCCTTAAGTTATTCAATTTTTCATTCCTAATTTATAATTAGGTTACCTTAGCTTCTCTTATTTGTTTATAATAAACAAATAAAAACAAACATATATAATTTATATGTATTTACTCACATATAACAATACGCCAAACCATATAAGTCTTTCACACAATTTTTTTTAAATCCATACCTTATTTTCAGTTTAGGTCTTATTATTCAACCTTTATTTAATTAATAAAGATTTTATTAATCGTATAAATTATCGGGTTATCACAGATACCAACCTGTGACTCCCCCAAATTCGGGTATCTTCTAACCCGACAAATGGTGCTCCGCGGTACTACTAACTGTACAATCATTTCATTGGAACGTCATTGAAATGAGTGTATTAGCTATATTCTTATTACAATCATAATAACTTTATTCCCAGGTTCTGAAACCCATACATACACACATACTAATCTATTACAAGATATCTAACTATCCATCTTAGCTTTGCCTTTACCTTTCTTAGAACCTTCAATTCGTTCGGCATTAGCTGCAATCATATAATTCAAGCAAGAAGTGAGCATAACTAGCTCAGCAAGTCTAACAAAGGATAATATAAATACCACGTCGAGAGTTAATTGATTATCTTTCATAACTGAACAAATAGCTATGAAGTACTATAAAACATTGACTAGCACTTCTAATTTCATAACAACAATTCCACAGTATAAATAATAGCTTAGGAATTCTGAACCAGTTGAAAGACCATGTGTGACAACCCCAAAATAGGTTCATTCCATCCAACCTATTCTGAGTCGCCAAATACATGGTACAAAAAACAACTACAACTTTATTACAACAATTGTCGTACAAAATACAACAACACATATGTTGTGAGTTTGGATACAAATATATACCAAATGTGACTCATGTTCCAACCGTGGATATCACCTCACAATGACACCTTACATAAAGGTATAGTCAAAAACTGTTTTAGGAATTAGAATCTTTGGTAAGTGCTCAAAGAAACCTTCGTATATGGGAGGCCATGCTTATAGGTTATGATAGATATCATATGGCCACAGAATTGTCCTTGGTTGACCCAATAGACCCCAAAGAAAAACGAGAAGATTACTATCATATTCTTCCCAATGGTGAGTCTTCTCTTGACATATCATTATCTCCACCGTCTCTAATTGAGAATTATACTTCAAACAAACACCAAGATTATATAGGTAGTGCTCGTAAATATACTCAGCAAGTGGATGAGCACAATCCTGTCTTATGATGACACGAGGTTGTATGTCATTAGACATCTTGCATGATAGTGGCAAAACACCCTTCCAACGTTGGGTTCGCCTCACCCTAGATGATTCACCAAATATAACTACTAAATGATGACCACCGTTCTATTTCCCTGCTACCCCTGCTCGACCCAGCTACACTCTTATTACCTGAAAGGAATTGTGAAACAGAAGGGTGAGCAAAACTAACCCAGTAAAGAATATCATGACTAAAGATAAATAAATTATCAATAGTCTTCATCAGTAATAAATCAGAAATTTAAAACATATGGTATATAATAAAATTTTTTAACCATAGTTGCAGCGGAACGAACAATCCATTATAAGAGTCAAATAGACCATAAAGTCTATTATCTTCTTCATGTTAAAAATCCACCAACAATGTTTTATCCCTGTAACATCACTCAACAGTTCCTTTCTACAATCATATGAATAACTCATAATCATAATTGTGATTCTAAATTTTTCTTCGCACACAGGACGAAGAATATTTTCATCACCTGTCTTTACCTGAAACATCAAAGATCATGGTTATACCAAATCACAGTTCCTGTTCATAATCATACTAATAACTTCATCTTTGCACTACGGCCCAAAGATATTCGTCATTAATTCAACTTTGCACTAATGGCCAAAGATATTCAACAACAGGTCATCTTTGCACTACGGGCCAAAGATATTCATATCTCAAAGAAATATATAATCATTTCAGAATTTATATAAACAATAATTATAACCATGTTGATCAATTCACCTTTGCACTTAAGCTAAAGATATTCACTTATAAATTCAATGGTCATGATCATACCAATCAACAATTCAACTTTGTACTACTGGCCAAAGAGAACCCATAGTCATGATCATACCAAAAATCTACCCATCTTTACACTCAAGTCAAAGAGAAATATCATCATTAGGGTTATAAAAATGTTATATATAATAATAAAAATAATATGATCAACATATAGATTTAATCTCAAGAGTAATATTCATAAATCAACTATAATTTGGTTAGAAAAAGGAAACCAATGTTGTCGTGAATAGTAACTCATGAATAGTAACTCATGAATAGTAAACTCGACAAAAAAAGGTAGAAATTCTATAATAAAATACATACCAATATTTCGGTATAATGATATTGAAAGAATAATATTTCTTAAACTTGTAAACAATTTATTTAAATTGTTTACACTTTACTAATTAATGCATTTAATTACGATTTCATCATCAATAACCAAAACCCTCATCAAAAATCTGCATATACCTCATATAGGATTCTCAAGCCATAAAATCCTATTTTACAATTTTCTTACTTCACATAACATATTTAATTCATTTACCCATAACTAGTATATTTTCATGAAAAATACCAAATCAGTTCCAAAAATATTTCTTTTCTGGAATTTAGCAGAATATAGTCCCATATTGAACATATATTTTTCTCCGAATATTTAAAACTCATTTACTATTTTTATATGGCCAAAACCGCCGAATATTTAGACTTTTATCATAAATTGTACTTTTATCCAAAAATTTCGAAATTCACAGAGTACACTAATATTATATAGATGTACTCTCAATAAAAATTTCATCAATTTTGGAGTTAACCACAAGGAATTATAAGCGGTTACTTTTAAAATAGTCTTTTCTCATAAAATTCATAACTCTCAATCTATACATCTAAAAATCACCATTTTTTGGACACAATTAAGAAAACTAATCAAAATATCATTTCAAATTTTTCCAGAATTTTTGAAGGTCAGAAAAATTACGAAACTGGAAAATATAACAACCCCTAAAATCTCTTACTATCCCTTACCTCAAAAGTGCAGTATTTCTGACTGGAATGCAAAGTCGAAGGAAACTTGCACTGAATAGCAACTCTCAAAGTATCTAAATACTCACAACATATGCTTTATAATATAGAGAGAGAAAGAGAGAAAGCTTATGTTTCTGGTGTGATTTTTAATTCTAACTTAGCCCTCTATTTATAGGAAAATGTTAGCACGCCGAAACAGACTTAACCTGTAACCTGATGGCTTTACCTGCTACTATTTCCACCTACCACATTTGAATAAAAATCTCAGCACATTTCTTCACCAACTAAGAGTGGGGCCCACCAATTCTAGAATTTTCCATCAAAATGATAAACTCCGAAAATTCAACAATTTCTGAACCAGTCATCTCGTAAAATTCATAATAAATCATACGTTCATTTTTAACGGTTCAAAATTTGTGGACATATACTCAACTTATATATGTACAACATATCCAACTATTACCACGATCCAACGATCGGATTAAAAATTATAACCCTCGCAAAATATCTTAAAAACCCTAATTTGATTTTCAATACCTCCGTTCCGACAAAAATACAGATAAAACACCTCAACATTAACTCCTTCATTTTTAACCACAAAAATATATCCTTCATTTATATCCACATAAAATAAATATTTCCTTATTATATGAATCAATAATTAATTATTCACATATAATATTACAGAATCACATTTATGACAATCAGGCTGTTCCCAGGAAAGAGGGGGCTTTCTAATAAGAATTTCTCCTTACTAGCGCGCAATTAGGTGACTAAACCTCTCCTTACACAGAATTTTCTAGACATTGCCAATAATGTTATCTAATAATGTTATTCAAATAACATGAATTATTGATCTGATAATGGGAAATACTGTGCAGTGACAATTATTGAATAACAATAATATAAAATTTCAACGTAGCAATTATTGAATCAATAAAATAAAATATTGAACAGTAATTACTGTAACAATTATTGAGAAGTGCCTTCTTACGTAAGAATCAATAATTTCAAAAATACTATGCAATACCGTGTGCTACTGTGCAATAACGCGTATTACTGCATTTTAACCACCGGGTATTCCAACAGTGTTAACGGTAACAACTACGCCGTTATTTGTAAAAACTCAAATTTGTCATTTTCTTCACTCGACAGTTATTCTGTTATGGGGCCCACAAATGGCTGCGCCGTCGTATGAATATTCCCCGACAGAAAGGATATTCTGTAAGACCCTGAATTTTATGAAATAAAAGTATTCAATTTTTCTTATAATTACTATTCAGTAAATGGTTAAATTGATAAAAGTTTAAAGTTATGAGTGAAATATGATTTTTTTTCAAAATAAGCAAGTGGTTATAAAATAATCATTGTTGTCGGGGAATATTCTTTCTGTCGGGGAATATTCGTACGACGGCGCAGCCATTTGTGGGCCCCATAACAGAATAACTGTCGGGTGAAGAAAACGACAAATTTGAGTTTTTACAAATAACGGCGTAGTTGTTACCGTTAACACTGTTGGAATACCCGGTGGTTAAAATACAGTAATACGCGTTATTGCACAGTAGCACACGGTATTGCATAGTATTTTTAAAATTATTGATTCTTACGTAAGAAGGCACTACTCAATAATTGTTACAGTAATTACTGTTCAATATTTTATTTTATTGATTCAATAATTGCTACGTTGAAATTTTATATTATTGTTGTTCAATAATTATTGATGCACAGTATTTTCCTTTATCAGATCAATAATTCATATTATTTGAATAATATTATTAGATAACATTATTGGCAATGACTAGAAAGTTCTGTCTAAGGAGAGGTTTGGTCACCTAATTGCGCGCCAGTAAGGAGAAATTCTTATTGGAAAGCCCCCTCTTTCCTGGGAACGGCCTGGTTGTCATAAATGTGATTCTGTAATATTATTTGTGAATAATTAATTATTGATTCATATGATAAGGAAATATTTATATTATGTGGATATAAATGAGGGATATATTTTTGTGGTTAAAAATGAAGGAGTTAATGTTGAGGTTTTTATCAGTATTTTGGTCGGAATGGAGGTATTAAAAATTAGAGTTTTTGAGATATTTTGCGGGGGTTATAATTTTTAATCCGACCGTTGGATCGTGGTAATTTTTGGAGATGTTATACATATATAAGTTGAGTATATGTCCACAAATTTTGAACCGTTAAAAATGAACGTATGATTTGTTATGAATTTTACGAGATGACTGGTTCAGAAATTGTTGAATTTTCGGAGTTTATCATTTTGGTGGAAAATTCTAGAATTGGTGGGCCCCACTTGTGGTTGGTGAAGAAATGTGCTGAATTATATTTCAAATGTGGTGGGTGGGAATAGTAGCAGGTAAAGCCATCAGGTTGCAGGTCAAACCTACCAAAATTTTCCTATAAATAGAGGGCTAAGTTAGAATTGAAAATCACACCAAAAACATAAGCTTTCTCTCTTTCTCTCTCTATATTATGAAGCATATTTTGTGAGTATTTAGATACTTTGAGAGTTGCTATTCAGTGCAAGTTTCCTTCGGCTTTACATTCCGGTCAGAAGTACTGCTGTTTTGAGGTAAGGGATAGTAAGGGATTGTAAGGGATAGTAAGGGATAGTAAGGGATTTTAAGGGTTGTTATGATTTTCAGTTTCGTAATTTTTCTGATCTTCAAAAATTCTGGAAAAATTTGAAATGATATTTTGATGAGTTTTCTTGATTGTGTCCAAAAATGGTGATTTTTGGATGTATAGATTGAGAGTTATGAATTTTTTGAGAAAAGACTATTTTAAAAGTAACAGCTTATAATTCCTTGTTGTTAACTCCAAAATTGATGAAATTTTTATTGGGAGTACATGTATATGATAGAAGTATACTCTGTAAATTTTAGAATTTTTAGACAAAAGTACAATTTTTGATAAATGTCTAAATATTCGGCTATTTTGGCCATATGAAAAATAGTAAATGACTTTTAAAAATTCTGAGAAAAATATATGTTCACTATGGGACTATATTATGCTAAATCCCAGAAAAAAAATATTTTTGGAACTGATTTGGTATTTTTCATGAAAATGGTCTAGTTATGAGTAAATGAATTAAATATGTTTTGTGAAGTAAGAAAATTGGAAAATAGGATTTTATGACTTGAGAATCCTATATGAGGTATATGCAGATTTTTTATGAGGGTTTTGATTATTGATGATGAAATTGTAAGAGTTGGCATTTTATGATGATTAAATGCATTAATTAGTAAAGTGTAAACAATTAAAATAAATTGTTTATAAATTTAAGAAATGTTATTCTTTCAATATCATTATACCAAAATATTGGTATGTATTTTATTGTGGAATTTCTATCTTTTGTGTCGGGGTTACTATTCATGAGTTACTATTCACGATTTACTATTCATGAGTTACGAATATTACTCTTGAGATTAAAACTATATGTTGATCATATTATTTTTATCATCATATATAACATTTTTATAACCCTGATGTTGAAATTTTCTTTCACTGGAGTGTAAAGATGGGTAGATTATTGGTATGATCATGACTAGGGTTCTCTTTGGCCTGTAGTGCAAAGTTGAATTGTGACTGGTATGATCATGACCATTGAATTTATAATTGAATATCTTAAGCTTAAGTGCAAAGGTGAATTGATCAACATGGTTATAATTATTGTTTATATAAATTCTGAAATGAATATATATTTCTTTGAGATGTGAATATATTTGGCCTGTAGTGCAAATATGAATTGTTGATGAATATCTTTGGCATGTAGTGCAAAGATGGTCTGTTGATGAATATCTTTGGTCTGTAGTGCAAAGATGAACTGTTGTTGAATATCTTTGGCCCGTAGTGCAAAGATGGTTTGTTGGTGAATATCTTTGGCCTGTAGTGCAAATATGAACTGTTGTTGAATATCTTTGGCCCGTAGTGCAAAGATGGTTTGTTGATGAATATCTTTGGCCCGTAGTGCAAAGATGGATTTGTTAGTATGATTATAAACAGGAACTGTGATTTGGTATAACCATGATCTTTGATGTTTCAGGTAAAGACAGGTGATGAAAATATTCTTCGTCCTGGGTGCGAAGAAAAATTTATAGTCACAATTATGATTATGAGTTATTCATATGATTGTGGAAAGGAACTGTTGAGTGATGTTACATGGATAAAACATTGTTGATGGATTTTTAACATGGAGAAGATAATAGACTTTATAGTCTATTTGACTCTTCTAATGGATTGCTGTTCCGCTGCAACTATGGTTGAAATTTTTTATCATCTACCATATGTTCTAAATCTCTGATTTATTATTGATGAAGACTATTGATAATTTATTTATCTTTAGTCATGATATTCTTTACTGAGCTAGTTGTGCTCACCCTTTTGCTTCACAATTCCTTTCAGGTAATAAGAGTGTAGCTGGGTCGAGCGAGGGTAACAAGGGAATAGAACGGTGGTCATCATTTAGTAGTTATATTTGGTGAAGAAAATAGGGTGAGGCGAACCCAACGTTGGAAGGGTGTTTTGCCACTATCATACAAGATGTCTAACGACATACAACCTCGTGTCATCATAAGACAGGATTGTGCTCATCCACTTGCTGAGTATATCTACAAGCACTACCTATATAATCTTGGTGTTTGTTTGAAGTATAATTCTCAATTAGAGACAGTGGAGATAATGATAAGTCAAGAGAAGACTCACCATTGAGAAGAATATGATAGTAATCTTCTCGTTTTTCTTTGGGGTCTATTGGGTCAACCAAGGATAATTCTGTGGCCATATGATATCTATCATAACCTAGACGCGTGGCCTCCCATGTACGAAGGTTTCCTTGAGCACTTCCCAAAGATTCTAATTTCTAAAACAGTTTTTGACTATACCTTTATGTAAGGTGTTATTGTGAGGTGATGTCCACGGTTGGAACATGAGTCACATTTGGTATATATTTGTATCCAAACTCACAGCATATGTGTTGTTGTATTTTACACGACAATTGTTGTAATAAAGTTGTAGTTATTTTCTGTACCATGTATTTGGCGACTCAGAATAGGTTGGATGGAATGAACCTATTTTGGGGACGTTACATTTGGTATCAGAGCTTAGGGATATGATCTCTGGCGGAGATCGGGAAATATAACTAGGAGGGGAGAGATGAGTAAATCCTTCGCTAGTGTGTCCTACCTAAGCTTATTTGTTGGTCAGTCATAATATTGGGATATTATGTGATATGTTAATTTGTTCAATTAACCCTTATTTTGAAGCTGTATTCTAGAATGATATCTGAAATACAGGAGATGAGCAATGGAGAAATCATGATGATAGGGAAGATGGAATCTGAAATGAAACCAAGGTATTCTCAACTCTTTGAAATACCAGGTACGTAAATTTCGGGGACGAAATTTCATAAGGAGGGGAGATTGTAAGACCCCGAATTTTATGAAATAAAAGTATTCAATTTTTCTTATAATTACTATTCAGTAAATGGTTAAATTGATAAAAGTTTAAAGTTATGAGTGAAATATGATTTTTTTTCAAAATAAGCAAGTGGTTATAAAATAATCATTGTTGTCGGGGAATATTCTTTCTGTCGGGGAATATTCGTACGACGGCGCAGCCATTTGTGGGCCCCATAACAGAATAACTGTCGGGTGAAGAAAACGACAAATTTGAGTTTTTACAAATAACGGCGTAGTTGTTACCGTTAACACTGTTGGAATACCCGGTGGTTAAAATACAGTAATACGCGTTATTGCACAGTAGCACACGGTATTGCATAGTATTTTTGAAATTATTGATTCTTACGTAAGAAGGCACTACTCAATAATTGTTACAGTAATTACTGTTCAATATTTTATTTTATTGATTCAATAATTGCTACGTTGAAATTTTATATTATTGTTGTTCAATAATTGTTGATGCACAGTATTTTCCTTTATCAGATCAATAATTCATATTATTTGAATAATATTATTAGATAACATTATTGGCAATGTCTAGAAAGTTCTGTCTAAGGAGAGGTTTGGTCATCTAATTGCGCGCCAGTAAGGAGAAATTCTTATTGGAAAGCCCCCTCTTTCCTGGGAACGGCCTGGTTGTCATAAATGTGATTCTGTAATATTATTTGTGAATAATTAATTATTGATTCATATGATAAGGAAATATTTATTTTATGTGGATATAAATGAGGGATATATTTTTGTGGTTAAAAATGAAGGAGTTAATGTTGAGGTTTTTATCAGTATTTTTGTCGGAATGGAGGTATTAAAAATCAGGGTTTTTGAGATATTTTGCGGGGGTTATAATTTTTAATCCGACCGTTGGATCGTGGTAATTTTTGGATATGTTATACATATATAAGTTGAGTATATGTCCACAAATTTTGAACCGTTAAAAATGAACGTATGATTTGTTATGAATTTTACGAGATGACTGGTTCAGAAATTGTTGAATTTTCGGAGTTTATCATTTTGGTGGAAAATTCTAGAATTGGTGGGCCCCACTTGTGGTTGGTGAAGAAATGTGCTGAATTATATTTCAAATGTGGTGGGTGGGAATAGTAGCAGGTAAAGCCATCAGGTTGCAGGTCAAACCTACCAAAATTTTCCTATAAATAGAGGGCTAAGTTAGAATTGAAAATCACACCAAAAACATAAGCTTTCTCTCTTTCTCTCTCTATATTATGAAGCATATTTTGTGAGTATTTAGATACTTTGAGAGTTGCTATTCAGTGCAAGTTTCCTTCAGCTTTACATTCCGGTCAGAAGTACTGCTCTTTTGAGGTAAGGGATAGTAAGGGATTGTAATGGATAGTAAGGGATAGTAAGGGATTTTAAGGGTTGTTATGATTTTCAGTTTCGTAATTTTTCTGATCTTCAAAAATTCTGGAAAAATTTGAAATGATATTTTGATGAGTTTTCTTGATTGTGTCCAAAAATGGTGATTTTTGGATGTATAGATTGAGAGTTATGAATTTTATGAGAAAAGACTATTTTAAAAGTAACAGCTTATAATTCCTTGTGGTTAACTCCAAAATTGATGAAATTTTTATTGGGAGTACATGTATATGATAGAAGTATACTCTGTAAATTTCAGAATTTTTAGACAAAAGTACAATTTTTGATAAATGTCTAAATATTCGGCTATTTTGGCCATATGAAAAATAGTAAATGACTTTTAAAAATTCTGAGAAAAATATATGTTCACTATGGGACTATATTATGCTAAATCCCAGAAAAAAAATATTTTTGGAACTGATTTGGTATTTTTCATGAAAATGGTCTAGTTATGAGTAAATGAATTAAATATGTTTTGTGAAGTAAGAAAATTGGAAAATAGGATTTTATGGCTTGAGAATCCTATATGAGGTATATGCAGATTTTTTATGAGGGTTTTGGTTATTGATGATGAAATTGTAAGAGTTGGCATTTTATGATGATTAAATGCATTAATTAGTAAAGTGTAAACAATTAAAATAAATTGTTTATAAATTTAAGAAATGTTATTCTTTCAATATCATTATACCAAAATATTGGTATGTATTTTATTGTGGAATTTCTATCTTTTGTGTCGGGGTTACTATTCATGAGTTACTATTCACGATTTACTATTCATGAGTTACGAATATTACTCTTGAGATTAAAACTATATGTTGATCATATTATTTTTATCATCATATATAACATTTTTATAACCCTGATGTTGAAATTCTCTTTCACTGGAGTGTAAAGATGGGTAGATTATTGGTATGATCATGACTAGGGTTCTCTTTGGCCTGTAGTGCAAAGTTGAATTGTGACTGGTATGATCATGACCATTGAATTTATAATTGAATATCTTAAGCTTAAGTGCAAAGGTGAATTGATCAACATGGTTATAATTATTGTTTATATAAATTCTGAAATGATTATATATTTCTTTGAGATATGAATATATTTGGCCTGTAGTGCAAATATGAATTGTTGATGAATATCTTTGGCATGTAGTGCAAAGATGGCCTGTTGATGAATATCTTTGGTCTGTAGTGCAAAGATGAACTGTTGTTGAATATCTTTGGCCCGTAGTGCAAAGATGGTTTGTTGATGAATATCTTTGGCCTGTAGTGCAAAGATGAACTGTTGTTGAATATCTTTGGCCCGTAGTGCAAAGATGGTTTGTTGATGAATATCTTTGGCCCGTAGTGCAAAGATGGATTTGTTAGTATGATTATAAACAGGAACTGTGATTTGGTATAACCATGATCTTTGATGTTTCAGGTAAAGACAGGTGATGAAAATATTCTTCGTCCTGGGTGCGAAGAAAAATTTATAGTCACAATTATGATTATGAGTTATTCATATGATTGTGGAAAGGAACTGTTGAGTGATGTTACATGGATAAAACATTGTTGATGGATTTTTAACATGGAGAAGATAATAGACTTTATAGTCTATTTGACTCTTCTAATGGATTGCATGTTCCGCTGCAACTATGGTTGAAATTTTTTATCATTTACCATATGTTCTAAATCTCTGATTTATTATTGATGAAGGCTATTGATAATTTATTTATCTTTAGTCATGATATTCTTTACTGAGCTAGTTGTGCTCACCCTTTTGCTTCACAATTCCTTTCAGGTAATAAGAGTGTAGCTGGGTCGAGCGAGGGTAACAAGGGAATAGAACGGTGGTCATCATTTAGTAGTTATATTTGGTGAAGAAAATAGGGTGAGGCGAACCCAACGTTGGAAGGGTGTTTTGCCACTATCATACAAGATGTCTAACGACATACAACCTCGTGTCATCATAAGACAGGATTGTGCTCATCCACTTGCCGAGTATATCTACAAGCACTACCTATATAATCTTGGTGTTTGTTTGAAGTATAATTCTCAATTAGAGACAGTGGAGATAATGATAAGTCAAGAGAAGACTCACCATTGGGAAGAATATGATAGTAATCTTCTCGTTTTTCTTTGGGGTCTATTGGGTCAACCAAGGATAATTCTGTGGCCATATGATATCTATCATAACCTAGACGCGTGGTCTCCCATGTACGAAGGTTTCCTTGAGCACTTCCCAAAGATTCTAATTTCTAAAACAGTTTTTGACTATACCTTTATGTAAGGTGTTATTGTGAGGTGATGTCCACGGTTGGAACATGAGTCACATTTGGTATATATTTGTATCCAAACTCACAGCATATGTGTTGTTGTATTTTGCACGACAATTGTTGTAATGAAGTTGTAGTTGTTTTCTGTTCCATGTATTTGGCGACTCAGAATAGGTTGGATGGAATGAACCTATTTTGGGGTCGTTACATATTCCACGACCAAACGAATATTCCCCAACAACAATGAATATTTTATAACCACTTGTGCATTTTGAAAAAAAATTCATATATCACCCTTAACTTTAACATTTATCAATTTAAGCATTTACTGAATAGTAATTATAAGAAAAATTGAATACTTTTATTTCATAAAATTCGGGGTCTTACAATCTCCCCTCCTTATGAAATTTCGTCCCCGAAATTTACGTACCTGGTATTTCAAAGATTTGAGAATACCTTCCTTTCATTTTAGATTCCATCTTCCCTGTCATCATAATTTCTCCATTGCTCATCTCCTGTATTTCAAATATCATTGTAGAATACATCTTCAAAACAAGGGTTAATTTAACAAATTAAGATATCACATAATATCCCGATATTATGACTGACCAACAAATAAGCTTAGGTAGGACACAGTAGCGAAGGATTTACTTATCTCTCCCCTCCTAGTTATATTTCCCGATCTCCGCCAGAGACTATATCCCTAAGCTCTGATACCACCTGTGACAACCCCAAAATAGGTTCATTCCATCCAACCTATTCTGAGTCGCCAAATACATGTTACAAAAAACAACTACAACTTTATTACAACAATTGTTGTACAAAATACAACAACACATATGTTGTGAGTTTGGATACAAATATATACCAAATGTGACTCATGTTCCAACCGTGGACATCACCTCACAATGACACCTTACATAAAGGTATAGTCAAAAACTGTTTCAGGAATTAGAATCTTTGGTAAGTGCTCAAAGAAACCTTCGTATATGGGAGGCCGTGCTTCTAGGTTATGATAGATATCATATGGCCACAGAATTATCCTTGGTTGACCCAATAGACCCCAAAGAAAAACGAGAAGATTACTATCATATTCTTCCCAATGGTGAGTCTCTCTTGACATATCATTATCTCCACTGTCTCTAATTGAGAATTATACTTCAAACAAACACCAAGATTATATAGGTAGTGCTCGTAAATATACTCAGCAAGTGGATGAGCACAATCCTGTCTTATGATGACACGAGGTTGTATGTCATTAGACATCTTGTATGATAGTGGCAAAACACCCTTCCAACGTTGGGTTCGCCTCACCCTAGATGATTCACCAAATATAACTACTAAATGATGACCACCGTTCTATTCCCCAGCTACCCCCACTCGACCCAGCTACACTCTTATTACCTGAAAGGAATTGTGAAACAGAAGGGTGAGCACAACTAGCCCACTAAAGAATATCATGACTAAAGATAAATAAATTATCAATAGTCTTCATCAGTAATAAATCAGAGATTTAGAACATATGGTATATAATAAAAAATTTTAACCATAGTTGCAGCGGAACGAGCAATCCATTATAAGAATCAAATAGACCATAAAGTCTATTATCTTCTTCATGTTAAAAATCCACCAACAATGTTTTATCACTGTAACATCACTCAATAGTTCCTTTCCACAATCATATGAATAACTCATAATCATAATTGTGATTCTAAATTTTTCTTCGCACACAGGACGAAGAATATTTTCATCACCTGTGTTTACCTGAAACATCAAAGATCATGGTTATACCAAATCACAGTTCCTGTTCATAATCATACTAATAACTTCATCTTTGCACTACGGCCCAAAGATATTCGTCATTAATTTAACTTTGCACTAATGGCCAAAGATATTCAACAACAGGTCATCTTTGCACTACGGGCCAAAGATATTCATATCTCAAAGAAATATATAATCATTTCAGAATTTATATAAACAATATGTATAACCATGTTGATCAATTCACCTTTGCACTTAAGCTAAAGATATTCACTTATAAATTCAATGGTCATGATCATACCAATCAACAATTCAACTTTGCACTACTGGCCAAAGAGAACCCATAGTCATGATCATACCAAAAATCTATCCATCTTTACACTCAAGTCAAAGAGAAATATCATCATTAGGGTTATAAAAATGTTATATAAAATAATAAAAATAATATGATCAACATATAGATTTAATCTCAAGAGTAATATTCATAAATCAACTATAATTTGGTTAGAAAAAGGAAACCAATGTTATCGTGAATAGTAACTCGTGAATAGTAATTCGTGAATAGTAACTCATGAATAGTAACTCATGAATAGTAAACTCGACACAAAAAGGTAGAAATTCTACAATAAAATACATACCAATATTTCGGTATAATGATATTGAAAGAATAATATTTCTTAAGCTTATAAATAATTTATTTAAATTGTTTACACTTTACTAATTAATGCATTTAATTACGATTTCATCATCAATAACCAAAACCCTCATCAAAAATCTGCATATACCTCATATAGGATTCTCAAGCCATAAAATCCTATTTTTCAATTTTCTTACTTCACATAACATATTTAATTCATTTACTCATAACTAGTATATTTTCATGAAAAATACCAAATCAGTTTCAAAAATATTTATTTTCTGGAATTTAGCAGAATATACTCCCATATTGAACATATATTTTTCTCAGAATTTTTAAAACTCATTTACTATTTTTCATATGGCCAAAACCGTCGAATATTTAGACATTTATCATAAATTTTACTTTTACCCAAAAATTCCGAAATTCACAGAGTACACTAATATTATATAGATGTACTCCCAATAAAAATTTCATCAATTTTGGAGTTAACCACAAGGAATTATAAGCGGTTACTTTTAAAATAGTCTTTTCTCATAAAATTCATAACTCACAATCAATACATCCAAAAATCACCATATTTGGACACAATCAAGAAAACTCATCAAAATATCATTTCAAATTTTTCCAGAATTTTTGAAGGTCAGAAAAATTACGAAACTAGAAAATATAACAACCCTTAAAATCTCTTACTATCCCTTACCTCAAAAGTGCAGTATTTCTGACTGGAATGCAAAGCCGAAGGAAACTTGCACTGAATAGCAACTCTCAAAGTATCTAAATACTCACAACATATGCTTCATAATATAGAGAGAGAAAGAGAAAGAGAGAAAGCTTATGTTTCTGGTGTGATTTTCAATTCTAACTTAGCCCTCTATTTATAGGAAAATGTTAGCACGCCGAAGCAGACTTAACCTGTAACCTGATGGCTTTACCAGCTACTATTTCCACCAACCACATTTGAATAAAAATCTCAGCACATTTCTTCACCAACCAAGAGTGAGGCCCACCAATTCTAGAATTTTCCATCAAAATGATAAACTCCGAAAATTCAACAATTTCTGAACTAGTCATCTCGTAAAATTCATAATAAATCATACGTTCATTTTTAACGGTTCAAAATTTGTGGACATATACTCAACTTATATATGTATAACATATCCAAATATTACCACGATCCAACGGTCGGATTAAAAATTATAACCCTCGCAAAATATCTTAAAAACCCTAATTTGATTTTCAATACCTCCGTTCCGACAAAAATACAGATAAAACACCTCAACATTAACTCCTTCATTTTTAACCACAAAAATATATCCTTCATTTATATCCACATAAAATAAATATTTCCTTATAATATGAATCAATAATTAATTATTCACAAATAATATTATAGAATCACATTTATGACAATCAGGCCGTTCCCAGGAAAGAGGGGACTTTTCAATAAGAATTTCTCCTTACTGGCGCGCAATTAGGTGACCAAACCTCTCCTTAGACAGAACTTTTTAGACATTGCCAATAATGTTATCTAATAATATTATTCAAATAACATGAATTATTGATCTGATAATGGAAAATACTGTGCAGTGACAATTATTGAACAACAATAATATAAAATTTCAACGTAGCAATTATTGAATCAATAAAATAAAATATTGAACAGTAATTACTGTAACAATTATTGAGTAGTGCCTTCTTACGTAAGAATCAATAATTTCAAAAATACTATGCAATACCGTGTGCTACTGTGCAATAACGCGTATTACTGTATTTTAACCATCGGGTATTCCAACAGTGTTAACGGTAACAACTACGCCGTTATTTGTAAAAACTCAAATTTGTCATTTTTTTCACCCGACAGTTATTCTGTTATGGGGCCCACAAATGGCTGCGCCGTCGTATGAATATTCCCCGACAGAAAGAATATTCCACGACCAAACGAATATTCCCCGACAACAATGAATATTTTATAACCACTTGTGTATTTTGAAAAAAATTCATATATCACCCTTAACTTTAACATTTATCAATTTAAGCATTTACTGAATAGTAAATATAAGAAAAATTGAATACTTTTATTTCATAAAATTGGGGGTCTTACACCATGAACATACTCTTTTCGTTTTCATACATGAAAAGGACATTCCGGCACTAAGGCCATACATCTGTTCATTCTTACGGGCATTTCTAGTTGATCAGTCTATAGTACTCTATGTTGATCAACACTCATCCGTTAAACGTAATTAGGTTTAAGTTTTGCCAAACTTGTGTGCCCATCGAATAATCGATGAAAATACATTTGTTTGTTCTTACACAAACTTACCCTGAATCCGTACCAAATACTTGACATAGGATAGCGTTAATAGTTCTATATCGAAAGACTTGTACACAAATCAATCTAACTCTTAACAATAGTCTAGCCGAGTTAAAACTGGCATCGACCCTTTCGTAAAAGAATTTATGCATTGCAGAACATGAATCACAGAAAACTTGAATAACACGGAGGTTAGACAACCGTTAAGAAAACTTGCCTTCAAGCGTCTTTGAATATAATATTCAACAATTTTTGCCCGTTACAATATCTACATGATATATTCACATAGCACACTGAGATTAGTTACTAATCAATCTAACTTCATGGTTTTCACCAACTTCTTTCTCTTCTATGTCTTACTTAAAATTATTCCATTAATAATGTCAATTCGATTTACTATACTTCATTACGGCTTGTTAGCATTCTTACGTTATTAACTGAAACTCGATCATCATTGGTGAAGTAGCAACGTTGAACATCATTCACGGTTCACTTATTTACACTCTTGCGTTCTTCGTTTAATTATTGTTAAACCATACTTAACATTCTAATGTTATCACTTTATAAGTGATTTAAAGTTAGCCTTATTATGTACATTAAGTACATTCATGTCTTACTATTGGTTTACATTCAATTGGAATTACAAAACCTAATTTGGTCAACCATTTCCCACTGCCGGCGCTGCGGCGCCAGACTCTAGCACACCATTAGCGCTGAGGCGTCAAATAACAGTGGCCAGAGCTCGAAGCCAGCGCTGTGACGCGGGGTTTATAACTGGGGTTGGCGCTGCGGCGCGGCCCCTGAGCCTCAGTTGGCTTTGACAGTTAACTTTTTCTACGAACTTCCCGGCCTCATAACTTATTCGTTTTACATCCGAATTGGCTCATTCAAAAGCCTACAACTCATAAATTACCTACTCTAGGTGTTCATATAAGAATCTTACATTTTTGAATCCGTTAACTCAAAATTCACCTTTTAGTTCATTATCGATCGTTCGTGAGCGTTCAATACTTGTTTTCTTCGTTCTAAGTCGAAATTCGACGATTCTTGAGTCCACGACTCTTGAATACCTTATCCCACATGTTAGCATTGAAAACTAAAGTTTCCAAGTCATATGACAACTTTTTGACTATCAATTCGAGATTTCTACGTTTTTGACTTTTAACATCTAATTTCGTAAAATTCGCCATAATTTCGTTACTCGTGTTCTATAAGCCAAATCAAATGGAACACTCCATTGGTTTATCATCTACATCTTAACCAAGCAAGATGCACATACCCTATCTATGATGGTTTTCAATTTTTCCATCAACAACCATGTTAACATTCAACGATTTCTACGGTTTAAACTTATGTAAACCCTTATGATTTCTACTTAAACATGAATTATCAATGTTTTAGTCACTAGTAGTCATCCTTATCCCTCCGGAAGAGACATGCTCCACCAATCTATGATTCTTTACAAAAATAAATCGAAAAGGGTCGAAGACTAACGTTTACGAAATATTACCTTTTCGTTCTTCGCGTTCTTGACTAAACGTATATGGGTTGCTTTGAAGTAGCTTGATTACTTGTTTCTAGCTCTTCCTCTCTCTCTCTCTCTCAATATATGTTGGCTAGTATTTGTAAACTATCAAATGAACTAACCAAGCTTCTATTTATAGGAAACTCAAATGGAGGGCATAATGATCATTTGGTTACCTCCTTACTATTCCCACCTCCATAACAACTTAGCCACCAAGTAATCACTTTAGCTGGTGGCCAAGTGGCTGGCCCATATGTCTATGGGTCTACCCATGGGTTGCCGCATAGGCTTTACCCATCCGATGACCCGCCGGTTCGATCCGTGGTTTGATTTCTTGGATCGGGCTTAACTTAACTTAACATTGTGCCTTAACTTGGGCTTGATTACACCATTCATTGGGCTTGATATAATCCAAGTCTAATTGGATTATGCAAAGTCCTTAAACTCAAAGTTCATTACGACTAATCATATTCTACGCGTATAACTCACGTATTCTCTTCATTTAGTATTCATACGATATTCGTATTATACGTCATACTATTCTTCATACCATACTCGTACATCATACGTTTAATAACCGTAATGATTACACGCATTACATTTCCCTTTCAAAAATCATTTTTCCTAACCCTTAGGTTTTAAGTCCGCAGGTGAAAATTTTGTTTTCCATAACTGAAATATTATTAGATATTCCATCTCGTCTTAGAATTTAATCATTACGCGTTTCTCGAAAATTCAAACTTCATTCCCGAGCAGAAATGGATGAATAGTATTTTTACGAAAAGTTCTCGGAAAACATTTATTTTCGTCTTGAAAATTCAAAATAATTAATTCTAGTACATAGCTAGAATCCTAACCTCATCCACACATTCTAGGTCATAGAACGACCTTCAAACAGCTTACTCACATAAATAATCAATTAATTTAATTTAATTCAATTAATCAAATAAAAATTTAATTCACATAAAGATCCGATTTTCTCGGGCGTTACAACAATTCTTTGTATGGGCGGAAAATTGTCCTTGGTGTAACAACCGCTTAGCTTCCTATATCGATTAGTAGCTGAGTTGACCAATTCTTTGTATGGGTAGGGAATTGTGTTTCGTTTGACAATCACTTAGCTTCTGGTAGTGATAATTATTGGAATAGTATGTTGCGCTATCAATATGTATATGGTAAGAAGGTGAATCTTTTCTCATGTATATGTGTGATAGGTAGAAAATGTTAAGATAGGTGCGAGTTCTTGAAACTCATACTTATGAAAAGTTTGTGACTCATAGTTATATGCTATGTTTATGAGCCCTAAGTGTATAGATAGTCCTTGATTTGTTATTGGATTACATATTGCGAAGATAAGTTCTTAAACACATATGATTGTAGAAAGTTCCTAAACACATACAGTGTGGTAAGTTGATGGACTATACTAGGGTATAGGAATGTTTAGACTAAAAACGAAGTATTTCCAGTATGCTTAGCATTGAAGGTGCTAGAGAAGATTATGTATTCTCGCAAGTAAGACAATGAAGGAAGATGGAGAAATAGGATATTCCAAGTCATCTAGCTATGCTAGATTTCAAATTTTATTAAAATTGTGCTTATATGTGTGTTTTGAAAAGGAAAGACTCGGTTCAACTTTTGGAACCAATGGATTTTGAAAGAGCTATTCTTGGTATGTCTATGCTAATTATTTTGGCCAGACATAAGTTGATTTGAAATATCAAAATGAATTTTATATCATCAATGCATTTGATGCAAAGATGGTAAAAGGATGTAGTTATTAATGCAATTGAACCTAGTGTTGGATGTGGTCTTATAATCAACAACCCGCTATGGTATGATGTAGAATGATGAAGTCATAAACTGACAAAGTCCTCAATATACTGTGAAAAGTACGGTATCATGACGTCATGAAATGTTTTGATGTATTGTAAAAGAATTTAAAGAAGTAGTCAATGTCAATTGATTTGACTAGACGAATGTTTCAAGTTGATGTCCAATTTATTGGTATGGTCTAAGCTATTTGACTTGGCTAGACAAATGGTATGTCATGTTATAGGAAAATCAAGCTTTCTTTAAAAAAGTTATGCTAAGCCAAATTGTTTTGGTGCGGAATCTAATGATTAAGTCTGAGGTGAACACACCCCGAAATGAGGTTATACGATGGATTGATCACCTACGTATAAAAGAGGTCGTTTACTTTCTTGGTGATTGTAAACTGACCGTGGTAGAATGGTTTACGGTGAAATGTTGTTAAACCTAGTAAGAGTTTATGGTCAATTTGACCCCTCCGCAAAAGTATGAAATGTTTTAAAGGAATTCTTATGTTCCTCATTATTCCATCTATTTCATGATTCTTGATAGGTTGAGAAGATGAGGGAATGTTTGAAAGATAAGAGCTTCATTGAACAGAAATTGAGAAGAAGAGTAAGCTAAAATTTCGAGGATGAAATTCTGTGAAGAAGGGGAGAATATGAGGACCTGGGTAAGGGTGTGGTTTTAAGAAATTCCGAGGACGAAATTTTTATAAGGAGGGAACAATGTGACAACCCGAAAATTCGGTTTGTCAAGAATTTAAGTTTAAAGAATTAGTTATTAATAAAATGAATTTTTATTAATAGTATTCTGTGCTACGTGTTTATTATTCGTTCTATAACCTAGGATGATTATAAGACGGGAGGATTCTGGCTACGAGCTAGAATGGACAAGTAAGAATTTTCAAGACGAAAATAGAAATTTTTTGGGAACAAAAATATATTCGGGAAAAAATACGAAATAAACAGTATTCATCCATTTTTGCTCGAAGATTTAGTTTGAATTTCCGAGAAACGCGTAATGATAGAATTCTAAGACGTGACAGAATATTCAATAATATTTTAGTTATGGCAAACGAAGTTTTCGCCTGCGAACTTAAAACCTAAGGGTTAGGAAAAGTGAGTTCTAAGAATTTAATGATTTCGTATAATAATTAGGGTTATTATGTGTGAGAAATACGAGTATGATACTAGTTATTATACGAGTATAGTACGAAGATTTTTACAAAGTATAATACGAATATCGTACGAACTATATACGAGGAGAATACAAGAATGGGATACGTAGAATACGATTAGTCTTAATGCACTTTGAGTTCATGGACTTTGTAGAATCGAATTGGACTTGGATTATGTCAAGCCCAACGATTTGTGAAATCAAGCCCAAGATAGACCCACTAAAAATTAATGTTAAGGCCCAAACTAAGAAAACGAATTGTGGATCGAACCGATGGGTCACCGGATGGGTAATACATATGGGGAGACCCATGGACCATGTGGGCTGACCACTTGGCCACCAAGTAAAGTGGTTACTTGGTGGCTAAGCCATGAATAGTAAGGAGGTTTGGGTGAGAAATGACTATTTTGCCCCTAGCCTTGGTTTTCTATATAAACAAGCCTTAAGCTCATTTGTGGTTAATAAAAAATTATCCCACACTTGAGAGGGAGAGAGAGAGTTCGGATGAAGAGTAAGAGGAAGAGGAAAAGCTAGCCCGAGTGCACGCTTTGTCCAACGGAGGAAGATTATAGAAGAGAAGTAATCTGAAACATAAACCTAAGTAAATTTTCTTTAAGTTTTATATGTTAAAAACATAGCTTAATGAGAATAAGAAGTGAAAGAAGTAATGAATGATTTGATATGGTTGAAATTGTGGGAAATCAAAGAAATTAGAAATAGAAGTTTAGTTATAAATTTCTTAAGGAAGTATAAGATTCGTAATGAATTTGAATGATCCGAATGTATCATATGAATGATTAAGTGAAATTAGTAAGGAATGATGTACTATAACATCAAATTCTAAGGAAAAGTGAAATCGTAATCAAAATATCGATAAAAAATGAAGAAGTAACGAAGAACGTGAAGAACACACGAAGAAAACAAAGAACGTTGTTGATGAACAAATTTAAAACCATCGTAGTTAAATTGTTGTTGATGGAAAAGTTTAAAACCATCGTGTATAAGTTAGTTGCTTATTGCTTGGTTAGGAACAGTAGAAACATTCATGATGAACGGATTAATCTAAGCTATAATGAAGTTATGGAAAAATTTTTGTAAAAGATGAACGAGAAATAGATAGTATGTAGATGAACCCGAATGGGTAGGGTTTTATAAGAATGTAAGAAAAAGTAGAAAACATGAGTCGTGGACTCAAGAACAAAAAAGTTTTGAGTTTGGATGACCGAATTACTGACGAACGAACGAAGAATGTTAATAACGTAAAACGAACGAGTAATAAAATTTAAGCCAATCGAATGCATGATAATGGATTCAGAATGAATTTCTATCTAAGGAGAATTAAAGTACATAAGATAAGGGAGAGAATGGCTTTGGAACGACCTCGTTCTGAGTTATAACGAAGAAGTTATGGGATTGCAAAGTAAGCATCTCAAACCAATTCAAGAGTTTGAAGAAAAGCAAGATTAGAAGGGACCCCCGCCGGGGCGGGCACTGTTGAAGGCCAAACCCCCGCTGGGGCGGGGGGGGGGGGGGCGTGGTATTTAGTTCATTAGTAGGAGTGTGGCCCACCGGGGCAGGCAAGTCTAGCATACAAACCCCTGCCAGGGCGGGGTGTATGGGAAAGGCCCATAGAAGAGATTTTAACTGCTCAACTCTTGGGGAAGTGTAAGGAAAGATAAAGAACATATAGTTCGGCTAATGTAACACTTAATCTAGTGACTTAAACCTTTATTAAAGGTTGAACGCAAAGATTGAACATGATTAATTGATAAAGAATGTGTAAGACCCCAACTTTTATAAATAAAGATGAATTTTCTATAAATATCATTTTTGAATATTATGGAGTTAATTTGATATAATGTTATAGTTGTGGGTAATATTTATAAATTTTACAAAGTACGCAAGTTGTTATATAATATTCGATTGGTCGGGGAATACTCGTTTTAACAGGGAATATTCGTACAACGACAAAATCATTGGTGGACCCCACAACGGAATTATTGTCGGATTGAGAAAACGATAAAAATATTTTATTAAAAATAACGGCGAAAGTTTTACCATTGTTACTGTTGAACTACTCGGTAGTAAAAGTACAGTAATACGTGTGGTTGCATAGTAGCACACGGTATTGATTATTAATGCTTATGTGAAAGTCACTCAGTTTGATTTAATTATTGTCAGTTAATAATATGAATTATTTAGCGATAATGACGTTTTGTTTTATTCGTATTATTAACGTAATAAAACAGAAACATCTTTTTATATAAAACAGAATACTTTATTAAAGTTATTCTATAAATAGAATATATTATATTTTATTTAAAAGATTTTTCTTTAAATATGGACCGTCAGATTAAAGTAATCAATCTGGACCGTTCATGGATTAGTTACTATGCATTATATTTTTCTATAAATAGCAGCTCATTCCTTCATTATTTCTTACGAATTCACTGAACTCTAGAGAGAGAAACTATAGAGAGAAACTATAGAGAGAGAGAAGAAGAGTATTCTGCTACTTAACTACTTCCTTACTTCAGCTCTTCTTTAAAATGGTAAGGGGTGTTATTCTTTCTTATTCATAAAGAGAACTGTTGTTATTCCATTTCTTATTATTCTGTTGAAATAACCTGTATACGCGGTCTACCCTATACTTGGTGACATTCTTCTATTATTATGTTGGAACATCTTGTCTGTGTGTTTTACACCGGACCTGGTTCCGTTTTATTATTATTCTGTTGGAACATCCTGTCTGTGTGTTTTACACCGGACCTGGTTCCGTCTTGTTATTATTCTGTTGGAACATCCTGTCTGTGTGTTTTACACCGGACCTGCTTCCATTATTTATTATTCTGTCAGAATATCCTGTCTGTGCGTTTACGCCGAACCTAGTTCCATTATTTATTATTCTGTTGGAATAACCTGTCTGTGCGGTCTATCGCATGCATGGTGATTTCTTTTGTTATTCCATTCTTTATTATACTCAGTTGGTTAAGTTTTGACTTCTATACTCCATGAAATTTGTGGAATATCCTTGATAATTGCGTTTCATCCAGTATCTTTTCATGAAAATATTCTTCTAAGCATTCTTGAATTTTACTCCACAAAGCAGTATCATGTTGACAATTTGAACGTTGTTAATTCTTGGATAAATTAATTCTTGAACTTGTTTTATTGAATTCTTATATCATTGTCATCATCCTCATGTTTATAAAATATTGAAAGTCATCTGTGGCCTGTAGTGCATAGATGGACTTGGTATGATTATGACCAGGGATTATTCGGTATAATCATGACCGTAATGTTACAAATGATGTGGTAAAAGTCCTCATTGGCCCGTAGTGCATTGATGGACAGTTGTTGGCATGATCATGACCATTAATGAATACACGAATATCCTTGGCCGTAGTGCAGGGGTGATTCGATGATGTGGATTATTTTATTAAGCTGAGTCCCAGCGATCACAATGTTGAAAAACCTTTTAAATCATAAAAGATAGTAGAGTTTATTTTCTACTTGACTCTTTTAATGGATTGCTTGTTCCGCTGCAGTTAAACTTGATGTCTATTATATTTTATCAGTTTAACATTGTTGAAGGCTAATGATAATTTATTCTGCATTATCTTAGTCATAATATTTCTTACTGGGCTAGTTGAGCTCACCCTTTCTTTCACTGTTCTCTTTAGGAAATGAGAACGTAGCTGGGGCAAGTCGGGGAACGGAGTGATGGTCCGAATGATAATATTAGTTAGTAGTCCTCACTATTCTATGTAATAGTGTGTTAATAAATGTAATGAGGACTCCTTTTGAGTATGAATACTCTCTAGAAGATAATATTTGTATTCAAACTCGCAGTTTATGTTTTGTCGTATTGTACACGATAGTTGTATTAGTAAGTTGTATTTGTATTCTGTACTATGTATCTGACGACCCAAGATGGGTGATGTATACCTAATTTTGGGGGCGTCACAGTTGGTATCAAAGCTTAGGGATATGATCCCTGGCTAAGATGTGAGAATAGAACTAGGAGGGGAGAGACGGGGAATTTCTTCGCTAGTATGACCTACCTAAGTTTATTTGCATGGTATTTAATTGGTCGGTCATAATATAAGGATAATATATGACATATCAATTAACTTTTATTTTGTGGTAGTATCTGAAAATGGCATCTGAGAATGTTGAGAATAGCAATGGAGCACAGGCGACTGTTGATTCACCACATATCAATAATCAGGATAATGTGCATCAGGAAGGTGACAATCCTCATGCAAACAACAACACTGACCAGATGATGAATGATGGAATATTCAGAAACTTTATGCAGTTCATGCAACAGTAGGCGAGAGCGGCTCCTGTCCAAAATATAGGTGGAAACACTGAAAACTCTCGGACGGTCACCGCTAAACAGTTCAAGGAGCTGGGACCACCAGAGTTTAAGGGAGAGCCAAAACCACTTATAACGGAAACATGGATAAAGCAGATTACCAAGATATTTGATGTCTTGGGATGCTCCGAGGAGCAAAAGGTTCCTTTTGCCGCCTTTATGTTGCGAGGAGAGGCAAATTACAGGTGGGAATCGATTAAACGTACTCAACCTGCCGCACTGAAGATGTCTTGGGAGAAGTTCCAAGAGCTGTTCAATGACAAATACTTTTCCGAAAGTGTTCGTCACATGAAGGAGGTGGAGTTCATCAAATTGGAGCAGAATAATATGACCGTGTCGCAGTATGAGGCTAAATTTGCTGAGTTGTCCCGGTTTGCGTCCCACTTGGTGGATAATGAAGAGCGAATGACGCGAATGTTTTTGTGAGGTTTGAAACCTGAGATACGTCAACATCTTATTTCTCATAAACTGTGTTTGTATTCAGATGTTGTGAATAGGGCTCAGTTAGTGGAGCGCGATAACGAGTCAACGCAACCAAAAGAGAGCAGTCAGCAAAATGATAATACCAGTGAGAGCAGTCATCGAAGCGGTGACAACAAGCATGGAGGGAATCAACAGGCCAGAAATGGTAACCACTTCGGTGGTAATCAGGGCCAAAACAATAAGAATGGTCATTTCAAGAAGAGGAGATTCAACAATGATGGAAAGACGTCAGCACCAGCACCCGTTGTTAAGGAAGGAGAACAACCACCTATCATATGTTTTAAATACGGAGGGGAGGGGCACATCAGTCCAAACTGCGCGATGCCGTCTAAAGCATGTTATAATTGTGGAAGAGAAGGTCATTTAGCTCGATTTTGTCGTTTGCCAAAAATAAGTTCAGCCAAGATGGAGACACCAAAGGCCGTCCCAGAAAAGTCAAAACCGGTAGTGCAAGGGAGAGCGTTTGTTGTGACCTCCCAGAAAGCAAGGAACCCGAATGAGGTCATCACGGGTAAGCTTATCATAAACTCTAACGAAGTCTAAACTTTATTTGATACCGGTTCTACCCATTCTTTTATTTCTCCTACTTGCGCTCATCGATTAAATTTGATTCCGGAGAAATTAGACTTTGACTTATCTGTTGAAATTCCATTGGGAGAAACCTTCATTACATCTACGGGTTATAAGTCTTGTTTGGTTCAAGTTAGTACCCACACATTACCTATCGATCTGATTTCATTAAAAATACTTGCATTTGACGTGATTCTAGGGATTGATTGGTTAACTACTCATCATGCAAAAATTGATTATTTTCGTAAGGTTGTTAGCTTTCTTATTCCTAATCGACCTATTATGCGAATTCAAGCAACCAAACCATTAAAATCAATCGCCGTCATCTCAAGTCATAAAGCTATTCGTTTATTGAAAAACGGATGTCAAGCTTTCTTAGCTCATGTCACGGATCTAAACAAAAATACGTCAGTTTTGAATGATATTTCTATTGTTAATAAATTACCTGACGTATTCCCTGAAGAACTTCCTGGCCTACCCCAGAGCGTGAAATTGAATTTTGTATCGACCTTGAACCCGGTACAAAACCCATTTCCAAAGCCCCATATCGAATGGCTCCTATTGAACTTCAGGAGTTAAAGATCCAACTGCAGGAATTGTTAGACATTGGCTTTATTCGTCCTAGTACTTCTCCTTGGGGTGCTCCTGTGCTATTCGTGAAGAAGAAAGATGGAAGTATGCGACTTTGTATTGATTATCGAGAGTTGAATCATGTCACCATCAAAAACAGGTACCCATTGCCACGTATTGATGACCTGTTTGACCAGTTGCAAGGAGCACAATTCTTTTCAAAGATCGATCTTCGTTCTGGATATCATCAGCTGAAGGTTAGAACTGAGGATATTCCAAAGACAGCTTTCAGAACTCGGTACGGGCATTTTGAATTCCTAGTCATGTCCTTTGGATTGACTAATGCTCCTGCTGCCTTCATGGATATGATGAACCGGGTATTCAATGAATATTTGGATCACTTTGTGGTCGTCTTTATTGATGACATCCTTATTTATTCCAAAAGTCGTGAAGATCATGAGCAACAGTTGAGGCTGGTACTCCAAAAGCTTCGTGAATACAAGCTTTATGCCAAGTTGAAGAAATGTGAGTTCTGGTTGGAGGAGGTAGCATTCCTTGGGCACGTAGTATCAAGTCGTGGAATATCGGTTGACCCGACAAAGATTGAAGCTATTCAAAGCTGGGAGCAACCTAAATCAGTGACCGAAGTACGTAGCTTTCTTGGTTTAGCTGGTTATTATTGGAGATTCGTGGAAGGATTTTCTCGAATCGCTACTCCATTAACTCAGCTGACTCGGAAAGATATAAAGTTCGGTTGTAGCGAAGAATTTGAGTAGAGTTTTCAAGAACTCAAGAGGAGACTCATTTCAGCACCTGTTCTAATAATACCATCTGGCTCGGAGGGATTTGTCATCTACAGTGATGCTTCGAGCAAAGGGTTGGGATGCGTTCTCATGCAACATGGAAAAGTCATAGCCTATGCATCAAGACAACTCAAGGAATATGAGAGGAATTATCCTACTCATGATCTAGAGTTGGCAGCTGTTGTCTTTGCACTTAAAATTTGGAGGCATTACTTGTATGGGGCGAAGGTGGAGATCTTTACGGATCATAAAAGCCTCAAATATTTCTTCACTCAAAAGGAACTCAACATGCGACAACGACGTTGGCTTGAACTGTTGAAAGATTATGATCATACCATTCAATACCATCTTGGAAAAGCGAACGTGGTAGCTGACGCATTGAGTAGAAGATCATATGCAAGTACGAGTGCGATATTGTCAACACAAAGGCCCATTTTGTGTGATTTGCAAAGGATGGAGATAGAGTTAAAGACTCCAGGGACCCATGTGATGATGGTGAATATACGAGTAGAGCCGACTTTAATCGATAAAGTTAAAGCTGCTCAAACTACAGACCTGGAGCTGATGCGTATGAGGAAGAAAGTGCAAGAAGGTGCTATGCCGGAAGCAAGAATCGATGAAGAAGGAATACTTCGAGTCAACTCCAGACTTTGTGTTCCTAACAACCTTGATTTAAAGTATGAAATCATGATGGAGGCGCACAACACACCGTTTGCAATCCATCTTGGAAGTACCAAAATGTATCATGATCTTCGTCATATATTTTGGTGTAGCAATATGAAGAGAGAGATAGCGTTGTTTATCTCAAGGTGTCTAACTTGTCAACGAGTCAAAGCAGAGAATCAAGTACCAAAAGGTCCATTGCAACCACTTGAAATTCCAGAATGGAAGTGGGAGCACATTACCATGGATTTCGTTACCGGTCTTCCTAAGGTTTCTCAAGGTATAGATGCGATTTGGGTCATTGTTGATAGATTGACCAAGTCTGCTGATTTCTTACCGATATGAGAAACTTATACACTTGATCGTCTTGCTCGTATGTACATAAACGAGATTGTAAGACTGCATGGTATGCCAGTATCCATAGTTTCTGACCGAGACCCAAGATTCACTTCATGATTTTGGGTTAGTTTACAAAAATCTATGGGCACGGATTTACGATTTAGTTCAGCATATCATCCTCAGACGGACGGATAATCAGAGAGGACTATTCAAACTCTTGAAGATCAATTAAGACTCTGTGTCTTTGACTTCAAGGGAAGTTGGGACAAGTTCTTACCATTGGTGGAGTTTTCCTACAACAACAGTTATGAAGAAAGTATTGGCATGGCTCCATTCGAAGCATTGTATGGAAGAAAATGTCGTTCTCCGGTATGCTGGGATGAGGTGGGTGAAGCAACATTGTTGGGACCGGAGTTGGTACGTATGACTACAGAAAAAATTCAAACAATCCGACAACGTATAAAAACCTCACAAGATCGACAAAAGAGTTATGCTGATCTTCATCGAAAGGACGTGGAATTTGATATAGGAGATCATGTGTTCTTACATGTTGCTCTATGGAAAGGAGTTACGAGATTTGAAAAAAGAGGAAAGCTCAATCCTCGATTTATCGGTCCATTTTTAATCCTCGATCGAGTAGGAACTGTGGCTTATATGTAAGACCCCGAATTTTATGAAATAAAAGTATTCAATTTTTCTTATAATTACTATTCAGTAAATGGTTAAATTGATAAATGTTAAAGTTAAGGGTGATATATGATTTTTTTTCAAAATACACAAGTAGTTATAAAATAATCATTGTTGTCGGGGAATATTCGTTTGGTCGTGGAATATTCTTTCTGTCGGGGAATATTCGTACGACGGCGCAGCTATTTGTGGGCCCCATAACGAATAACTGTCGGGCGAAGAAAACGACAAATTTGAGTTTTTTACAAATAACGACGTAGTTGTTACTGTTAACACTGTTGGAATACCCGGTGGTTAAAATACAGTAATACGCGTTATTGCACAGTAGCACACGGTATTGCATAGTATTTTTGAAATTATTGATTCTTACGTAAGAAGGCACTACTCAATAATTGTTACAGTAATTACTGTTCAATATTTTATTTTATTGATTCAATAATTGTTGCGTTAATATGTTATATTATTATTGTTTCAATAATTGTTGCTGCACAGTATTTCCTATTATCAGATCAATAATTCATATTATTTGAATAATATTATTAGATAACATTATTGGCAATGTCTAGAAAGTTCTGTCTAAGGAGAGGTTTGGTTATCTAATTGCGCGCCAGTAAGGAGAAATTCTTATTGGAAAGCCCCCTCTTTCCTGGGAACGGCCTGGTTGTCATAAATGTGATTCTGTAATATTATTTGTGAATAATTAATTATTGATTCATATGATAAGGAAATATTTATTTTATGTGGATATAAATGAGGAATATATTTTTGTGGTTAAAAATAAAGGAGTTAATGTTGAGGTTTTTATCAGTATTTTTGTCGGAATAGAGGTATTAAAAATCAGGGTTTTTGAGATATTTTGCGGGGGTTATAATTTTTAATCCGACCGTTGGATCGTGGTAGTTTTTGGATATGTTATACATATATAAGTTGAGTATATGTCCATAAATTTTGAACCGTTAAAAATGAACGTATGATTTGTTATGAATTTTAAGAGGTGGCTGATTCGGAAATCAGGTTATAAATTATTTTTGGTGGAAAATTCTAGAATTGGTGGGCCCCACTTGTGGTTGGTGAAGAAATGTGCTGAATTATATTTCAAATGTGGTGGGTGGAAATAGTAGCAGGTAAAGCCATCAGGTTGCAGGTCAAACCTACCAAAATTTTCCTATAAATAGAGGGCTAAGTTAGAATTGAAAATCACACCAGAAACATAAGCTTTCTCTCTTTCTCTCTCTATATTATGAAGCATATTTTGTGAGTTTTTAGATACTTGGTGAGTTGCTATTCATCAGTGCAAGTTTCCTTCAGCATCATATCCGATATCCAGCCAGAAGTACTGCTCTTTTGAGGTAAGGGATAGTAAGGGATATTAAGGGATTTTAAGGGTTGTTATGATTTTCAGTTTCGTAATTTTTCTGATCTTCAAAAATTCTGGAAAAATTTGAAATGATATTTTGATGAGTTTTCTTGATTGTGTCCAAAAATGGTGATTTTTGGATGTATAGATTGAGAGTTATGAATTTTACGGGAAAAGACTATTTTAAAAGTAACCGCTTATAATTTCTTGTGGTTAACTCCAAAATTGATGAAATTTTTATTGAGAGTACATGTATATGAAAGGAGTATACTCTGTAAATTTCAAAATTTTTAGACAAAAGTACAATTTTTGATAAATGTCTAAATATTCGGCTATTTTGGCCATATGAAAAATAGTAAATGACTTTTAAAAATTCTGAGAAAAATATATGTTCACTATGGGACTATATTATGCTAAATTCCAGAAAAGAAATATTTTTGGAACTGATTTAGTATTTTTTATGAAAATAGTTTAGTTATGAGTAAATGAATTAAATATGTTATGTGAAGTAAGAAAATTGAAAAATAGGATTTTATGACTTGAGAATCCTATATGAGGTATATGCAGATTTTTGATGAGGGTTTTGGTTATTGGTGATGAAATCTTATAAGTTTGGCATTTTAGATTGATTAAATGCATTATTTAGTAAAGTGTAACAATTAAAATAAATTGTTTATAAATTTAAGTAATGTTATTCTTTCAATATCATTATACCGAAATATTGGTATGAATTTTATTGTAGAATTTCTATCTTTTGTGTCGGGGTTACTATTCATGAGTTACGAATATTACTCTTGAGATTAAAACTATATGTTGATCATATTATTTTTATCATCATATATAACATTTTTATAACCCTGATGTTGAAATTCTCTTTCGCTTGAGTGTAAAGATGGATAAATTATTGGTATGATCATGACTATGGGTTCTCTTTGGCCAGTAGTGCAAAGTTGAATTGTTGACTGGTATGATCATGACCATTGAATTTATAATTGAATATCTTTAGCTTAAGTGCAAAGGTGAAATGATCAACATGGTTATAATTATTGTTTATATAAATTCTGAAATGATTATATATTTCTTTGAGATATTAATATATTTGGCCTGTAGTGCAAATATGAACTATTAATGAATATATTTGACCTGTAGTGCAAATATGAACTGTTGAGGAATATCTTTGGCCTGTAGTGTAAAGATGAATTGTTGATGAATATCTTTGGCCGTAGTGTAAAGATGAATTATTGATGAATATCTTTGGCCTGTAGTGCAAAGATGAACTGTTGTTGAATATCTTTGGCCTGTAGTGCAAAGATGGTCTGTTGATGAATATCTTTGGCCTGTAGTGCAAAGATGAACTGTTGTTGAATATCTTTGGACGTAGTGCAAAGATGAAGTTATTAGTATGATTATGAACAGGAAATGTGATTTGGTGTAACCATGATCTTTGATGTTTCAGGTAAAGATAGGTGATGAAAATTATCATCGTCCTGGATGAGAAGAGGAATTTAGAACTACAGTTATGATTATGAGTTATTCATATGATTGTGGACCAGAATTATTGATTGATGTTACAGGGATAAAACATTGTTGGTGGATTTTTAACATGGAGAAGATAATAGACTTTATAGTCTATTTGACTCTTCTAATGGATTGCTCGTTCCGCTGCAACTATGGTTGAAATTTTTATCATTTACCATATGTTCTAAATCTCTGATTTATTATTGATGAAGGCTATTGATAATTTAATTATCTTTAGTCATGATATTCTTTACTGAGCTAGTTGTGCTCACCCTTTTGCTTCACAATTCATTTCAGGTAATAAGAGTGTAGCTGGGTCGAGCGGGGGTAACAAGGGAATAGAATGGTGGTCATCATTTAGTAGTTATATTTGGTGAAGAAAATAGGGTGAGGCGAACCCAACGTTGGAAGGGTGTTTTGTCACTATCATACAAGATGTCTAATGACATACAACCTCGTGTCATCATAGGACAGGGTTGTGCTCATCCACTTGCTGAGTATATCTATGGGCACTACCTATATAATCTTGGTGTTTGTTTGAAGTATAATTCTCAATTAGAGACAGTGGAGATAATGATAAGTCAAGAGAAGACTCACCATTGGGAAGAATATGATAGTAATCTTCTCGTTTTTTCTTTGGGGTCTATTGGGTCAACCAAGGATAATTCTGTGGCCATATGATATCTATCATAACCTAGATGCGTGGCCTCCAATGTACGAAGGTTTCCTTGAGCACTTCCCAAAGATTCTAATTTCTAAAACAGTTTTTGACTGTACCTTTATGTAAGGTGTTATTGTGAGGTGATGTCCACGGTTGGAACATGAGTCACATTTGGTATATATTTGTATCCAAACTCACAGCATATGTGTTGTTGTATTTTGCACGACAATTGTTGTAATAAAGTTGTAGTTGTTTTCTGTACCATGCATTTGACGACTCAGAATGGGTTGGGTGGAACGAACCTATTTTGGGGTCGTTACATTATAGACTCGCTTTACCGCCAAGTATGTCTCATGTTCATAACGTTTTTCACATATCCATGTTACACAAATATGTGGAAGACCCGAACCACATTATTGAGTTAGAACCGGACGAAATAGCGGAGGATTTGACGTATGAAGAAGTTCCTGTTCAAATCTTGGATAAGAAGGAACATATTCTACGCTCCAAGGTTATACCTCAAGTCAAAGTTTTGTGGAAAAACCACGATGTTGGGGAAATGACTTGGGAGTTAGAATCTGAAAAGAAATCAAGGTATCCTTACCTCTTCGACATACCAGGTACGTACCCTAATTTCGTGGGCAAAATTTCATAAAAAGGGGAGGTTGTAAGACCCCAACTTTTATAAATAAAGATGAATTTTCTATAAATATCATTTTTGAATATTATGGAGTTAATTTGATATAATGTTATAGTTATGGGTAATATTTATAAATTTTGCAAAGTACGCAAGTTGTTATATAATATTCGATTGGTCGGGGAATATTCGTTTTAACAGGAAATATTCGTACAACGATACAATCATTGGTGGACCCCATAACGGAATTATTGTCGGATTGAGAAAACGACAAAAATATTTTATTAAAAATAACGCGGAAGTTTTACCATTGTTACTGTTGAACTACTCGGTAGTAAAAGTACAGTAATACGTGTGGTTGCATAGTAGCACACTGTATTGATTATTAATACTTATGTGAGAAGTCACTCAGTTTGATTTAATTATTGTCAGTTAATAATATGAATTATTTAGCGATAATGACATTTTGTTTTATTCGTATTATTAACGTAATAAAACAGAAACATCTTTTTATATAAAACAAAATACTTTATTAAAGTTATTCTATAAATAGAATATATTATATTTTATTTAAATATGGACCGTCAGATTAAAGTAATCAATCTGGACCGTTCATGGATTAGTTACTATGCATTCTATTTTTCTATAAATAGCAGCTCATTCCTTCATTATTTCTTACGAATTCACTGAACTCTAGAGAGAGAAACTATAGAGAGAAACTATAGAGAGAGAGAAGAAGAGTATTCTGCTACTTAACTACTTCCTTACTTCAGCTCTTCTTTAAAACGGTAAGGGGTGTTATTCTTTCTTATTCATGAAGAGAACTGTTGTTATTCCATTTCTTATTATTCTGTTAGAATAACATGTATACGCGGTCTACCCTATACTTGGTAACATTCTTCTATTATTCTGTTGGAACATCCTGTCTGTGTGTTTTACCCCGGACCTGGTTCCGTTTTATTATTTTTCTGTTGGAACATCTTGTCTGTGTGTTTTACACCGGACCTGGTTCCGTCTTGTTATTATTCTGTTGGAACATCCTGTCTATGTGTTTTACACCGAACATGGTTCCATTATTTATTATTCTGTCGGAATATCCTGTCTGTGCGTTTACGCCAGACCTGGTTCCATTATTTATTATTCTGTTGGAATAACTTGTCTGTACGGTCTATCGCATGCATGGTGATTTCTTTTGTTATTCCATTCTTTATTATACTCAGTTGGTTAAGTTTTGACTTCTATACTCCATGAAATTTGTGGAATATCCTTGATAATTGCGTTTCATCCAGTATCTTTTCATGAAAATATTCTTCTAAGCATTCTTGAATTTTACTCCACAAAGCAGTATCATGTTGACAATTTGGACGTTGTTAATTCTTGGATAAATTAATTCTTGAACTTGTTTTATTGAATTCTTATATCATTGTCATCATCCTCATGTTTATAAAATGTTGAAAGTCATCTGTGGCTTGTAGTGCATAGATGGACTTGGTATAATTATGACCAGGGATTATTCGGTATAATCATGACCGTAATGTTACAAATGATGTGGTAAAAGTCCTCATTGGCCCGTAGTGCATTGATGGACAGTTGTTGGCCTGATCATGACCATTAATGAATACACGAATATCCTTGGCCGTAGTGCAGGGGTGATTCGATGATGTGGATTATTTTATTAAGCTGAGTCCCAGCGATCACAATGTTGAAAAACCTTTTAAATCATAAAAGATAGTAGAGTTTATTTTTTACTTGACTCTTTTAATGGATTGCTTGTTCCGCTGCAGTTAAACTTGATGTCTATTATATTTTATCAGTTTAACATTGTTGAAGGCTAATGATAATTTATTCTGCATTATCTTAGTCATAATATTTCTTACTGGGCTAGTTGAGCTCACCCTTTCTTTCACTGTTCTCTTCAGGAAATGAGAACGTAGCTGGGGCAAGTCGGGGAATGGAGTGATGGTCCGAATGATAGTATTAGTTAGTAGTCCTCACTATTCAATATAATAGTGTGTTAATAAATGTAATGAGGACTCCTTTTGAGTATGAATACTCTCTAGAAGATAATTTGTATTCAAACTCGCAGTTTATGTTTTTTCGTATTGTACACGACAATTGTATTAGTAAGTTGTATTTGTATTCTGTACTATGTATCTGACGACCCAAGATGGGTGATGTATACCTAATTTTGGGGGCGTCACAGAATGTAAGCGCTGATTACGTAACTGATATATGGGGGCCATTGTCACGATAAAATGAACGCGTGGGATTGCTATGATTGTGATTCTTTACATGTTGAGTAACTAGGGTGATGTATAACATTCCGATGTTATGATGTCATTATGAGAGTTAAGTGTAAAGCATTTAGACGTTGTGCAACGCTGTTGCGATGAACGATCAGTATTAGCATACAACGAACAGTATGGCTTCGACATTAAGAAAGAATAATGAACACGAGGTTCATGGGATGAATAATGATTGAAAGCGATTAAAACCTTGAGTAAAGGTTGAATGAGAGATTAAGAGACGAGCAATGTAAACTTTGAATATGTAAATGATCCTCGTGAATCGTATTCGCATCGGACGAACGTTCTAAGTGAAAAATTTTTGTATGACTTAGACGTGGACGAAGGTAGTAAGTAAGATATGACTTATCAAGGTGAGCTGTAACGAACAGTGATAAGATTAATGAAAGTCTGAGTATAAGTCGGATAGAGAATGTTAGAATGAAGTAAGCGTTAAACACTTTAGCTAACGTGAGGGTTGAGTGTATGCGAATATTAAACGGGCAGAACCTACACTCCGTATATGGTTTGACCTTATGGTAATGAAGAATGTCAAATGAACCGGATGTGGTAAGATATGGATAAGTTTATATAAAATGTTTAACGCTATGATCTTATAGTATTGACATTAAATGATCGTTCTGAGTATACAAAAGACTGTATGACTTAGACGATAAAGAATAAATCATGAGGTATAGCATTTAGTTGTCAGAAAGCCACAAGGAATAAGAATTTGACTTAACAAATATTATAGTTTAATGGTTTGGATGGGTTAAGATAAAGTTAGGTTGTAGTACAATTCTAACCTTTGATGGTTGACATATGGGAGCTAGGCTAAAAAATTCCTTCAGAGAGCGGAGGTATATACGAAACTGGCTACCGATCTAACTCACTATGAAAGACAGTGTAGACGAAACGGGAACTTGTTTGTTGGTTGTTTGTGGGAAACTACTCAAAGTACCATATGGACTACTAGTAGAGACGCGATGAGTACTGAGTCCTAAAAAGGTTATAAGAAGAAGATAAGAATGTAAATCACCAAAGATGATGAATGTATGAATAAGACATCTCTGTATGTCATGAAGCCGTAAAGTGGTAGAAGAAAGTTGGTCGCGTAAACTTAGATTACAAGAACGTAAACCCTAAGAAGTAAATTAAAGTAAACCAATGCATAAGTCAAATGTACATGACTAATTGGTGTATGTATTCCTTATGTGTTATATAGGAATTGGATTGAGCAGTTCAACGTAAGCTGTAGCTGTGCGTAAGGTAAGTTTCCTAACTTCATTCATTTTATATGAATGCTAGTTCTTAAACTTCTCAGACGTTGAACTTGAGAAGTCTTGTCTATGTGCATATGTGCGATATATGTACAAGGTGGTAGTATGTATGAGGCCTTGTGACATAATTTTAACACTTCGGTGTTTCTATGAGATGAACTATTCTGTGATCGAGCCATTTAATACAAGTATGTTCTGTTATACATGAACCGTTATTGTTAAGTATGTGTTAATGATTCTAGCCAGATAGGATATGTATGGAAAACGGTAGAAGAATGAAAGAAATTCAAAGAGTATGTGATAAATGTTTTAAAATTATAGGAATTGAGATTATTCCTATTGTTCAAACTGCTTCATAACCTTTGTGCGGTTATTGAAGTCTTAAAAGAATGTTTAAATTCTTGAAGTTGTTTATTCAACTGCTATGACTTGCTGGGCAATTGAATGCTCACACTTGCTTTAAATAAAAATATTTTCAGCGAACGATGTTAGAAAGAACTTAAGGATTCCGTAAAGATCAAGCTGAACGGTATCCATATGAAGTGCCATTCAGTATGTGAATATGCGTGAAGATCAAGCCAAGACTTGTAATGTAGAATAGTTTAATTGAACTATAGATTAGTTTAATGAACTGTTATGTATCCTTGGTGGCAGATAAAAGTCACTCTTGTATGATATAAAGAATAATGTAATTATCATTATTTGTAACGAACGAGGTTATAAGGTAATTGAACTTGGGATTTGAGAATGTATGTTATTATATTTAACTATATAATGATGTATGTTTAGAAGGAGATGGAATCGTGACGCACGGAATCCGGGAGTGAAAATAAACCGAATTTTGGTGCGTTACATACATAATGGGTTGTCCAACTTATGTGAAAAAGGTTTCAAAGGATTAACTTGGGACAAGATTTGACAAGTGCAGAATTAATGGACATACAAAGTAAGTTTAGGGTATATGTTCTATAATCCTACTTAGCAAAAGGTGTTTATTGCAAAACACACTACCTTCTAAGATAAAGGTGTTTATCATTGAAGGGGCTAGTGGATGGATTGTGACACCCCCAAAATAGGCCCACACAACTAATTTTGAGTTGCCAAATACACACTAAAGAATCCAAATACAAATCTTCCAATTTACAACTACTAAATTATCGTGTAAAATATGAAAACACATAAGTTGTGAGTTTTAATATAAATAACAATACTCACACTCCAAACCAATGATACTTTACATAAAGGTACAGTCGATAACTTTTTTAGGAATTAAAATGTTTGGAAAATGCTCAAGAAAGCCTTCATACATAGGAGGCCATGCGTCTAAGTTATAATAGATATCATAGGACTTGAGAATTAACCTTGGTTGACCCAATAGACCCCAAAGAAGAACGAGAAGATTACTATCTTGTTCATTCAAATGGTGTGTATCATCTTGCCATATAACTATCTCCATTGTCTCAAATTGAGGATTATATTTCAACCATACTCCAAGATTATATAGATAATGCTCATAGATATAGTCAGCAAGTTGATGCGCAAAATCATATATTATGATAACATGAATTTTTATGTTGTTAGACATCATTTATGATAGTGGCAACACACCCTTTAAGCTTCCAATAAAATTTTGTCCTCCTCTTTCTAATGGGGTGCATTTTTTACGCTTCCAAAGTCGGGTTCTTATCACCCTATTATTGTTCACCAAAATCAACTATTAAATTACGTATAAAATACGACAAACACATTTTAAGTCCTCAATACAATCATATATTGTCATGCTATTTTATAATGTATTGAGAAACTTTAACTGTCACAGACCATCACTCTATTCCCTTGTTATCCCTTGTGACACCCCCAAATTTGGGTACTTCATTCCCACATGATTCGGTGTTCACTGTCCAAAACATTCAAGTTTAACTACCCATATCAAAGGATATAAATGAAGCTCACAACTTAAATAGAAATTCTCCCATTAAAGGGTTACAACATCTTAAACAAGTCAATCCCAGGTAATCTAACCTTAATACATCAAATGCGGAAACATAATATAATTAAATACATCTTTTACATAACATCTTCAAATAAAATTTAATAATTCTTCATCACTTGTTCATCTTGCCTTTGCCCTTACTAGTGGGTGACTCATCAGATCTTTCAATCTTAGCTGCAATGTTATTATGTAAGAGTGAGCAAGCAATTACCAACAAGTATAGCAATAACAATAGAAATCACATAAGAGTAATTAAGGAATACTGAATAATAGAAAGCTCGTCTTTTGAATCAAGAACATAAACAAAATCAAAAGTACATCTGAGGGTCACAAGACCATAAACTATGTCTTAGGTTATTAACTATCTCTACTTAAACCTTTATCAGCCATAAGACTGTATGGGCCTTTCTTCTCGTACTCAGGGGGATCAGTCATTTATACAATGTATTGTTCACAAACATTTTAGCGCTTTCGCGTAATATAATCCCCTATATTAGGGTTGTTCATCTCAGCTTTGACATTAGAGTCTGTACTAAAGGAAGTTTGGTTTGGATTAACTTCAAGGGTAATTTAGAGTTCAACATTCATCAACTAAGGATTAGTTGAATCAATAAAAAATTGCTAATAAATTATCCATTACAAGATAAGATTTCAATAATAATTACATACAACATCTGCAACTGAATAAACCTCATGCATCAGGGTATTGGTTTGGAAAGAATGAAAAGTTATTAGACAATATAAGAACCTTGCTTGAACAATAATAAGCTAAGGCTAAAATACTGGCTCAATAATAGTTTAGGAGCTTACAATCTCATGACAGAATAGATTATAAGAACTTGCTCAACAATATCAAGTTAAGGATAGAAAACTTGTGTAATCGCAATCAAGTCAGGGTAAGGAAACTTGCTCAAAGAAAGTTTAAGGTTAGAGAACTTGCCTCGTACGTAATCTATAAAATTACAGGTCTCGTTCATCTACACATACCATTAGGACTATAACATCTATCATTTATACTAATGTCAACCTTATAGGTTTAATTCCCACTTTAGTTAAGTAAGGTCTAACCATGTTACTCAACCACATAACACAATCTAAAAATTCTCTAACATATAACATGAGGTTTAACATTCAAATCACGTCCCAACCCCTATGAACATCAAGTTCCAATTGTTAACAACTACTTAAATCACAAATCTTAAGATTACCAAACTTGATATTACCATGTGATTAAAATATGTTTTAACAACATATAATATGACTAATACCCCTCTATGGTCATTAGATTAGGTTATGATTGCATCTTTTTGGACTGAACAAACAAAATCTCAAAATTGGACCAAACTACCTACCGGTGTGGCAGCCTGTTTTAGCCTTGCTCACGGCGCAACCGCGCCACATGGCGCTGGAGCACTACAAACAAACCTTCAAACGGCGCATCAGAACTCTAACTATACCTTGGAGCGGCATTGTATCGCCATTGCGCAAACAGAGTTGCTGCAATTCGCGAACAACCATAGAGCAAAGCCATAATAGACTAAAAACTTCGCTCAAACAACAAATTAATCCTACCCATAAGTTATGAACTTTACATAAACATTTTACAACAATCATAGCATGATTTTAACAACGTAAATCACATAAACAATTAAATTTAAACGCATAAATTCAATGTTTTTGTAAAACTCCATTTTAAACATCCTTAACGAAATCAACTACCATGAACTCATTTTTCAACCAAATCAGTCCATACGAATATCGTTCTTTTCATTTCTTAATGTGTAAACATACTTAATCATCAATTTATCGATTAATATACAAATTATGCATCGATTTTTGTACATATAACACATATTCGTACATTTTTCATTGTAAACTCAAAACTCCCTTTCTAATCAAAATTTCATGGATTAATTCACTCAAAAATCGTTTATTAACAACACATAGTAGATTATACATGCATATTAACAATTATAAATAACTTTTCAACAATTTAATCATGAAAATTTAATTAGAGAGAACTTAAAATAACTTTTCATGGAGATACTCAAGAACGTAAATTAAAGCTTGAATACAAGTGCTTGCTTTCTTGTTTGGATTACACAAAGATGGTAGAACGCTCCTCTTGATTCCCCAATTCTTCTTCCTCAATCTCAATTTCCCTCAACTCTATCTTTTTCTTTCTATATTTGCTTTCCAGACTAAACAAATATATGATATAACTATACATATATAATATAACCGATACGTATATGGGTAGCAGTTAAGCGTAGTATGACCTTAACTGCTCTCATGTTCTCAAGGCTATGTTTGGCTAACTTATAAAGGTTCCTTTTCCATTTATTTTAATTAACTTATTTATTATATAGTTTATTTGTCACAGTTTAATTAATCAAATTTTAATATTTAAATTCAATTAAATTAAAGCCAATATTACTCATTAAATCAAATTATCGCATAACTAAAGTTCTTATTTATTAATTAAAACAAATTAATATATCTCTAATTAAACACTTAAATTAATTAATTAGAATAATAATATAATTATTAACAACTCGATTAATTCAATAAACACAATTAAATTATAACTTCGAACTATAAAATTATTACTCATTAATTTAATTAACGTAACATATTTAATTAAATTAATCTACAACAATTTCATCGAATATTTATTTAACTCCATAAATAAATTATAAAATATTTATTTAATTTAATAAATATTTAAAATAAATTACAAAAATCTCATTCCTCACATATTTTCCCCCTTACAAGGATTTTGTCCTTAGAATCACGATTCAATTAATTCGTCTTGTTACATTCTCTCCCTCCCCCCATTACAAAGATTTTGTCACCAGAATCACTACACATATATTAAGCAAATAAATGAGGGTAATTTTTCATCATCTGATCTTCGAGTTCCCACGTAACTTATTCAACATTGTGGTTCCTCCAGATTACCTTAACATAAGGTATTACTTTATTTCTGAGTACTTGTTTTTTCCTGTCAACTATCTGAACATGTACTTCTTCGTAAGATAAATCATTTTCAAATTATAGGGGTTTATATTCTATAACATGTTTGTAGTCTAGCTTGTACGGTCATAGGACTGAAATATAAAAAACATTATGGATGTGTTCTAAGGCTAGGGGTAAGTCTACCTCATAAGCCACCTCACATACTCTTCACGAAACTTCAAAGGGTCCAATGAACCTCGACCTCAGTTTCCTCTTCTTACCAAATTGAATTTTTCCCTTCCAGGGAGATACCTTCAGGAAAACAAAACAACCAGATTCAAATTCTCAATTCTTGCGAAGTTGATCGGCATTGCCTATCCTGAGCAACTATCAATCTTTTCCTGATCACTTTGACGATTTTTTTGGTCTACTGTACCAATTTTCGCCCTAGTAGTTGACGTTCACCTACTTCATCCTAACATAACGGAGTCCTTCATTTTCTGCCACACTTCATAAGGCGGCATGCAATACTTACGTGGTAAGTATTATTATAAGTTAAATATGATATTGATCAGTAAGAAATATGTTAATTTCATTAGTCGATCCACGATAACCCAAACAGCAGCAAAATCTTTCTGAGTTATTGGAAGACCTTCCACAAAATCCATTGCGATATACTCCCATTTCCATTCCGGTATCTTTAACGGTTGTAATAACCCACTGGGCTTCTGATGTTCGGCTTTAACATTTTGCATTTTAGACACTTGGCTACACAATCGACAACGTCCTTTTACATATTCGACCACCAAAATACTATCGGAGATCTTAGTACATCTTTGTACTCCCTGGGTGAATCGTATACCTTGAGCTATGAGTCTCGCTCAAAATTTCTTCCTTAATCTCTGGTACTGGCGAAACCCAAATTCTTTTCTCGAATCTCAATAACCTTTTTATATCAACATTGAATTTTGACACTTCACCTTCAAACAGTCTTTTCCTTATTTTCTCACATTCCTCATCCTGAAGTTGTGCTTCCTTATTTTTATTCGACTCCTTCGGATATTTCACTTCTAACTCTAGCTTCGCCATCGCTGAGATTAGTTCCTCTTGAGCGGTTAACATAGACAGTTTCTCCCTGTAAGAACCCGAATTTTCAAAAATTATTAAAATAAGAATTTAGTAAATAAAATTCCTAAAGCATGAGATTGGTTCGAACAAGAATATATTTGTCATACGAGGTATGTGGTATTGTGTTACACAGGGTAATATGAGCTAAGTAATTAGTGATGTTATTGTTAATAAATATATATCATTAGTATATATTTGTTATAAATTGTAGAGATGAATTAATATGAAGATGGATAGAAATTTATCTATCAATATTAAATAATTTATGTGAAATTATTTTATCATAGTAAGTTGGTGACATTAAATACCTTTGATAACCACTAATTCCTTGAGTATATGTACGAGTAAGTATCAAGTCTAAGGTAGTGCAATTGTACTCTTTAATTGTGGATGTATAGGAGCTGAGCTAAACGATTTCTTCAAAGAGCAGAGGTACATACGAATTAGTAACCGATCTAACTCACCGTGGAAAATGGTGTAGACAAGAGAGAAAATGAATTTATTGGTTGTTTGTGGGAAACCACTCAGTGTACTATATTAAATGCTATTAAAGACTCGATGCGTGTTAGGTTTAGACTTGTATGCGTGTACGTTGTTGACGAGAGAAGAAAATCGATATATCTTTAAAGTGGTTAGAGAATTATTGAGTAAATTGATACACGGCGAGAAGCGAAGATTAAAGGTATGCATGTATGTCTTACATTCAGGTTTTGTGTTATTGGTGGTATGAAACCGTAAAGGATATGTATAGTTGGTTAAACTAATCAGGAAAATAGAGTTTTAGAACTCGAAGTGTGATCCTTACATTCCTAAGGAAAATAGTAGTCGATGATGTGGAATCAAAGAGGGGATTGATGTTAGATGAGTTAACACTTAAGGATGATGTGTAATGTATTTAGAAGCGTAGGTTTTAGTTATGTTGATGTAGAACTTGTCTGCCTTTGATTTTGGTATGGTGCAACTGTGCCATTACCAAGTCTGTGACCAGCGCAGCTGCGCCGGTCTATAGAAAACTCTGAGTCAGTTTATGAAAATGTGATTGCAAGCCATGCATACTAATAACTCTTATAAGGTCATAAATGGTGACTAAGTGTTCATTTGGTTAGCAAAACATGACTTGAATAAAGATTTAATTAATTAACCCAGATTAAGTATTGGTTAATTAAGTGATATTATAGAATATTATATTCTATTAATTAAAGGAATGCATAATAATTATTTAAAAGAAATGATTAATATTAATTAATTATTGTGTTGGTTAAAAGTACCCAACTATATGATATTTAGCCCAATTAAAATATTAATGTGGGTATAATCATTAAATAATATTACTATGTGTAATATGGAAAATGTGAGTAGTAATAATATACATACCTACGGCTTAAGAATACGTGAAGTGTGACATTTAATTGGGACTAATGATATAAGGTACCAAGTGGTACAGAATGTAGTGGTAATACAGAAATAATTAAATATCTGTGTATTCAAGAAACAGGGTAAGATATTAAATGTTTGAATAAACATTAATATTAAATAAGTTTATAATGTGGTTATGTGAGTAGTAGAAATAATTATGGAACTACTCGGACAATAATGCCTAATTACGTTGTGTTAATGCGTGCATTTAATGTACATGGAGTATATGATGTGAGTACATAAATAATTCCTAACTTTACTTGGTGTAGTAGCATTAACACATTAAAATTTTATTTTTGGGAATTAAAGGAACTAAACTAAGTTTCAGTTGTTGAGTTATAAGCTTGTCCCAATTTTAGTGTCACTTTTATATAACAAGCCGTAATAGGCCATTGGCCTAACACTTATATTGCTGAGAAACAAAAAAGGCTACAAAGCTTGTAATCATGGCTACGGGAATGGAGGAAGAAAGAGTTGGTAACCAACTCCTTATTACCCTTTGATTTCTTCGTCTTCCCCTTGGATCAATTCACTGTGCAAAGTCATTAACTGAGTACAAAATTCTCTATATATAGAGCCTTCTCCTTATCCTTTCATGTTTGATAAGTTGTATGAGAAAAACTTAGCTAGAGAGTTGAGTGAATTGAGAGCAATGAGAGGATGGAGGAGCTATAGTTAGCCAATTCCAAGCAAATTTGATGACTAAAGGTTGTTGCAATCTATGATTTGTTGCTAGATGTTGTTAATATAGTCAAATGCAAAAATAATGAAAGTTAAACGAACCAATTTGGTTGAAAAACGAATTCGTAGGGAATGAATTCGCTAAATTTGTCAAAACATGAAAATTTAGGATAAATATGAGTTTTGGATCAATATTTGGGTTAGTTAATACTTTTGAAGTGTTATAATTATTTACTAGATGAGTAGCTAAGAGTTTAACGAGTTCAACGAATCGAAAACCAACTGATTTGGACTTAAAATGAAGAAGTTATGAATATTTAAAGTAAAAACATCAAGGAAATTATAATCTGGGCAAGCCAAGTGCGGGCGTTCTGCCCAGGGGTGCGGGGGCGTAGCTGGGCACTGAATTATGGTGCGGGCGCGCTGGTTTGGTGAAGAAATTGGGCGCGGCCGCACCCAATGTCTGTTAAGTGTGACTACTTTGACCTGTTTTGGTAAAATGGCCATACCTTTTGCATACGGACTACGATTGAGGCGATTCAAGATGATCCGAAACGAGGACGAATAGCCTTAAAAACTTTTGTTCTTTAATTTTTTCAATTTGAGGTCGTTAAAAAAAGTCACAATAGTCATCTTTGTGACTATTTCGTATTCGAAGGCGATCGGAGGGCGTCGAACGAGCACATACGCAAGTATAGTGCTCCCGACGATGGAATATGTTATTCTAAGTGATAAAACATGAATATGCATGATAATAGACATGTCATATGGCTAAGATTACTTTACTCATAATGGAATGCTTTAACAATGATTTCTAAAAGAAAAGTTAAAGTTTTTGAGAAACGAAAGTTGATGAATTTGGTGTCATTTGAGTTCTGACCTTGGACCCTATGTACACATATAAACGTCCATGAAATGTAGTTTTAAAGTTACCTTGCTTATACTAGATTGATATAGCTTCGTTTAAAGTGTTTTAAAAGAAAAACTTAAAGTTTTAAAAATGAAACTTAACGAACTTTGTGTCTTTTAAGTTCCGACCTTGGAAACATGTGAACGTGCCCTAGTTATGTGTGCGGATGGATAAGGAATGTATTTACAAGATGTATTGCACATACAAGGTTGTCAAGCTCAATTTAGTATGTGTTTTCATGAGAAATTTAAAAGTTTTAGAAACTAACTTTGATGAGCATTGTATTATTTGTATTATGACCTTATAAGTAAGCATGATAGAGTTGTTTATGCCTTTGAACATGAAAGATACGTGCACTCAACTAGTCAAGCATGACATAAGTTATTTAAGCATGTTTTAAAAGTTTGAACTATGTTATGTCTATGTAAATGGGATAGATACATGTGCACATGCTTATTAAAGGCTTGTTAGTACCTATATAAAGTTTAAAAGCTTATAAAAATTGAACCAGTGTTAAAAGAAGTTGTTAAGCCTTGTTGATGTAAATAATTCAACAAAGAACTATGTAATTCAAAACTAAATGATTTGAAATGTGAACTTGAAGAAATATCATAACCTACTTGATGTATGTTTATAGTATGTATCAGAATGCATAGTATGTTAAGACTAAACTGAGCAATGAAAAGCTTAAGTCTAGTTTCAGCAGGGAGTAACGCGGTCGCGCCACTCCTAAGCTTAAATGCAGCGCTACCGCGCCGTCCTGCAGAGTGACCAAGAGCAGTTTGTTAACTGCATGGTCTTAAGTGATGGTTATATGTTCTCCTTAAGAACTGCAAGATATGAAACAAGATTATTTAAATAAATATGATATTAGAATGAGCTAGTGTCATGGTTATCCTAAGTTTAAGTAAAAATGAAATCAAGTTAGAAAATAATATTTGTTCTTATATTAAGAGCTTATGAAATGTATGACTGATGTGTATGAATCTATGATTATATAACTGTGTAGGAATACACGCAGTGCAGATAAGCTTTAAGCAGTTAAGTCATAATTGATAAACTACGCATCAGGCAAGTCTTTCAGTTCCTATTTGATATATGAATTCGATAACTATTAGTTGAATTATATTATGCTATGATGATGTGAACTTATATATGAACTATATATGAGATATCTATGAGATTGAAAGTTGATCTTTGATGATATGCTTGTTATATGAGAAGTAACATGCGTAGTAAATATAAATTAACTATAAAGGCATGAACTGTGTATAATGTTATATGCCATGTGATGCATGAAAACTGTTAGAATTGCTGAGCTGTCGAGCTCACTCTTGCAAATAACCACTTTGGCAGGTTAAGGATTCACGGTAAAGATTACGTGCTTCTTGGTTGACAAAGTAGATAGTTTCACTATTTAGATTATTACTTGAACCATGTTTAGGTTCTAGGAGTGTACTTGATATATACTTACGATGTTTAATACTTGTTGTATTGTAAGGATGTATTAGTTAATACATAGAGGATATCGAATCAAGATGTAAAATCTTGTACAGTAATTCCAATAGACTGAATCATATTATCTAGTTGATTCAAGATTTGTAATTGGTTCAAAGTTATGAAATCAATAAAAGATTTTATTCAAGAGATTAAAAAAGTTTAAGTTTTTTCGCATTTTAGTAACATCGAATGTGATGTTTAGGCATGGATGGTATATAACCGGGATTTGAAGCTTGTAATAGTACAGGGTTATTATATGAGATTCTGATAATGAATAGAATTTATATTTTAAATTGTAATAAGTGAAGTTGTATTCTTTTACTAATAATTAAAAGATGTAATAGTTCCGCAATAGTAGTATCGTGACTGCACCGAATCTGAGGTTTCGAAGGAATGTGGATTTGGGGGCGTCACAGGTTGGTATCAAAGTTGTATGTTATAAACTTAGGTAAGTGTACCTTATGCTATAACCTGAGAGAGAGAAAGATAAGGATTAAAATATATAAGTGAAGATTCAAAGAAGAATCTTGAAGTATCTAAGAGAATGAGAATTTGGGAGTTTCCTAACTCCGATAATAAAAATGTTAAGATGGTGTCTATAGGACAAAGATAATAAGAATGAACTCGAGTGGAGTTTTGTTGATAATAGGGAAAAAACCCTAAGGTAAATTAATGATCACGACGTGATCAGATTGAGCTGTGAAGTGATAAATAGTCTGTAATGACTAAGTGTGTACAGCTTGATGCTATAAGAGAATGTACTGTGAAATGGTACGATGTGAACTCATGAGGAGTTGTATGTGATGAGATACGAAGAATTCGTATCGAGCAAAGAGCAGGTTAAGTGTAAGATAGAGTTAGTGGGATTCCAGTTGAGGACACATGTGAGAGCTGAGTTGTACAAACCTTTGTGTGGGCGGAGGCTTTGTGCTCACGCTCAGTTCCTCACAATGATAATTAATAGAATGTCGGTGTCGCACTATCGATATGCTTATGGTGAAAAGGTGATTCTTTTCTCATATCATATTGGATAGATAGAGACTATTAAGATTAAGATAGAGAATATTAAGATTAGGCGCGAGTTCTTCAAACTCATGCATATGGTAAGTTTGTGACTCATAATCATATGGTATGATCTGAACCCCTCAGCGGACGCCTATGGTCTAACTAGGATAAGTTCTTAAACTCATATGATTATGGCAAGTTCCTGGATTTCCAAAGTGTGGTAAGTTTGATGAACTATATCGTGTATATATATGTTATGAATTAAGAGATTTTGGTATAGTAAGCATTGATGGTGTTAGAGATTGATAGAATGAAACAATAGAGTAAAGATTGAAATTGATGGAGAAGCGTTGATTTTCTAAATCTTATAGCTCTGCTAGATTTTCAAAAATTTATTGACTTCGTGCTGATGTTTGCACTTCTGTTTTCTTGAAAGACATTGGATCATGTGATTGAACAAATGATGCTTTTAAAAAATAATACCGTTGTCCATATGTCTATGATAATTGTTTCGGCTAAGATAAAAATGATTTGAAAACTTTCGAAACATATTTATAACCATGTGCATAATTTGATATGGTGTATGGTAAACGATGGAGTCATCCATGCAGTTGAACCTAGTGTTGGTTGTGATCGAAGATCGTCAGCTAATTTTGGTATGATATAGTATGACAAAGTCACATAATGGTTGAATCCTCAACGTACCACAAATCTGGTACGGTATTATGATATCATAAAAGAATTGTTGGTTTTCTTTTAATTTATGAAGAAGGTCAATTAAGTTGGCCAAATTATTTCAATTGATGTCCGAATTGTTGTTAAAAGTCTAAGCTATTTGATTCGGCTAGACGACTGTCAAAAAATATTTATGGAATTCAAGCATTCTTGAGTATTTATGCAAAACCATATTGCTCTGGTGCGGATTCAGATATGGAAAAGCTGAGGTGAACAACCCTATAAGGGGACATGTTTTCGAGGACAATGGTTCCGAGCGTAACACATGTAGTCATTACAACACACTACGTTACGGCCCAACGTAGTGGTACAATAGGTTGGCCACCTAGTGTACGTGTGGAGGGTGTTTTCAGTCTTTGTGATTGATAAACACTCTGGTTTGCAGTGTGAAGGATTGTGTTGAAGCACTAGTAAACCTGGAAAAGAGTTCACGGTCTTGTGTTCAACATAAATTGGAATCTGAGTTATTCATACTACTTCCCGATTATTGAAAAATCGTAGAAGATTCTTATTCTTCTGTGTGATGAATGTAGTGAGTAGAATGTTCCTCAGTAAGGGGAATGTGGTAGAATGCAAGTGAGCAAGTTATAATAAAAATTTTCGAAAAGAGAATGGATAAAATTATTCAAAAGAATATGTAATATTCGGAATAACAACGAGTAGAGAAGGTTTCGGTGATTCAGAGGACGGAATCCTTATAAGGGGGAGAGGATGTAAGAACCCGAATTTTTAAAAATTATTAAAATAAGAATTTAGTAAATAAAATTCTTAAAGTATGAGATGTGTTTGAACAAGAATATATTTGTGATACGAGGTATGTGGTATTGTGTTACATAGGGTAATATGAGCTATGTAATAAGTGATGTTGTGGTTAATAAATATATATCATTAGTATATATTTGTTATAAATTGTAGAGATGAATTAATATGAAGATGGATAGAAATTTATCTATCAATATTAAATAATTTATGTGTAATTATTTTATCATAGTAAGTTGGTGACATTAAATATCTTTGATAATCACTAATTCCTTGAGTATATGTACGAGTAAGTATCAAGTCTAAGGTAGTGCAATCGTACTCTTTAATGGTGGATGTATAGGAGCTGGTCTAAACGATTCCTTAAGAGAGCGGAGGTATATATGAATTAGTAACCGATCTAACTCACTGTGGAAAACGGTGTAGACAAGACGGAAACCAATTTGTTGGTTGTTTGTGGGAAACCACTCAGTGTACTATATTGAATACTATTAAAGACTCGATGCGTGTTATGTTTAGACTTGTATGCGTGTACATTGTTGACGAGAGAAGAAAATCGATATATCTTTAAAGTGGCTAGAGAATTATTGAGTAAATTGATACACGGCGAGAAGCGAATATTAAAGGTATGTATGTATGTGTTACATTCGAGTTTTGTGTTATTGGTGTGACACCCCCAAATCCGGGTACTTCCATTCCCACATGATTTGATGTTCACTATACAATATCATATATCTATCTACCCATAATAAATGCAAACCATGCAATAGATATAAATAAATTCCTACCCTTATGGGGTTACAACATCTGAATAATAAATACAATTCCAGGTCATACTAACCTTAAACATCTGTGCGGAACACATAAACAAATAATAAGTCTTAAACAACATCAAGTCTTGACAATAACATTCTTAAAATTTAATAACACGTCTTCATCACTTAATTGCTTTGTCCTTGCCTTTGCTTGAAGAAGGCTCGTCGGTTCTTTCATTCTTTACTGCAATGTTATTATTATGCAAGAGTGAGCACGATTGCCCAAAAGTATAATAATGAAATAACAATATAATAACATGCGAGTGAATCAAAGACTTCTAAAATAAAGTTCAACTTTTGAACCAAAGATGATTACCAAGAATCAAAAGAATTCTGAGGGTCATAAGATCTTGAAATATGTCCTAGGTTATCAAGGGTTATACTTGAAACCTTTAACAGTCATAAGACTATGGACTCTTCTTCTCGTACTTAGGGGGATCAACCCTTAGTACCATACTGTGAACAATATCTTAACGCTAACTCATAAGTAATCCCGTATACAGGGTTGTTCATCTCAGTTTGATATTTGAGTCCGCACCAAAGGAAGTTTGGTTTGGATAATTCATCAAGGGTTCTGAAATTTAGAACGCTCATCAACTATGGACTAGTCGAATCATTAAGGGTTCGCTAGTCTAACAAGGTTTAACAGTAACTAAATATTTAACTTGAATAAAATCTCAAAAGGTATACAATAGAATAAGTATTATATAACAACATCGTGCTTGGAAGATTAATAGGCTTTAATATAACAAAACAAACTTGATCAATAATAATGAGAACTTGCTCAATGTAGAAAGGTGAATTCATCACTTATATAACGATAACAAGTAGGGTTAGGAAACTTTCCTCGTGCGTAGATTACACTTTAATTAAACTCGTTCCTTGATTTAAATCCTACATATCATTTACGTTCACAATACAAGTCAATAATAACATAACTAATCAACATACGCTCATTCTTTGGTCTAAACTCTGGTTATGACTATACTTAGTCAATTTATCATACTTGTTGACATACAATTTACACTTCACAGTTAATAAGCTAATTATGCATTCAATAATTCAATCCACATGTAATTGTGTTATTGACATGTTAAGAATTTATTTTAACATCTCATTACATGTTTAACCTAATTTTATATTCATTAGGTTAAGCTACCAACACATTACTAGACTTAAACATTTTAAAAACTCATTTCTGGACCATTCTGCTAAGTGGTGCTGCGGCGCCATTGTTGTACTATGTCTTGGCGCTGCGACTGGATACTTGGCGCTGCGACGCGGTGGTTCAGCGGCGCGTGACTTCAGTTCTGGAGTTGGCGCCGCAGCGCGAAACTCTAGATTTTGATTCTCACTTCGCGAAGAACACAGAGTTCAGCGAAATAAACACTACATGATCATTAATTTCACCAATTTAACATACCCACATGCTAGAACTCATACGTAATCATTACCCAACATTTATAGAGTAATTGTAACCCATTAAAACACATAATCACTAAATTAAAACATGTAATTTTCATTGTTCTTGATTTTATTGAACGTTTTGAACATAAATCATAAAATTCAATGCCACGAATTCATTATAACACCAAATCCATCCATTCAAGTTTTGTTCTCTTCGTTTTAGCATGCATAATCATATACCAGTGTGAATTTTGCAAAACAATTTATGTTTGACATATTAATTTCACATATAAGGGCTATATGACCATATTCTATACTCTGTAAATAACATATGTTATAATTATGGTATTATGAAACTGATGATAAGGTTTATATAATATATACATAATCAAATACGATATGATGCACCTTAACACATACATGCACATAATCCTTACTCTTTCCAACTTACAAAGACTTTACAGTAAACGTGAAAGCCATTTTTATAAAAACTGAAACAACGTAATTAAACTAGGTTGGAGAAATTTCCCAAAGCGTAGATTGAGCGAAGATAACAATCTCTCTTACAAACACCACTTCAATCTCCCTCAAAATTATCAATTATCTCTCTGAATTCTCAAACACTCTCCCTCTCTGCATTTTTCTAGACTCAAAAAATAATAAGAAAAGAAAAAGAGAATACGTATAATAAATAAGCAAACTGACGCGCATTATGGTCAGTTACCTAATCATGGGTAACTGCTAGCAACTCCCCTTAGGGCCTTGTTTGGCTGGTCAAGAATAGGTTTCAAAATCATTTAATTTAATGATTCTCTTATACTATAGTTTAAATCGTGTCACACCCAATTATACAATAATTCAAATATATTATTTAATTTAATTTGAATAAAATACAATAATTTCTCATTAATTCACATAGTCATATAATTAATTTTCTCATTAATTATAAAATAATATTAGGCTTATTAAATATTTCTTTAAATTTAATAAACTCACATAATTACATACTTTGAACAATAAAATTCTCTACATTAATTTAATAAATATAACACATAATTAAATTAATCTATCACAATTTCATCAATTAATTATTTAATCTAATAATTAATTCATCGAAAAAAATATTTATTTAATTCAATAAATATTAAAATTAAATTATAAAATCTCGTTTGTCACATCTTTTCCCCCTTAAAAGGATTTTGTCCCCAGAATCACGACTCAATAATTTCGACCCGTTACATTCTCCCCCCCTTTACAAAGATTCTGTCCCCAAAATCGCTTACACAACATTAAGTAAATAAATGAGGGTAATTCTTCATCATATTCTCTTCGAGTTCCCACGTTATTTCTTCAGCGTTGTGGTTCCTCTAAATTACCTTAACAGAATGTATTACTTTATTTTTGAGAACTTGTTCTTTTTTGTCAACAATTTGAACAGGAATTTCTTCGTAAGATTAGTCTTTTTCAAAATACAGGGGTTCGTATTCAATTACATGCTTGTAATCGGGTTTGTAGGATCGTAATACAGAAATATGGAAGACGTTATGGACATTCTCGAGTGCTGGAGGTAGGGCTACCTCATACGCAACTTCTTCGATTCTTCGCAATACCTCAAATGGTCCAATGAATCTTGGGCTTAATTTTCCTTTCTTTTCGAACCTGATCTTTCCCTTCCAGGGAGAGACCTTCAAGAATACATAACTACCCGATTCAAACTCAACATTTTTACGACGTGGATCGGCGTATTTCTTCTGCCTATCTTGAGCTGCTACCAGTCGTGTTCGGATCACTTTGACTATTTCTGCTGTCTGCTGTACCAATTCTGGGCCTAACAATTGTCTTTTGCCCATTTTATCCCAGTAAAGTGGAGTTCTGCACTTTCTGCCGTATAATGCTTCATAAGGCGGCATGCCAATACTAGCGTGATAACTGTTGTTATAGTCGAACCCTACAAGCAGTAGGCGATCATCCCAATTTCTTTTAAAGTCCATCACACATGCTCTTAGCATATCTTCTAATGTTTGAATCGTTCTTTCGCTCTGTCCATCTGTTTGAGGGTGATATGCCATACTCATCCGCAATTGCGTACCCATGCATTCTTGTAGACGTTTTCAGAAGTTTGATGTAAAGCGAGGATCCCTATCGGAAATAATTGACACTGGCACTCCGTGCCTCAAAACAATCTCTTTTACATAAACCTTGCCAACTGATCTAAGTTAAATCTAATTTTTATAGGAAGGAAATGTGTGGATTTCGTCAGTCGGTCAACGATAACCCATACTACGTCGTAGCCTTTCTAAGTCGTCGGAAGGCCAACTACGAAGTCCATTGTAATATGTTCCCATTTCCATTCTGGGATCTCCAACGGTTGAAGCAACCCACTTGGTCTTTGATGTTCTACTTTCACTTTCTGACAGGTCAGACACTTGGCAACACATTCTGCAACATCACGTTTCAAATTCGACCACCAGAAGTGTTGTCGAAGATCTTGATACATCTTGGTACTACAAGGGTGAATCGAATATCGTGAGCTATGAGCCTCACTCAAAATGTCTTCCTTAATCTCTGGTACAGGCGGTACCCAAATTGTACTTTCAAATCTTAGTATTCCTTCCTTGTCCATCTTAAATCTCGGTCCAGTTTCTTTAGATATCTTCCTTATCACCTTTTTACATTCATCGTCCTGAAGTTGAGAGTCCTTAACTTTATCCAGTAGGGTTGTACCAGATTGCATCTGAAATAGTTTCTCATCTATTTCCATAGGATAATTCACTTCTAACTCAAACTTCTCCATTGCTGAAATCAATTCCTTATAAGCTTTCAGCATCATCAAGTTCTCCTGACCCTTTCTACTTAAGGTGTCAGCAACCACGTTTGCCTTACCAGGGTGGTATAAAATCTCACAATCGTAGTCCTTAATTAATTCCAACCACCTTCTTTAGCGTATATTCAATTATTTCTGTGTAAAAATATATTTCAGACTCTTGTGGTCTGCATATATTTCACACTTTTCCCCGTAGAGATAATGCCTCCAGATTTTCAAAGAAAAAACTACTGCAGCTAACTCCAAGTCATAGGTCGGATACCCCTTCTCGTAATCTTTCAATTGTCGTGATGCATACGCAATGACTCTGCCGTTTTGCATTAGCACACAGCTAAGTCCTTTATGCGACGCATCACTATAAACAACAAAATTTCCTGTATCGTCTAGAAGAGACAACAGAGGTGCTATACTCAACCTCTTCTTCAATTCTTGAAAGCTTTCCTCACACTTCTCCATCCAAACAAACTTCACAGCTTTTCGAGTCAAATTCGTTAACGGAGTTGCGATCTTGGAAAAATCTTGAATGATTCTTCTGTAATAACCTGCCAATCCAAGAAAACTTCATACTTTCGACGGCGTCCTCGGCTGATCCCAGTTAATCACAGCTTTGACTTTGGATGGATCTACCAAAATTCCGTTTTTATCGATCACAAGCCCAAGAAATTGTGAACTCGCATTTTGAAATCTTGGCATACAACTTCTCTCTTCTCAACACTTCCAACGTTAATCTAAAATGCCCTTCATGTTCTTCCTTAATTTTTGAATATACCAAAATATCATCTATAAATACCATTACGAACTTGTCCAAAAACGGCTTGAACACACCATTCATTAGTCCCATAAATGTTGTAGGAGCATTCGTTATACCAAACGACATTACTAAAAATTCGTAGTGACCATATCATGTCCTGAATGCTGTCTTCGGTACATCCTCTGGTGTCACCTTTAGTTGATGATAACCACTTCTCAAATTTATCTTAGAAAAATATTTTGCTCCCTTCAATTGATCAAACAGATCATTGATCCTCTGTAATGGATATCTATTCTTAATTGTGACCTTATTCAATTCTCTAAAATCGATGCAAAGCGGCATCGTCCCGTCTTTCTTCTTTACAAACAACACCGGCGCTCCCCACGGCGATACACTCTGTTGAATGTACTTCTTATCCAGTAATTCTTGTAGTTGTACCATCAATTCTTTCATTTTTACCGGCGCCATTCGGTGCGGTGCCTTTGATATTGGAGCAGTTCCTGGTGCCAAATCGATCACAAATTCGACCTCTCTATCTGGCGGAAGTCCTGACAAATCATTTGGAAATACGTCGACGAAGTCTCTCACTACTGGTATCTCCTCTACTTTCGAATTCTCTTTACGACTGTCGGCTATATAAGCTAAATATCATACACATTCTTGTCATAACAACTTCCTGGCCTGCATCATCATCAGACAACTCGCTTGTTTAGGCGACTTGCTACCATAAAATATAACCTTTGACGGAGTCATAAGGCTAATACGCTTCTTTTGGCAATCAATTACCGCCCCGTAATTGAATAACCAGTCCATTCCTAAGATAACGTCAAATTCCCCAAGTCGAATAGGGATAAGATCTACGTTCATGATATTACCCTTAATATCCACTCTACAGTTCTTATGCACGTACTTAACAAGGATTATTTCTCTATTTGCGATTTCTATGTTCATGGGGTATTCTAACTCATCCTTAGTCAATTCTAAATTCTTAGCAAAGTCATCAGATATAAATGAACAAGTAGCACCTGAATCAAATAATACGTAAGCATTAACTTTATTGATCGTAATGATACCTGACACCACATCCCGCGACTGTACTACATCCTGTACCGTCATATTGAAAGTCCTGGCGGTCGGTCGATTGGTTGCGATTGGTCCTGTGATGGTCAGAGCGCTTCCACTGCTATTTTCTCGGTTTCCTCCTGATCCTTCCCCTCCAGATCCTTTCGTAGGACAGTCTCTTGCTAAATGATCCTTTGAACCATAAGTGAAGCAGGTACCCTTCTTTGGATTAGGACAGTTAGGTGCTATATGGCCTTCCTGACCACAATTATAGCACACACGTTTACCCTTCATACACACTCCCAAATGAGCTTTCCCGCAGATCGGGCACGCTTCAATCCTTTTCTTCTAACCTCCTTGCTGGTTTCCAGTGGATGTGTTGCCAGACCACCTTCTCTTCTGATTATTATTACCTCCTCCTGTATTACTTCCACTAGCCTTGTTATTGCCTTCACTTTCATTCTTCTTCTTCTTCTGATCCTGATTGTATTTGGTTACCACATCGCTTCCACCTTTAGCGAGTATGGCTTTCTCTAGTACCTACGAATGTCTTCAACTGAAACATCGATACCTTACTATACAACCAAGACTTTAGTCCTTGTTCAAACCTTCTTGCTTTTCTCTCGTCCGTGTGCACTTGATATGTGGCGAACCTTGCCATTTCATTGAATCTAGCTGCATATTCTAGTACGGACATATTCCCCTGATTTAATTCTAGAAACTGAACCTCCAATTGGTTCTGCGACGTAGTCAAGAAATACATCTCAAAAAATATCTCCTTGAATCTCTCCCAGGTAATCATAACTTCTCCTCCATGGACCTTGTTTGCTTGCCACCAAAAACTTACTTCAGCTTTCAGCATAAAAGTTGCAAAAGCGGTCTTCTAGTCCTCTCTGACTCTTGCGACCTCAAAAACCTTCTCCATCTCCATAACCCAAGTCTAAGCTTCGATCGGATTCATGAAGCCTTTAAATTCTAGCGGTCCCACTGCCTTAAAATCTTTGAACATTGTATTAGGTGGATCTTGAGGTTGATTATTCATTGCTCCAACTAGTAAGTTCACTAATTGTTGGACGGGATTAGCATTGGCGTTATTGTTATTATTCGTTGACATTTCCTGAGCTGGTTGACGGTTTTGTCTTCTTCTCGGCGGCATATTTCTGTTAAAATATACGCTTATTAGATCTTTATTAAATTCTCTAAATAGTTAAGGCTTAACTCAATAATTTAACATAATCACTTAACACATTATCTCAAACAACTTGATATATTTATTCAAATCAAAGGTTTTAACATCAAACGATAACATCACTGCTATTTACATCAACTATCCTAAGATAAAAATCTACAAGATTTAAAACATTAATATATTCATTCGTTCATAAACACGTCTAAATTTACATCTAAAAACCAGATAAGTTTTTCACATAATTAAATAGATACTATCAATGCCTGTTAAGGCACCGAATAGCCTTGCTACGATCCTCTTCCATGATGCGAGACATCGTTCTGCCATCTAGCATGTACGATGGTAGACCTTCAAACTGGACTGGGTACCTCAAAACTCGATCCTGGGCTTCATCCATTGCATTATTAAGCGTAGAGTATGTCTCCCCAAGCTTAGCCTTCTTTACACGACAATCCCTTTCTGCAAGATCTACACGTGATTCTCTTACCCAGCCCTCCTCTGCTATGATCAGCCTCTCTGAGGTTTCCTTCAGTTCCTTCTTTAACTTCTCTATTTCTTTGGACTTCTCCTCGGTTTGACCCTTCTCGTGAACCAAATCCCACTCCACGTTTCCCACACGTGTGTGAAGAGTCAAAAACTCCCTATCCTTCTGCTCGATGGTAATCTGCTAAATAATCGTCCGCTCAGTCAAATCCTGGACAGTGTCACTTAACTCTACGTTATGGTCATATAGCTCATTGTACATCTCAGCATCGATGGAGTTCGGTGGGAATTCCTCTTCTACCTCTTCCTCTTCCTCCTCAAGATCCTCCTCTAGATCAGTCTCAGGCTCATGCTCCTGACCAACAACAGTGATCAACAGAGATGGCTCCCTCTGTATTAACTGCTCCCTGACAACATGAATGTCTTGGGGCTCCTCCTCAGTAGGCACTCGGGGTTCCTCCTCCCCATCTCGACTAGCTCCTCCAACATCTGACATCCTGACAACATAGTTTTAAGTTTTAGTTACTAAGTCGTATTAGTGAGCACATAATTTAACACATAAGCACATAAAGTCTTTTATTATCTTCAATGAATTAAGAAATTCATCTCTTAGAACTCGATAAGAGTTTTCCTTCACTATGTTCTTCCTATAAGGCTATTACCTAAGGTTGTTCCCCTACCAAAGATTCATAACCTACAGCTCTGATACCAACCCATTCCCACATGATTTGGTGTTCACTATACAAATATCATATAGCTATCTACCCATAATAAATGCAAACCATGCAATAGATAGAAAAAAATCCTCCCCTTATGGGGTTAAAACATCTGAATAATAAATACAATCCCAGGTCATACTAACCTTAAACATCTGTGCGGAAACATAAACAAATAATAAGTCTTAAACAACATCAAGTCTTGACAATAACATTCTTAAAATTTAATAACACATCTTCATCACTTAATAGCTTTGCCCTTGCCTTTGCTAGAAGAAGGCTCGACGGTTCTTTCGTTATTAACTGCAATGTTATTATTACGAAAAAGTGAGCACGATTGCCCAAAAGTATAATAATGAAATAACAATATAATAACATACGAGTGAATCAAAGACTTCTGAGATAAAGCTCAACTTTTGAACCAAAAATGATTACCACGAAATCAAATAAATTCTGAGGGTCATAAGACCTTGAACTATGTCCTAGGTTATCAAGGGTTGTACTTGAAACCTTTAACAGTCATAAGACTATGGACTCTTCTTCTCGTACTTAGGGGGATCAGCCCTTAGTACCATATTGTGCACAATTTCTTAACGCTAACACATAAGTAATCCCCTATACAGGGTTATTCATCTCAGTTTGACATTTGAGTCCGCACCAAAGGAAGTTTGGTTTAGATAATTCATCAAGGGTTTTAAAATTTAGAACGCTCATCAACTGTGGACTAGTCGAATCATTAAGGGTTCGCTAGTCTAACAAGGTTTAACAGTACCTGAATATTTAACTTGAATAAAATCTCAAAAGCTAAATAATAGAATAAGTATTGTATAACATCATCGTGCTTGAAAGATTAATAGGCTTTAATATAACAAAACAAACTTGATCAATAATAATGAGAACTTGCTCAATGTAGAAAGATGAATTCATCACTTATATAACGATAACAAGTAGGGTTAGGAAACTTGCCTCGTGCGTAGATTACACTTTAATTAAACTCGTTCCTTGATTTAAATCTTACATATCATTTACGTTCACAATACCAATCAATAATAACATAACTAATCAACATACGCTCATTCTTTGGTCTAAACTCTAGTTATGACTATACTTAGTCAATTTATCATACTTATTGACTTACAATTTACACTTCACAATTAATAAGCCAATTATGCATTCAATAATTCAATCTTCATGTAATTGTGTTATTGATATGTTAAGAATTTACTTTAACATCTCATTATATGTTTAACCTAATTTTATATTCATTAGGTTAAGTTACCAACACATTGTTAGACTTAAACATTTTAAAAACTCATTTCTGGACCATTCTGCTAAGTGGCGCTGCGGCGCCATTATTGTACTATGTCTTGGCGCTGCGGCGCTGTGGCGCTGCGGCCGGATACTTAGCGCTGCGACGCGGTGGCTCTATGGCGCAGTGGTGCAGTGGCGCTGCGGCACGTGACTTCAGTTCTGGAGTTGGCGCCGCGGCGCGAAACTCCAGATTTTGATTCTCAGTTCGCGAAGAACATAGAGTTCAGCGAAATAAACACTATATGATCATTAATTTCACCAATTTAACATACCCCACATGCTAGAACTCATACATAATCATTACCCAACATTTATAGAGTGATTTTAACCCATTAAAACACATAATCACTGAATTAAAACATGTAATTTTCACTGTTCTTAATGTTCTTGAACATTTTGAACATAAATTATAAAATTCAATGCCACGAATTCGTTATAACACCAAATCCATCCATTCAAGTTTTGTTCTCTTTGTTTTAGCATGCATAATCATATACCAGTGTGAATTTTGCAGAACAATTTATGTTTGACATATTAATTTCACGTATAAAGGCCATATGGCCATATTCTATACTCTGTAAATAACATACATTGTAATTATGGTATTATGAAACTAATGATAAGGTTTATATATATATATATATATATATATATATATATATATATATATATATATATATATATCGATATGATATGCCTTAACACATACAATCACATAATCCTTACTCTTTCCAACTTACATAAACTTTACAGTAAACTTGAAAGCCATTTTTATTAAAACTGAAACAACGTAATAAAACTAGGTTGGAGAAATTACCCAAAGTGTTGATTGAGCGAAGATAACAATCTCTCTTACAAACATCACTTCAATCTCCCTCAAAATTATCAATTATCTCTCTGAATTCTCAAACACTCTCCCTCTCTGCGTTTTTCCAGACTCAGAAAATAATAAGAAAAGAAAAAGAGAATACGTATAATAAATAAGCAAACTGACGCGCATTATGGTCAGTTACCTAATCATGGGTAACTGCTAGCAACTCCCCTTAGGGCCTTGTTTGGCTGGTCAAGAATAAGTTTCAAAACCATTTAATTTAATGATTCTCTTATACTATAGTTTAAATCGTGTCACACCCAATTATACAATAATTCAAATATATTATTTAATTTAATTTGAATAAAATATAATAATTTATCATTAATTCACATAGTCATATAATTAATTTTTTAATTAATTATAAAATAATATTAGGCTTATTAAATATTTCTTTTAATTTAATAAACTCACATAATTACATACTTTGAATAATAAAATTCTCTACATTAATTTAATAAATATAACACATAATTAAATTAATCTATCATAACTTCATCAATTAATTATTTAATCTAATAATTAATGCATCGAAAAAAATATTTATTTAATTCAATAAATATTAAAATTAAATTACAAAATCTCGTTTGTCACAATTGGTGGTATAAAACCGTAAAGGATATGTATAGTTGGTTAAACTAATCATGGAAATAGAGTTTTAGAACTTAAAGTGTCATCCTTACATTGCTAAGGAAAATAGTAGCCGATGATGTGGAATCAAAGAAGGGATTGATGCTAGACGAGTTAACACTTAAGGAGGATGTGTAAAGTATTTAGAAGCGTAGGTTTCAGTTCTGTTGATACAGAACTTGTCTGCCTCTGATTTTGGTATGGAGCAGTTGCGCCATTACCAAGTCTGTGACCAGTGCAGCTGCGCCGGTCTGTAGAAAACTCTGAGTCAGTTTATGAAAATGTGATTGCAAGCCATGAATACTAATAACTATTATAAGGTCGTGAATGGTGACTAAGTGTTCATTTGGTTAGCAAAACATGACTTGAATAAAGATTTAATTAATTAACCCGGATTAAGTATTGGTTAATTAAGCGATATTATAGAATATTATATTCTATTAATTAAAGGAATGCATAATAATTATTGAAAAGAAATGATTAATATTAATTAATTATTGTGTGGGTTAAAAGTGCCCAACTATATGATATTTAGCTCAATTAAAATATTAATATGGGTATAATCATTATATAATATTACTATGTGTAATATGAAAAATGTGAGCAGTAATAATATACGTACCTACGGCTTAAGAATATGTGAAGTGTGACATTTAATTGGGACTAATGATATAAGGTACCAAGTGGTACAGTGAAATCATATGTAGTAGTAATACAGAAATAATTAAATATCCGTATATTCTAGAAACTGGGTAGGAGATTATATGTTTGAATAAACATTAACATTAAATAAGGTTATAATGTGGTTATGTGAGTAGTAGAAATAATTATGGAACTACTCGGATAATAATGCCTAATTGCGTTGTGTTAATGCGTGTATTTAATGTACATAGAGTATATGATGTGAGTACATAAATAATCCCTAACTTTACTTGGTGTAGTAGCATTAACATATTAAAATTTCATTTTTAGTAATTAAAGGAACTAAACTAAGTTTCAGTTGCTGAGTTATAAGCTTGTCGCAATTTTAGTGTCACTTTTATATAACAAGCCGTAATAGGCCATTTGCCTAACAATTATATTGCTGAGAAACCAAAAAGGGTACAAAGCTTGTAATCATAGCTACGGGAATGGAGGAAGAAAGAGTTGGTAACCAACTCCTTATTACTCTTTGATTTCTTCTTCTTCCCCTTAGATTAATTCGTTGTGCAAAGTCATAAAATGTGTACAAAATTCTCTATATAGAGAGCCTTCTCCTTTCATGTTTGATAAGTTGTCTGAGAAAAACTTAGCTGGAGAGTTGAGGGAATTGAGAACAATGGGAGGATGGAGGAGCTATAGTTAGCCAATTCCAAGCATTCAAGAGGTAATAATTCTAACCTGTATGTTCTTGAATTCCTAAGTTTTGCATTCCTTAGAAATGTTAAGAAATAGTCACTTTTGAGTCACAAATTTGATGGCTAAAGGTTGTTTTAATTCATGAATTGTTGCTAGATGTTGTTAATATAGTCAAATGTGAAAACAACGAAAGTTAAACGAACCAATTTGGTTGAAAAATGAATTCGTAGTGAATGAATTTGCTAAATTTGTCAAAACATGAAAATTTAGGATAAATATGAGTTTTGGATCAATATTTGGGATAGTTAATGTTTTTGAAGTGTTATAATTATTCAGTAGATGAGCAGCTAAGAGTTTAACGAGTTCAACGAATCGAACCAACTGATTTAGACTTAAAATGAAGAAGTTATGAAGATTTGAAGTAAAAACATTATGGAAACTGTAATCTGGGTAAGCTAAGCATGGGTGCGCTGCCCAGGGGTGTGGGGGCGCAGCTGGACCCTGCCTTATGGAACGGGCACTGGTTTGGTGAAGGAATTAGGCGCGGCCGCACCCAATATCTGTTAAGTGTGACTACTTTGACCTATTTTTGTAAAATGGCCATAACTTTTGCATACGGACTCCGATTGAGGCAATTCAAGATGCTCCGGAAGGAGAACGAATAGACCTACAACTTTTGGTCTTTAAGTTTTGCAATTTGAGATCGTTAAAAAGGGTCAAAATAGTCATCTTTATGACTATTATGTATTCAGAGGCGATCAGAGGGCGTCGAAAGAGCACTAACGCAAGTATAGTGCTCCCAACGATGGAATATGTTATTCTAAGTGATAAAATATGAATATGCATGATAATAGACATGTCATATGGCTAAGATTACTTTACTCATAATGGAATGCTTTAACAATGATTTCTAAAAGAAAACTTAAAGTTTTTGAGAAACTGAAGTTGATGAATTTGGTGTCCTTTGAGTTCTAACCTTGGACCCTATGTACGCGTATAAACGTCCATGAAATGTAGTTTTAAATTTACCTTGCTTATACTAGATTGATATAGCTTGGTTTAAAGTGTTTTAAAAGAAAAACTTGAAGTTTTGAAAATAAAACTTAATGAACTTTTTGTCTTCTAAGTTCTGACCTTGGAAACATGTGAATGTGGCCTAGTTATATGCGCGGATGGATAAGGAATGTATATCCAAGATGTATTGCACATACAAGGTTGTCAAGCTCAGATTAGTATGTGTTTTCATAAGAAATTTAAAAGTTTTAGAAACTAACTTTGATGAGCATTGTATTGCTTGCATTATGACCTTATAAGCAAGCATGATAAAGTTGTTTATGCCTTTGAACATGAAAGATACATGCACTCAACTAGTCAAGCATGTCATAAGTTATTTAAGCATGTTTTAAAAGTATGAACTATGCTATGTCTATGTAAATGGGATAGATACATGTGCACATGTGTATTAAAGGCTTGTTAGTACCTATATAAGGTTTAAAAGCTTATAAACATTAAAAGAAGTTGTTAAGCCTTGTTGATGTAAATAATTTAACACAGAACTATGTAATTTAAAACTAAATAATTTGAAATGTGAACTTGAAGAAATATCATAACCTACTTGATATATGTTTATAGTATGTATTAGAATGCATAGTAGGTTAGGACTAAACTGAGCAATGAAAAGCTCAAGTCTGGTTTCGGCAGGGAGTAGCGCGGTCACGCCACTCCCAAGCTTAAATGCAGCGCAGCCGCGCCATCCTGCAGAGTGACCAAGAGTATTTTGTTAAATGCATGGTCTTAAGTGATGGTTATATGTTGTCCTTAAAAACTGCAAGATATGAAACAAAATTATGTAAATAAATATGATGGTAGAATGAGCTAGTCTTATGGTTATCCTAAGTTTAAGTAAAAATGAAATCAGGTTAGGAAACAATATTTGTTCTTATATTAAGAGCTTATGAAATGTATGACTGATGGGTATGAATCCATGATTATATAGTTGTGTAGAAATACACGCAGTGCAGATAAGCTTTAAGCAGTTAAGTCGTAATTGATAAACTACGCTTTAGGCAAGTCTTTCAGTTCCTATTTGATATATGAATTCGATAACTGTTAGTTGAATTATATTATATTGTGATGATGTGAACTTATATATGAACTATATATGAGATATGTATGAGATTGAAAGTTGATCTTTGATGATATGCTTGTTATGTGAGAAGTAACATGCGTAGTAAATATAAATTGACTATAAAGGCATGAACTGTGTATAATGTTATATGCTATGTGATGCATGAAAACTGTTAGAATTGCTGAGCTCTCAAGCTTACTCTTGCAAATAACCACTTTTGCAGGTTAAGGATTCACGGTAAAGATTATGTGCTTCTTGGTTGACAAAGTAGATAGTTTCGCAATGAAGGATACTATTTAGATTATTACTTGAACAATGTTTAGGTTCTAGGAGTGTACTTGATATATACTTACGATGTTTAATACTTGTTGTATTGTAAGGATGTATTAGTTAATACATAGAGGATATCGAATCAAGATACAAAATCTTATACAGTAATTCCAATAGACTGAATCATATTATCTAGTTGATTTAAGATTTGTAATTGGTTTAAAGTTATGAAATCAATAAAAGATTTTATTCAAGAGATTAAAATTTTTTAAGTTTTTTTCGCATTTTAGTAACATCGAATGTGATGTTTAGACAGGGATGTTGTATAACCGGGATTTGAAATATGTAATAGTTTAGGGTTATTATACGAGATTCTGATAATGAATAGAATTTATATTCTAAATTGTAATAAGTGAAGTTGTATTCTTTTACTACTGATTAAAAGATGTAATAGTTCCGCAATAGTAGTATTGTGCCTGCACCGAATCTGAGGTTTCGAAGGAACGTGGATTTGGGGGATTCACACTCCCTACCCTTTCTGCTTAAGGCATCGGCACCAACATTCGCTTTACCCGAATGGTATAAAATCTCACAGTCATAATCCTTTATCAATTCCAACCATCTCCTCTGACGCATGTTTAAATCCTTCTGTGTGAAAATATATTTCAGACTCTTATGGTCTGTATATATTTCACACTTCTCCCTGTAGAGATAGTGCCTCCATATCATCAGAGCAAACACCACTGCATCCAATTCTGAGTCATGGGTTGGATATCTTTTCTCGTAGTCCTTCAATTCTCGCGATGCATATGCAATGACCTTGTCATTTTGCATAAACATACAGCCTAGTTCTTTATGCGATGCATCACTATATACCACAAAATTTCTTATGTTGTCAGGGAGAGATAACATATGTGTCGTACTTCACATCTTCTTTAATTCTTGAAAACTTTCCTCACACTTTTTCGTCCAAACAAATGTCACCGCTTTCCTTATCAAACTCGTCAACGGAGTCACAATTTTAGAAAAATCCTTAATGAATCTTCTATAATAACCAGCTAACCCTAGGAAACTCCTTACTTCCAACGGTGTCTTCGGCTGATTCTAGTTCATCACAGCTTCAACCTTTGATGGATCTACCGAAATTTCATCCTTGTCAATCACATGTCCAAGAAATTGCACATGTTCTAGCCAGAATTCACACTTTGAAAACTTAGCGTACAACTTCTCTCTTCATAACGCTTCCAATGTTACCTTCAGATGTTCCACATGCTCCTCCTTGGTTTTGGAATACACCAAAATATCACTGATGAACACCACCACGAATTTATCCAATAACGGCTTAAACACCCTGTTTATTAGGTCCATAAATGTTATAGGAGCATTTGTTAGACTAAATAACATCACCAGAAACTCGTAATCACCATAACGAGTCATGAACGAAGTCTTCGGTATATCTTCTTTCCTTACCTTTAACTGATGGTACTCGCTCCTCAAATCTATTTTTGAGAATTATCTAGCTCCCTTTAACTGATCAAACAAATCGTCAATCATTGGTAATGGATATTTATTCTTAATCGTTACCTTGTTTAGTTCTATGTAATCAATGCAAAGCCGCATCAATCTGTCCTTCTTCTTAATGAACAACACCGACGCTCCCCACCGTGAAACGATCGGCTGGATATACTTCTTGTTTAAAAGTTCTTACAGTTGCACCATCAATTCTTTCATCTGTACCAGAGCTATACGGTACAGGGACTTCAATATAGGGGCAGTTCCTGGAGCCAAATCAATAACGAATTTCACTTCCCTATTTGGCGAAAGTTCTAGAAATACGTCTATAAAGTCTTGAATGACAAGTATCTCTTCTAGTCTTGGACTCCCTTTTTGAGTACCAACTTTGTAGGCTAAATATCCTATACAGCATTGTCTGAACAACTTCATGGCATGTGTCATCATTAGATAACTCGCTCGTCTAGGCGACTTGATGCCATAAAACACTGCCTTTGACGGAGTTAGAAGGTTAATACACTTCTTTTCACAATTAATTATCGCCCTATAATTGAATAGCCAATCCATTCCCAAAATAAAGTCGAATTCCCCAAGTTTAATTGGGATTAGATCGATGATCATTACGTTTCCCTTAATATCCACCCTACAGTTCTTGTGTAAAAACCTAACAGGAATTACTTCCCTATTGGAAATTTCTATGTTCAAAGGGTAATCTAATTCCTCCTTAGGCAATTCTAAATTCTTAGCAAAGTCATCAGATATAAATGAACAAGTAGCACCCGAATCAAATAATATATAAGCATTTACATCATTGATCGGAATGATACCTGACACTACATCCCTCGACTGGAAAACATCCTGTACGGTCATGTTGAAAGTTCTGGTGGTGGGTCGGTTTGACGGTGTTGATATAGTGATGGTTGATAAGTGAGTTTTATACCTACTTATTGGATATTAATTCACGAGAACTATACCCATCTCAAGTACAGTTTAGTGTGTTTTTAGCTGTATTTTGTTTTGTTTTGCATTAGATGTACTGAGAACTCCTTTGGTGTGAAAATGCGAGAAATGACATAGCTTGGCGATGGTAGATGGTATGAGGCTAATGGAAGCATGACGCAAGGAACAATTGGAGATATGCAGCTGAGCATTGATGAAGGAAGATGGATCAGTAGTTGAACACAAAAGTAGTAGCAGCAGCAGAGCACATAATTCAAAATGCAGAAGTCGTGCGGCCGCGCGGCTACACAGGCCAAAAGACGCGCGCCCGCTCGATCACCCGGACTGAGCAGATTTTAAATACGCGCACCCGCGTGATGATTATGAAGGGACTCCGGGTGCCCGCGCGTGACATCTGCAGCTTTTAATTAATTTAATTTTAATTTTTAAATTGTAAGAGTTTGATTTGGTTAAAACTATTCTGGTTGGTACCAGACGTATCTAATCTTTAGTTTTTACGTGTTTTCATAATAGATAACTAGGGTTTACGCTTTGGGAGATTTTCATTGATGAACCAAGCATAGACGTATTATTTTCTACTTCTTCTTTGGATTTCAATCATTGTGGATGAACTATTTTTATGTTGCTGGATATCAGTGAGGATTTGAACGTTACGTTTGGATTATAATCAACAATTGGGTTTGATCGATTCTATCTTCTCTCTTTCAATTGTTTATTTATTGTCCATGTATTGTTTTGATCCCATAATGGCTTTTGGTTTAGTTATAAACTAAACTACATTATGGGATTCTAACGAATTTTAATATGTAGTCTAACTTATGACCTGATTGCTGGACTGTATGTGTATCATCAAGAATTTCTATCATGGTTAATTTAAGTGCATGAATGATTGATCACCATTCATTTTATGTGCTTGTATGGAGTTGAAAAATAACACGTGAGTATGGATTGTAATCATGATAGCATACGTATATGGGGCTGTTTTGCTTAGCATTGTATTTCATGAACCAAATAGACATATATTGTTTCACTGTATGAGTTATATAAGGGCTTGTGCTTAAATTCAATATGGCTGCAATTTCACATAGAAATATAGTGAAGTTGGTTTTTCCTGAGGATTACATGATGTCTATTGTATGTGGATGTTATGTAAGTAGGTCATGATATATTTAAAAATGGTTATGTCTACATTTGTGCTCTTGGCTAATTTCCTGTGTTACATGAATAATCTTGCATGGTGGTGGCAATTAGATGAACTATTAAATGAAGTCAGGATCCCATTATTTCTAGATTTGATTTATTACATTAATATTCTTCTTTTAGTTATTATTTGATTTTAGAGTAGTTCAAAATCATAAATATTAGTTTAACCATATAAAATGGTGATTTAGTTGATGTATAATAGTTTAATTTAGAAATCTTTCTCCGTGGATCGATACTCGACTTACTCTGTATTGCTTGTTGACACATGTATGCTTGCATGAGTTAGAGCTCTTTTGTTAGAACTAAAAAAGAGGCAACAATGGTTAGATTGTCACTGTTGTTATTATCTTTACCCCTGCTTACTCCTCTTACTGCTTTCTTAGGACAAAGAAGAGCTAAATGTTCCTTTGATCCACATGTGAAACACACACCTTTCTTCGAACTAGGGCAGTTTGGCTCTATGTGGCCCTCTTGACTGCAATTGTAACATACCCTCTTCCCTTTCATGCAAACACTCATATGAATCTTCCCACAGTTGTTGCATGCCTCAACCTTCTTCTTTGAACTTCTTTGATGATCCCAAACCCTTGTATTATCACTCCACTTCCTTTTCAAGTCGTTGTTACTGTAGGGATTTTGACACAAAAAAACGCACAGCGGAATATTAAAATTTTCAAAACAATCTCCGAAACCCAAAATAGGATCCATGCGAAACAGAAATTAATTCAGTGGTTAGATATTATACCGATTATAGACAATTCTGAAACGGCTTCGAATCTCCAATGCAATCAAACGAAACTGCGTTTCTACGGTATCCACACGAACGTCCTGCGAATCGTCACACGATCTTCAGTAAAAGGAGACGCGGTACTAGCCACCAAGGATATGGATTTTCAAAACTTTTCTCTCTAGTCTCTCTCTAAGAGTGGCTAGGATTTTTTTAGGTTAATGATAATCCCTAAAATGGCTGATATATCATATATATAGTAGTCAAAAGGAATTAATCAAAAACCTAATCTAAAATAAAATCCAAATTATATATATATATATATATATATATATATATATATATATATATATATATATATATATATATATATCTTAATTAAGTATTACTTAATTAATATACATATATACAAATTATCCTATTAATTTAAATTCGTGGTTTAAATACTATCGATCATATTGACATATTTAAATCCTTACCATTTAAATTAATTCCCTTTTAATTATGTTCTATGTGTGTGACCCTATATGTTATTATTATGTTGGCAATAATTTTAAATCATATTATAAAATTATAAACAGCAAGCGGTATCTAGTAATGCATCACTTCTACCCAAGTAACAATAAGATCGATGATTCGATTCAACCTTTTCGTGACCAATGTTTCAATGTAATTTAATCATTTTAACCTTAACATCCTAGATTAAACTCGAGTCATGGAATGCGCTATACTCTTCATAATTTAATCTGAGATTTCTTGATCAATGAGTATACTATATGAAACAAATCACTATTTGAGCATGACCATGCATTTCATAGTCCTACTCAATTAAGAGGCCTATGGATATCACCCCTAATATATAGGAGGGTTAAATTCCATCTAGATCACTCATATTACTCACACAATTCATGATGTACCCAATAATCACCTTTATTTTCCACCCCATTAAAGGTGACATTTGATGATATCAAAGTACATAAATTCTCGTGTATTAATATAGTGATTTTAGGTTGGAGGATCATTATATCATTGTCCTAAATATGTCCTCTAGGGTTTGTATTGTTCGCTCACTTTGTTTGTCTGTCTGAGGATGATAAGCAGTACTTAACCTTAACTGTGTTCCCATCCTCTCTTGCAATCTTTTCCAGAATTTTGACGTGAAACGCGGGTCTCGGTCAGAAACAATCGATACCGGTACTCCATGTCGTGAAACAATCTCCTTTACATACAGACTCGCTAACTGAATCAAACTGTAGCAGGTCTTGTTCGGTAGAAAATGTGTAGTCTTTGTAAGTCGATCCACGATAACCCAAATGGCATCCAATCCTTTCTGTGTGACCGAAAGTCCTACCACGAAGTCCATCGTAATATGCTCCCATTTCCACTCTGGTATTTCCAACGGTTGTAGAAAACCACTCGGCCGCTGATGCTCTGCTTTTACGCGTTGACAAGTCAAACATCAACTAATGCACTCTGCGACTTCCAGTTTCAAATTGGGCCACCAAAAATGTTCCTTCAAGTCTCGATACATCTTAGTGCCTCCAGGATAAATGGAATATATCGTATTGTGTGCCTCTTGTAAAATCTCTTCCCTCAACTCGGTTACCGCCGGTACCCACACTCTCTCTTCGAATCTTAAAATATCGTCTTTATCTATTCGAAATTTTTCTTCCTCATTTTCTGTAATCCTTTTCCTGACTTTCTCACATTCTTCATCTTTTTCATGTGCTTCCTTTACTCTATCCAACAATGTCAGACGAGCTTCTAAAACAAATAATTTCTCCTCAGGCTTCTCGGGTCCCTTCACTTCAATTTCCAACTTCTCCATATCTCTTATTAACTCCTCCTGAGTTGTCAGTTGAAACAATTTCTCCCTTCCTTTCCTGCTCAGAGCGTCGGCAACTACATTTGCCTTCCCCGGGTGATAAAGAATCCCACAATCATAATCTTTGATTAACTCTAACCACCTCCTCTGATGAATATTCAACTCCTTCTGTGTGAATATATATTTAAGACTTTTGTGGTTCGTGTATATCTCATATTTCTCTCCGTACAAATAATGCCTTCATATCTTTAACGCAAAAACTACTGCCGCTAACTCTAAGTCATGAGTAGGGTATCATATTTCGTAATCCTTCAATTGTCGTGACGAATATGCAATGACTTTGCCATGCTGCATTAGCACACAGCCCAGTCCTCTATACGATGCATCACTATACACTACAAATCCCCCAATATCATCTGGTAAGGATAATACAGGCTCCTCGCTGAACCTTTTCTTCAACTCTTGAAAACTCTCTTCGCATTTGTTGGTCCATACAAATTTCACTGTCTTCCCTGTCAGATTTAGTCAACGGGGTCGCTATCTTAGAAAAATCTTAGATGAATCTTCGATAGTACCCTGCTAGCCCTAGGAAACTCCTCACCTCCGTTGGTGTTCTCAGTTGTTCCCAACTACTTACCGCTTCAACCTTTTAGGGGTCTACTGAGATTCCATTCTCATCCACCACGTGGCCTAAGAATTAAACCCTCTTCATCCAAAATCTACATTTTGAAAACTTCGCATACATCTCCTCCTTTCGTAGTGCCTCCAAGACAATCTTCAGATGTTCGACATGTTCTTCCGCTGTCTTAGAGTAGATCAAAATGTCATCAATGAAAACTACCACGAATTTATCCAAGTATGGCTCGAAAACTCAATTCATCAAGTCCATGAATGCTGCCGGAGCATTAGTTAAACCGAATGACATTACCAAAAACTCATAATGTCCATAACGGGTTCGAAATGCAGTCTTTGGTATGTCTTCATCCCACGCTTTTAGTTGATGATATCCTGTTCGTAAGTCGATCTTCGAGAAACATTTCGCTCCCTTCAGTTGATCAAACAAGTCGTCTATCCTCGATAATGGATATCGATTCTTGATCGTTACTCTATTTAATTTTCGATAATCGATACAAAGCCTCATCGATCCGTCTTTTTTCTTCACGAATAACACTGGTGCTCCCCAAGGAGACACACTCGGTCAAATGTAACCCTTATCTAATAGCTCTTGAAGTTGTATCATCAATTCCTTCATTTCTACTAGCGCCATACGATATGGAGCCTTCGAAATCGGTGTCGTTCCCAGTGCTAAGTCTATTACGAATTCGATTTCTCTGTCTGGCGAAAGTCCATGCAGATTGTCCGGAAACACGTCTTGAAATTCATTTACTACGGGTATATCTTTAATCTTGACTCCCTTTCTCCGAGTATCTACGATGTAAGCTAAATAACCGACACATCTTTTCCTTAACAACTTCTTGGCCTGCATCATCGAAACGCAACACGATTACTTAAGCGATGAGCTACCATGAAACACTACCTTAGACTTATTCAGAGTCTGAAGGTTCACACACTTGTTCTAACAGTTAATTATCGCTGCATGGTTATATAACCAAGCCATTCCCAGTATTACGTCAAATTCTCCAAGTCTAATAGGAATCAAGTCTACACTCAGTTCATGTTCTCTAACGTTTGCGCGACAATTTCGATAAACGTATTCTACAGGGATTATTTCCTTATTTGCAACCTCTATGTTCAAGGAATCTTCAAAACGTTCTCGGGGTGTACTAAATTTCCTAGCAAATTCTTCAAATACAAAAGAACAGGTGGCACCCGAATCAAATAATACATAAGCATTCATATTATTGATTGGGGTTATACCTGACACCACGTCCTTTGCAGCCACTGGGTCCTGGATAGTCATGTTAAAGGTTCGAGCGGTCGATCGGTTGGGTTGTGCAGGTCCACCAATCATTAACTTGCTTCCTCCTCCCTGGCTTTCGCCAGCTCCACCGCTCCCTTTCTTCGGGAATTCCTTTATCTGGTGCTCTGTTGATCCACAAGAAAAACATCCTCTGATCTTCTTCGGCTTCGGGAAATTTGGTGACATGTGCCCCTCTTGGCCGCAATTATAGCATGTGCTTTTCCTCTTTCAGCATTCTCCCTAATGGCTCCTCCCACATTTGTTGCAAGCTTTGGTCCTCTTCTTGAAGTTTCCTTGGTGATTCCCACCTTGATTGTTGCTTCTATTGTTGTTATTGTTTTCCCATTTCCTTTTTCTAGAGTTACTTCCTCCACTGCTGGTTCCTCCACGATGCTCATTACCAGTGTTCTTGTTTTTCTTCTCTTTATGATACAGACTCAAGGCCTCACTTCCACCATCCGCAATAATTGCCTTCTCCAACAACGTTGTAAAGGAATTAATTTAGAAGATCGATACCTTATTATACAACCATGGCTTCAACCCTTGCTCAAAACGTCTCGCTTTCCTCTCCTCATCCACAACTTGGTGCTCTGCAAATCGTGCTAGTTCATTGAACTTAGCTGCGTATTGTGCCACCATCATATCACCTTGTTTTAATTGTAGGAACTTCACTTCCATCCTACTCTTCATACTCTTCAGAAAATAAATCTCAAAAAACAACGCCGTAAACCTTTCCCATGTTATCGTTCCTTCCCCTGCTCTCTGCTGATTTGTTTCCCACCAATAGTTTGCTTCGCCCTTCATCATATATGTGGCAAATACAATCTTCTGTTCTTCACCCACGCGTGCTATAGTGAAGGCCTTCTCGATCTCCTTGATCCAGGTTTGCAAAACTATGGGGTCAGTAGTTCCCGTGAACTCTGTGGGTCCTACACTCTTAAAGTCTTTGAACGTTGTTACTGGGACAACTCGAGGAATGGGTGGTATAGGTTCGTTTCTTCCCCTCAAAGCTTCTCCCAATAAATCCACCAATCGATGTATCGGATCTACCGGACCTCTCTCATTGTTAACTGACTCTTCTGGGACAGGTATTCTACGTCTAGGCGGCATTTTTTGCATCACAAAATTTTCATCTTATCATCTATCTATCATATTTAGACATTTCTCAAATGAAAAGAACTAAAAGTTTATAACACATTTCTAAAATAAGATCAGTTATATTCATATGTCAAATGGTTACAATACACGTTCTTTTCTAGCATACTGCTATAAATGAAAATACATATCCCCTAATATCACAAGAGATGGGGACAACCCTAGCTTACTACCCCTCTAACATTTTTCAAAAGTTTGGGGTGATAGCACTATCTCACATTTTACATAAAAGACTAAGATTACAATAATATATTAACAACACATAAATAAGAATTCTACACTACTGAACTTTTCCCTCCAGACTCAATCTAACATTCCACGCTCCACGGCGCTCTGATACTCCTTCTGTGTGATGTGTGCCACCATATCCTGACTTATGGTGTGCCGGTTCTTTCCTTGCTCAGCGGGGTAGTGATTTACCCCATCGATCAATCTCTCCATGGCCGTGCGTAGCCCATCTTGTTCATCTTTCTCCTCTTGCATCGCACCTCATCCTCAAGATCACCTACTCTGTCATTAGAATCCTCCCACTTCTCCTCGAAGTGGATCCTATCCATTACTTCCATCTCTAACTGAGTTCGGAGAGCCTCCTTCTCCGCCTTCTCACTCAACACCCACTGTTCCAATTCTTCTAACTTTCCTGCCAACTCAACATTCCTTGCCACCGATCGGTGAAACAAGGCACCCATCTGTATCCCTGCCTTCTTACGGTGAGCAATTTCCACCTCCATCTCCTGCATCACTAGTTGCCTCTCAAGAGTCTCAGTCTCTAGCTCTTCGACTCTACTGCCTAACTCCAAAATCTGCTCCTCATACTCTCCTAGCATCCGATCCTCAAAAGTAGTCTCGTCAGAGTCCTCCATGGGCTCAGTTTCCTCCTCCATGGGTTCCTCCTCCATAGGCTCCTCCTCCGGATCAGATTCCTCAGGTAGAGGCACCATCTCTTCCTCCTCATCATTGTCATAAATAGGGTCAACTACCGATATAGGCTTCGCTATCAAGGGTTCCTCATAGACTACGTGGATATCACGCGGCTCCTCCTCAACTACTCGGCCAGGTCCTCCCATGTCAGTCATCCTATAATCACCAACATAAGACAAGACAAACAACAACTCCATCAGAATGTTAAATAAACATAAGTTCATCGTATTGAATGAAGTTACATTTCATAACACATTAAGTCTGTCAGGGAAAACTCTACATTAGTTGTATCCCCTTTTCTAACTTCTAAGTTTTCTTAAGTTATAGTCTAAGGATTCTCGTTCCTAAGGTTTATAACTATAACTCTGATACCAACCTGTGACGCCCCCAAATTCTGACCTCCACTTGGTCACTCGAATTCAGTTCGTCACTTTCACAAAGTATTACTATTGTAGCTAAAATTATACATTTGCAACGAAAGATCTAGTTTAGAATAATATATAACGATTTATTATAATTATTCCCCAAAGTCTCGCAACCTACAGTACTTAATAGATTACATAATAATATCGAATAAAGACTTATTACATAATCCTACTTAAGTTTAAACATAGTCTGCAGATAGTCTTAATACAACATAATTAATTTAAACATAAAGGGACAAGCTAGTCGGTAGCCTTGCCCTTACTCTTGTCCTTCCCAGATACGCCTCCCTGTTCTGCCTTAACTGAAAGATTTTAAATAAGCAAGGATAGCACAAATTGCCCAGCAAGTAATACACAACAAGGGTATTGGATATATATATATATATATATATATATATATATATATATATATATATATATATATATATATCACAAGGTTTGAAATATCGAAGGTTTATTTCTAGGATAGTTCAAAGTGTCAAAATAACATCATGAATAAGGAATATGACAATTCAATATAAATAAACAGATATATATATATATATATATATATATATATATATATATATATATGATTTCAACGGCTAACAATATATCTAATTGGATAAGCAGTTTATACTGAGCAGACACTAAGGACTATTGAACTTTCACTAGAGTTACCAATATTAAACTGATAACCAAAAATATTAAGTATTATAGATGATCAATCTACAATACCATACGTTATGCGTAACACCAAAATAATATTCATTCATGTGTTGGGGTTTCCAACAACATACCCTCCCCTTACCAAAAGGGTTGTTCAACTCAGTTATCAAGATTTTCGTACCAATCAATTGGTTAGGACAGTTTTTATAAACATGGATATAGTCTAGCCGAATCTAATGGCATCGACTCTTTCACAATATTCAAGGACAAAACAAATTTCAACATAAATAATAACTTTTCACAAGGGTTTCACATACTAGTTCTTTTGAACGAGAAAGTAATATAACTTGTATTCAAAAGGATAAGTTTATGGTATTTGTTGAATAAAATAATGCAATGATATTACACAACAATAATAGAAGGGTTCAGATACTTGCACAACCTATATTTTAGTAAGGTTAGAGAAACTTGCTTAATGTAATAAGATAGGTTTAGAAACTTTCCTTAAGCGTAGTTTATCCACGTTAATAACTCAACTTTTTGAATCCTATTTATAGCGTATTATATGTATACAAGGTTCATTAGCTAACACAGTCCTTAATCAAGCTTGACACGATACAAGGACGCACAAATGGTACAAAATCAGTTTATACATAATCACAAGTTCAACGCTCGTAACTTTGTTTTGATATCATGTAAACATCCCTTTGGTCTTATTATTCGAAAGTTATGAACAACCTTTATTTCTATCACATGGCATGTTCCTTAACACAATACATAGCATGTTGATCATATATTAAAAGTTAAAAACATCATATAGGCGTGCTTCAAACATCAGACCCTAAATAGAATCGACACGTGACTGCTGCACGGCGCAACTGCGCCCTGTCTAGGCCTAGGGACGGCGCAGCTGAGCTGTCCCCTGGCCATTCCAGGACTGAGCTGTGGCCTTGCAGTTTCTGTCCAGCTTAACAAAAACTCTCACACATAACATATTGGTAGGGTCTTTACATGCTCCTCAAGTCAATCTAGGTTCCCTTTCCTAATATATTTATAATTTAAACACTTAAACCATTTAAGGCCATTCAAGGTAGTGAACCCACAAAGTCTAGCATGCTTGCTTTATAAACATACATGATAGTTATAAAATTCATATTAGACATGCTTATGAGTATTCATAACGCATATGTGAAACTAACATCCCTTTAGTTGAAAATAGACTTCGTTCATGCTTTATTTGAAATGTGATACACAAGTACTTTAGTGAGTCTAAGAGTGCCATCCAACATGCTCACTAACATCAGATTTCAGTTTTCAAGGTATCATGACCATACTCATATTCTAAGCTTGATAATAGTTTTAACATGCTCATGTTTCCCTACTAACCAAATAAACACAAGCTAAAGGTTTATTCATGCATTACTAAGTCATACTAACATGCTTGCAAAGTCAGTATACATACATGGTGTGACGCCCCCAAAATAGGTCCATTCCACCCAACCTATTCTGAGTCGCCAAATACATGGTACATAAAATAACTACAACTTCATTATTAGAATTGTCGTGCAAAATACGACAACACATATACTATGAGTTTAAATACAAATATTGTCATCTAGACAGTATTCATACTCAATTAAGTCCTCAATATAATTATTGATACACTATTTTACAAAATAGTGAGGACTACTAAGACAACTATCTTGAACCATCAATCCATATCCCGACTAGTACCCATTACATTCTCGCCTCCTGAGAAGAAAAATAGAACAAAAAGGAAAAGGGTGAGCTCAACTAGCCCAGTAAAGAATATTATGACTAAGATAATATATAACAAATTATCGTTAGTCTTCAACAGGAAAAAATCTAATAGGATACAATAGACAACAAATTTTAAATCAATATTTGCAGCGGAAATAATAATTCATTAGAAGAGTTAAGTAGAATATGAAATCTACTATCATCTAAGAATTTAAAAGTTCATCATCAATATTTTATCCATGTAACATCAATCAATAAACATCTTGAATCGAATATTCATCTTTGCACTGCAAGCCAAATATATTCATCAGTTGGTCATGTTCATCTCAACACCTATTTATCTTTGCACTACGGGCCAAAGATATTCATCAGAAATCATTCATCTTTGCAGTACAGGCCAAAGATGTTAAGTTATATCATCATTTAGGACTGAGGATGATGAAAAATATTTTAAAAAAAATAATCCAGTGAAACCAAAAAATAAATATTATGGATTCGTATTTCAGCTATTCCATGTCCAAAAATACCTCATAAGTAATCATAGTGGAGTAAAATTCAAGAATGATCAAAACATGGATACAATCAAAGCTAGTATCCAAAATAGATATTTTGGACGAAAAACAAAAATTTAATTTTTCTGTGAATAGTGTCGTATTCGTGAATAATACCGTATACGTGAATAGTGTCGTATACGTGAATAGTGACTCTGTCACTAAAAGATATAAATTTCATAAAAAAACATCATCATGCTTCGTCAATAGTACTCGTGAATAGTAACTAATGAATAGTAACTCGTGAATAGTAATTCATGAATAGTAACCCCGACATGCAAAGTTCCAAATTTGATAAAAATTTCTAACCAATATTTTGGCACAATGATATTGAAGTAATAATATCATTTTCGAATAAAATAACATCTCTTACCTCGAAAAAACAGTACTTCTGACTGGAATACTGGATATAGTGCTGAAAGAACTTGCACCGTATAGCAATACTCAAAATACTAAAATACTCACAATATACGTTCGATATTATGGAGAGAGAAAGAGAGGGAAAACTTTAGATTTTGGTGTGATTTTTAATTCTAACCTAAGCACCCTATTTATAGAAAAATGCTTAGAACACCAAAGCATAAAATTTAATATAATATTAATATATATATATATATATATATATATATATATATATATATATATATATATATATATATATTAAATTCCTACGCACCGTCTTCTTTGGTCAACAAATCATCCACACATGTTCCAAAGACAACAAAAACGTTTTTGTTAATTAAAACAATTAAAACTTCCAAAAATCAATTATTCCGGAATTTCAGAACTTCAATAATTTATAATAAATAGCCCTTTTATCAGAAAATTTGAATCTCGCAAGATTTTATAGAAAAATTCAATTCTCTACAACTTTGCAGAAGAAAGTTTTTCCAAATTTCAAACAGAAATTGACCGAAATCCACAAACGGGCGATTCTACAGGCTATAATTAAATTTCAGCCAAGAAATGGATCCACCAACATGTTTAACATGTTTTAAACAACTTTTACAACAAAAATACTCTTCCTCCTCATATACTCATATATCCCACATTCATTGTAAAAATATCACCATTACTATATTATAATAATAGAAGAAAATATTATTTTATCAGAAAAGATAAAATATCGATTTTAAACAAAAAATGAATATTTTTCTCATCATATACATCAATAATTAATTATTCATAAATAATATTACCGAATCACAATACTGACAACCAGGCAGTTTCTAGAAAAGAGGGAGCTTTCCAATAAGGATTTCTCCTTACTGGCGCGCAATTAGGTGACCAAACCTCTCCTTAGACAGAAATTTCAAGGCATTGCCAATAATGTTATCTAATAATATTATTCAGATAATATGAATTATTGCTCCAACAATAAAAAATACTGTGTAGTGACAATTATTGAAATAACAGTAATATAAAATATCAACGCAACAATTATTGAATCAATAAAATAAAATACTGAACAGTAATTACTGTAACCATTATTGAGTAGTGTCTTCTTACCTAAGAATCAATAATTGGTGCAATACCGTGTGCTACTGTGCAACAACGCGTATTACTGTGTTTTAACCACTGGGTATTCCAACAGTATTAACGGTAACAACTACGCCGTTATTTATAAACAACTTATACTTGTCATTTTCTTCATCCAATCACTTTCCGTTATGGGGCCCACACAAGGCTGCGCCGTCGTACGAATATTCTCCGACAGTAAGAATATTCCACGACCAAACGAATATTCCCCGACAACAATAAATATTTTATAACGACTTGCTTATTTAAAATATTTGCGCATTTTACCCATAACTAACCCCATTAATCAATTCAACCCTTACTATTTCAAAATAATAAATAGGGAAAATTAAATTTTATTTAATAAAAATTTGGAGTCTTACAACCTCCCCTCCTTATGAAATTTCGTCCTCGAAATTAACGTACGTACCTGGTATTTCGAAAAGATGAGGATACCTCACTTTTATTTCTGTTTCCAACTCCTAGGTCATTTTTTTAATAGCATGGTTCCTCCACAAAACTTTGACTTGGAGTATGACCTTTGTGCGTAGGACATGCTCCTTTCTATTCATGATCTTGACAGGTACCTCTTCGTACGTTAAGTCTTCGGCCATCTCGTCCGGTTCTAACTTAATAATGTGGTTCGGGTCGTCCACATATTTACGTAACATCGATACGCGAAAAATATTATGAACACGCGCCATACTTGGCTGTAAAGCGAGTCTATAGGCCATAGTTCCTATTCAATCGAGGATTTCAAATGGACTAATAAATCAAAGGTTGAGATTTCTTCTCTTCATCAACTCTTACTTCTAGAATAACGCCTTCTTACACCTTCTTCTTTATATTCATCAGCTCCGGTGTGTAGCTTGAGCGGTTTTAACTTTATCGATTAAAGTCGATTCTAATCGTATATTCGTTATCTTCACGTAGATTCTTGGAATCTTTAACTCTATCTCCGTCTTCTGTAAGTCGTACGAAATGGGTCTTTGTGTTAACAATATCGCACTCGTAACCACATACGATTTTCTACTCAACACGTCAGCTACCACGTTCGTTTTTTTTTTCAGGATGGTATTGAATGGTATGGCCGTAATCTTTCAACAGCTCGAGCCAACGTCGTTGCAGTTTGTTGAGTTCTACATTCCTCGCTCCATTCAAATTTTGTATCTTTTCGAGTCAGCTGAGTTAATAGAGTAGCGATTCGAGAAAATCTTTCCACAAAATCTTCGATAATAACCAACTAAGCATAGAAAGCTACGTATTTCGATTACTGACTTAGGTTGCTCTCAACTGTGACTCATATCCCAATCTTGGACAGCACGTCACAATGACACCTATTAGTTTACTACCACACGAATATGGCATCCCGTACAGAGAGTCTGGCTTCGGTGTATTCCACAAAGAAAGTCACCTGATAAAGGCTCGGGTACAAACTTCTACAGTTAGGTTTTTAACTCCTGAAGTTCAATAGGAGCCATTTGATATGAGATTTTAGAAGTGGGTTTGTAGTGGATTCAAAGATGATACAAAATTCATTATCACGCTCTGGAGGTAGGCCAAGAAATTTTTCAGGAAATACGTCTGGAAATTTACTAACCAGAGAAATATCATTCAAATCTGACGTATTTTTGTTCAAGTCCATAACATGGCTAAGAAAGCTTGACATCCATTTTTCAATAAACAAATAACTTTACGGCTTGATATGAAAGAGTTTGACTTCAATGATTTGGTTGCTTGAATTCGAATAACAGGGTGCTTAGGAATATGAAAACTAACAACCATACAAAAGCAATCAATTTGGCATGATGAGTAGTTAACCAATAAATTCCTAAAATCACATCAAAAGCAAGTATCTTTAAAGAGATAAGGTCAACAAGTAATGTGATGGTGCCAACTTGGATCAAACAAGATTTATAAACAGTGAATGTGATGAAAGTTTCTCCTAACGGAGTTTCAACAGATAAGTCAAAGTCTAACTTCTCCGGAGTCAAGTTTAAATATTGAGCACAAGCAGGAGAAATAAAAGAATGGGTAGAATTGGTATCCAATAAGGTATAGACTTTGAAAAATTTATAATTAACTAACTCGTGCTAACTTCGTTCGGGTTCCTCACATTCTGACCAGTCACGACAAATGCTCTTCTAGGAACCGTTGACTTTGACTTTTCTGGGACAACCTTTTGAGTCACCATCCCCGCTGGACTGGGTTTCGCTACTGTACAATCTCAATCGATATGACCTTATTTTCCATAATTATAACATACCTTAGAAGGCTGTGAACAGTTTGGACTTATATGTCCCTCCTCTCCGCATTTCCAGCATCTAACTGGTGGTCGTTCTCCTCCCCTAAAATTTGTTGCTGGTGCTGGTGCTGCTGTCGACATCTTCCCGTCATCGTTAAATCTTCTCTTCTTGAAATTTTCACTTGAGTTATTTCTTCTATTATCTTGGCCATGATTACTATCGAAGTGGTTACCATCGTTAAATCCGCATTTTTGACCGTTGCCATCGGTACGATTATCATCGAGTTGTAGGTCGTTATTCTTCGATTGAGCTGACTCATTATCGCGCTCCAATAACTGAGCCCTATTCACAACATCTGAATATAGAGAAAATTTATGAGAAATGAGATATTGACGTATGTTGGGTTTCAAACCTCTCAAAAACATCCGCATCATACGTTCCTCATTCTCTACCAAGTGAGGTGCAAACCTGGATAACTCTGCGAACTTCGCCTCGTAGTGGGACACCGTCATGTTGTTCTCTTCTAGTCTAATAAACTTTACCTCCTTCATATGACGAATACTTTTAGGAAAGTACTTGTCATTGAACAATTTCTGAAACATTTCCCAAGACATGCTGAGTGCGGCTGGCTGGGTACGCTTCGCAGATTCCCACCAGTAATCTGCCTCGTTACGAAACATAAAAGTGGCGAATGGGACCTTTTGTTCCTCCATACATCCCAAGACATCGAATATCTTGGTAATTTGCTTGACCTACGTCTCCGCCTTAATCGGATCCGGCTTTTTCCAGAATTCTGGTGGTCCCAACTCTTTGAACTGCTTAGCGATGACCATCCGTGAGTTGCCAGTGTTTCCACCTGCATTTTAACAGTAGTCTTTCTCGTTTGGTTTTGCATGAATTCTAGAAAGTTCCTAAACATACCATCGTTCGTCATCTGCTCAGTGGTGTTGTTCACAGGAGGAACATTGCCAGCCTGTTGCACGTTCTCCTCGTTGGTGAGCAAAGGTGTCTCCATGGTCTCATTTACTCTACTATTAACATTCTCAGTCGACATTCTCAAATACTGCCATAAAATAAGGGTTAATTTAACAAATTAATAAATCACATAATACCCCTATATTATGACCGACCAACAAAAAAGCTTAGGTAGGACACACTAGTGAAGGATTTACTCGTCTCATCCCTTCTAGTTCTATTCCCCGATCTCCACCAGAGATCATATCCCTAAGCTCTGATACCACTTGTGACGCACCCAAAATAGGTCCATTCCACCCAACCTATTCTGAGTCGCCAAATACATGGTACATAAATAACTACAACTTTGTTATTACAATTGTCGTACAAAATACGACAACACATATATTGTGAGTTTAAATACAAATATTGTCATCTAGACAGTATTCATACTCAACTAAGTCCTCGTTATATTTATTGATACACTATTTTACAAAATAGTGATGACTACTAAGACAACTATCTTGAACCATCATTCCATATCCCGACAAGTACTCGCTACATTCTCGCCTCCTGAGAAGAAAAATGGAATAAAAAGGAAAAGTGTGAGCTCAACTAGCCCAGTAAAAAATATTATGACTAAGATAATATATAACAAATTATCGTTAGTCTTCAACAGGGAAAAATCTAATAGAATACAATAGACAACAAATTTTAAATCAATATTTGCATCGGAAATAATAATTCATTAGAAGAGTTAAGTAGAGTATGAAATCTACTATCATCTATGAATTTAAAAGTCTATCATCAATATTTTATCCATGTAACATCAATCAATAAACATCTTGAATCAAATATTCATCTTTGCACTGCAAGCCAATGATATTCATCAGTTGGTCATGTTCATCTCAACACCTGTTCATCTTTGCACTACGGGCCAAAGATATTCATCAGAAATCGTTCATCTTTGCACTACAGGCCAAAGATATTCAGTTATATCATCATTTAGGACTGAGGATGATGAAAAATATTTTAAAGAAAACGAATCAAGTGAAACAAAAGAATAAATATTAATGATTCGTATTTCAGCTATTCCATGTCCAAAAAGACCTCATAAGTAATCATAGTGGAGTAAAATTCAAGAATGATCAAAACATGGATACAATCAAAGCTGGTATCCAGAATAGATATTTTAGACGAAAAACAAAAATTTAATTTTTCTGTGAATAGTGTCGTATTCGTGAATAGTGCCGTATACGTGAATAGTGTCGTATACGTGAATAGTGACTCCGACAGTAAAAGATAGAAATTTCATAAAAAAACATCATCATGCTTCGTGAATAGTACTCGTGAATAGTAATTAATGAATAGTAACTCATGAATAGTAACCCCGACATGCAAAGTTCCAAATTTGATAAAAATTTCTAACCAATGTTTCGGCACAATGATATTGAAGTAATAATATCATTTTCGAATAAAATAACATCTCTTACCTCGCAAAAACAGTACTTCTGACTAGAATACTGGATATAGTGCTGAAAGAACTTGCACCATATAGCAATACTCAAAATACTAAAATACTCACAATATACGTTCGATATTATAGAGAGAGAAAGAGAGAGAAAACTTTAAATTCTGGTGTGATTTTTAATTCTAACCTAAGCACCCTATTTATAGAAAAATGCTTAGAACACCAAACCATAAAGTTTAATATAATATTAATATATATATATATATATATATATATATATATATATATATATATATATATATATATTAAATTCCTATGCACCTTCTTCTTTGGTCAACAAATCATCCACACATGTTCCAAAGACAACAAAAACGTTTTTGTTAATTAAAACAATTAAAACTTCCAAAAATCAATTATTCCGGAATTTCAGAACTTCAATAATTTATAATAAATAACCCTTTTATCAGAAAATTTGAATCTCGCAAGATTTTATAGAAAATTCAATTCTCTACAACTTTGCAGAAGAAAGTTTTTCCAAATTCCAAACAGAAATTGACCGAAATCCACAAACGGGCGATTCTACAGGCTATAATTAAATTTCAGCCAAGAAATGGATCCACCAACATGTTTAACATGTTTTAAACAACTTTTACAACAAAAATACTCTTCCTCCTCATATACTCATATATCCCACATTCAATGTAAAAATATCACCATTACTATATTATAATAATATAAGAAAATATTATTTTATCAAAAAAGATAAAATATCGATTTTCAACAATTGTTACTTTAAAATTTTTTTTCCATCTATATCCACATAAAATGAATATTTTTCTCATCATATACATCAATAATTAATTATTCATAAATAATATTACTGAATCACAATACTGACAACCAGGCAGTTCCCAGAAAAGAGGGGGCTTTCCAATAAGGATTTCTCCTTACTGGCGCGCAATTAGGTGACAAAACCTCTCCTTAGACAGAACTTTCTAGACATTGTCAATAATATTATCTAATAATATTATTCAGATAATATGAATTATTGCTCCAATAATGAAAAATATTGTGCAGTGACAATTATTGAAATAACAGTAATATAAAATATCAACGCAGCAATTATTGATTCAATAAAATAAAATACTGAACAGTAATTACTATAACCATTATTGAGTATTGCCTTCTTACGTAAGAATCAAAAATTGGTGCAACAACGTGTGCTACTGTGCAACAACGCGTATTACTGTGTTTTAACCACCGGGTATTCCAACAGTATTAACGGTAACAACTACGCCGTTATTTATAAACAACTTATACTTGTCGTTTTCTTCATCAAATCAATTTCTGTTATGGGACTCACACAAGGCTGCGCCATCGTACAAATATTCCCCGACTGTAAGAATATTCCACGACCAAACTAATATTCCCCGACAACAATAAATATTTTATAACAACTTGCTTATTTAAAATATTTGCGCATTTTACCCGTAACTAACCTCATTAATCAATTCAACCCTTACTATTTCAAAATAATAAATATACGAAATTAAATTTCATTTATTAAAAATTTGGGGTCTTACACATGGCATTCATGCACAACAAATTCATTCATAGGTCCTTAAATCCATTTTAAGCTACAAACTTCCTTTAACCATGTTAATGCTAGTTTAACATGCTCACGGTAGATTTTTATATCTATATATACCCTTAAAACATACTGGCATGCTATCACAAGGCATGGTACTAGGACAGATATCAAAACAGAAACTAAAAACAAAATTCAGCAACCGGCGCAGCTGTGCTGCGCCTCAATACAAATGTGGCACAGCTGCGCCGTGCTTGGTTCAGGTGCAGAAACAGTAACCTCGGCAACTGTTTAGCCCAAACACAAAATTTACTCACAAAATCAGTCCTAAACATTTATTTATCATTTCAAACATGCTTGTAAGGTCATATAACAACCATATGAACATTATTCAACCATACTAGCATTTAATTTCACAAAATTAAGAATTTGGATTTTTAAGAACTTAAAACTTTGTTTATAGAAACGGAAATGGAAGGCAAGAAATGGAATTATACCTTCGTAATATATAATGCACTTACTCTAACTGAACTCCTAAGCTCTTAGACTTCTTGTATGCTCTCAACTCCTACTTAGCAAAATCTCAGACAATTTCCAAACAACACTATTGATAACATGGTTGCCATTTATAGAAGGAGTGTGGACTAGACATTGGTGTTACACAAAGTGGGAATCCATTGTGCAATGAGGTGGAACAATGGTTCATGAAGGGTGGCTCAACCACTCCATACCAACTACCTAGCTAGCCATGATCATCTAGGATTTAGCAGCTAGAAGTTTACGTATGATAGCTTGTAGGTACTATTCATGTCCTTGTGCCACTCATTTTGGGACAAGAAGAACTCTCAGCAACAAGCTTGGCATTACTCTCATATAGTTACTTTATTATAAAAATGGTTTTAATGCCCAAGTGTTACCATATAAGGAGAGTTTAGGGATTAATTATATACTTACATCATATAGTCCGGGTAGTTTCATAATTAACCCTACTACTCATGTAACCATATTATAACCTTATTATATTAATAACTTATTTATTTATGTTAAATAAATAAATTATTCCTTTCCTTGATTAATTACCACTTAATATACTATAGTTTAATATATAGTCACACAATGTCACACTACACTATATAGTATAGTTGCATTAGCACTTATATGCACATAATGGTTAATATAATATTACTATATTACTAACTTACTTATTTGCTAAGTAAATAAATCATGCACTTCCTTAATTAATCAACATCAATATTAATTAATCCACCCATTGATTAATGTATTTATGGATTTCTATAATCATTATTCATTGATCATATTCTCATTACATTTATAGGTATATTGCACTTAATAATAATCGTATATTACGAATTAATTACAAAATAATCCATATTCCACCACAATTAATTAATATTAATTAACGGATTAACAATTTCGTTGTTGGACATAACATATTGCAATATACTCTTATCATATGGTTTCATCCATGTTACACATATCACATTAATAACCCCCAATTCAATGCTTCAGTAGAAAGTCACTAAGTCAAACTGACTGATGGCGCAGCTGTGCCAGTTTGTACTGCTGGGACGGCGCAGCTGCGCTGTGCCCTAATAGTTCCATGAGCGTATTAATTACTTATACGAAATTACATGATCGACACGATTAATCTTTCTAATTCCCGTTTTAATTCACTTAATGAATTTTTTCGTTTTGCATTATGCCACACAAGGCATTTCACAAATCTCTTCGTCACTTCACACATCTTAACATGCATCGATCAAATACAATTAATTGTATTATCCAACTCATAAATCAATAATACTTATTTTCACATAAATAGTATTTCCATTAATATATTTATTTTATAATACATGGAAATTCTCGGGTATTACATCCAATCCTTAAACTTAGCAATATTAATGAGTGATGTCGTGGCTTGGGTTCTGCCGCTGCTCGTTATTCCACGAGACTCCTTGTTGGGAATAAAGCATTGCCGCCACAGACGCGTGTGGAATACTCCCAGTGGTGCTCCCCCGTAAATAACACAACATGTTTTGATGAATTAGATGGCCGACGTCAATGTACATGCCTTTGATGATGCCCCACAAAATGATTGCCCGCTCAGTGGTTATTTCATGTAGGTGAGCGGACGAAACTAATTTAGCACAAATAAACAGATTCCACGCTTTGGTATATCTATTCAAGGCGAACGCGGGAAATAATTTTGGCTCAGTTGTTCCTGCCTTATAATTCCATTTGGTGCCCAGAATGTACAATTCAGCAATCACAAGTTCCAGTTTCATTTCTAAATGCACACCTTCTACCCAATTATCAGACCCGGTCGGTGGTGCATTAATTATTCTGAAGACTGCTCTGATCGCTGGAGGTCGAAAATCCACTTGTACTCCTCAAACCAACGTTATCCCTCCTTTTATGTCCTTAGTATTCGCGTAAAACTCTCGAACAACCCCCATGGGAATAGGCATAGGAGTTGCAGCCAAGCCAACCTAACCTCTTTTGCGTATCATATTCAATAGTTGGCCTTCTTGCTTCTCACGTTTAAACCCCCGTTCCTTCACAAACAATTTGGCCACGATTCGATAATATTCTTGATGGGCTTCCAAACTGATAAATTTCTTGTGGTCCACGACATCCTCTTCTCGGTTACTGGAGGAAGATGTTGATGACGAAGAGATGGAGATGGAACGTGCTCTTTTTGGACCCATTTGCAGATGATAGAGAGAATACAGATGATTTTCTTGATAAACCCAAGCAGAAACCCTAAAGTTGTCTTGCCCTTATGAGACGTGAGTGTACTCGTGGGTTGAAATACTGAAACGGCAATCGTGTAAGGGAGAGGAGAGTTAGGGCTCAAATTGTCCCTGTTGAGAGGTGAGGTCTCTGTGTTATGTCAAGTGAGAGTCCAAATACGCCACAACATCTGATTTTTAAACTAAAAATAAATAAATTTCCACGTCTGATGTCGCGCGTGGCCGCGCGAGTGTTCAATGGGTTACGTGCGCGGGCGCGCGAGGAACGTGTTCAGCACAGAAATTTGGAGTGTGCGGGCGCGCGAGTTGTATAGTATATGCATGCACGGCCGCGCGGGATTGAATGATGCAATGCTGGTTTTCATGCTGTAAAGCAGTACTGCATTTTTTTATTTATTCGTCTGCATACACCAATAGACACTATCAAAGTATGATTTACTAAATAAACATGAGTGTCTATTGTATCACCCTTATTTCAATGCACTGCACAAACATGCTCCTATTCAATTTCAGATACTCACTCAATTATGCAAAACATATAAACTAACCAAGATGAGATAAAAATGAATGAACTAAAGCAACCTAACTAAATAATTACAGAGAAGATAGAGCTAGAAATAATGGGTTGCCTCCCATCAAGTGTTAAGTTATATTCAATTAGCTTGACTGTCTCTGAATCTCACGTCGAAGTAAGAATTGAGGTGACCTGCTGTCTGTCCATCTCACCACCAAAGTAATGCTTTAGTCGCTGTCCATTCACCTTAAAAGGCTTGTCCGGAAACTTATCATATACTTCAAGTGCACCATGCAGAAAGACAGTCTTCACTATAAATGGCCCTGACCATCTCGATTTTAGCTTCCCAGAAAAGAGTTTAAGTCTGGAGTTATACAACAAAACCCTTTGTCCCGGTTCAAATGTCGACTCTATGATCTTTCGGTCGTGCCATTTCTTGACCTTCTCCTTGTACATCTTTGAATTCTCATATGCCTGTAATCTGAATTCATCCAACTCATTGAGTTGGCGTAGGCGCTTATCCCCTGCAGCTTTTAAATCAAAATTTAGCTTCGAATTGCCCAATATACCTTATGCTCTAGCTCTATAGGAAGGTGACAGGCTTTTCTGTACACGAGCTAAAAGGGTGACATACCCAATGGAGTTTTGTATGCAGTCCTGTAGGCCCATACTACGTCATCCAACTTTAACGACCAGTCCTTCCTCGTTGGATTCACAGCTTTTTCAAGGATTCTCTTGACTTCTCGATTAGACACTTCAGCTTGGCCATTCGTTTAAGGGTGGTAAGTTGTAGCAATGCGATGGTTCACCCCATACTTAGCCAACAAAGTTGTAAACTGCCTGTTGCAGAAATGATTGCTTTTGTCACTGATGATAGCCCTTGGAGTCCCAAACCTCGTGAAGATACTTCTGTGTAAAAATCTGAGGACGACCTTGGCATCATTTGTCGGAAGAGCTGCCACTTCTACCCATTTTGAGACATAATCCATTGTAAGCAAGATGTAGACATTTCCACAGGAAGAAACAAAAGGCCCCATGAAATCAATCCCCCACACATCAAAAATTTCTACTTTAAGGATCGTATTCAGTGGCATTTCATTTCTTTTGGAGATGTTCCCCACTCGCTGACATCTATCACACCGCTGGACAAAATTGTATGCATCCTTAAAAATTGTCGGCCAATAGAATCCTACTTGTAGTACTCTAGTCGCTGTTCTTTCACCACCATAGTGACCTCCATACACAGTAGAATGACAATCCTGCAGAATCCCCGCGGTCTCGCTATATGGAATATACCTTCTTACCCCTTGATCAGAACATTGTTTAAACACATAAGGCTCATCCCATATATACCATTTGACATCATGCAGAAATGTCTTCTTTTGATAACCCACCATGTCAGAAGGAACCATCTTACTCACCAAATAATTTGCGTAGTCTATGAACAACGAACTTCCCCTTTCACCACAAATAACTGCTCATCTGGAAAGGATTCATTGATCATGACTTTATCATTTGCTTCCATTTTCGGATTCTCTAGTCCAGATAAGTGGTCTGCCACTTAGTTTTTAGTGCCCTTTCTATCCTTGATTTCCAAATCAAATTCCTGCAGTAATAAAATCTTTTTGATCAAACGAGGCTTTGCATCCTTCTTTGCCACTAAATGTCGAATTGTTGCGTGATCTGTGTACATAATCACCTTTGTGCCAATTAGATATGCTCAAAATTTATCAAAGGCATCCATCACTGCCAATAACTCTTTCTCTGTGGTGGTGTAGTTCAACTGTGCATCTGTAAGGGTCTTGCTGGCATAATAAATTACATGAAAAATCTTCTCTTTCCTCTGCCCCAAAACAGCCCCTACAGTGTAATCATTGGCATCACACATCAGCTTAAATGGCAAATCCTAATCTGGTACGGTAATCACAGGTGCTAAAGTTAGTTTCCCTTTTAAATGTTCAAATGCCGACATGCAAGCCTCATCAAAGTTAAACTATACATCCTTCTCCAATAAACTGCATAGTAGTTTAGTTATCTTGGAGAAGTCCTTGATGAATCTGGGGTAGAAACCTGCATGTCCCAAAAAACTGCGAACACCTTTTACTAAAGTAGGTGGTGGCAAGTTTTCAATAGTCTCCAGCTTCGCCCTATCCACCTCGAGTCCTTTCTTCGAAACTTTGTGTCCTAGTATGATTCCTTCTTGTACTATAAAATGGCACTTTTCCCAGTTCAGCACTAAATTTATCACAACACACCTCTTCAACACCATCACCAAATTTTCAAGGCATAGATCAAACGAGTCCCCAAAGACTGAGAAGTCATCCATAAATACTTCCACATTCTACTCCACCATATCTAAAAATATTGCCATCACGCATCTCTGAAAGGTGGCTGGAGCATTATACAACCTGAAGGACATCCTTCTGAAAGCGAAAGTGCCGTAAGGACATGTGAAGGTTATCTTTTCTTGGTCTTCTGGAACTATCATAATTTGATTATAGCCCGAATATCCATCCAGAAGGCAATAGTACTCATGACATGCTAATCTGCCCAACATCTGATCAATGAATAGGAGTGGAAAATGATCTTTTCTTATAGCTTTGTTGAGCCTGCGGTAGTCCATGCAGACTCTCCACCCTATCACTATTCGTGTTGGAATCAACTCATTATTCTCATTAGTCACTACGGTCATGCCACCCTTTTTCGGTACACACTGCACTGGGCTCACCCATGAGCTATCTGAGATTGAATAAATTATGCCTACATCCAGCCATTTTAGTACCTCTTTCTTAACCACTTCTTTCATTATCAGATTAAGTCTCCTTTGCTGCTCAACCGACGGCTTACTCCCATCTTCCATTAGGATCTTATGCATGCAAAACAAAGGGTTGATCCCTTTGATATCTACTATGGTCCATCCAATAGCTGATTTGAACTCTCGGAGCACTCGTAGCAGTTTTTCTTCCTGAAAAGATGTTAGTACAGAAGAAATAATTACAGGCAGCTTTGAATCTTTATTTAAAAATGTGTACCTGAGATGTTCTGGAAGTGGTTTTAATTCTAGTTTTGGAGGTGCCTCGAGAGATGGCTTTAATTTTACTGAGGATTCTCCAGATTTTGTTAATGGCTCGACATGTGTTCTGAATTTTCTAACTTGTGGAGTGGTATCCATATATTGAACAAGTTCGTCAAGTTCCTCGTCCTCCAAATCTAAATTTTTTGCAATTACACTCCTCAAAGGTTCATCATCCACTAGACTTTATACTTCATTATTTACGACCTGATCCACCACATTAACCAGGAAACATTCCACTTCATCTGCTAGAAACTTCATGGCTTTGAAGACATTAAAGGTGACCTCTTGATCACGAACACGTATAGTGAGTTCCCCCTTCTTCATATCTATCAAAGTCTTTCCTGTGGCTAAGAATGGTCTCCCCAGTATGATTGGTATATTTCTATCATCCTCATAATCCAAAATGATGAAGTCAGCTAGAAAGATGAATTTGTCCACCTTCACTAGTACATCTTCAACAATTTCCCGTGGATATGTGATAGATCTGTCAGCTAACTGCAACGAAATGTTTGTTGGCCTTGGAGCCGGTAATACCAACTGATTGAACAATGATAAAGGCATTAGATTGAGGCTTGCCCCAAGATCACACAAACATTTTTCAAAAATCATCTTTCCAATTTTGCACAGAATTATGAAACTGCCCAGATCCGTCAGCTTCGGAGGTAACTTCTGCTGAAGCACTGCACTGCACTCCTCTATCAAGGCTACTGTCTCAAACTCATCTAATCTCCTCTTCCTTGACAATATACCTTTTATGAACTTTGCAGAACTCGTCATTGGTTCCAATGCCTCGACGAAAGGTATGTTGATCTGCATCTTTTTAAATACCTCTAATAATTTGCTTAACTGTTTATTCAATCTTTGCGGATACGGTACTTGAGGGTGAATTTGTGGTACTAAATTCATAGGTTTCTCAACTGACCTTGCTTTATCTTTCTCTTCATGCTGAACCTCATAATTCTCCAGATTTTCTACTTTAGCTGTCAACTGTTCTGCCTCACGTGGCCTCCCCTTGTAAATTAGGCGCGGGCGCGCGACTTGCATTGTCTGCAATATTCTTCCCAGACCTCAATGTGATCGCTTGGCACTGTTCCTTCCCGTCTCTTCATGGATTTGTCTCTGTATTACTCGGCAATGAACCTTGGGGCCTGTTGTTAAGTATGCTTGTCATTTGCTCCATCTGAGTTTCCAGATTCTTAATAGCCACTACTTGGCTCTTGGTTATAACCTCAGTGTTTACCATGTACTTCAACATCATCTCCTCCATTTCTGATTTCTTTTCTTATGGAGGTGCAGCTGGAGTGTGATGTTGTTGTTGTTGAGAAAATACCGGTGGAAATGGTGGTTTTGGTGTAAACTGTGGCTGAGCTGGCTGTGGCTGAAACTGTTGATTCATCTGATACTGATTCTGCTGATTCCCTTGGTTATTTGACCAACTAAAGTTTGGATGATTTCGGTTGTTGGGGTGGTATGTGTTCTGAAACTGTCCTTGATCTTTCCTGTAATTGCTCACATAATGTACTGACTTCGAGCTAATAGCACATTGATCTGTCGAGTGTGACCCTGCACAAATATCGCATACGAAGGCAACTGTTTTTACTTTACTCTCGGCTATTGAATCTATTTTCTTCGCCATAGCTGCCATCTGTGCCGACAGCTGCGTAATAACATCCACTTCCAATAAACCTACAACTTTGGGTCGTGGCATCCGAGATGTAAGATTTTGAAAATCGTTTGATGCCATTGTCTCGATGAGGTTATAGGCTTCCTCATAGCTCTTTGCCCATAATGCCCCTCCTGCAGCTGCATCTACAATCGGTCTAGACTGCCATCCTAATCCATTATAGAATGTGTTGATCACCATCCAATCTGGCATTCCATGGTGCGGACACTTCCTTAGCATCTCTTTGTATCTCTCCCATGCTTCATATAAGGATTCACCCTGTTATTGTTCAAACTGAGAGATTGTTGTCCTCATTTTCGCCATCTTAGCCATTGGGAAAAATTTAGCTAAGAACTTTTGTGCTAAGTCCTCCCATGTAGTAATTGATCCTGCTAGCAAAGAATGAAGCCAACTTCTTGCTTTATCCCTCAACGAGAACAGGAACAACCTCAGTCTAATATCATCCTCCGTCACCCCGTTGTATTTGAATGTATCACAAATTTCAATAAAGCTTAACAGGCGTTCATTCGGATCATTTGTAGTAGCACCCCCAAACTGTACTGAATTCTACACCATCTGAATAGTGCCTATTTTTATCTCGAATGTATTAGTTGTTATCGCTGATCTGACTATGCTAGACTAAAGTCCATTAATATTCGGCATGGAATATTCCCTCAGAGCCCTATGCTCCTCTCTTTGCTCGCTTTCTCCGAACACTCGCTTTCCAACCTCTTCCGTTAATGTTATCCTGCGGTGGTGTTAATTCTGAGTTGGATGATCACGTGTGCATAAAAATCTATAAGTACCTGAAACCAAAATCAAAACAAAAATAGAAATGACAAACGATCAGAATTGTCTAAGTCATACAATATAACTTAAAACTGATGATAATTATTTAAATTAAACGCCTTTCCCCAGCAACGGCGCCAAAAACTTGTTGCCTCTTTTTTAGTTCCAACAAAAGAGCTCTAACTCATGCAAGCATACATGTGTCAACAAGTAATACAGAGTAAGTAAAGTATCGATCCCACAGAGAAAGTTGTCTAATTTAAATCACTATGTATCAATTAAATCACTATATTTATATGCTTAAACTAATGACTATATTGGTGAATTACTCTAATTACAAATAATAACTAAAACAGAAATAATAATGGAATTAACCAAATCTAGAAATAATGGGATCCTAACTTCATTTAACACTTCATCTAATTACCACTATCATGCAAGAAAGGTTCACATATCACAGGAAAGTAGCCAAAAGCACTAATAGTGTCATAACCATTTTTCAATGCACTATGACCTACTTACACAACATCCATAAGCGATAGACTCCATGTAATCATCAATACAACCAAAATCACTATATATCTATGTGAAATTCCAATCATACTGAATTTAAGCACACGCCCTTATTTTAACTCATACGACGAAATAGTATATGTCTATCTGGTTCACAAAATACACAAGCCATATAAAACAGCCCCATATACGTATGCTATCATGATTACAATCCATACTCGCATGTTCATTTTCAATTCCATACAAGTACTAAAAACGAATGGTGATCAAGCATTCATACATGCAAAACAACCATGATAGAAATCCCATGTAATATGTAAAACAGTTCAACATTCAAGCATGCAATTAAACTATATACTAAAATCTGTTAGAATCCCATAATGGAGTTTAGTTCATGACTGAACCAAAAGCCATTATGGGATCAAAGCTAAACATGGATAATAAGCAAACAACTGAAAGATGAAGGATAGAAATGATCAAACCCGATTGCTGATTATCATCCACTAGTAACTTTCAAACCCTCATGTAAATTCCGCAAAATAATAATAATAATCCACACTGATAGAAAATCCCAAGAAGAATTAGAAAAGATGGAGTTTAGGCTTCGTTCTGTATTGGAATCTCTCTCAGCGTGTAAACCCTACTTACTAATATGAAAAATACGTTACACTAATTAATGATGCCTCTGACACCAGTCAGAATCATTTTTAATTAATTACAACCCTTAAAAATAGAAATTAAAATAAACAGCTCAGCAGCATCAGGCATCGCGCGCGGTCGCGCGCCCCTCCTTTGCATTCCTCGTGCGGGCATACGACTTGCAGTGTGTTCTACCTATCCAGCCGGTGGCTCGCGCGGGCGCGCGTCCTCAAGCGTGTTCTGCCGCGCGGCTTGCAGTTTGTACTCTATTTTCCTGCTTCTGGGTCTGGTTTTGCATTGTTGCTGCTGCTACTAAATTATTGAACTGTTCATCGTCGTCATGCTTAGTTTCCTTGCACCACTAGATCCTCACACCATGCATCCTATAGCCTCATATCATTTTCATCACCAAATCATGTCATATCCTGCACTTTCACACCAAAGGAGTTTTAAGTAAAAGCAATGCAAAATAACATGAAATGCACTAAAAACACACTAAAATATACTTGAGATGGGCATAGTTCGCGTGAATTAATATCTAATAAGTAGGTGTAAAACCCACTTATCACTTCTCTTGCTCCTGATTGTATTTCGGTGCATTATTTTCCCCTTCTACAGTAATCGTTCTCTCTAGTTCTGCGGTGAACAAATTTAGTTGAAGCTTCGAGACTTGACCATATAGCTAGGAAGTTAGTTGATTCACAAGTGATCCCACTAGTAAATTCACCAACTGCGGTATTGGTTAGCGTTAGCTTCATTATTGTTATTTGTAGATCTCTCAGGGGTTTGTTGACGAGTTTGGTGTGTTCTTGGCGGTATTTGCTATTTAAGATATACGCTTATTGGGAGCTGTCGTTGATACTCCTAAATTAACCTCACTTTCACTTCACAATTTATAATAATTAGCACAGTAGCAAGTAATGATCGATCCCACAGACAGTAAAGTTATTTTAAAATTATTCTACTATTTTAACATAAAATAAAGATGGGGGTTTTTGAAAATTATTTTTAAACTAAGAGAACAAGAATTAACGATGAAATTAACCAAATATGTAAAAACTTCAGTTTGCAGTTCAGTTTCACCAAGTACAATAATCAATTAATCAAGTTATTATTATATTTCCTTCAATGAAACTATTAGCCCTAGATAACAATAAGCTCTGCTATCCAAAATTCTCCTTAGATTATCACTGTATGAAACAAGCTCTCCACCAGATTCTAACTAGCATACAACCTAGAATAAGCTCTCTAGATTTAATATGATAGAAGCATTAAGAAATAGAGAATTAGGCTAATCCAAGCAACAAACACATAAGCTCGATTTGTTTAACTTGTTTTCTGATAATCTTAGTAATAAACAAAAGTTTGTCCACAATTATTATTACTAAGTTGCTACTTATGATAAAGACAGATATCAATTACACGTAATACCAATCTTAATCTAGCATATGATAACGATCAAACTAATTCAATTGGCCATATTAAATTAATTAAATCAATTAGCATGCAATCAATGAAAACAGAGTATCAAAAGAAATTTCACACAAGAAGAAATAAATAATAATACTCAATTAATTAATTACTTGTAACAAGGATTCACCTCCCTTTAGAACTGAATAAAAAGAACTAGCCTGACATGCTCTTGAGTCTGTACTCCAATAGATGATAGTTGATTATTGAATGAATAAAATCATGACTAGCATCCTCTATTTATAGTGCTAGACAAAGTCTTAAATCCTATAAGAAGTAGAAATCCAAACCCTAAAAGGAATTACAAATTACCCTAATTTTCCATAAAGAAATAGAATTCAATTTGGAAATAAATCTTAGTCTAAAAGAAATCCTAATTACAATAGAATTGTAAAAACTATTCTTCTAGAATCTAAAATTCATATTTGAAATTGGAATTAAATCCCACAATTGTCATGTGCTTAAACTCATTGCCGCATGAATCCAAATCCATTTATGATACTAATTGTTGAATCCTTGATTTGTTAGGAATCTCGTAAACCTCCTCCAATTTATTTCCAAAATCATGAAACCCCTTCAATTGTACCTAAAATAAAAATATAAGAATAATGAGTTTATTTAGGCACAAAATAAATACAAAAGATTAAGTATTAAGGAATAAAAATATAACATATTTCATACTCATCAAATTCCCCCACACTTATCTTTTTACACGTCCTCGTGTAAACCAAAAATTTGATTTTCAAAAAAAATTCTATTCAACCATAATGTCAAAAGATTTCAAGGTACAAATCATGACTATCAACACTAAATTTGCAAAAATATAATTAATGCCTTATCAATCAACTCACAATTACCAACCTTACCATTTCACCAATGAATTTCATTAAACCAAATTGTAACCACATAAGAAACTTTCCCAAAATTTACATACTTACTCAACTTAGTTACCATGGAGCAAAAACCGTGCACACTGACTCACAACCAAGAATAAATTTTTTTTTGCTTTTTAATTTTTTTCATAGAACCCTTTTTTAGCACAAATGAATGTATTTTCATGCTTCTTCTTTTTTTTCTTATATTTTTTTTCTTTTCTTGACATGTGCAATGTCTCCTTTTCTTAGGCTTTTCAGAGTTACCCATTAGAGAACTTTCCACCAACGACTCCCAAACCAGATGATCTTAGGGCGCTAGGTGTAGAGACACCCCTAAGGGCTTACTTATTCAAGTAACAAAGGCCACAAAAGTCGACTAGTCAAGCTGCTTTTATCCATCACACTTTTCAGCGTGAATACCGATGCTTCCCGAGGCTTAGATACCCAGTTATTTCGCACAATGGACATCGAAGCAGATTTTCAATTTTCATTTTTTTTTCATTTTTTTTCATTCATCATTTTTTTACATGGTTCTGCAACAACATAAGCAAGTTAAACAGTTCTAAGTCATGAAATCAGTGCACATAGACAACTCCACAAATAACTTAGCCAAATAAACATGATTCTCATATTCAAGTACTTATGTATCACAAATTCAATTGAAATCAATTACTATGGATCATGGCTTAGTTGTCATCATTCATTAACAAATTAAGCATCAAACAGATTCTGAATTTTAGCATTAATTTTCAATCTTTGACTTTAACCCTCGAACACATAGGCAAATAGAACCATGGAACCCAAATTTTCTGATTTTTTTTTGTTTTCAATTTTTTTTTTCAATTTCCCATCAAACTTGGATTAGTATTCCTACATAAAATAAAACCTAAATCTCCCCCCCCCCCACACTCAATCCTTACATTGTCCCCAATGTAAGAAAATCATGGAAAGAAGAAAATACTAGTAGCTAACATGCAATAAAAAAACTGAAAAGTAAAGGGATAGAAAAATCAAATCTGCGATCTTGGGTTGCCTCCCAAGCAGCTGCCCGTGTTTAACGTCTTTGGCTCGACGTTATGCCTCTCTTCTCAGCTTTCATAGATTGGATCGCCTAGCTCCACCATCTCAATATTTTCCACCTGATGCCCTTCATAGAAAGACTTTAATCTATGTCCATTCACCTTAAGGATCTTGTTCGTACTAGGACTTTGAATCTCAACTGCACCATAAGGAAACACATTAGTGATAACAAAAGGACCAACCCATCTAGATCTCAATTTACCTAGAAATAACTTAAGCCGAGAATGATATAGCAAAACTTTTTGTCCCACAATAAAGGTTTTCCGCACAATCTGCTTATCATCAAAAGCTTTGGTCTTTTCCTTGTAAATCTTCGAACTTTCATAGGCTTCATTCCTCAATTCTTCCAACTCTTGTAACTGCAGTTTCTTGTGTACGCCAGCTACCTCCAAACTCATGTTGCACTGCTTGATTGCCCAAAAAGCCCTATGCTCCAACTCAACAGGTAAGTGGCATGATTTTCCAAACACAATCCTGTATGGTGACATCCCAATAGGTATTTTGTACGCAGTTCTATAGGCCCAAAGTGCATCATCTAATCTCAGACTCCAATCCTTTCTGCTAGGGTTAAATACCTTCTCCAAAATGGATTTGATCTCCCGGTTAGAAACCTCAGCTTGACCATTACTCTGTGGATGGTAGGATGTAGAAACCTTGTGTAGAACATTGTATTTCTTGAACAAAGCCGCTAACACCCTATTACAAAAATGGGTTCCGCGATCACTAATGATGGCTCGCGGTGTTCCAAACCTGACAAATATGTTAGTCCTAACAAAATCTGCAACAACTTTAGAATCGTCAGTCCTAGTGGCTTTAGCTTCCACCCATTTTGAGACATAATCAACAGCCAAAAGAATATATAAATTCCCAAAGGATGATGGAAAAGGTCCCATAAAATCTATACCCCAAACATCAAAAATTTCAACAACTAAAATAGGAGTTTGGGGCATTTGATTTCGTTGAGAAATATTCCCTGTCCTTTGGCAATTAACACATGTTTTACAAAACAGATAGGAATCTTTAAAAAGTGATGGCTAATAAAAACCACTTTCCAAAACTTTGTTAGCAGTTCTTTTTGGACCAAAATGTCCTCCACAAGCATAAGAATGACAAAAGGAAAGAATAGATTGAAATTCACTGTTAGGCACACAACGTCTAACTATCTGGTCAGCACAAAATTTCCATAAGTATGGATCATCCCAAACATAGTGTCTAGCATCACTTTTTAATTTTTCCTTTTGGGATTTGGAAAATTCTTTAGGAAAATATGCACTTACCAAATAATTCACCGTATCTGCATACCAGGGACTCTCAGTATGGATGGAAAGTAACTGCTCATCTGGGAAAGAATCATGTAACGGTAGTTCCTCCTCGTCTCGCAGTAGCCTACTCAAGTGATCCGCTACTAAGTTGTCCGCACCTTTCTTATCCTTGATCTCTAAGTCGAATTCTTGTAGGAGCAGAATCCATTGAATAATCCTTGGTTTAGAATCCTTTTTGGTGAGCAAATACCTGAGAGCAGCATGGTCAGAATAAACTATAATTTTAGTACCAAGCAAATATGATCAAAATTTATCTAAAGTAAAAACCACAAATAAAAGTTCTTTTTCAGTTGTGGAATAGTTTATCTGAGCCTCATTCAAAGTCCTCGAAGCATAGTATATGGCATGAACGGCTTTGTCAATCCTTTGTCCCAAAACAGCCCCCACTGCATAGTTGCTTGCGTCACACATGATCTCAAATGGCAACTTCCAATTTGGCGGTTGAATGACAGGAGCAGAAGTTAATAATTTCTTTAAAGTGTCAAAAGCCTCCTTGCATTCATCATCAAACTGGAAGTCCACATCTTTTTCCAGCAACTTACATAAGGGTAATGCAATCTTCGAGAAATCCTTGATAAATCTTCGATAAAATCCTGCATGACCAAGAAAAGAGCGAATCTCCCGCACGCTGACGGGGTAAGGTAAAGTAGATATAACATTTATTTTAGCTTTATCAACTTCAAGACCTTTAGATGACACAACATGACCAAGTACTATTCCCTGTTCAACCATGAAATGACATTTTTCCCAATTTAAAACAAGATTAGTTTCCATGCATCTATCTAGAACACGATTTAAATTATCTAAGCATGCATCCAAAGAATCACCATGAATTGTGAAATCATAAATAAAAACCTCGATGCATTCTTCTAAAAGGTCCGAAAAAATGCTTACCATGCATCGCTGAAAAGTACCTGGGGCATTACACAGTCCAAAAGACATCCGTCGATAGGCAAAAGTACCAAAGGGACATATGAATGTGGTCTTCTCTTGGTCCTCAGGTGCAATCACAATCTGGTTATATCCTGAAAAACCATCTAGAAAACAATAATAAGTGTGCCCAGCTAATCTTTCCAACATTTGATCAATAAAAGGGAGAGGAAAGTGATCTTTTCTTGTTACAACATTCAATTTTCTATAATCTATACACACTCTCCACCCTGTTTGCATTCGTGTAGGTACCAACTCATTATCATCGTTCTTGACAACGGTGATTCCGAATTTCTTTTGGACTACCTGCACTGGACTCACCCATTGACTATCGGAGATGGGATAGATGATGCCGGCATCAAGCAGTTTGAGCACTTCTTTTTTCACCACCTCCATCATGGGTGGATTCAATCTCCTTTGCACATCTCTTGTAGGTTTAGCTGCATCCTCTAACAATATTCGATGCATGCACATGGCAGGACTAATACCCTTTATATCCGCTATTGTCCATCCAAAAACTGTAACATGGTCCCTTAGGACTCTAAGCAATTTTTCTTCCTGCACCTTGGTTAGATTACTAGCAATAATTACAGGCAAAGTGTCATTAGTCCCCAAATATGCATATTTCAAATGAGCAGGTAATTGTTTCAATTCTAGAGTTGGGGCTTGTACAATAGAAGGTAATAACTTTTGATGAGAAACAGGAAATTGAATAGAATGTACTGCTAACTTATTTGAGAATTTTGGCAATGAATGTAATGCATCTACATTCTCCTTCAATTCCTGGGTTTGCGCAATCTCTCATTCCCTGTCCATGTCCAAACTGTTGGTGATTGCAATCTCTAAACTGTCCCTATATAGTTGTTCAAAAGCTCTATGCACCAAGGAGTCTCTCACATCGATAGCAAAAACCTGTCCTATATCACTAGGGTACCTCGTGGCATCATAGATGTTAAACTGGATTTTCTCGCCATCAAACTCCATAGTCAAGGTCCCATTATGCACATCAATCATGGTTCTTGCTGTTTTCAGGTCCTAACAAGATGTGGGAAGGATTTGGTGATGTATCATCTTCTATATCCACAATGTAAAAATCTGTAGGAAAGATTAGTTCGTTCACCTGCACTAGGACATCTTCAATTACCCCTCGGGGGTAAGTGTTAGTACGATCAGCCAATTGAATAATCACACCAGTATTTTTCAAAGGGCCTAGATTTAAGGAAGCATAAATAGATAAAGGCATAACATTAATTGAAGCTCCTAAATCTAGCATAGCTTTTTCAAATCTGGTGTTTCCTATTTTGCATGGGATTGTGAACATTCCTGGATCTTTACATTTAGGAGGCATTTTTCTTTGAAGAACAGCAGATACATTTTCTCCGACTGTGACTCTTTCATCGTTTTGCAATTTTCTTTTATTAGTGCATAATTCTTTTAAAAATTTAGCATACCGTGGCACTTGTTTAATTGCATCAAGGAGAGGGATGTTTACTTCTACTTTTCTAAAAGTTTCCAAAATTTCTTTTTCTTTTTTATCTCTCTTTGAGGTTTTAGAATTTCTGGGAGGAAAGGGAAGAGGTATGTTTTTAAACTGATTAGGAGGGTTAGGTTGTACCTTGGATTTTTCTATTTCCTCCTTAGCTGCTTCCTCTTCAAACTCTACGGGGGTCGATGGTGTATCCAACTTTGTTCCATTCCGCAAAGTTATGGCACTTGCATTCTCCCTTGGGTTGACTATTATTTGAGATGGTAATTTTCCTGAGCCTCTGGATTCCAATATCCCCACAGTCGTAGCCAGTTGTCCTACTTGGTTTCTCAAATCTTGAACTGAAGTTTTTGTCTCTTACTGGAACTGCCGTGTCTGATTCATGAACTGTTGTGTTTGTCCCATGAATTGTTGTGTCTGTCCCATTAATGCTTTGAACATATCCTCCAACGATGTTCCAGTAGGTGCAGGGACTGCTTGCTTCGGTTGATATTGAGGTTGGGCTGGTTGGAAGCCTTGTTGCCTAGGTGGAAATGCAGGTGGTGCCGCTTGCTTACTCCCATAACTTAGATTTGGATGATCCCTCCATCCTGGGTTATACGTGTTTGAGTACGGATCATACTTTTTTTGATGTGGTGGCTGATAATTTCCCATTGCATTAGCTTGTTGCACAGCCTCATCATCTTGTAATGTTGGGCATTCATCTGTATTGTGATTTGGTTGTAGACAGATGCCACAAACCTTTGCAACTGGCAGTTGACCTGTAGCTAATTGTCTAACCATAGCAGTTAATTCAGAAATTTGTTGACCATAATCACAAGTGCTTACCTCGCTTACCCTTACTGGTGCATGATTTGTTCTAGTGCCATATTGTTGCGAGTTTGCTGCCATGTTTGCAATTAAAGTTCATGCAGCCTTTGGGGTCTTGTCAACTAGTGCTCCTCCGCTAGCTGCATCGATCATGCTTCTATCCATCGGTATCAACCCTTCGTAGAAATACTGGATCAGGTGTTGTTCATCTATTTGATGCGGTGGACAGCTGGAACAAAGCTTTTTGAATCTTTCCCAATACTCATATAGTGTATCCCCACTTAATTCTCTAATCCCACAGATCTCCTTCCTTATGTTGGCTAATCTTGAGGCTAGAAAGTATCTCTCCAAGAACAACTGCTTCATGTCATTCCAAGATTGTATTGAACCTGAGGGTATGTAGTACAACCAATCCTTTGCCAAATCTGCTAGGGAGAATGGGAATGCTCTCAGCTTGATTTGCTCTTCGGTGATTCCGTGTGGTTTCATAGTGGAGCACACCACATGAAATTCCTTCAGATGTTTGTAGGGGTCCTCACATGTAAGACCACGAAAAGTAGGCAATAAATGGATTAGTCCGGATTTAAGTTCAAATGCAGCATCTAAATTAGGATATTCAATGCACAAAGGTTGTTGATTTAAATTAGGAGTTGCCAACTCCCTGAGAGTTCTATTGTTGTTTGGAATCACCATCTCTTCTTCTTTGTCGGATTCGTTGGATAATAATTCCAAAGCTAAGTTGAGGCCTGGTGATGATGCAGAAGCCTCGTCTATATCTGTAGAAGACTGTTGAACTTTAAGTTTTTCCTTCCTTAGCCTCCTTGCAGTTTTCTCAATCTCTGGATCAAAATCTAATATAGTAGCCTGAGAAGATCGAGTCATAAAATAATAATAATAATAATAATAATAATAATAATAATAATAATAATAATAATAATAATAATAATAATAATAATAATAATAAAAATAAAAATAAAAATAGAATAAAAATAAAACGCCAAATTACTCCCCGGCAGCGGCGCCAAAATTTGGGAGCTGTCGTTGATACTCCTAAATTAACCTCACTTTCACTTCACAATTTATAATAATTAGCGCAGTAGCAAGTAAGGATCGATCCCACAGAGAGTAAAGTTGTTTTAAAATTATTCTACTATTTTAACATAAAATAAAGATGGGGGTTTTTGAAAATTATTTTTAAACTAAGAGAACAAGAATTAACGATGAAATTAACCAAATATGTAAAAACTTCAGTTCTGCAGTTCAGTTTCACCAAGTACAATAATTAATTAATCAAGTTATTATTATTTTTCCTTCAATAAAACTATTAGCCCTAGATAACAATAAGCTCTGCTATCCGAAATTCTCCTTAGATTATTACTGTATGAAACAAGCTCTCCACCAGATTCTAACTAGCATACAACCTAGAATAAGCTCTCTAGATTTAATATTTAATATTATAGAAGCATTAAGAAATAGAGAATTAGGCTAATCCAAGCAACAAACACATAAGCTCGATTTGTTTAACTTGTTTTCTGATAATCTTAGTAATAAACAAAAGCTTGTCCACAATTATTATTACTAAGTTGCTACTTATGATAAAGACAGATATCAATTACACGTAATACCAATCTTAATCTAGCATATGATAACGATCAAACTAATTCAATTGACCATATTAAATTAATTAAATCAATTAGCATGCAATCAATGAAAACAGATTATCAAAAGAAATTTCACACAAGAAGAAATAAATAATAATACTCAATTAATTAATTACTTGTAACAAGGATTCACCTCCCTTTAGAACTGAATAAAAAGAACTAGCCTGACATGCTCTTGAGTCTGTACTCCAATAGATGATAGTTGATTATTGAATGAATAAAATCATGACTAGCATCCTCTATTTATAGTGCTAGACAAAGTCCTAAATCCTATAGAAAGTAGAAATCCAACCCCTAGAAGGAATTACAAATTACCCTAATTTCCATAAAGAAATAGAATTAAATTTAGAAATAAATTTTAGTATAAAAGAAATCCTAATTACAATAGAATTGTAAAAACTATTCTTCTAGAATCTAAAATTCAGATTTGAAATTGGAATTAAATCCCACAATTGTCATGTGCTTAAACTCATTGCCGCGTGAATCCAAATCCATTTATGATACTAATTATTGAATCCTTGATTTGTTAGGAATCCCGTAAACCTCCTCCAATTTATTTCCAAAATCATGAAACCCCTTCAATTGTACTTAAAATAAAAATATAAGAATAATGAGTTTATTTAGGCACAAAATAAATACAAAAGATTAAGTATTAAGGAATAAAAATATAACATATTTCATACTCATCACTTATTAGATCATTACTCAATTTCTTAAGTATTTAAGACTTAACTTAAACATTTTAAGATTAATAATTAACACATAACATCTTGAATAAACATTGTTATTTTATTCATTAATAACTTTCAAAACATATATAGATAGCATCACTGCTATTTGCATCAACTTTCCTGAACTGATAAGGTTTCAGTATTACATTTTCTTCTTATCCCATTATTTATATCAACTTTCGGGATTTACATATACTAAATCTAATAATGATTCTCATAACATATTACTCTACTATCAAGGTTTCTTAAGACATTGCACAGCCTTATTGCTCTCATTGTCCATGATACTGAACATTGACCTACGATCTAACATATACCATGTGTGACACCCCCAAATCCGAGTTACCTGACCCCCCGAGTTTGGTGTTCACGATCCACAATATAATAACATCTAACTACCCATTTAAATATAAATAAGAATGCATAACTCATTAACATAAGTTGTTAATACATAAGTCCCAGGTCCACTAACCTTAACATTACAGAAATACCCCCTTGGATATACAAAAAGGGTTTACAATACAATACAACATAATAATATTGTTCATCATAACTAATTTATAACTATGCCTTTTCCCTTGCTCTTTTTCGCAGCACCTTCTACAACATCGTCCCTAGCTGAAAAGTTTTATTTATAGCAAGGGTGAGCAACAAGTTTGCCCCGCAAGTTAAGACATACAATAAAGGTATAGAAATCAATAGCAACTGTTTTAACATTCTCCGCAATTGGCATCAATCTATCAATAACAATTGGCATCGATCTAGCCGAAATAATTGGCATCGATCTATCAATAACAATTGATTTCTCTTCTCGTATTTATCAAGTTCTAACAATTGTTCGTCTAGCCAGTATAATTAGCTAAGACATTTCTCAATATAATTTGACAATAAACAGGAATTATCTGTACTGTCAATATTAGGTTCTGCAGATATAAATATCCAACAACAGTAATTCTACGAATATATATTTTCTGAATCAGGAATTCAATTTGAATTTTAATCATGCACTAACTGCGAATAATCAACAATAAATTCCCTGGACATGGTATAATTATCAATAATTAACCATTAAAATAATTGAATGAATATAACTCAAAGTTGAGTTAGGAAACTTGCCTTTCGTGTTGATTACAGCTGCACAATAAACTTATCTGCTTTCGTAAGACCTATAACTAATAATATCGGTCTCACAACTAGCACAATCATTTATAACACGTATCACTGTATTCTACAGTTAAACATCTCCTAGGCACATTACCACATAGCCACATTAGAGTTTATAACCTATATAAACATTTATCCAGTCTAACTATTTCAGTCTGGTTGGACCTCGGTCCATTTTCGATGTTCTGGTCACCCTATCCGACAATTAACACATTGATTGTTAATTAAACTTGGTCTCTAAGCTTCAATATTATTTTAGATAAAACAAATATCGTTTATAATATTTTCCGAAAGCTTTTAATAATTTATAAACAATTATTATAATTTATAATAATTTTTCAAACACTTAAATCATTTTTAAATGATTTAATTATCAAATAATCTTATCATTATTAATATTTAATAATATAAAAATATTAATAACATACTTGTCAAAATATTAAAGTTATTGTTAATAATTTAAAATATTTTTAAATCATCAATATTCTACTTAAATGATTTTTAAAGTAATTAAAAATCATTTTTAAATCATCACCATTAATATTTAAATATTAATATAATTATTATCAAAATATTAAAAGTCATTAATTATAACTTAAAATACTTTTAAAATATTTTTCTCATTTTTAAATGTTTTTTAAATCAATAAAATCATTTTTAATTCATTTATTTAATATCATAATTAAATAAATCTAATATCATTAATATTAATTTATTAATAAAAATTCTCCAAAAATATTGAAAATTATATTTTATAACTCAAAATATTTTTAAATACATTATTCTTATTTAAAATGATTTTTCAATAATTAAAATCATTTTTCTTTAATTTATTTAATATACTAATTAAATAAATTAAATACTTTTAATATTTAAATAATTATAAATATTAAAGAAAAATATTCCAATTGGTCAAAAAATTATTTTTCATAATTTAAAATAATTTTTAAAACCATTTTTGGTAATTTTTAGAATTTATTTATATTTTTAAATAATTTTCGAAATATTCAGAAAATAAAAATAATAAAACCGTCGCTAATAGTCTTTAGTAACAAAAAGCGTTGCTGTTGGTGTTCTTGAGCTCAAGAACACTGACAGCTTCGTGTTTACATGTCATGTTTGACCACGATTCATTATCTGTGTAATATGTTTCTGAGCTATCTTGAACCGTGATTGTGTCGTGTTTATGTAACACTACAACGAGTAATCATTAACAGAGTCATATCATAACAAGCTAGCAAGATCTGACCCTTCAATTGTTCTGTCAGACAGCTCCTGGGCTTTCTGGGTAACCCAGAACCCAGGCAGCTTCAGGGTACCATTTCCCATCCAACATAATTAGGTATTCTGGTTATCAATTAAGTTGTTTCTTGGTTCAAAAATGTTGTGCTCATGTCAATGAACAACTATATAACACAATTCCAGTCAAACTATAACAACATCACCAGATACGATCCGGTCAAACATGGTCAGAAATCATGTTCTTCCCGTTTCTGGAATTTCCAGAAACGCTAAGTCATGGCCGTCTGGCCTAGTTTGACTGTCTACCCTGTTCAATTTGATGATGTTCTAAGAGGCCTAAATACTTAGATCTATAGTCCCACTACAACAAAAAGGATTACTTTCGACGAAATATTCGGTCGGAAATAAGCATATTCCGTCGAGGTTAACCATATTTTCGACGGAATATTCGGTCGGAAATTCAGTCGTATATAAGCAGGTCGAAATTAAGTCCGTCGATCTTTCAGTCGGAGATACTTAAGATCGACGGACTTATCGTCGACTGAATATTCAGTCGGGGTTACTATATGTCTGACTGAAAATATTCGGTCGATAGTATTCGGTCGGTGATAATCATGACACGTGGCAGTAGGGCAAAATTGGGGAGTTATTATTTCCGACGAAAGTCCGTCGAGAATAGTTATATTCCGTCGAGAATAATGACTGTTTTTTTTAATATTTAATTTGTTTTTGCAATATCCAGGGATTTAACCCACATCTTGTACCTGTACCTGTATTCCAACAGCACATACCCATACACAAGCTAACAATATAACCTCCAACATCACATACACATACACAATATAACAATATAACCAATAACACGAATTACAATTACCAAGACCGACAATATGTAAAAAACCAACTAAATGATAAGTAAAAAGGTCAAAAACATCCCATTAATCTAAACTAATGTATATCAAACATCTAATTAAGCTAAATTAAACTAAATGCCAAGGTTTAAACTACATTAATACATCAAAAATAATGTAAACTACAAGTTAAACGAATGTAAACAAAGTAAAACTAGCTAGTAGAGCCCCTGGTATGAGGAGGATCATCGGGCGGGCGTCGACGCTGCTCTGGAGTATGAAAATCGCCACCATCATCATCCCGCTCGTCAGTCCGCTCGTCACCCTGTTGATATAATATAATGCAACTCATTAGTCCATATATATGATTCAGTTAAAGATAACTAAATGAAAATTAAATTACATGCAGAATATATATTTGAATTTAAAACGAATAATATACCTGAGTAGTCGAGGGCCGACTCAACATCGGCCCAAACGCGTCCTCGACTAAGGTAACCACCATCCGAACAATCTCGTCGCATATCGCGGCCCACTGCTCCGGAGGGATACCCGTACTCTCGGCGGTGGCACCCGATGCAACGTCCTGCGCAAGCTGATAGAGGCGAGAACGGCTGGGAAGGTCCTGACGATGGAACAGCGGATCAGTCTCAAACCTCTCCGACACAGCAGCCATAACACGCTGGAACAAAACATCGTCTAAGCCAGCGCCCGTATGTGATGGTCCCACAAGGGCTCTCGGACGCAGACGCTGGCTAGAGCCTACAAAAATAAATATAACATGAATAATATGACAAATTTTCTTTATTCATAAACAAGAAATAAAATAAAAATATTATACCTCTTGCCAGTGTATAGGCTGGTATCCTCGGTAACCCCAGTACTCGATACCGCCCGCTAGTACTAGTGGGAGTATCCTGAGACGCGACCCAGAGAGCCGTCTCCTCGTCCTGAGATAAACTAATCTCAGGCGGAGGGACGGTGGAATCTAACGTCTCAGCATCGCCCCTAGCAGCCTGCAACTCCGCTATACGCTGGCTGCGGATCTTCTCAAACCGCTCCTGTAATTTGATATATGTACATGTGAGTTATATTGGTATCATCATATAAATTACGTAATATTATCATAAATAATATTTATTATAGTAAATGTATTACCCGTATAGCTAGTGCTGCTGGAGACATCGTCGACCCCGAAGTAGAGCCCTTCGGCGTATGGACTCTATCCCAGAACTCCATCATAGTAGGAGGTCGGCCCAAGCTACTCTGCATGGCCTAAATCATATACATTAAATAATATCAACTTAAATTACGTAATGTTGCAGTTTAATATTAAACTAAACTAAAGATAAATACATACCGCTTTAACCTCCTGAAACGACTGCGAGCCAGAAGTATGTACAACTTGCAGCTTGTCTCGATTCCTCTTCATCTGCTCTGATTTGGTCTTCAACGCAACATCATCCCAATACGCACACATCGCAGCCCATGCTAGATCTGATACTGCCGGCGGCTGATGATCTCGCAAAGTAGTCCCGGGCGATTCTTCTATCGCCCAGACTGCCCTCTGTCGCATCTCGTACAGCCAGCCGGCATAATTCTTCGAGATGTGGGCAATGATAACGGCGTCACCATCCGCCTCAGTGATGCCGGTCTCGTATCTATAGTATCTCTATCAAACAGACATAACATACATCTTATTAATTATTTGAACAATATGTAAATAACATGAACCTTGATTTAATATATGTAATTCGACTTACGTGAAACTCCCGCAACACTGTCACCATAAAGGCGACATCGTAGTGCGAGTACTGGCAAAATCGCATGCAGCCAGTAGGGAGATGCACCAGGCAGATGGCATGTACGGTCGCCTTAGCGACAGGATCCATAATACTAGAATACAAATTTTATTAAGAACATTCTAATTGATATCATCGCGATTGAACATATATAAGTGATAGTTGAAACCTACACAGACGAGCCGACATCAACTGGAACGACGTCAGGCACTGCCGGCGGACGGCCTAATCGACCGAGGTTAGGCCCTCGTTGACGTCGACGTCTAGCATCTGTATGTTTAATATAGTTATGACATTGTCAATGAATGTATAATATAGTTATGAAAAACACGTTACTAATGCGCTAATTAGAATTCAACTCACTAGCATCTGAAGACGACCCGCCCTGGAGCGGCCGCCACCACGACCACCTCCACCGCTATGTCGAGGCATAGCTGTACTACTGAAATATCATACATAGATACGATGGCATTAATTAAATTTTATTGCAATTATTATATCTAATTTCGTTGTATAATATTTACAAAACACCAATTAGTGAAGTAGTACGTCGTCAAATCCGTCAGAATCAAAATCATTTTCTTTTCCATCTTCTGATTCTGTCACTTCCTCTTCTGTATCAATTTCTTCCTCAGTATCATCTTCTACCACCACATACAGACTGGCATCCACATCTTCCTCCATTTCGTCAACATTGAGTACGTTAATGACATCATCAACCACCACGTCGTCATCATCTAGCACAACGTGGCTGGGATTGCTAACTTGTTCTTGCAACGGGTCATCCGTACCATCAAATGATCGAGTCTTCATTGTGACAATTGTATACCAGGGGGTTCTATAATTTACGACATTAGGGGCGTAGTACACTTGAGTTATTTGGCTGGCTAACACAAATACGTCATCAGACTATATATTCGATTTTATATCTATGGTGACGATTCTATTACGATCAACTTTAACACCATTTGCAGTATCAAACCAGCGACAGTTAAATGTAACGACCTTTTTAGCACCTGATAATTGAGCACAACCACTTCCTTTAATCTTCCATAGTAATTGGACTCAGAATCTCCATAACAACTTCCTAACACGACAACGCCAGAGTTGACTGATGTCAATTCATTCAAGTCATCAACCTTGAATCTATACCCATTCACGATACAACCTGGAAATGAACTAACGAGTTTGTACGAGCCTAAAATGACATCTCTAAAACGCTCATAATCGTTCTCTTCTTCAACCCTTCTCTTAAACCACTGATGGAAATTGTCATTAGTGAATGCTTCCATCTGTGATGTAGTCAACCCTGGGTTAGAAGCTCGTGATTCCAATTCGAATGCGCTGTGTACAATAATATGGCAATTGTTTAATTATTTGATTACGGTATGAAAAATTCGTTGTCAACTTGAAATAATACATACTTGATGTACGACGATACTTCAGGCATATTCAGAAGCACATATGTAGATACAATCTTTAAATCTTTATCGGTTAGGTAAGTCGTCGTCTCATGTCCAAATGGTTTGGCCGGATAAGTGAATACAGCCAACTCATCAGCACGCGTTTGGGGATCGACGACGACCTCATTCCGACTATGACGATTGTGCTTCGTTGAGACTACATCGTCAAAGTATAGCGAACAGAAGTTGACAAGCTCTTCCTCCGTATAACGTTCAGCTATAGAACCCTCTACACGAGCTTTGTTTTTAACTTTCTGTTTTAATCGACGCATATACCTGAAATAAGACAATATATCGGCTAAAACAATATTCAGGTGATGATTATAACCCAATGTAGGTGATATTACCTCTCAAAAGGATACATCCATCGATATTGCACCGGTCCTCCAAGCTTAAGTTCATATGGCAAATGAATAGGCAAATGCTCCATCGAGTCAAAGAACCCTGGAGGTAAGATCATTTCGAGCTTACACATTGTCAACACTATATTTTTCTCCATCTGCTCCACATCACTGTACCTTATAACAGTAGAGCAAATATCCCGAAAAAAATTTGAAAGTGCGGTAAATGCATCATTAATATTCCTCGGTAATACTTCACAAAAGGCAATTGGAATCAACTTCTGCATGAATACATGACAGTCATGACTCTTGAATTCGGTAATTTTTAACTGCTCAACCTTAGTACATCGAGAGATGTTAGAAGCATAACCATCTGGTAGCTTCAATGCACTAAGCCACTTGCAAATGTTGTCAACCTGTTGCTTGGTAAGACAAAATGGAGCTTTTGGTTTTGAGTTGTTAGGACGAAGCTACAATTCCCGCCTGATGTTCATTTCCTCCAAGTCTTTACGTGATTTGTCATTGTCTTTTGTTTTACCACTCGTATCTAGCACGGTGTAAAACAAGTTCTCGAACACATTTTTCTCCGTATGCATGACATCTATGCAATGACGAAGTGCTAGTGTACCCCAGTATGGCAACTCAAACCAAATGGGCGAGTGTGTCCAATTATGAGCTTTACCGTACCCTATTGCTCTCAACTTACCATGCTCCTTCTAAGGCGGTGGACATGTCAAATCGTTTAGCCATCTCAATACATCGCTGCCCGACAAGCGACCAACAACCCTCTTCTTTTCTGTTTTTCTATTAAACTGTGTAGACATCTTTCTATAACTATGCTCAACAGGCAAGAATCTTCGAGCAGTTCCAAAGAAACTAGTTTTTCGCCCATAACGCAGTTGTGTGCCCTACACATCCCCCATACAGACTGGACATGACAATTTACCATGGGTCGACCAACCACTGACCATCCCAAGTGCCGGAAAGTTAGTGATAGTCCACAACAAGGCTGCATTCATCAAAAAATTTTGTTCGACAAATTTATCAAAAGTCTGAACCCCTGTTTCCCACAATATCTTAAGTTCATCGACTAACGGTCTAAGGTACACATTGATGTCTTTTGTAGGACTCTTATCCCCCGATATTAGTAAAGTCAAGAAAAGATACGGATCCCTCATGCACATTGACGGTGGAAGATTGTAAGCTACCATAATCACTGGCCAAACAGAATATGGCTGACTAAAATTATTAAACGGACAAAATCCATCGGTAGCCATGCCAAGCCTAACATTCCTAACATCGTCGGCAAATTGTGCAAAATTAGCATCAAAATTCTTCCACTCATCTCCATCTACTAGGTGAGTAAGCTGGCCAGGGACGACGTCCCTTGTCCTATGCCAACGCATATTGGGTGCAGTATGCGAAGACATGAATAGACGCTGCAACCTCGGCGCAAGAGGAAAATACCGTAATATCTTCTTCGGAACATGTTTCTCCTTCCCCCCACGTTTTGTGATTTTGTACCGAGGCAAATTGCATATATCACACTGCACCTTATCTTTGTCGTCCCCATTTTATAACATACAGTCCTGCTCACAAGCATTGATCTTCTCATACCCAAGATTCAACCCCTTAACCATCTTCTTAACTTCATAGTAACTCGCGGGCAAGGTATTACCCTTAGGTAAGAACTCCCTGAAAATAGCAAGCAAATCATTGAATCCTCTCTCACTGCAGTCATGCTCATTTTTGTAGTGTAAAAGCTTCGTCACTGCAGAAAGCCTGGTGTGCTTGTCGTATTCAGGATACAATGGGGTCCCTGATTCAGATAGCATCTTGTAGAAGGCAGCTGCTGAATCATTTGGCTTTTGATGATCAGCACTGCTTGACGCATGCTCATTTTCAGCCCAGTCAATATTCGTAGGGCCATACGCATCTTCCAACATCTCCACGACGTCATAGTTATCTGATTGGTCTATAGTACTGTCTGACAGTTCTCTAAACTCAACTGATTCCCCATGATGAATCCATACCCAATACCTATCCACAAACCCACGTGAATACAAGTCAAATTTCACTTCATCGGCAGTCTTCCATATCATGTTCTTACACTTGAGACACGGGCATCTCATCTTTCCGTTCAGATCATCAGCATTTTCTATTGCTTTGTTCATAAAATTAGACACCCCGTCACGATACACATCAAGTAATCCCATCCCATCAATCTTTATCCTACGGTACATCCAACTCCGATCGGCATCCATCTTTAATTGAAGAAAATACCCAATTAGATCAAGAATAATCATGAATGTGGTCCAAGCATGAAATTTAGTTTACCTTGTTTATATCTCCACTCCATAGGGGTTAGGCTTCTATCCCGTTCCTGGATGCGTCTCCTCACTAGTGCCAATCTTAAGCACGTTCCTACTATTTTCAAAAATTTTCAGCAGTACCTCCCCATGGTCTCCAAGTACACGAAATAGATCAAGAAAACTTAGTCTAAGTATGCACTCGGAGAATATGTAGAGACACCAGCTAAAAGTTCCTCAAAACTTATAAAAACGCATCATGTGCATTGGCACCGACCTAAGTGACAGACATAACATCCAGTAACAGTCCCAAACTGGAAACTATTCGACATTCACTCCTAATGAGTGAATGTCGAACGGGTTTCTAATTGTATTTAATTGTATTTTATTTTATTTTATTGTATTTTATTTAATTTTGATTTTATTTAACTAAGTAAGTGCTACTCAATTTAATTATATTTATTTTGTATTATATTATAATAAATTAAATTAAGTCAATTTTTTTTGAATTAAATTTAATTTACTTTAATTTGTATTATCTTAAATTAAATCATATTTTTATTTTATTTTATTGTATTTTATTTAATGTTGATATTATTTAACTAAGTAAGTGCTACTCAGTTTAATTATATTTATTTTGTATTATATTATTTTAAATTAAATTAAGTCAATTTTTTTAAATTTAATTTAATTTAATTTCTATTATCTTAAATTAAATCATATTTTTATTTTATTTTATTTTAAATTATTTAATTTAATTTATTTGTATTTTTGTATCATATTATAATATTTAATTTATTTAAATTTTATTATCTTAAATTAATTAAATTTAATTAATTTAAATTTAATTTGTATTATATTATATCATATTTTTTATTTTATTTTATTTTATTTTAAAATAAGTAAATGTTACTTAGTATATTTTAATATTAGAAACTAATTAAAATCCATTAAGAAAATAAAGCAAGGCCCATATATATTGTAATTGAAGAATTCAGATAAGAATTCCGTCGAGAATAAAAAATGTACCAAAGGCAGTCCCAAAATCAGTCCTAATTGAGTCAATTAAGCATATGAATGAGTAGCCAATTTCATGAATACCCAAAATCAGTCCTATTGAGTCAATTAAGCATATCAGTACCCAAAATTTCCAAAACCTAAAATTAGTACACAATTTTTCCATTACCCAAATGATCAGTAACCAATTTTATTAATACATGAATACATGAAAACACAAATCAGTAGCCACAATACAGCACAATCAGTAGCTAATTTACGAAGCATTTATACTAATTTCCATTAATTTCCCAACTCAGTAGCTAAAATTACACATATACAACACAATCAAAATTCAAAATTTAAAATGTAAATTAAACCCAACCTTAATGAGAAATCGTTCTGAAATGTAAAAGGCTGGTGCTCGGAGGTGGTGGTCGCAGGTTATGGAATGGAGGTGGCGCAGGTACCGGTGGTGGTCGGAGGTGGCTCAGGTGGTGGTCGACCAGAGTGACAAGAGATGAGAGAGTGGTGGTGGCGATGTCTTGGGGTGTGGTGGTCGCCGGCTAATGTGTGGTGGCAAGGTAGAGATGGCTCGGCTGAGAAGGCGAGAAGTCGTCTGAGAGAGAGAGAGAAAGATAGAGAGACAGAGAGTAGCAACTGAAATGAATCTGCAGATTTGTTTTTATTTAACAATTTCGACGGAATTCCGTCTACATTATATCGGTCGAGGATAAGTTAACGTCGACGAACATTTTGTCGAAGTTACTAATATTCTATCGAGATAACAATTCGCGTTGGCGGGCTTTTTTGGCGCCTTTACTCAGACATATTTTCGACCGAATTCGGTCGTATTTATGTTACTTCTGACCGAATTAGGTTCGACAGAATATTCCGTCGGGAAGACTATAAGATCGACTTAATGTATTCCGTCGGAGTTATTTTCGTCAGAGATAAATCCTTTTCTTGTAGTGTCCATTATACAAGCTACAACATGGATACAAAAAAAATCCACAATCAACATAAACACTGACAGATCTATGCCTTTGAACTTCTTGCTAGACTCGGTTTTACATGGTCTGGGTTACCCAGATTTATAGCTGGTCAACGTCGGTCAACCGACTTTGACCGTTAATAACTTCTGATCCAAATATCTAATAACTCGAATTCCACTTGCGGCGTAAAGACCACATACAAGGCTACATGTAACAACGTTTAAACAACAAAAATAGCAAACGAACAAGAATCTGTGGCCCCTGACATTAGCATGTCAGACCACATATTTTGTTCTTGGACAGATTTTGAAAAACACCTTTTTAAGGCACTTTGATGCTATGGATATATGTTTGGTCATCATAGGTCAACATAAAACATCCATTAGCAAGATTCTAAACACTTAAAACAAAAAAATTTCTTAGCAACTTGGATCAAAATAAAAATTAGGTTTATACCTTTAAGCTTCAATTCTTGATCCTAGGTCTTTGAATCAGATCTATGTGTTTAAGAGGGCAATTTGTGACTGATTTACTATGGATTTTCGGAGGTCTTGGTGAGAGAGAGAGTAGGTGAGAGCAAGTTAGCAAAATGGCTAACAAATGGACTTTCTCTCTCTTGAAATCCTATATATACAACGACTTGTTGCTATGGCTGATGTTATACACGATTTTTGCTGCTGAATTGCTGAGATTTTAAGCCACAATGTCAACAATAGTTGGTGACCAACTAAAGTTAAACCAAATTTTACAAGTTAGCTTATAAAATATAATAAAAGGGCATTTTGGTCATTTTTGAAATACAATCAATGGAATTCTTGTCATTTGTACAAACCCTTAGGGTTTAGGTTTGGAACCCTTTAGGGTTTAAGATTTAAACCCTTTAGATTCGCAATTTAATTTCCAAAATTTTCAAATTTTGGTTTCCAAAATAGAAAATTAATAATTTCAAATTACAATTAGGATTCGATAAATATATTGATATTTCCTAATCATAAAATTCAATCTTGCTAATTAGGATTAATATTCCTAATTAAAATTGCTTAATTTAGCAATTAGGGCCAAAATGGTCATTAGGGTTTACAACCTACGAATTAGGATTTTAATTAGAAAAATAATTTTTATAAATTATAATTAGGGTTTGTAAAATAGAAATTAATATAACAAAAATATAATTAGGGATTTCTAATCATATTTAAGTTTAATACACACATTAGGCTTGCCAATTAGGATTAGGGTTTCCTAATTTAGGGTTTAGGATTCTCAAATTTAAAATTAGTATTTTCTGGCTTTTGATTAGGGTTTCCAACAGTACGTTATAGTTTCTGATCCTAAGATTTGAGTTTCTAATCTCTTATTAGGTTTTATTAATTTCAAACCTTATCCGATCAATCATTGATTAATAAATTTCTTCGGTACAAACACAAACTCATTATTATTTTAATTATATTTTCTATCGAATCCCTTTCCAGAAATTAGGGTTAGGGTTTCTAAAGCTGTTAAGCACAACTCTACTCTAATTTTATTGGTCAATACACAAATTGACTTTCTCGATGCACGTATCACCGATACTTGTCACGTAAATGATAATTAATATTAATATTAATAAAAAAAATTATTCGTTAATTTTGATTATTCGAAATCTCGGGTTATCACATTCACCCCTCCTTAAAAGGATTCCGTCCTCGGAATCACCGCTTTCTTATTCTCTACAATCTATTAAAGTTGTGTCATCAATTCATTTTTATCAACCCAATATTAATTTGTGTTTCAAATTCTAACCTGTGACTTGAATCTTTAAAAGAAAACAGTTCACAGAAATATCTAACTTATATTACTTGCGTAATTAAATTCTACACGAAATCATTACCTACTGCCGCCTTCTGAGTAGCCACAGTGTCCTGTGTCGTCATGTTGAATGTGCGGGCCGTTGGTCTTCCTGGCTGTGCAGGTCCTCGAGTTGCCAAGGTTCTGCCACTGGGTCCCTTGTCGCCATTTTCCTTTTCTGTATTCTTCTTCGGACAGTTCCGAACCAAATGATCAGTCGGTCCGCATCCAAAACAACCTTGAATTTTCTTCGGACTGGGGCAATTGGGTGACATATGCCCCTCTTGTCCGCAGTTATAACAAAATCCCTTATTCTTCAGGCAAACTCCAGCATGGTTCTTCCCACAATTCGCACATGGCTCCCTTCCTTTCCTATTATCTTCTGCCTTATTACCTGACTGGGTATTCTCATTCCATTTCCTCTTGTTAGGGTTACTTCCACCACTGCTTCTACCGTCATTTGTCTTCTTCTTCTTCTTGTCCTGATGGAATCGAGACGCAGCTTCGCTCCCTTCTTCCGTAATTAATGCTTTCTCCATCAATGTCGCGAAAGTGTTGATCTCCAATACTGCTATCTTGTTGTATATTCCCGGCTTCAATCCATTCTCGAATCTTCTCGCCTTTCTTGCTTCTGTGTCCACCTGATGAGGTGCAAATCTTGCTAATTCGTTGAATTTAGTAGTGTATTCAGATACAAACATGTTCTCCTGCTTAAGTTCTAGAAATTTAACTTCCATCCTGGATTGCATACTTGGCGAGAAGTAGTTCTCGAAGAACAACTACTTGAATCTTGTCCATAACACCACTTTTGTACCAACTCTCGCTTGGTTCGTCTCCCACCAGTAATTAGCTTCTCCCTTCATCAGATAAGTTGCAAAAGTCGTCTTTTGCTCTTCTGCTACACGTGCAATGATGAATGCTTTCTCCATCTCCTTTACCCAAGTTTGGGCTTCAATCGGATCTGTGGTCCCTTTGAATTCAGGCGGTCCTACCGCTTTAAAGTCCTTGAAATTAGCCAATCTAATAGCTGGCTGATTCCTCACTCTTCCTCTTCCTGCGGGAGCTCTATTCTCCATAGCTTGGGCTATCATATCCGCAAAGTTTTGCATCGGGTCAGCTTGACCTCCTTCATTATTTACCGATTGTTCTTCTCGTTGGTTTCGATTCTGTCGTCTAGGCGGCATGATCTAATTTAAATAAAAATTTTATATTAATTCTCTTTCTCTACACAAATTCTTAACACAATAAGAATTCAAAAATAATTCTCATATAATTGCATATTCATTCAAATAGCACATAGTACATATAGTACTTAACATATTACTATGCCTTCTTAAATCAACTTTACACAAAAAGTTGCAATTCTCCATTTACACATAGTTATTACCAGTTCGTCAAACTTACCACACTTATGAGTTCAGGAACTTGCCACAAGTACGAGTTTTAAGAACACACAAATTAATATTAATCTTATATTCATATAGAAAATAAAGATTTCATACATAAAACATATATATGTACATATGCTTAAACATCATTCTCGATATTATTACACTTAATATCATAAACTTCTACCCAAAAGATACTATTACATATATCTAAGTTATCTACCGACCATTCCCTTCACCAGTCTTCTTCTTGATGGGACACTTGCTGAATCCGTGACCCGTCAGCCCACATGAAAAACACTTCCTCAAATTCGGCTTAGGAAAATGTAGAGAAATATGTCCTTCCTGCTTGCAGTTAAAGCACACGTTCTTCCACATCATGCATTCTCCCGCGTGAGTCTTCCCACACTTGCTACATGCATGCTTCTTCTTCGGGCTTGATTTTTCAAAATTAAGGCTGTCTTTTTCCCTCTTTCTCTTCTTCTTGTCATTCTTGCTGGTTCCTTCAGATGATCCACCACCTTCAGCCTTCATTCTATCACCTGCGCCTTGAGCTCATTCCGTTCTTCAGTCATTTCGCGTAATGCTCGCTCCGTCTTCCACAATTCCTCCAAGAGAAACACTTTGCTCTGAAGTTCTTGAACCTCTGCAGATTCGCGATTTTGTTCTCCAACTTTGATCTTATTCTTTAAATCCACCTAAGCTGGCTCAGACTCTGCCTCCTCATCTCCACTTAGATACATCTCGGGATAATCGTCATGATCGCTCCCCAGATTAACCATGGGTTCATCATCTCCCACCTTCTCAACTGATTTGCTTTGTGCTGGCACCTCAGCTTCTGGCACCGGTGCAACAGCCGCTAGCATCTCTGCACACTTTTCACCTTTTCCAAACATCCTATAATCAGTTTAAATAACTTGATTACTACAAAGTTCTCACACTATGTGTCCACTTATATCTCTATTAATGCACTTCGGCAATCCCTCACTTAGAACTCTAAATGAGTTTTCTCTATCACGCGTATGGTTATATTCCTAGGGCTTTCTCCCACCCCACTTAAAGTTTATAACCTACAGCTCTTCTACTAACTGGTGACACCTTGGTCACAACAGCTTTGATACCAACCTGTGACACCCCTAAATCTGGGTTACCTGACCCCCCGAGTTTGGTGTTCACGATCTACAATATAATAACATCTAACTACCCATTTAAATATAAATAGGAATGCATAACTCATTAACATAAGTTGTTAATACATAAGTCCCAGGTTCACTAACCTTAACATTACAGAAATACCCCCTTAGATATACAAAAAGGGTTTACAATACAATACAACATAATAATATTGTTCATCATAACTAATTTATAACTATGCCTTTTCCCTTGCCCTTCTTCGCAGCACCTTCTGCAACATCGTCCCTAGCTGAAAAGTTTTATTTATAGCAAGGGTGAGCAATAAGTTTGCCCCGCAAGTTAAGACATACAATAAAAGTATAGAAATCAATAGCAATTGTTTTAACATTCTCCGCAACAATAATCTGATAATGAAAGAGTGTAACGCTTTCAAGATTCTCTACGATATTCAATGAATAATCAAGAATTAATTCTACGAAATAGCAAAGTGGAAAGTTTTCCAGATTTATGCTGAGCGATCACACTAGATCTGGAACTTATTTTTCTCGGGTATCTATCAAAGATTTACTTTGATACATACGCAGGAGTATCAGATAACCATAAAGATTAAATCATACCCCTCTGCAAGTACTTAGAGTCGACCAACTCCTTGTACCCTATATTATGCATAATACTTAACAGCGCGCAATGGTCGAATATACGACCCAAAATGTTCCCTTTATATAAAAGGTTGTTTTCTCAATCTCAGAATCAAGATTTTGATTTAACAACGAAATACTGTGATTTCAAATTCTATCTACTTATCGATCTAGCCGAAACAATTGGCATCGATCTATCAATAACAATTAATTTCTCTTCTCGTATTTATCAAGTTCTAACAATTGTTCGTCTAGCTAGTATAATTAGCTAAGACATTTCTCAATATAATTTGACAATAAATAGGAATTATATATACTGTCAATATTAGTTTCTGCAGATATAAATATCCAACAACAGTAATTCTACGAATATATATTTTCTGAATCAGGAATTCAATTTGAATTTTAATCATGCACTAACTGCGAATAATCAACAATAAATTCCCTGAACATGGTATAATTATCAATAATTAACCATTAAAATAATTGAATGAATATAACTCAAGGTTGAGTTAGGAAACTTGCCTTTCGCGTTGATTACAGCTACACAATAAACTAATCTGCTTTCGTAAGACTTATAACCAATAATATCGGTCTCACAATTAGCACAATCATTTATAACACGTAACACTGTATTCTACAGTCAAACTTCTCCTAGGCACATTACCACATACCCACATTAGGGTTTATAACCTATATAAACACTTATCTAGTCTAACTATTTCGGTCTGGTTGGACCTCGGTCCATTTTCGATGTTCTGGTCACCCTATCCGACAATTAACACATTGATTGTCAATTAAACTTGGTCTCTAAGCTTCAATATTATATTAGATAAATCAAATATCGTTTATAATATTTTCCGAAAGCTTTTAATAATTTATAAACAATTATTATAATTTATAATAATTTTTTAAACACTTAAATCATTTTTTAATGATTTAATTATCAAATAATCTTATCATTATTAATATTTAATAATATAAAAATATTAATAACATACTTGTCAAAATATTAAAGTTATTGTTAATAACTTAAAATATTTTTAAATCATCAATATTCTACTTAAATAATTTTTAAAGTAATTAAAAATCATTTTTAAATCATCACCATTAATATTTAAATATTAATATAATTATTATCAAAATATTAAAAGTCATTAATTATAACTTAAAATACTTTTAAAATATTTTTCTCATTTTTAAATGATTTTTAAATTAATAAAATTATTTTTAATTCATTTATTTAATATCATAATTAAATAAATCTAATATCATTAATATTAATTTATTAATAAAAATTCTCCAAAAATATTAAAAATTATATTTTATAACTCAAAATATTTTTAAATACATTATTCTTATTTAAAATGATTTTTCAATAATTAAAATTATTTTTCTCCAATTTATTTAATACACTAATTAAATAAATTAAATACTTTTAATATTTAAATAATTATAGATATTAAAGAAAAATATTCCAATTGGTCAAAAATTATTTTTCATAATTTAAAATAATTTTTTAAACCATTTTTGGTAATTTTTAGAATTTATTTCTATTTTTAAATAATTTTCAGAATATTCAGAAAATAAAAATAATAAAACCGTCGCTAATAGTCTTTAGTGACAAAAAGCGTCGATGTTGGTGTTCTTGAGCTCAAGAACACTGACAGCTTCGTGTTTACATGTCATGTTTGACCACGATTCATTATTTGTGTAATATGTTTCTGAGCTATCTTGAACCGTGATTGTGTCGTCTTTATGTAACACTACAACGAGTAATCATTAACAGAGTCATATCATAACAAGCTAGCAAGATCTGACCCTTCAATTGTTCTGTCAGACAGCTCCTGGGATTTCTGGGTAACCCAGAACCCATGCAGCTTCAGGGTACCATTTTCCAGCCAACATAATTAGGTATTCTGGTTATCAATTAAGTTGTTTCTTGGTTCAAAAATGTCGTGCTCATGTCAATGAACAACTATATAACACAATTCCAGTCAAACTATAACAACATCACCATATACGATCCGGTCAAACATGGCCAGAAATCATGTTCTTCCCGTTTCTGGAATTTTCAGAAATGCTAAGTCATGGTCGCCTAGCTTAGTTTGACCGTCTACCCTGTTCAATCTGATGATGTTCTAAGAGGCCTAAATACTCAGATCTATAGTCCATTATACAAGCTACAACATGGATACAAAAAAATCCACAATCAGCATAAACACTGACAGATATGTGCCTTAGAACTTCTTGCCAGACTCGGTTTTACATGTTCTAGGTTACCCAGATTTATAGCTGGTCAACGTCGGTCAACCGACTTTGACCGTTAATAACTTCTGATCCAAACATCTAATGACTCGAATTCCACTTGCAGCGTAAAGACCACATACAAGGCTACATGTAACAACGTTTAAACAACAAAAATAGCAAACGAACAAGAATCTGTGGCCCCTGACATTAGCTTGTCAGACCACAGATTTTGTTCTTGGACAGATTTTGAAAAACACCTTTTTAAGGCACTTTGATGCTATGGATATATGTTTGATCATCATAGATCAACATAAAACATCTATTAGCAAGATTCTAAGCACTTAAAACAAAAAAATTTCTTAGCAACTTGGATCAAAATAAAAATTAGGTTTATACCTTTAAGCTTCAATTCTTGATCCTAGATCTTTGAATCAGATCTATATGTTTAAGAGGGTAATTTGTGACTGATTTACTATGGATTTTCGGAGGTCTTGGTGTGAGAGAGAGTAGGTGAGAGCAAGTTAGCAAAATGGCTAATAAATAGACTTTCTCTCTCTTAAAATCCTATATACACAATGACTTGTTGCTATGGCTGATGTTATGCACGATTTTTGCTGCTGAATTGCTGAGATTTTAAGCCACAATGTCAACAATAGTTGGTGACCAACTAAAGTTAAACCAAGTTTTACAAGTTAGCTTACAAAATTTAATAAAAGGGCATTTTGGTCATTTCTAAAATACAATCAATGGCATTCTTGTCATTTGTACAAACCCGTAGGGTTTAGGGTTTAGAACCCTTTAGGGTTTAGGGTTTAAACCCTTTAAATTTACAATTTAATTTTTAAAATTTTTAAATTTCGGTTTCCAAAATAGAAAATTAATAATTCCAAATTACAATTAGGATTCGATAATTATATTAATATTTCCTAATCATAAAATTCAAACTTGCCAATTAGGATTAATATTCCTAATTAAAATTGATTAATTTAGCAATTAGGGTCAAAATGGTCATTAGGGTTTACAACCCACGAATTAGGGTTTTAATTAGAAAAATAATTATTCTAAATTACAATTAGGGTTTGTAAAATAGAAATTAATATAACTAAAATATAATTAGGTTTTCTAATCATATTTAATTTTAATACACACATTAGGCTTGCCAATTAGGATTAGGGTTTCCTAATTTAGGGTTTAGGATTCTCGAATTTAAAATTAGGGTTTCCCGTCTTTCGATTAGGGTTTCTAACGGTACGTTAGAGTTTCTGATCCTGAGATTAGAGTTTCTAATCTCTTATTAGGTTTTATTAATTTCAAACCTTATCCGATCAATCATTGATCAATAAATTTCTTCGGTACAAACACAAACTCATTATTATTTTAATTATATTCTCTATCGAATCCCTTTCCAGAAATTAGGGTTAGGGTTTCTAAAGCTGTTAAGCACAACTCTACTCTAATTTTATTAGTCAATACACAAATTGACTTTCTCGATACACGTATCACCGATACTTGTCACATAAATGATAATTAATATTAATATTAATATTAATAAATAAATAAAAATTATTCGTAAATTTTGATTATTCAAAATCTCGGGTTATCACACCATGGCAATCCCTTGAACTGAATCGGATAGTAATTGACTCGGTCCTGGGCTCTATCCATCACTGTATGAAAAATACAGTCCATCTCACCCATCTTAGTCTTCTTCGTCTGCAGCTACATTTGCACGCTGGGAAGCCTCCTCGTAAGCATCTTCAGTTCTTACTTACTTGGCAGACTCCTTTCTCAGATCACCCTTCACTTCTCAATCTCAACCAATAGTTGTTCCTTTTGATTCTCTGCCTGAACTAGCTTCCACTCCACATTTCCAATACGTCTCTCAAGATCCTAGACTTCCTCATCTTTCTAATCTATAGCGGACTGGCATTCATTTGCCAGCTCTTCCAACTCCCTGACTCTATCCTACAGCTCTATATTATGGTCGTATATCTCATCATACATCCCAGTTACCTTAGAGTTCGATGGGAACGCTTCAAGATCCTCTCCTTCCTCTTCATCTGTATGTGGTATCCCCACAGGATCCTCCTCATCTATCTCTACCTCATCCTCCTGATCAAACTCAGGCTCATGCTCCTGACCATCAATAGTGATCAATGGAGATGACTCTCTCTATACCAACTGCTCCCAGACGGTATGAATGTCTCGGGGCTCCTCCTCTCTAGCTACTCGAGGCTCATCCTTCGTAGGCTAACTGAATCCTCCAACCTCAGACATCCTGACAAAAAAGTTTTAAGTTTTAGTTACTACTTGGTACTACTCGCGACACATAGGTTGTTAACACATAAGCACATAAAGTCTTCTATTATCTTTAATAAATTCCTTAATTCATTTCTTAGAACTCAATAAGAGTTTATCTCCACTATGTTCTCAATCTCTTATAAGGCTACTACCTCAGGTTTCCCTACCTAAGGTTCTTAACCTATATCTTTGATACCAACCTATGACACCACCAAATTCGGGTACTTCTTTCCCACAGGATTTGGTGTTCACTATCCAAAATATTTATGTCTAACTACCCATATCAAAGGATATAAATAAAGCTCACAATTTAAATAGAAATCCTCCCATTAAAGGGTTACAACATCTTTAGCAAATCAATCCCAGGTAATCTAACCTTAATACATCAAATGCGAAAACATTACATAATTAAATATATCTTTTACATAACATCTTCAAATAAAATTTAACAAGTCTTCATCACTTGTTCATCTTGCCTTTGCCTTTACTAGTGGACGGCTCGTCAGATCTTTCAATCATAGCTGCAATGTTATTATGCAAGAGTGAGAAAACAATTGCCCACAAGTATGGCAATAACAATAAATAACACATAAGAGTAATAAATGGATATTGAATAATAGAAAGCTCGGCTTCGGAATCAAGAATATAAACAGAATCAAAAGTACATCTGAGGGTCACAAGACCGTGAACTATGTCATAGGTTATTAAGTATCTCTACTTAAACCTTTATAAGTCATAAGATAGTATGGACCTTTCTTCTCGTACTCAGGGGGATCAATCCTTTGTACAATATATTGTGCACAAATATTTTAGCGCTTTCGCGTAATTTAATCCCCTATATTAGGGTTGTTCATCTCTGCTTTGACATTAGATTCTGTACCGAAGAAAGTTTGGTTTAGATTAACTTCGAGGGTAATTTAGAGTTCAACATTCATCAACAAAGGATTAGTTGAATCAATAAAGAATTGCTAGTAAATTAGCCATTACAAGATAAGATTTCAACAATAATAACATATAATATCTGCAACTGAATAAACCTCATGCATCAGAGTATTGGTTTCTAAAGAATGGAAAGTTATTAGATAATAGAAGAACCTTGCTTGAACAAGAATAAGTTAAGGCTAAAATACTGGCTCAATAATAGTTTAGGAGCTTACAATCTCATAACAGAATAGATTATAAGAATTTGCTCAACAATATCGATCAAGTTAAGGATAGATAACTTGCGTAATCGTAATCAAGTCAGGGTAAGGAAACTTGCTCAAAGAAAGTTTAGGGTTAGAGAACTTGCCTCGTGCGTAAGCTATAAAATTATAGTTCTCGTTCACCTACACATACCATTAGGACGATAACATCCATCAGTTATACTAACGTTGACCTTATAGGTTTAATTCCAACTTTAGTTAAGCTATAACCTTTAGTTTAAGGTCTAACCATCTTAATCAACCACATAACACAGTCTAAAAATTCATTAACATATAACATGAGGTTTAACATTCAAATCATGTCCCAACCCATATGAACATCAAGTTCCAATAGTTAACAACTAGTTAAATCACAAATCTTAAGATTACCAAACTTGATATTACCATGTGATTATAATATGTTTTAACAACATGTAATATGACTAATACCCCTCTATGTTCATTAGATTAGGTTATGATTGCATCTTCTTAGATTGAACAAACAAAATCTCAAAACTGGACCAAACTACCTACCGGCGCGACAGCGCCTGTTCTAGCCTTTCTCACGGCGTGGCAGCGTTGCAAACAAACCTTCAATCGGCACGGTAGCGCCACTGCGCAAACAGAGTTGTTGCAGTTCGCAAATGAACATAGAGCGAAGCCAAAATAGGCCAAAAATTTCGTTCAAACAACAAATTAATACTACCCATAAGTTCTGAACTTTACATAAACATTTTACAACAATCATAACATGATTTTAACAACAAAAATCACATAAACAACTAAATTTAAACCCATAAATTCAATTCTTTTGTAAAAACTCCATTTTAGACATCCTTAAAAAAATTCAATTACCATGAAATTGTTTTTCAACCAAATCAGTCCATACGAAGTTCATTCTTTTCATTTTTTAATGTATAAACATACTTAATCGTCAATTTATCAATTAATATACAAATTAAGCATCAATTTTTGTATATATAATACATATTCGTACATTTTTCACTGTAAACTCAAAACTCCCTTTCTAATCAAAATTTCATGGATTAATTCACCCAAAATTCATTTATAAACAACACATAGTAGATTATACATGCATATTAACAATTATAATAACTTTTCAACAATTTAATCATGAAAATTTAATTATAGAGAACTTAAAATAACTTTTCATGGAGAAACTCAAGAACGTAAATTAAAGCTTGAATTTAAGTGTTTACCCTTGCTTTCTTGTTTAGATTACACAAAGATGGTAGAACGCTCCTCTTGATTCCCCAATTCTTCTTCCTCAATCTCAATTTCTCTCAAAACTCTCTATTTTTCTCTCTGTATTTGCTTTCCAAACTAACAAATATATGATATAACTATACGTATATAATATAACTGATACGTATATGGGTAGCAGTTAAACGCAATATGGCCTTAACTGCTCCCATGTTCTCAAGGCCATGTTTGGCTAATTTATAAAGGCTCTTTTTCCATTTATTTTAATTAACTTATTTACTATATAGTTTATTTGTCACACTTTAATTAATCAAATTTTAATATTTAAATTCAATTAAAATAAAGCCAATATTACTCATTAAATCAAATTATCACGTATTTAAAATTCTTATTTATTAACTATAACAAATTAATAAATCTCTAATTAATCACTTAAATTAATTATTAGAATAATATTATAATTATTAACAACTCGATTAATTTAATAATCCCAATTAAATTATAACTTCGAACTATAAAATTATTCCTCATTAATTTAATTAACGTAACACATTTAATTAAATTAATCTACAATAATTTCATCGAATATTTATTTAACTCCATAAATAAATCACAAAATATTTATTTAATTTAATAAATATTTAAAATAAATTATAAAAATCTCGTTCGTTACATCCCTGATCGACCTAACTACACTTTTATTACCTGAAAGGAATTGTAAAGCAAAAGGGTGAGCATAAACAGCCCAATAAATAATATCATGACTAAAGATAATTAAAGTATCAATAGCTTTCATCAGTAATAAATCAGATATTTAGAACATATGGTAGATGATAAAAGTTTTCAACCATAATTGCAGCGAAATCAACAATCCGTTAGAAGAGTCAAGTAGAATATAATGTCTATTATCTCCTCCAAAATAAAAGTTTATTATTAATATTTCATTCATGTAATACCCATTAACAATTGTTTGTTGTACCCAAGACAAAGAGAACTTTCACCACAGGTCTTCACCTGAACCACCAAAGATTATAGTTAAATTCACAATTCGTGTTTATAATCATGTAAATTAACAGTATCTCCTTGCCACAAAGGCTAAAGATACTCAATTATTGTAAGACCCTAACTTTTATGAATAAAGATTATTTTTTCTCAAATTATATTTTTGAATATTATGGTATGGATTTGATATAATGTTATAATTATGGGTAATATTTATAAATTTTGCAAAGTAAGCAAGTGGTTATAAAATTTTCGATTGGTCGGTGAATATTTGGTTTATCAGAGAATATTTGTACGACGACACCATCATTGGTGGACCCCACAACGGAATAACTGTCAGAGTTAGAAAATGACAGAATTATCTTTTTATAAAAATAACGGCGAAAGTTTTGTCGTTAAACTATTGAAATACTCGGTGGTAAAAGAACAGTAATACGTGTGGTTTCATAGTAGCATACGGTATTGATTATTGATGCTTACGTGAGAAGTAACTCTGTTATACTCAATTATTGCTACAGTAATTGCTGTAGAGTATCTAACGTTATTTTATTCAATTATTGTCACAGTATCATCAGCATAATATTTTATATTATTTAATCAATAATTGAGACGATAAAGTTATTCATATTATTATATGCAATATTGACGATATCTAGAAAGTTCTATCGATGAAAGGTTTGGTCACCTAATTGCGCGCCAATAGGGAGAAATCCTTATCGAAAAGCCCCCTCTATCCTTGGAATGATCTGGTTGCTAAATATTGTGAGTTCTAATATTAATGATGAATAATTGTTAATAAATTAAAAATGTGTTTATTAAAGATAAGTGATTTGTGGTAATTATTTATTCAGTTTTTGATATAAATTGAAGTGTTTGTTATGAGGCGTTTGTTATAAGTTTGGCTTACTATTCCATGAGGAGATGTGCTAATTTTTCAGACCGTTGATTGAAGCTATAATAGTAAATCAATATAGATCGCTGGTTTAAAATTTTAATAGTAAATCAGTATGGACCGTTACTTTAAGTTTTAATAGTAAATCAATATGGACCGTCCGTTTAAAAGTGAATTAATATGGGCCGTTCATGAATTAGTTACTATTCAATCCTTTTTCCTATAAATAGAAGCTCATTCCTTTATTATTTCTTACGAATTCACTGAAACTCTAGAGAGAGAAACTATAGAGAGCAAGAAGAAGAGTATTCTACTACTACCCTACTTCAGTATTCACTCTTCTATTAAGGTAAGGGGTATTATTTCTTTCGTATTCATGAAGAAAATTATTTTCTTTCAATACTCGTAAGGGTTGTTATTCCATTCTTTATTATTCAGTTAGAATAACATGTCTACGCAGACTACTGCATGCATGGTGAATTCTTTTCGTTATTCTATTCTTTATTATTCTGTTAGAATAACATGTCTATGCGGACTACCGCATGCATGATGAATTCTTTTCGTTATTACATTCTTTATTACTCTGTTGAAATAACCCGTCTACGCAGACTACCGCATGCATAGTGATATCTTTTCGTTATTCCATTCTTTATTATTCTGTTGAAATAACTTGTCTACGCGGACTACCACATGCATGGTGAAATCCTTTTGTTATTCCATTCTTTATTATTTTGTGGAAATAACCTATCTACGTGGACTACCGCATGCCTGGTGAATAAACCTTCATATTCAATTGTTATTAAATTGTGGAAATGATATGTCTACGCGGACTACTGCATGACAGGTAAAAATCTATTTACAATTTCGTATATTATTTCTTTTCATATTCTTTAATCTAAACTTACTATGGTAAGTATTGCTTCTATAATTCCTGAAATTAGTGGAATATCCTTCAGTTTTGCGCTTCATTCAGTATCGTTTCTTTGAAATATTGATCTAAACTTTCTTATTAAATATTAATATTTTCACCCGGGGTACTATTTACGGGTTACTATTAACTCAGTTACTATTCACTTGAATATTATTCACCCAAGGATTCGGGGTACTTTTCATACCGAGTTACAATTCATGGGTTACTATTCACGGGGTACTATTCACCCAGAGTACTATTTACGACAAAAATTGATTTTCTTTTGGTCCAAATTATTTTTGATACAATATTATTCTTAAATTTTACTCCACAAAACAGTATCATGTTGACAATTTGGACATTATTGAATTCTAGATAAATTAAATTATAAATATTTAAAAATTTATCATTTGCTTTCTTTTAATTGAATTCTTATATCATTGTTATCATCCTCATGCTTATATTATGATGAAAGTCATATGTGGCCCGTAGTGCAGAGATGGACTTAGTATGATTATGATCAGGGATTATTCAGTATAATTATGACTGTAATGTTACAAATGATGTGGTAAGAGTACTCATTGGCCCGCAATGCATTGATGGACAGTTGTTGGTATGATCATGACCATTGATAAAAACACAAATATCCTTGGCCCGTAGTGTATGGATAATTCGTGGTTGTGATACTAATGAATATCCTTAGCCATAGTGCAGGAATGATTCGATGATGTGGATTAATTATTAAGCTGAGTCTTAACGATAAAATTCATGATAAACTTTTTAAATCATAGAAGATAGTTGATATCATGCTCTACTTGACTCTTCTAATGGATTGCTTGTTCCGCTACAGTTAAACTTGATGTTTATTATATTTTATCAGTTTAACACTGTTGAAGGCTAACAATAATTTATTCTGCATTATGATAATCATAATATTTTTTACTGGGTTAGTTGAGCTCACCCTTTGCTTTCATTATTCTCTTCAGAAAATGAGAATATAGTTGGGACTAGTCAGGGAATGGAGTGATGATTCAGATGTTTGCACTAGTAGTCCTCACTATTTTGTGAAATAGTGTGATAATAAATGAGGACTTATTTTGAGTTTGAATAATGTCTAGAAGACAATGTTTGTATTAAAACTCACAGCTAATGTTGTATATTTAAATTTGTATTTTGTATCATATATTTGGCAAACCAAGATGGGTGATGTATACCTATTTTGGGGGTGTCTCAGTTGGTATCAAAGCTTAGGGATATGATCCCTGGCTGAGATGTGAGACTAGAACTAGGAGGGGAGAGACGAGAAATTCCTTCGCTAGTATGACCTACCTATGTTTATTTGGTATTTATTTGGTCGGTCAAAGTATATGGATAATATGTGACATGTCAATTAACCCTTGTTTTGTGGCAGTATTTGAAAATGACATCCGAGAATGTTGAGAATAGCAATGAAGCACATGAGACCGTTGAATCACCAACGATCAATACCCAGGATAATGTGCATCAAGAAGGCAATAGTACTCAGGAAAATAACAACATTGACCAAATGATGAACGATGGGATATTCAGAGGCTTTATGCAATTCATGTAACATTAGGCAAGAACAACTCCTGTTCAAAATGCAGGTGGAAACACTGGCAACTCTCGGATGGTCACCACTAAACAGTTCAAGGAGTTGGGACCACCAGACTTTATTGGAAAGGCAAAACCACTTAAGGCGTAGACGTGGATAAAGCAGATTACCAAGATATTTTATGTCTTGGGATGCTCCGAAGAGCAAAAGGTTTCCTTTGCCACCTTTATGTTGCGATGAGAGGCAGATTACTGGTGGGAATCTGTAAAGCGTACTCAACCTGCCGCACTGAAGATGTCTTGGGAGAAGTTCCAAGAACTATTCAATGACAAGTACTTTCCCGAAAGTGTTCGCCATATGAAGGAGGTAGAGTTCATCAAGTTGGAGCAAAATAATATGACCGCGTCACAATACGAAGCTAAGTTTGCCGAGTTGTCCCGGTTTGCATCCCACTTGGTTGATAATGAGGAGAGAATGACGCGGATGTTTCTAAGAGATTTGAAACCCGAGATACATCAATACATAATTTCTCACAAACTTTGTTTGTATTCAGATGTTGTAAATAGGGCTCAGTTATTGGAGCACAATAATTAGTCAACCCACCCAAGAGAGAGCAATCGGCAAATCGATAATACCAGTGGTAGCAGTCATCGAAGTGGTGACAACAAACGTGGAGGGAATCGACATGCCAGAAATGGAAACCACTTCGGTGGTAATCATGGACAAGATAATAAAAGTGAAAATTTCAAGAAGAGAAAATTCAATAATGATGGAAAGACATCAGCACCAGCACCTATTGTTAAAGAAGGAGACCGATCATCGATATTATGCTACAAATGCGGAGGGGAGGGACATATCAGTCCAAACTATATGTAGCAGTCCAAAGCATGTTACAATTATGGAAGAGAAGGTCACCTAGCCCGATTTTATCGTGCACCAAAGTCAAGTCCAGCTGGGACGGAGACATCAAAGGTCGTCCTAGATAAGATAAAATCGATAGATCAAGGGAGAGTGTTTGTTGTAACCTCCAAAATAGTGAGGGATCCGAACGAGGTGATCACGGGTAAGCTAATCTTAAACTCTAGCAAAATCTATACCTTATTTGATACCAGCTCTACCCATTCTTTTATTTCTCCTACTTGCGCTCAATGTTTAAATTTGACTCCGGAGAAATTAGACTTTGACTTATCTGTTTAAACTCTGTTGGGAGTAACCTTCATTACATCGACTATTTATAAGTCTTGTTTGATCCAAATCAGCACACGCACATTACCTGTCGACCTTATTTCTTTGAAAATACTTGCATTTGATGTGATTTTAGGGATTGATTGGTTAACTACTCATCATGCAAAAATTGATTATTTTCGTAAGGTTGTTAGCTTTCATATTCCTAACCAACCTATTATGCGAATTCAAACAACTAAACCACTAAAGTCAATCACTATCATATCAAGCCATAAAGCTATTCGTTTATTAAAAAACGAATGTCCAGCTTTCTTAGCCTATGTCATAGATTTAAACAAAAATACGTCAGATTTGATTGATATTTTTATTGTTAATAAATTTCCTGATGTATTCCCTGAAGAACTTCGTGGCCTACCCCCAGAGCGTGAAATCGAGTTTGGTATTGACCTTGAACCCGGTACAAAACCTATTTCCAAAGCCCCATATCGAATGGCTCCTATTGAACTTCAGGAGTTAAAAACCCAACTACAGTAATTGTTAGATATCGGTTTCATTCGTCCTAGTACGTCTCCTTGGGGTGCTCCTGTTCTATTTGTGAAGAAGAAAGATGGAAGTATGGGACTTTGTATTGACTATCGGGAGTTGAATCATGTCACCATCAAAAATAGGTACCTGTTACCTCGCATTGATGACATTTTTGACCAGTTGCAAGGCGCCAAATTCTTTTCAAAGATCGATCTTTGTTCTGGATATCATCAGTTGAAGCTTAAAACAAATGACATCCCAAAGACTTCTTTCAGAACTTGGTACGGGCATTATGAATTCCTAGTCATGTATTTTGGATTGACTAATGCTCCTGCGGCCTTCATGGATATGATGAACCGAGTATTCAAGGAATATTTAGATCATTTCGTGGTTGTCTTTATTGATGACATCCTCATATACTCCAAAAGCTATGAAGATCATGAGCAACACTTGAGGCTGATACTCCAAAAGCTTCGTGAAAATAAGCTATACGGCAAGTTAACAAAATGCGAGCTCTGGCTTGAGGAAGTAGCATTCCTTGGGCACGTGATATCAAAGCATGGAATATCTGTTGACCCGAAAAAGATTGAAGCAATTCAAAGCTGGGAGCAACCTAATTCAATGACCGAAGTACGTAGCTTTCTCGGCTTAGCTGGTTACTATCAGAGATTCATAGAAGGGTTTTCTCGAATCGCTACTCCATTAACTCAACTGACTCGAAAAGATACAAAATTCGGTTGGAGAGACGAATGTGAGAAGAGTTTTCAAGAACTCAAGAGGAGACTCATTTCAGCACCTGTTCTGACAATACCATCTGGCTCGGAGGGATTTCTCATATATAGTGATGCTTCAGATAAAGGGTTAGGATGTGTTCTCATGTAACATGGGAAAGTCATAGCCTATGCCTCACGACAACTCAAAGAATGTGAGAGAAATTATCCTATTCATGATCTAAAGTTGGTGTTGGTCGTTTTACCGATCAATATATGTGTGTAAGTATACACGGTCAACAAGTAATAAAGAGTAAGTAAAGTATCGTTCCCATGGAGAATTAACTAATAAAGTTCACCAAGTACTAGCCCATAACCATTTCAGTCTTATTTAAACGAATGATTTGATATTTTATATTTAAATTATGAAATTAAATAAACCTAACTATTCCTAGAGTGAGACTAGATAATGAAGACCTGAGATCACAATATCATCTATTGAATCATTTAAATCAATACACTCGATGTAAAGCCAAATTTCTTGCACTAGATTGCTAGTCGAGAACACAAAAGTAAAGTATAACCATATCTCAATGTACCATACTCATATCACATATAATCCACAGTTGATAGAATACACATGAACACCCACATTACTTAAACCACTATATGTCTATGTGATTTACAAATAATTAGGGTTTAAGCCCAAGTTCTCAAATGACTACGAGCGGTGCTTTGGTATATGTCTATCCTAAGCACGAATCATACATCCCAATGAATTGTAGAACATACAATCACACGCTAATAAGATCAGATCTAAACCCATACTGCGTCTCTCAAGTTCATATGGATTATCACAGTAATTGATGGCTAATCAACTAAGCAAATAGTATGAATCTAATTAGACAATCCCATAGCAATAAATAAGGATAATAATGCAATATATCAGAAATAACTAAACCAAAGAATCCGTTGTAATCTCATAAAAGTGTTTAAATCATAGCTGAATCAAATCTATCATCCACATATAGAATAAACATCGTAAGATACAATTATAAATCAAAGAGAAAATAAGAGTAGAAAATTGTGGTGCAAATCTGTTCTCCTGATCCAAAATGGAATATCTGATGCTTTCCAATTGGTTCAATTCTTCGGATCTAATCCAATCTAGAAAGTACCTACACTAATCTACTCTAATTTATTATTGAAAGAAGAAAGTAATAGTAGCTTATTGATCCCCCAAGGGGTGGTATCCCTTTTACATCATGAAAATATGTCTAATATATAAGCATCAATTGAACCTTCCTCTCAGTTACGCTTTAAATATTAAATTTTAAAATAAAGTCAGTAACTGCAGTCAATGGCGCGCGCGGCCGCGCGCGATCCCTTTGTAAAGCAGGCGCGCGATGCAAATTAACTCCCTGTCGGTTCCAGGCGCGGGCGCGCGAGTTCTTACTTATACAGCCGCTCGGCCGTGCGGCTCTTGCAATCTGCATTCTTGTGTTCTGCTATTTTTGCTTTGTCCATCAATGCTCAGTTTCTTTTCCCCACTCGACCCTCGTGTCATGCCTTCACTGATCTCATGACACCTATCAACGTCAAGCTAATGCCTTTTCCTGCACTTTTACACCAGAGGAGTTCTCAGTACATGCAATACAAAATAACACGAACACACTAAAATGTACTTGAGATGGGCATAGTTCTCATGAATTGATATCCAATAAGTAGGTATAAAACCTACTTATCAAATACCCCCAAACTTGAACTATTGCTTTCTCTCAAGCAATGCAACATAATGCAATCTACATGTTATGCATGCTACGCTACTATGACAATGAATCCCCAGATTTCCAGCCATGTTAAGAATTCCAATAAGATATGCCTCAGAGAAATATCAAGATTCAAGAACAAAGCATCAAAATAAGCTAAAGGCATAATGACATACAATCAGACAATCTCAACTTGCTATAGAGATGTTGTGTGTGTGTGTGTGTTCACAGATAAGCTTGACAAATGTGAAGATTTCACACGCCATACTGCTTAACAAAGAAAACTAAGGTTCAAATCAAGAACTATGCATACAAATGAAACCACAACTATTCCAACACATCAATGCAAACTAAGGTTCAACAATGGGTTTATTCTGCTTTATTTTTACACACGAGGGCGATTTTTGCACTTTCTCGCATTATTTATTGATTTCTTTTCTTTTTTCCATAACTGTGCAATGCCTCATTCCATTAGGCTAATAGTGCTACCCCTTAGCGAGCTTTTAACCAACAACTCCTAGACCATAAAAGACCTTAGGGCGCTAAGTGTAAAGACAATCTCCTCAGGCGTACTTGCTCAAGTAACAAAGGCCCCGAAACAAGACTAGTCACATTAATTTTTCATATTTTTCTCTTTTTTTTAATATAGCAAGCATACCTATTCGTTCCCAAAGTTTGAATTTCAGTGTTTTCATAGTCAATGCTAACTTCCTACACAATTCTATCTTTAAAAATAGTGTTTTCATCTCAGCAGGCAAACAAGTTGATCTTTAACCAACAAGCAAACATGAACACTTACGTGCTAACCGGTAGCATCTAAATAACAAACATAGATCACATCATGTATAAAATTATAACTAAGCTTAAGTTATCAACAGAGTTCAAAAATCTATCAAATTTCTATATCATCAACGGCCATATTGGAATTCAACCGACTAAAAATATGGGAATATGCTATGTAATGCAACTAAACACATACTAAGTAAACAAGATAAAATAAAACCAAAAAAAAATTAAAAAAAATAAAAAGTAAAAAATAAATTTATGCTAAAAATTTAACTAGCAAGATACTAAAATACCACAACTATACAACCTAAACATGCAATAAAACTATAAGCAGCTATCTATATGCAACAACTACTAACTACAACCTAATACCACCAAACTTAAAATGAACAATGCCCTCATTGTAATGAAAAGTAAAGAATACTCCCCTAAGTGGCAATGTCATCTCCGTTCGTCTCCTCAAGATCTGATGGTATATCAGGCGATGGATAAGTTTGAGATATTTTATAGTTGAAAACTGAGTGTGGGATTCTAACTTTACTGCACAATTAGTTACCCCTGGAAAGGATCAACATGAACAATTAAATTTTATTTAATTATAACCAATACTTACTGCTAAAAATTTAATTAACTATAATAATAATAAACAAATTAAAGCAGAAAGAATTGAGCACAAATGAAAAAAATGATAGACTATGGATAATGGAGAATTAAAAAAATAGGGAGAGAGATTGGATGGGGTGCCTCCCATCGAGCGCTCGATTTATAGTCCGTTAGCTGGACTCTTTTTTCGACACCGCTATCCGATTCCTCTACGATAGGCGAGGAACCCTCCATCCATTAGAAACGCTATGTGCTTTTGTAGGTTCCCCATCATGAGAGTCTTCTAATTGAAGTCACCTAGCTTATTTCCTATACATGATTTCTCCATTTTTATTACATAGCCAAGTGCTTCTTCCATTGTATCTGTGAATAGATTTTTGCATTGCGACATGAAAGATACAACATGCTTTTCTTCTTCTATTATCTCTTCCTCAGCCCATCATGGTTTGTAAGAGGCCTCATAATCGTAGAAATTCTTACTTTAGATGTGACTACCAAGGGGACATGGGTGTGCAAAGTTCACTGAATTTTCTAACTTTTTCTGAGAAGTCACTTGGGGTATTATACAAGTCAGCTCATGTTCTTCATTTTCCATACCCCCAGTTGTCTCCTCAATGTCCACTCCTTTCAGTTCATTCAGTGGCATGTACATTTTTGGTTCTCCATCAGTTTCATCATCCATGTCATAGCACCAATTGTTTGGAGGTCGATTGTTCAAGGCTTCGAATATTTGATCCATCTGATTCTGAAGATTTTGAATTGACCTTTCTTGCTCAATCATCTTCTTCTCAGTTGATGCTATAAATTTGAACCACAAATCCTCTAATCTTGAATTATCTTATTCAGTTTCCAAATCCATGTATTGTGGACCATTCATTGAGGAGTTAATGAGTTGGTCCATCTGTCTGTTAAGATTTTAGCTTGATAACTCCTGACTCATCATCATCACCTCATGGTCTGCTATAATCCTTGACATGAATTCCTTCAACTCTGAATTTTCTTCTTGTTGCATTGGAGGTGGATTTGAGAAATCTGATGGATATGTTGGACTTGAGATGCAATATTGGTCTTGATAGTTATAACTCCATTCATAATCTGGGTGATACCCCCAACCTTGATGATAATTGGGATTAGCATAGTTGTTGGATTAATCACCCCCATACTGTACTTGTCCAAAACTGATGTTGCATTGATAACTTGGATTCTTGCTAGCACAATACTCATATGTAACTACTATCTCTCGAGTACATTGGGCTGTAAAAACATCCAACCTCTCCGAAAGTTTTGCAATTTGTGTTGACAATGTAGAAAATACATTGAGTCCCTCAGTGCTTATGTCCCTTGGTTGAGTCATGTTCGCATAAGGCCATTGATAAGCAAAGTCATCCATGGTACCTGAAAAGAGAAAAATATAGGAAGATAATTAAAACAAAATAAAAATGTTTAAATTAAGACTAATTTGATTGAAATTAATGTTGGGAAAAATTTATTAAGCTAAATCTCCGGTAACGGCGCCAAAAACTTGTTGGTCATTTTACCAATCAATATATGCATGCAAGTATACACGGTCAACAAGTAATAAAGAGTAAGTAAAGTATCGTTCCCACGGAGAATTAACTAATAAAGTTCACTAAGCACTAACCTATAACAATTTCAGTCTTATTTAAACGAATGATTTGATATTTTATATTTAAAGTATGAAATTAAATAAACCTAACTATTCCTAGAGTGAGACTATATAATGAAGACCTAAGATCACAATATCATCTATTGAATCATTTAAATCAACACACTCCATGTTAAACCAAATTTCTTGCACTAGATTGCTAGTCAAGAACACGAAAGTAAAGTACAACCATATCTCAATGTACCATACTCATATCACATATAATCCACAATTGATAGAATACACAAGAACACCCACATTACTTAAACTACTATATGTCTACGTGATTTACAAATAATTAGGGTTTAAGCCCAAGTTCTCAAGTGACTACGAGCGGTGCTTTGGTATATGTCTATCCTAAGCACGAATCATACATCCCAATGAATTGTAGAACATACAATCACACGCTAACAAGATCAGATCCAAACCCATACTGCATCTCTCAAGTTCATAAGGATTATCACAGTAATTGATGGCCAATCAACTAAGCAAATAGCATGAATCTAATTATACATTCCCATAGCAATAAATAAGGCTAACAATGCAATATATATCAGAAATAACTAAACCAAAGAATCCATTGTAATCTCGGAACATATTTTAAATCATAGCTGAATCAAATCTATCATCCACATATAAAATAAACATCGTATGATACAATTATGAATCAAAGGGAAAATAAGAGTAGAGAATTATGGTGCAAATATGTTCTCCTGATCCATGATGGAATCTCTGATGCTTTCCAATTGCTTCAAGTCTTCGGATCTAATCCAATCTAGAAAGTACCTACACTAATCTACTCTAATTTATTACTGAAAGCAGAAAGTAATAGTAGCTTATTGATCCCCCAAGGGGTGGTATCCCTTTTACATCATGAAAATATGTCTAATATATTAGGCCTAATTGAACCTTCCTCTTAGTTACCCTTTAAATTTCTAATTTTAAAAGAAAGTCAGCCACTGCAGTCAATGACACGCGTGATCCCTTTGTAAAGTAGCCACGGGCGCGCGAGTATGCAAATTAAGTCTCTGCCGGTTCCAGGTGCGGGCGCCCGAGTTCTTGCTTATACAGCCGCGCGATCGCGCGGCTCCTGCAATCTGCATTCTTGTGTTCTGCTATTTCTGCTTTGTCCATCAATGCCCAGTTTCTTTTCCCCACTCGACCCTCGTGTCATGCCGTTACTGATCTCATGCCACCAATCAACGCCAAGCTAATGCCATTTCTTGCACTTTTACACCAGAGGAGTTCTCAGTACATGCAATGCAAAATAACAAGAAATGCACTAAAAACACACTAAAATGTACTTGAGATGGGCATAGTTCTCATGAATTGATATCCAATAAGTAGGTATAAAACCTACTTATCAGTTGGCAGCTGTCGTTTTTATGCTTAAGATTTGGAGGCATTACCTGTATGGAGAAAATGTGGAGATCTATACGGATCATAAAAGCCTCAAATATTTCTTCACTAAAAAGGAACTCAATATGCGGCAACGACGATGGCTTGAGCTGTTGAAAGATTACGACCATACCATTCAGTACCATCCTAGAAAAGCAAACGTGGTAGCTGACGCATTGAGTAGAAGATCATATGCGGGTACGAGTGCGATATTGTCAATGCAAAGACCCATTTTGTATGACTTGCAAAGGATGGAGATAGAGTTAAAGACTCCATGGACACACGTGATGATGACAAATATACGAGTTAAACCAACCTTAATTGATAAAGTTAAAACTGCTCAAGCTATAGACCTGGAGCTGATGTGTATGAGGAAGAAAGTGTAAGAAGGTGCTATTTCAGAAGCAAGAATTGATGAAGAAGAAATACTTCGAGTAAACTCCAGACTTCGTGTTCCTAACGATCCTGATTTAAAGTATAAGATCATGATGGAGGCGCACAACACACCATTTCTAATCCATCCCGGAAATACCAAGATGTATCGTGATCTTCGACATACATTTTGGTGGAGCAATATAAAGAGAGAGATAGCAGGGTTTATCTCAAGGTGTGTAACTTGTCAACGAGTCAAGGCAGAGCATCAAGTGCTAAAAGGTCCATTACAACCACTTAAAATTTCAAAATAGAAGTGGGAGCACATTGCCATGGATTTCGTAAGATTTCTCAAGGAATAGATGCGATTTGGGTCATTGTTGATAGATTGACCAAGTCTGCTCATTTCATACCGATACGAGAAACTTATACACTTGAATGTCTTAGTCGTATGTACATAAATAAGATTGTAAGATTGCATGGTATGCCAGTATCCATAGTTTCTGATCGAGACCTAAGATTCACTTCACGATTTTGGGTTAGTTTGCAAAAAGTTATGGGCACGAATTTACGATTTAGTTCGGCATATCATCCTCAAACAAACGGGCAGTCGGAGAGGACTATTCAAACTCTTGAAGATTTATTAAGACTCTGTGTGCTTGACTTCAAAGGAAGTTGGGACAAGTTCTTACCATTGGTGGAGTTTTCCTACAACAACAGTTATCAAACAAGTATTGGCATGGCTCCATTTAAGGCGTTGTATGGAAGAAAGTGTCGTTCTCCAGTATGCTAGGATGAGGTGGGTGAAGCAATGTTGTTGGGATCGGAGTTGGTACATATGACTATAGAAAGGATTCAAACGATTCGACAACGTATAAAAATCTCACAAGATCGACAAAAGAGTTATGTTGATCTTCATCGAAAGGACGTGAAATTTAATATTGGAGATTATGTGTTGTTACGTGTTGCTCCATAGAAAGGAGTTACGAGATTTAAAAAGAGAGAAAAGTTCATTCCTCGATTCATTGGCCCATTTACGTAACATAGATATATGAAAAATGTTTGAACACGAGACATACTTGGCGGTAAGGCGAGTTTATAGGCCACATCTCCTACTCGATCTAAAGATGTAACTGTTAAAATCTTGGATAAGAAGGATCATATTCTATGCTCCAAGGTTATAGCTCAAGTCAAAGTTTTGTGGAGAAATCACAATGTTGAGGAAATGACTTGGGAGTTAGAATCTAAAATGAAGTTAAGGTATCCTCACCTCTTCAACATACCAAGTACGCACCCTAATTTCGAGGACAAAATTTCATAAGAAAGGGATGTTGTAAGACCCCAACTTTTATGAATAAAGATTAATTTTTCTCAAATTATATTTTTGAATATTATGGCGTGGATTTGATATAATGTTATAGTTGTGGGTAATATTTACAAATTTTACAAAGTAAGCAAGTGGTTATAAAATATTTGATTGGTCGGGAAATATTCGTTTTAACAGGGAATATTCGTACGATGACATCATCATTAGTGGACCCCACAACGAAATAACTGTCGGAGTTAGAAAATGACATAATTATCTTTTTATAAAAATAACAGCGAAAGTTTTACTGTTAAACTGTTGAAATATCCGGTGGTAAAAGAACAGTAATAAGCGTGGTTGCATAGTAGCACACGGTATTGATTATTAATGCTTACGTGAGAAGTCACTCAGTTATACTCAATTATTGCTACAGTAATTGTTGCATAGTATCTCACGTTATTTGATTCAATTATTGTCACAGTATCATCTGCATAATATTTTATATTATTTAATCAATAATTGAGACGACAAAGTTATTCATATTACTATTTATAATATTGACGATGTCTAGAAAGTTCTGTCGATGAGAGGTTTGGTCACCTAATTGTACGACAATAGGGAGAAATCCTTATCAGAAAGCCCCCTCTTTCCTAGGAATGATCTGGTTATTAAATATTGTGAGTTATAATATTAATGATGAATAATTATTAATAGATTAAAAATGTGTTTATTAAAGATAAGTGATTTGTGGTAGTTATTTATTCAATTTTTTATATAAATAGAGGGGTTTGTTATGAGGTGTTTGTTATAAGTTTGTCTTATTATTCCATGAGGAGATGTACTAATTTTTCAGACCGCTGGTTGAAGTTATAATAGTTAATCGATCTGGATCGCTGGTTTAAAGTTTTAATAGTAAATCAGTATGGACCATTGCTTTATGTTTTAATAGTAAAACAATATGGACCGTCCTTTTAAAAGTGAATTAATCTGGGCCGTTCATGAATTAGTTACTATTCAATCCTTTTTCCTATAAATAGAAGATCATTCCTTCATTATTTCATACGAATTCACTTAAACTTTGGAGAGAGAAACTATAGAGAGTAATAAGAAGAGTATTCTGCTACTACCCTACTTCAGTATTCACTCTTCTATTAAGGTAAGGGGTATTATTTCTTTCGTATTCATGAAGAGAATTATTTTCTTTCAATACTCATAAGGGTTGTTATTCCATTCTTTATTATTCTGTTGGAATAACATGTCTACGCGGACTACCGCATGCATGGTGAATTCTTTTTGTTATTCCATTTTTTATTATTCTGCTGGAATAATCTGTCTACGCGGACTATCGCATGCATGGTGAATTCTTTTCTTTATTCCATTCTTTATTATTCTGTTGGAATAACCTGTCTACGCGAACTACCGCATGCATGGTGAAATCCTTTTGTTATTCTATTCTTTACTATTTTGTGGGAATAACCTGTCTACGCGGACTATCGCATGCCTGGTGAATAACCCTTCGTATTCAATTGTTATTAAATTGTGGAAATGATCTGTCTACGCGGACTACCGCATGACAGGTGAAAATTCATTTACAGTTTCGTATATTATTTCTTTTCATATTCTTAAATCTAAACTTACTATGGTAAGTATTGCTTGTATAATTCACGAAATTAGTGGAACATCCTTGAGTTTTACTCTTCATCCAGTATCGTTTCATTGAAATATTGATATGAACTTTCTTATTAAATATCAATATATTCACCCGAGGTACTATTCACGGGTTGCTATTCACTCAAATATTATTCATCCGAGTATTCGGGGTACTTTCCATACTGAGTTACTATTCGCGGGTTACTATTCATGGGTTACTATTCATGGGATACTATTCCCCCGAAGTACTATTCATGACAAAAATTGATTTCTTTTCGGTCCAAATTATTTTTGATACAGTATTATTCTTGAATTAAAACTCCACAGAGCAGTATCATGTTGACAATTTGGACATTATTGAATTCTGGATAAATTAAATTATAAATATTTAAATATTTATCATTTGCTTTCTTTTAACTAAATTATTATATCTATGTCATCATCGTCATGCTTATATTATGATGAAATTCATCTGTGGCCCGTAGTGCATAGATGGACTTGGTATGATTATGACCATGGATTATTCGGTATAATCATAAACATAATGTTACAAATGTTATGGTAAGAGTCATCATTGGCCCGTAGTGCATTGATGGACAATTGTTGGTATGATCATGACCGTTGATGAAAATACGAATATCCTTAGCCCGTAGTGCATGGATAATTCGTGGTTGTGATACTAATGAATATTCTTAGCTGTAGTGCAGAAATGATTCGATGATGTGGATTAATTATTAAGCTGAGTCTCAGCGATAAAATTGATGATAAACTTTTCAAATCATAGAAGATAGTAGATATCATGATGTACTTGACTCTTCTAATGGATTGCTTGTTCCGCTGCAGTTAAACTTGATGTTTATTATATTTTATCAGTTTAACACTGTTGAAGGCTAACGATAATTTATTCTGCATTATCTTAGTCATAATATTTCTTACTGGGCTAGTTGAGCTCACCATTTGCTTTCATTGTTCTCTTCAGAAAATGAGAATATAGCTGGGACTAGTCGAGGAACGGAGTGATGGTTCAGATGTTTGCATTAGTAGTTCTCGCTATTCTATGAAATAGTGTGATAATAAATGAGGACTTATTTTGAGTTTGAATACTGTCTAGAAGACAATGTTTGTATTAAAACTCACAGCTCATGTTGTATATTTAAGTTTGTATTTGTATTCTGTACCATGTATTTGGCGACCCAAGATGGGTGATGTATACCTATTTTTGGGGCGTCACAATTATCATATCGTATTTACACCCTACACCAAAGACATTCAAATGTAACAATAATGGTCATAATCATACCAATCAATTGTCTATCTTTACACTACGGGCCAAAGATATTCAACTCTAATATCAGCGGTCATGATCATACCAACCAATTGTCTATCTTTGTATTACGGGCCAAAGATGTTCAACAGTAAAACCAATGATCATGCCAAACAATAGTTTATCTTTGCACTGCTGGCCAAGATATTCATTTGTATCATCAGTGGTTATGATCATGTCAAACACATGTCCAACTTTGCACCACGTGCCAAATATATAAATCAACAGTTCTTCATTGCACTACGGGACAAAGAGAACTTTCATCACAAGTCTTTATCTATAACATTAAAGGTTACACCAATGCACAGTTCCTGGTCATAATCATACCAATCAATAGTTCATCTTTCAAATACGGGCCAAAGATAACTTTAAGCATAATTTAAGACTGAGGATTTTAACAATGATATAAAGAACGAATCAAGTGAGATCAATGATAAATATTAGAGATTTTTAATTCAATTTATCTTGAGTTTAAGAATATCCAAATGGTCAACATGGTGATCAAAACGTGGATTCAAATTTAAGAATAAGATTCATATATCAAATATAATTTGGACAGAAAAAAAAACTATTTTTTTGTAAATAGTACCCCGGCATGAATATTACCCCGAATGAATAGTACCTCATCATGCAAAGTACTCCGAATGAATAGTACCCCGACATGAAAAGATTAGAATTATAGAAGTAATACTTACCATAGTAAGTTTAGATTTAAAAATATTTAATGAAATAATATACGAAACTGCAAATGGATTTTCACCCGACATGCGGTAATCCACGTAGACAGATCATTTCCATAATTTAATAAAGAATGAATACAAAAGGTTAGTCACCAGGCATGCGGTAATCCGCGTAGACAGGTTATTCCCACAGATTAATAAGGAATAGAATGACAACCCTTATGAGTATGAAAAAAATAACATCCTTTACCTTAATAGGAGAGTATGTATGACTGGAATAGTGGAGATTATCTTGAGAAAATCTTGCACTACACTCAAAATATACTCACAAGAACTCTCTCTTTCTAACTCTTGATTATAACTTGGTTTTATAAATTCGTGATGACCTAATGAACTTAGCTCTCTATGTATAGGGAAACATAGTTTCGATAATTGCATGTTAGGGACTAGGCTTATTAGAATTTGGTACCTAGATTAATTACACTTTAGTACTTCATTAATTGCACCTTAGCCCCTCAATCATCTTCCACCAGGTGATATCATCATGATGACATCATCTTTGTGTTTCTTTAAGGATAATGTCATGCTTACATCATGTTTGCATCATCTCTTCTCTTATTGGTTGATTTAAGTTCACATGGATTGGTCGACTTATTACACTTTGATACCCCAAAACTTTTCTAAGTTCACATTATTCCCTCTTAACTTTTGTAATTCACTTATATTTAATCAACAAAATCTTTAATCTTTTCAATAATTACTCACCATTAATATTATAAATCAAAATATTGACAACCAAATCGTTCCTATGAAAGAGGGGGCTTTTTGATAAGGATTTCTCATTACTGGCGTGCAATTAAATAACCTAATCCCTTTCCTCGACAGAACTTTCTAGACATTGCCAATAATGCTAATAATAATATGAGTAACTGTGTCGTGTCAATTATTGATTTAATAATATAAAGTATTGTGTGCAGATGATATTGTGACAATAATTGAATCAATAATATGAGATACTATGCAACGACTATTGTTGTAATTATTGAGTGAGTGACTTATTATGTAAGAATCAATAATTAGAAATATTGTGTACTACCATGTGTTACTATGGAATATCGCGTACTACTGTACAATAACGCGTAATATAGTATTTTTATCTTTGGGTATTTCAACAGTTAACGGTAAAAGTTTCGCCGTGAATTTTATAAAAAGATTATTTCTGTCACTTTCTATATCCGATAGTTATTCTGTAAACTTAATTAAAACAAATGGATTAATCCTTATACATTGTTTGATAAACTTAATTAAAACAAATGGATTAATCCTTATACATCCTTATACCTTGTTTTGTAAACTTAATTAAAACAAATGGATTAATCCTTATACATTGTTTGATAAAATATCATTAGATTAAAGACTTATTATGCATTAAGACATATTTGGCAAAAACTAAAATTAAACTCTTTTAATTTATTTTAATAACTCCTTTATAACAAGGTTATTTGTCACACTTCTATTTAAATTAAATAATCGATTTAATCAATTAAATATTAATCTATTAAATTACTTTAACACATAAATCATTATCTCATAATTATAATTTTCTTTATAATAATAACTTTATTTAATCCACTAACACATCCTTTTAATTTACAAATTCAAATTAAAATATAATAATTTATTTAATCAAAATTCTCTAACTTAATAATTAAATTAAATTAAATTAGCAAAAATAATTAATTTCCTTAATTATTTATTTAACAAATAGTTAACCAAATTGAATAAAATTTGAACAATTATTTATTTAACAATAAACACATCCACTAACACATCCTTTAAATACTTATATAATTCAATAAATATTTAACATTATAATTTAAAATTTTGGAATGTTACATCATTCCCTCCTTATAAGGATTCTGTCATAAGAACCACAATTCAAACTATTCATTCGTCACATTCTCCCCTACTTACAAAGATTTTGTTCCCAAAATCGAAGACACAGATTAAACAAATAACTCAGTCTATTAACACAAATCAAACACCAATTAACACTTAAATTCTCTTCACACCAATTCACATATTTCACAATATATAACACATATACACATACTCGTACTTAAACATCTCAAAATAAGAATTTTATTTATTAAATTCTCATTTATTAATTTTTAAAAAATTCGGGATGTCACATCCTTCTCTCCTTATAAGAATTCCGCTCTCGGAATCAACGAAACCTCTCTTACTCGGTTTTCGCAAAATCTCTTTCACAATTATCGTTGAATAACTTCAACACGTTAACTTAGCACAAGGTTTTACATATATATATATATATATATCATTCATTTCTTCAACAACTTTTAGGTTTTATTACATAACCTTCAATTAAACACAGTCATCTACCAAATATTATATATTCTTTAACCCAATTCATTTCTTTTTCTAAGGATCGTTATCATAAACACTCGAGATATTACATTCACCCATTCTTCTAAGAATTTCGTCCTTGAAATTTTATTTATTAATCATCATTCATTCAATCTATCAAAGTAGATTTTATGTTAATACTTTATTCATTCATTGGGTTCTATAACCACTCTTTTTTCCATAAAGATCTTTCTATACTCATCATATTCATCACCTCTTCCTCTTCTAAGAGTTTCACATTCCTCTACTTTCTGGAATTCCATTATTATGTTTTGCTTAATTTTCTCATCTTTTCCACTTTCACCTTTCAGAATAGAAGGAATCTTCCACAATTGCTCAATAACTGGGAAGCAGTATGAATAACTCAGGAATTAAAAAGATTTCAAACCATGTTAAGGGTCACAAGACCATGAACTCTATTATCTAGGTTTAATAGTGCTTCACCCCCGGTTCTTCACACTTTAAACCCTCTTTGGCAGAATGTTTATCAATCACAAAGACTGAAAACACCCCCCGCAAGTACTCTAGGTGATCAACCTATTGTACATGTATTGTATATAAACATTTCAGCGCAAAGTATAAAACTAAGCGCAACCCCTAATAATAGGGTTGCTCATCTCAGCTTTTCAACATCTGAATCTGCACCAAAATAATTTGGTTTGGCATAACTTCTCAAGAAACTCTTAAATTTCATGAACATCTTTCAATATTTGTCTAGTTGAATCAAATAGCATAGACTTCTACAACAGTTTGAACATCAATCGAAATATACATATAAAAATATATATTCTCATATCTTAAAGAAATCTCAAAAATCTTTTTATGACGTCATGATACCGCACTGTATTTACAGTCCGTTGAGGATTCCGTCATTTGGTGATTTTATCATACTACATCATACCATAGTGGGCTGACAATCCTTGGATCACATCCAACAATAGGTAATACTGCATTCATGACTCCAACATTTTTATCATCTTTGCACCAGGTTAGATGATGCATTAATGATATAAAATACATTTTGATATAGCGAAAATCATTTTTGTCTAGCCGAAGCAATTAGCATAGACATACGAATAATAGTATTATTGTTAAAACTCATTGGTTGCATCATTTGATCCAATGTTTTTCAAGAAAAGAAGAAAAAAATAAACATCAGCACGAAGTCAATAAATTTTGAAAGTCTATCATAGCTAGTAGATTTAGAATACCTATGCTTCCACCATTAACTCTACTTTCTATAATGATCCATTGCTTAATAGGCCTATCTATTCCTATCATCATCAATACTCTATTCACACTTATCTATTCCCAGTTCGTCAAACTTACCACACGTTATAAGTTCAGGAACTTGCCACAATCATATGAGTTTAAGAACTTATCTTATTCAGACCATAGGCGTCCATTCGCTGAGGGGTTCAAAAACATACCATATAATTATGAGTCACGAACCTACCATAAGTATGAGTTTTAAGAACTCGCACTTAACCTTATAATATTCTCTAACTAAACTCTACCTATCTGTTATACTCATGAGAAAAGAATCACCTTCTCAACAGGCATATAGCAAATAGCGCGACACAAACATTTCAATGATTATCAATGGGATAAACTGAGTGCAAGCATAAAACCCTCGCCCATACAAAGGTTTGTACAACTCAGTCATCACATGAGTCCTCAATTGAAAACCCACCTAACTCTATTTTGCTCATAACTTGCTCTTTACTTGATACGAATTCCTCGTATTACATTATCTATAACTCCTCATGAGTTATCTCGTACTTTTTCATAGTACACCATCTTCATAGCATTAAGCTATAATTATTCAAACATTACAAACCATCTTCCTTTTATAACTTAAACAGATCACGTCGTGATCTTATTCTATAATCATCTCCCTTAAAATTCTTTTCTTAACCCGTGATCGTTTTGTTTTACGATCCTCATTCTTTCCCCATTTTTTTTCATTTACTACATTATTCGTTATCTTGACTTTTGGAGTTAGGAAACTCTCATTTCTTATCTTTATATCTCTTCAAGATTCTTCTTTGAATCTTCTTGTTTATATAACAATTATTCCTTTAAGAATTTCTAACTTCATTTACATCACTCAACATTCATTCGAGTTACACACTTGGTACACATTGATTCTTTAACAGTTTCAATATGGTACGCTGAGTGGTTTCCCAAAAATAACCAACAAACTAGGTTCCGAGTTGCTAGTTCGTATATACCTCCGCTCTATGAAGGAATCGTTTAGCCCAGATACCATACATCAACTACTAAAGACTACAATTGTACCACTTAGATATAACTCTCTATTCTTAACTTTTTCTCACTCTCTTTTTATAGACATTGTCTATTCATTATCACCTTACATCCTTATTATTGGAGTTGGGTAACCCCACATTTATATTCCATATAACTCTGCGAGATTCTTCTTTGAATCCTTTCACGCAAGTTTTAATCCCTTATTGTTCAAACTCTATTTGAGCTTATTCGTTCACTATCTTCACCTCTCTTCTCTAAGGTTATAGCCTAAGGTACTCTTACCTAAGGTTTCTATCCTATTGGCTCTGATACCAACTGTAACGACCCCAAAATTTATACCATTTAAAAACTCGACTTCGATCATTAACCATACATTCAACCTCTAATTTTACATCATTATTCGATATTAAAATCACTAAAAACGCGGAATATTTAAAACTTTTATACATTAAACATTACACAATATTCCCAAGGTCGAGAACCTTCATATACTACCTAAATCAATATCCTATCAGGCATACAAGGTTATTATCCTACATTACTATTACAAACTTATCTGCACACATAATCTAAAGTTGACTTATCTTTTGGCTTTTCCTGTATCCGATGTATTCAACCTAATCTGCAATGTTTATCATGATATAGCAAGGGTGAGCAACAATTTTGCCCAACAAGTATAAGTTCAATTAAGGATATATCATGATTAAAAGAATTGAACAATAAGCTGGCTACCTTTCTACAATATATACATTATGAAAGAGCATGAATAACTTTTCATAGCTGAACGAATAATAAACATGAATAAATCAACTGAACCAAACGGTAATGAAGGTGATCAGCCTTTCATACCTGATGAATACATGCAATGTGCACAGAGTGCGAATCAATAATTCATAGACATGGTATAATCAGTAATGATTAACCCTAAGCATATTTCAAAAATATCAACTCGAGATCGAGTTAGACAATAAATCGTTAAACAAGAGATTAGAAATAGAGAATTTACACAAGTATACAATAACAGTGAAAAGTAACCTTACTGAATAATAAAGTAACAAAGGTTAGGGAACTTGCCTTGAGCACAAGCTAAACCTTACAACTTGAATCTCAATACCCTATATATATGTCATCATGACATAATTAGTCTTTACCAACAAGTATATACATCATGTAGGTTTGATTTTCAATTCACATAATCGAATTACAAACAAGTTAATTGCTAATAACATGCTCATTCATGGTATAGAAATATTGAAATCATAATTTAACAGTCCTACTATTAGCACATAACAATTCCTTCAAATTTTGAGTACAAAAAGTACACTGTCAGACCACTCTGCGAACCCGCGCTGCGGCGCGGAGATGGCACTGCGGCTCGAGAATAAAGCTACAAGGCCGCACTGCGGCGTGGTGCCGGCGCTGCGGCACCACTAACGTACTGCTGGGCCGCGCCGCGGCGCGAAACTGTAGTTTCGACTGACAGCTTCGGCAACAGTACAAGAAAAAGCCAATTTGGCCTACAAGCTCCAATCTAATAGACTAATTAACATGAAATTCATACAAAGACTTCATGTAAACATATTGTGAAGACTTCTAACATGATGCTACCCATAAAATATCATAAACATCAAATTTACAACACCCAATTTCAATGTTTTTGGCAAAAAACTCCATTTTTGATGTTTTCAATGAAAATCAACACTGTGATTATACATACTCTATCAAATTCGATAGTCAATTTATATATATTAACAATTAATCAAACCTTAATTTCATTTTAAACTTAGTCATACTCATATATTTTTTTCATATGAACACTCTGTAATATTTTCTTCACAAATTGTATACATACCTCACTTAATTTCTCTATAATCACATACAAACTCATGAAACAACCTTATAACTACTAATCATACAAAACTATATGCATATCAACAATGCATCTTATACAAATATTTTACAAAGACTTTTTGGGAAGAGGAAAACTAAACTTTTAAAGAAAGAGATTGAGCTCCTACCTTTGATTAAAAAGATGATATCCTAGAGTTAGATTATCCTTTTGATTATCAAGCTTCTTCTCCCCAAATTCCTTTCTCAATTTCTATAGCCTTCCTTCCTCTCTTCTTTTCTCTTTGTAAACTTCAACTGCGCCTTATTCTCTAACACACGTACTAACAATATAACGTATATATTAATAATATATATTAATGATATAATTTAAATATAGATATAATTATATTAGTTATGTTTTATTTGAAAATTAAAAGCCATAAGGCTTGTTTAGCTAATCAAAATAAAATAACTCATTAACCCTTATACCTTGTTTGGTAAACTTAATTAAAACAAATTGATTAATCCTTACACCTTGTTTGATAAAACATCATTAGATTAAAGACTTATTATGCATTAAGACATTTTTGGCAAAAACTAAAATTAAACTCTTTTAATTTATTTTAATAACTCCTTTATAGCAAGTTTATTTGCCGCACTTCTATTTAAATTAAATAATCGATTTAATCAATTAAATATTAATTTATTAAATTACTTTAACACATAAATCATTATTTCATAATTATAATTTCCTTTATAATCATAATTTTATTTATTCCACTAACACATCCTTTTAATTTACAAATTCAAATTAAAATATAATAATTTATTTAATCAAAATTCTCTAACTTAATAATTAAATTAAATTAAATTAGCAAAAATAATTAATTTTCTTAATTATTTATTTAACAAATAGTTAACCAAATTGAATCAAATTTGAACAATTATTTATTTAACAATAAACATATCCACTAACACGTCTTTTAAATACTTATATAATTTAATAAATATTTAACATTATAATTTAAAATTTTAGAATGTTACATCATTCCCTCCTTACAAGGATTATGTCCTTAGAATTACAATTCAAACAATTCATTTGTCACAGTCTCCCCTACTTACAAAAATTTTGTCCCTAGAATCGAAGACACAGATTAAACAAATAACTCAGACTATTAACACAAATCAAACACCAATTAACACTTAAATTATCTTCACACCAATTCACATATTTCACAATATGTATCACATATACATATACTCGTACTTAAACATCTTAAAATAAGAATTTTATTTATTAAATTCTCATTTATTAATTCTTAAAAAAATCCGGGATGTCACAACAAATACGGCACTAGTCACAGAAAAATGAAATTTTCCATTCTATGTCCAAGATGTCTATTATGGTTACTATCTTTGATTGTATCTATATTTTGATCTTCATTCTTGAATTTTACTTTACTATGGTTTATCATGGAGTATTTTTGAACTCGGATTATCTAATGTACGAATCCCTAATCTTTGTCCTTTATATCTCACTAAATTCGCTTCTTTATAATATTTTTCATCATTCTCAGTCCTAAATGATGATATAACTGAATATCTTTGGCCTGTAGTGCAAAGATAAATAATTACCTGATAAATATCTTTGGCCCGTAGTGCAAAGATGAACAGGTGTTGAAATGAACATGACCAACTGGTGATACAAATGAATATCTTTGGCCCGTAGTGTAAAGATAAATATTAGATTCAAGATATATATTGATTGACGTTACAGGGATAAAATATTGATGATGCACTTTTAAATTCATAAATGATAGTAGATTTCATTCTCTACTTAACTCTTCTAATGAATTGTTATTTCCGCTGCGAATATTGATCTAAAACTTGTTGTCCATTATATTTTATCTGATTTATTGAAGGCTAACGATAATTTATTGTTCATTATCTTAGTCATAATATTCTTTACTTGGCTAGTTGAGCTCACCCTTTTCTTTTTTGTTCTATTTTTCTTCTCAAGAGGCTAAAATATAGCGGGAACTAGTCGGGATATGGAATGATGGTTCTAGAAAGTTGTTTTAGCAGTCCTCACTATTTTGTAAAATAGTGTTCAACAATTATAATGAGAACTTATTTGAGTTTGAAAACTGTCTAGAAGACAATATTTGTATTTAAACTCACAGCATATATGTTGTCGTATTTTACACGACAATTGTAATAATGATGTTGTAGTTGTTTTCTGTACCATGTATTTGGCGACTTAGAATGGGTGATGTATACCTATTTTGTGGGCGTCACAGTTGGTATCAGAGCTTAGGAATACGATCTCTGGCAGAGATCGGGAAATAAAACCAGGAGGGGAGAGACGAGTAAAATCCTTCGCTAGTTTGTCTTACCTAAGCTTATTTGTTTGGTCAGTCATAATATAGAGATATTATGTGGCATGTTAATTTCTTTAATTAACCATTGTTTTATGGCAGTATTTGAGAATGGCAGCTGAAAATGTTAACAATGGAGTGAATGAGACCGTGGAGACACCTTTAATCATCAACCAGGGGAACATGAAACAGGAAGGCAATATTCCTCTTGTAAACAACACTACCGAACAAACGATGAATGATAGGATGTTTAGAAGCTTTTTGCAGTTCATGTAAAATCAGACGAGGGAGACTCGTGTACAAAATACGGGTGGAAATGATAGCAACACGTGGCTTGTCACAGCCAAGCAGTTCAAAGAGTTGGGACCACCAGAATTTTTGGGAAAGCCGGATCCAATCAAGGCGAAAATGTGGGTTAAGCAAATTACCAAGATATTTGATGTCTTGGGATGCACGGAGGAACATAAGGTTCCATTCGCCACTTTTATGTTCCGTGGTGAGGCAGATTACTGGTGGGAATCTGTGAAGCGTACCCAGCCTGTCGCACTTAACATGTCTTGGGAAACATTTCAGAAACTATTCAATGACAAGTACTTCTAGAAAGTATTCATCATATGAAGGAGGTAGAGTTTATTAGACTGGAACAGAACAACGTGATTGTTTCCCAGTATGAGGCTAAGTTCGCAGAGTTGTCCAGGTTTTCACCTCATTTGGTTGAGAATAAGGAACGTATGACGAGGATGTTTCTTAGAGGTCTAAAATCCGAAGTTCGTCAATACCTTATCTCTCAAAAAAAATTTCTATATTCAGATGTTGTGAACATGGCTCAATTATTAGAGTGAGATAATGAGTATGTTCAACTGAGGGACCATAATCATGGTCATACTAGTGGCAGCAGTCATCAGAGCAATGACATCCAACAGGGAGAAAAATATCTAGACAGAAGCAGTAACCACTCTGGTGGTAATCGTGGCCATGATAGTAAAAGAAGCGAGTCGGGGGGAGATTTCAAGAAGAGAAAATTTAACGATGACGGGAAGACATCGGCAGCAGCACCAGCACCAGTAACAAGTTCTAGGGGAGGAGAAAGACCGCCAGTTAGATGCTACAGATGCGGAGAGAAGGGACATATAAGTTTAAACTGTTCACAGCCTTCCAAGGTATGTCTTAGTTGTGGAAAAGACGGTCACATAGGTCAATTTTGTCTTGTAGCGAAATCAAGTCCAGCTGGGACGGCAGCACCAAAGACGGATACGAACAAAACAAAATCGGTGGTTTCAGGAAGAGCATTTTTCGTGACTTCTCAAAAAGCGAGTAACCCGAATGAACTTATCACGGTTTAGCTAATCATAAACTCTTACAAAGTTTATACCTTATTAGATACCGATTTTACCCATTCTTTTATTTCTCCTGCTTGTACTCAACGTTTGAACTTGACTCCTGAGAAATTAGACTTTGACTTATCTGTTGAAACTCCGTTAGGAGAAACCTTCATTACATCAACTGTTTATAAATCTTGCTTGATTTAAGTTGGAACCATCACATTATCTATCGATCTTATTTCTTTGAAAATACTTGCTTTTAGTGTGATTTTAGGGATTGATTGGTTAACTAATCATTATGCCAAAATTGATTATTTTCGTGAAGTTATTAGTTTTTATATTCCTAACCAACCTGTTATACGAATTCAAGCAACTAAACCACTAAAGTCAATCACTGTCATATCAAGCCATAAAGCAATTCGTTTATTAAAAAAGGGATGTCAAGCTTTCTTAGCCTATGTCATAGACTTGAACAAAAATACGTCAGATTTGAATAATATTTCTGTTGTTAATGAAATTCTTGACGTATTTTCTGAAGAACTTCCTGGCCTACCCCAGAGCACGAAGTCAAATTTTGCATTGACCTTGAACCCGGTACAAAACCTATTTCCAAAACCAAATCGAATGGCTCCTATTGAACTTCAACTCTCCGTAGGGGACGCCATATTTGTGCGGTGGTAAACTGATAGGTGCCATTGTGACGTGCTATCTAAGATTGGGATATGAGTCACAGTTGAGAGCAACCTAAGTCAATAATTAAAATACATAGCTTTTTAGGCTTACCTGGTTATTATCGGAGATTCGTGGAAGGATTTTCTCGAATCACTACTCTGTTAACTCAACTGACTCAGAAAGATATAAAATTCGTATGGAGTGAGGAATGCGAGAAGAGTTTCCAAGAGCTCAAGAGGAGACTCATTTCGGCACCTGTTCTGACAATACCATCTGGTTCAGATGGATTTGTTATCTACAGCGATGCTTCAGGTAAAAGGGTTAGGATGTGTTCTCATGCAACATAGAAAAGTCATAGCCTATGCCTCGCGATAACTTATAGAATATGAGAAGAATTATCTTACTCATGATCTGGAGTTGGCAGCAGTCGTTTTCGCGTTGAAGATCTGAAGGCACTACCTGTATGGGGAGAAAGTGGAGATTTATACGAATCATAGAAGCCTCAAATATTTTTTCACCCAAAAGAAACTCAACATGTGGCAACGACGTTGGCTCGAGCTGTTAAAAGATTACAATCATACCATCCAATACCATCTTGGAAAAGCGAACGTAGTAGCTAACACATTGAGTAGAATATCATATGCGGGTACGAGTGCGATATTGTCAACGCAAAAGCCCATTTTATATAACTTGCAAAGAATGGAGATAGAGTTAAAGGCTCTGGGGACCTACGTGATGATATCAAATATACAAGTAGAATCGACTTTAATCCTTAAAGTTAAAGCTGCTCAAGCTACGGACCTGGATCTGATGCGTATAAAGAATAAAGTGCAAGAATGTGTTATTTTAGATGGGACACCCCCAAATCCGGGTACTTCATTCTCACAAGATTTGGTGTTCACTTGATAAAAATAATCATGTCTAACTACCCAATCATAATAAAATTTAATAATAAACCTTCCCATTAAAGGATTACATCAATAAGTTCAATAAAATCTCCCAGGTTATCTAACCTTTAAATACAAACATCATATGTGAAAAATTAAATAACTTCATCATAATAACTAAAAACAAAGTCTTACAATATTTAAAGTCAACATGTTCATCTTTCCTTTCCCTTTACTAGTGCTAAGTACGTCGACCTTCTCAACTTTAGCGGTAATAGTTATATAAGCAAGAGTGAGCAAACAATGCTCACTTGAAATGACAATGAATAAAACTTTATAACAACTGCCAAATAATAGGCTCAATAGAACTGAACAATATGCTCTATCAATGATAATCAAAATATGAAATATGTATATATCTGAGGGTCATAAGACCACGAACTATGTCCATAGTTATAAGTAATCTTTTAACTTAAACTTTAACAGTTATAAGACTATAGGGACTCCTCGTACTTATGTGGATCAGCCCTTCGTATAATGTATTGTGCATAAACATTTCAACGCTATGCGTAAATTATCCCCTATAATAGGGTTGTTCATCTCAGCATTTAGAATACGAGTCTGCACCAAAGTAAGTTTGGTTTGGATAAATTTCAAGGTAATTTAGGTTTAACAAACATCAACTAAGGATTAGTTGAATAAAGAGGTAATAACATTATGTTATGGAATAAATCATAAGTGAATCAACACTGTATACTAAGGTCATGCTTTAGGAATAATCTAAGAGCATAAGCATTGAATAACATAACATATATTGCTTGAACAATATTAAGCTAAGGTTATTTAGAATTGAGTACTGAGCATGCATAACAAATAGTAAATTGAACGATAAAACTTGTTCAATATTAATATATCAAAAAGTAGAACTTGCATGCTAAATAACAAGTTAAAGATTAAAGAAACTTGTTCAATATCAAGAGGTAAGGTTTAGGAGCTTACACAATATAATTAGAGTTAAGAAACTTCCGATTAGAGTTAAGAAACTTGCTCAACGAAAGTTTAAAGTTAGAAAACTTCCCTTGCGTGTAAGCTAAACTGTAATAATTCGATTCACAATATCCTATACATATATCATCATGACATAATTAGTCATTACAAATAATTTATACATAAATAAGTATCTATTTCATGTACGGTTTGATTTTTTTAACCATATAGTCAAGTTATATTAGTAATAAAACTTGTTAATTATTAATAATATGCTCATTCTTAGCACTATAATACCACAATAATAAAAATTACATTTTTAACAATCGTAGTATTGCATTATATCAACGATTACAGACTCTGTGTAAAAGAAAAAGCATTCCTGGCCATTTTGCTAACCGACGATGTGGCGCCACAGTTTGCACTGTGGATGGTGCTACGACGCGGTGTTGGCGCTGCGGCGTGAACCACAGGCCATGGGCCGGCGCTGCGGCGCGAAGGTCCGGGCTGCGGCACTGATTTTGGCGCTGAGGCGCCGAACTTACAGAATCGAGCACGAAGAACAGAATAAAGCTAATTCCTGTCTGTATCTTAATTTCTAACACCAATTTATCATGTATAACTTACATAAATTACACATAAATGTTACACATCATACATATACTAATTTAAAACAACTAAACAACAATTTTTGAAAGATTAAATCCTTGAATGCCATGTTTTAAACCAAAACTCCATTTTTGACATTGTTTGACCAAGTTAACACTGTAATTCCTATTATACACCAAATTGATTCATTTGAACTACGTTCTCTTTTTTTTTCTTACCAAAATAACATATTCAAGGTTCAATTTCACAACTAGCTCACAATCAAATATTAATTTTGGTACTCCTACAAGCCATGTTCATACATATATTCACTGTAAAACCATTTCCTTTCTTTTGGACGTAATTCAACATACAATCACATATGTATATGCTAGTTATAACATTACAATTACATATACACATAAATTCATAACCAATTATAAAGATTTAGATTACAGAAAATTTTATAAAGACTTTATACACAGTGAAACTCAAGAACACATAAACTTAGAAATTATGCCATAAAACATATATATTAAGGTTATAGAAAAATACCTTCAATTGCTTAACAAATCCTTGCTCACCACAGATAATTGCATCTTCACATACCTTTTCTCCTCTCAACTCACTCTAGTCTCTCTCAAATTTCTTTCCTCTGTAACTTTCTTCTTAAGCTTAGTAAAGAACTAGAATGCATAAACAAAACCAAACTGATAACTAAGTATGCGTAAAATAAAAGAAACTGATATGGCCATAATATGCATACTAAATAATATCAGTTACAAAAATATAACGTATAGGTTATAAATATATTTTGTTTATTATTTTATTTATATTATTTAAAAATTCCAAATTCAAAAATTCAAAAGGCTTAAGACTCTGTTAAAATTCTTTAAAAATTAAAGACATAATATCTTTAAGCCTTGTTTGGCAAAACTAAATTAAACTCCTTTAATTTATTTTAATAACTCATTTATAGCATAGTTATTTGTCACAATTTTATTACCAAATTAAACTAAAAACATTATAATAATCCATTTAATTCCTATCAACTCTCTAATTTAATTATTAATTTAAATTAGAATATTATCTCATAATAATTAATTTCCTTAACTCATTAATTATTTATTTAACAAATAATTAACTAAATCAAATCAAATCAAATTAAATAAATATTTATTCAACAATAAGCGCATCCATTAAATATTTATATAATTCAATAAATATTTAAAAATTTTAATTTAAAATTCTGGATTGTTACATCATTTCATCCTTACAAGAATTCTGTCCCCGGAATCACAATTCAAACACATCTATTAAATATTTATATAATTCAATAAATATTTAAAAATTATAATTTAAAATTCTGGATTGTTACATCCTTCCCTCCTTGCAAGGATTTTGTCCCCAGAATCACAATTCAAACAAATTATTCGTCACATTCTTTCCTCCTTATAAAGATTTTGTCTCCAGAATCGAAGACATGGATCAAACAAATAACTCAGGGTAATTCTTCATCATTTCAACTTTGAGTTTCCACGTAGCCTCTTCGACATTGTGGTTCCTCCATATTACTTTCACGGAAGGTATTACTTTATTCCTGATTACTAATTCTTTCCTGTCGACTATCTGGATAGGAACCTCTTCATAAGACAAGTCTTTATCGAACTGCAATAGTTCGTACTTGATCACGTGCTTGTAATCAGGTTTATACGGTCGTAACACCGAAACATAAAAAATATTGTGAACGTTTTCCAACTCTGGAGGTAGAGCTACCTCGTATGCCACTTCTCCTACTCTTCGCAGCACTTCGAAGGGTCCAATAAATCTCAGGCTTAACTTTCCCTTTTTACCAAAATAAATTTTCCCCTTCCAAGGATAAACTTTTAAAAACACATAATTTCCTACGTCGAACTCACGATCTTGTCTGTGTTAATCAGCATACTTCTTCTGTCTATCTTAAGCAGCTACCAATCATGTCATGTTGAGTTTAACAACCTCAGCAGTTTGCTGTACTAGTTTTGGTCCTAACAGTTGGCGTTCATTGACTTCATCCCAGCACAGTGGAGTTCTGCACCTCCTGTCGTATAATGCTTCGTAAGGCGGCGTGCTGATGCTTGCGTAGTAACTGTTATTGTAGGCAAATTCCACCAATGGTAATTGTTCATCCCAGCTCCCTTTGAAATCCATGATGCATGCCCTAAGCATTTCTTCCAATGTCTGGATTGTTCGTTCGCTTTGGCCATCTATTTGGAGATGATATGTCGTACTCATTCTCAACTATGTTCCTATGCATTCTTGTTGTCTCTTTCAAAAGTTTGACGTGAATCACGAATCTATATCTGATATAATTAACACTGGAACTCTATGTCTCGAAATGATCTCTTTAACGTACAACCTTGCCAACTGATCAAGATTGAACCTAATCTTTATTGGCAAAAAGTGTGCTGATTTTGTCAGTCTGTCCACTATCATCCAAATCGCATCGCATCCTTTCTGAGTAGTTAGAAGACCCACCACAAAATCTATTGTGATGTGTTCCTACTTCCATTCTGGTATTTCCAACGGTTGAAGTAATCCGCTTGGTCTTTGATGCTCGGCCTTAACACTTTGACATGTCAAGCATTTCGTGACACATTCTGCAACATCTCTTTTCATGTTTAGCCACAAAAAATGACGTTGTAAATCTTAATACATCTTTATACTTCCTGGATGAATCAAGTATCTTGAATTATGAGCTTCGGTCAAGATTTCTTCTTTAATATCTGGTACTACTGGAACCCAGATTCTTCTCTCAAACCTTAGTAACCCTTCGGTATCGATCTTGTATTTCACTTCACCACTCTCACCCATTTTCTCTTTGATCTTTCCATATTCTTCATCTTGTAGTTGAGCATTCTTAACTTTGTCCACCAAAGTTGTACTAGTTTCTATTTGGAATAGTCATTCATAGGATTCTTTTGGAAATTTTATTTTCAACTCTAGCTTGGTCATTGCTGTAATAAGCTCATCCTGAGTGGTTATCAACATCAACTTTTCCTGACCTTTCCTGCTTAAAGCATTTGCAACCACATTTGCTTTGTCCGGATAATAAAAGATCTCACAATCGTAATCTTTTTATTAATTCCATCCATCTTCTTTGACCCATGTTCAGGTCCTTCTAAGTAAAAATATACTTCAGACTCTTATGGTCTGTATATATCTCACATTTCTCTCTATAGAGATAGTGTCTAGAGATAGCGTCTCCATATCTTCAGAGCAAATACTACTACAGCCAACTCTAAATCATGACTCGGATACCCTTTTTCATAGTCCTTCAGTTGCCTTGATGCATATGCAATATCTTTGTCGTTCTACATAAGGACACATCCTAAAACTTTATGTGATGCATCACTATACACCATAAAGTTTCCTATATTATCTGGTAATCATAACACAGGCGCCACACTTAACTTCTTCTTCAAGTCTTGAAAACTTTCTTCACACTTCTCTGTTCAACCAAGTTTTATAGCTTTCCTTGTCAAATTTGTTAATGGAGTTGCTATCTTGGAAAAATCTTGAATAAATCGTCTATAATAACCGGCCAATCCCAAGAAACTCCTCACCTCCGAAGGTGTTTTTGGTTGTTCCCAATTGATTACGGTTTTAACTTTTGGACGGATCCACTGAAATTCCGTCTTTGCCAATCACATGACCCAGAAATTGTACACGATCTAGCCAAAATTCACACTTAGAGAATTTCGCGTAAAACTTTTCTTTTCTTAGAGTCTCCAATTTTAAATGTAAATGTTCCGCGTGTTGTTCTTGAGATTTGGAGTATACCAAGATGTCATCGATAAATACCACCACAAACTTGTCTAAAAATGGTTTAAACACCCTATTCATCAAATCCATGAATGCAGCAGGGGCATTAGTCAAACCAAAAGACATCACCAGAAACTCGTAATGTCCATACCGAGTTCTGAATGTCGTTCTAGGTACATCCTCCTTCCTTACCTTTAATTGATGATACCCACTTCTCAAATCTATTTTTGAGAAGTATTTAACACCCTTTAATTGATCAAACAAGTCATCTATTCTTGGCAACGGCTATTTATTCTTAATAGTGACCTTGTTTAATTCCCTATAATCAATGCAAAGTCACATTGACCCATCTTTCTTATTCACGAATAACATCGGTGCTCCCCACGGTGACACACTCGGCTGAATGTATTTCTTATCTAACTACTCCTGCAGTTGTACCATCAGTTTCTTCATCTCTACCGGAGCCATTCTGTATGGGGCCTTCGATATCGGGGCTGTTCCTGGCGCTAAGTCGATCACGAACTCAATCTCTCTATCAGGCGAAAGTCCTAGCAAATTCTCCGGAAACACATCTACAAATTCTCTAACCACTAGTATCTCTTCCAGTTTCACCCCATTCTTCTGAGTATCGACTATGTAAGCTAAATAACCCACACAGCCTTGACTCAACAATTTCTTGGCTTGCATAATCGTCAGACATCTCGCATGTCTAGGCGAATTGCTACCATAGAAAACTACCTCTGACGGAGTCATAAGGTTTACACATTTCTTTTGGCAATCAATTATCACTCCATAATTTAACAGCCAATCCATTCCCAAAATAACATCAAACTCTCCAAGTTTTATCGGAATTAAATCTACCATCATGACATTTTCCTTAATGTTCACCCTACAGTTCTTATATACGAACCTAACATGAATTACTTCCTTATTCGCAATTTTTATGTTTAAAGGGAAATTCAATTCTTCACTAGGAAATCCTAACCTCTTAGCAAATTCATTAGATATAAACGAGCAAGTAGCACCCGAATCAAATAATACATTATCATCTATATCATTAATTGGGATAATACCTAACACAACATCCTTTGATTGCACAGCATCTTGCACAATAATGTTGAAGGTTCTGGCTGTGGGTTTGTTTGATGACGTTGGCCCAGTAATGGTCCATATACCTCCACTGCTACCTCCCTTGCTTCCTGTTGTCTCTTTAGCTTTCTTCTTAGGCCACTCACGAGCAAAATGATCCTTTGACCCTCACGTGAAGCAAACGTTCTTCTTGGGCTAATTACAAGTTGGGGCGATGTGACCTTCCTGGCCACAGTTAAAGCATACATGTTTCCTACTTAAGCATATACCTTTGTGAAACTTCCCGCATGTAGCACATGCTTCGAACATCCTATTCTACTGGTTACCCTGCTGACTTCCAGCACCCACATTTCTATTTCATTTTCTTTTCAAGTTATTGTTACCATTTCCACTACCACCACCACCATTCTTAACCCCGCCTTCATTCTTCTTCTTTCTTTGTTCTTGATTAAACTTTGTTACAGCCTCGCATCCACCTTCAGCGAGAATTGCCTTTTCCATTACTACGGTAAATATCTTCAGCAGGAACAGGGAGACCCTACTGTACAACTAGGGTTTCAGTCCCTTCTCAAACCTCCTAGCCTTGCGCTCATCTGTGTTGACTTAATATGGCACAAACCTCGCCAACTTGTTAAATTTTCCAGCATACTCTGATACCGTCATTGATCCCTGCTTCAGTTCTAAAAACTGTACCTCCATCTGATTCTTTGAACTCTCCGGGAAATAAGTCTCAAAGAATATCTCCTTAAACCTATCACAAGTCATCACCCCTTGTCCTCCTCGAGTTTTATTGGCCTGCCACCAATAACTAGCCTCTACTTTCAACATAAATATTGTAAAAGCAGTCTTCTGATTCTCACCAACCCCAGCTACCTCGAACACCTTCTCTATCTCCATGATCCAAGTCTGTGCCTCAACTGGATTCATGGACCCACGGAATTCTGGTGGTCCAACCGCCTTGAAGTCCTTAAATGTCACAACTTGATTCTGCTGTTGATTCTGTAGTGCACCCGTCAGTAACGTCACTAGCTGCTGAACTGGGTTACCCTTAGCATTGTCGTTATTGGTAGATCCCTCAGGGATTCTTTGTCAGAGTTGACGTCTTGGAGGCATATTTTGTTAAAATATACTCATTAGATTATTACTCAATTCCTTTAAGTATTTTCTACTTAACTTGCACCCCATAAAAGAAATCATCACATAACACATAAAACTTTGAATAAAATAAAATAATAACTTTTATTCATTCATAATCTTTTTGAAAACATACGAACAATAGCATCACTGCTATTTACATTACTTTCCTAAACTACTAAAGTTTCAAGATAACATCAACATCATATCCCATTGATTACATATTACTAGGGATTTATATATTATTTATCATATTAATAATCGCATATCAGGTACATTCCGTACGATGTCCTATTAAGATGTTGCGTAGCCTTACGACACTCTTCCTCCATAATACAGAACAGTGTTCGGCGATCTAATATGTACGACATCAGTGTCTCGAACTGAATAAGATAATACATAACTCGATCTTGAGCTCGATTAATCTCGTTGCGGAATACATTATTCATCTCCTCCATCTTAATCTTCTTTACTTGTGTGTCTCTCTCTGCTATCCCGGCTTATTGATAAGCTTCCTCATACGCGTCTTCGGCTGTTGCCCTCATAGTAGATTCTTCTTTCAACTTGTTCTTCAGCTTTTCAATCTCCTCTGTCATTTGTTCATTCTCTCCTTCAGTGTGGATCAGCTTCTCTTCGACATTATTCAGACGTTCATCTCGATCCTGGATCTCATCGTCCTTCTATGCCATAGAGGTCTATTGTTCAACTACTATCTCTTCCAACTCCTCGACGGTATCTTGAAGTTCCACATTGCGGTCGTATACTTCATCGTACATACGAGCAGCGATTGAGTTTAGTGGAATTTCTTCCTCCTCATCCTTCTCATCCTCATTCGACTGTGGCAGCTCAACGGGGTCCTCCTTGTCCGTCTCTATCTCATCATCCTCATCAGGTAAACCCTCCTGCTCAACCACTGTGACCAACGGAGATGACTCCCGTGGAAGTAGTTGTTCCCAAACCACCTGAATGTCACGTGGCTCCTCCTCTCTAGGCATCTGAGGTCCTTCCTCCCTAGCCTGACTGGATTCTCCTACATTAGTCATCCTGACAATAGAATTTTTAAGTTTTAATTACTAATCATTACTAGTCGACACTCACGAGCACATAAATTGCAAACACATAAACACGTAAGTGTTTTATTACTTTTCCCTTAAAACTCGATAAGAGTTTATCACCACTATCTTTTCGAAGGTTACTTCCTAAGGCTTTTCCCCACCTAAGGTTCATAACCTAAAATTTTGATACCAACTTCTGATACCCCCAAATTCGGGTACTTCATTCCCACAAGATTTGGTGTTCACTTGATAAAAACATTCATGTCTAAATACCCAATCATAATAAAATTTAATAATAAACCTTCCCATTAAAGGATTACATCAATAAGTTCAATAAAATCTCCCAGGTTATCTAACATTTAAATACAAATATCATATGCGAAAAATTAAATAACTTCATCATAATAACTAAAAACAAAGTCTTACAATATTAAAAGTCAACATGTTTACAAGTCTTTAATACTTGTTCATCTTTCCTTTCCCTTTACTGGTGCTAGGTACATCGACCTTCTCAACTTTAGTTGTAATAGTTATATAAGCAAGAGTGAGCAAACAATGCTCACTTGAAATGACAATGAATAAACCTTTATAACAACTGCCAAATAATAGGGCTCAATAGAACTGAACAATATGCTCTATCAATGATAATCAAAATCTAAAATATGTATATATCTGAGGGTCATAAGACCACGAATTATGTCCATAGTTATAAGTAATCTTTCAACTTAAACTTTAACAATCATAAGACTATAGGGGCTCCTCGTACATAGGGGGATCAGCCCTTCGTACAATGTATTGTGCGCAAACATTTCAACGCTATGCGTAAATTATCCCCTATAATAGGGTTGTTCATCTCAGCATTTAGAATACGAGTCCTCACCAAAGTAAGTTTGGTTCGGATAAGCTTCAAGGTAATTTAGGTTTAACGAACATCAACTAAGGATTAGTTGAACAAAAAGGTAATAACATTATGCTATGGAATAAATCATAAGTGATTCAACATTGTATACCAAGGTCATGCTTTAGGAATAATCTAAGAGCATAAGCATTGAATAACATAACATACCTTGCTTGAACAATATTAAGCTAAGGTTATTTAGAATTGAGTACTAAGCATGTATAACAAATAGTAAATTTAACGACAAAACTTGTGCAATATTAATATATCAGAATGTAGAACTTGCATGCTAAATAACAAGTTAAAGATTAAGGAAACTTGTTCAATATCAAGAGGTAAGGTTTAGGAGCTTGTACAATATAATTAGAGTTAAGAAACTTGCTATTAGAGTTAAGAAACTTACTCAACGAAAGTTTAAAGTTAGAAAACTTGCCTTGTGTGTAAGCTAAATCGTAATAATTAAATTCACAATATCATATACACATATCATCATGACATAATTAGTCATTACAAATACTCTATACATAAATAAGTATCTATTTTATGTATAGTTTGAATTTTTTTAACCACATAGTCAAGTTACATTAGTAATAAAACTTGTTAATTATTAATAATATGCCCATTCTTAGCACTATAATACCACAATAACAAAAATTACATTTTTAACAGTCGTAGTATTGCATTATATCAACAATTACAGACTCTGTGTAAAAGAAAAATCATTCATGGCCATTCTACTAACCGGCATTGCGGCGCCACAGTTTGCACTATGGACGACGCTGGGGAACGGTGTTGGCACTGCGGCGCAAACCACAGGCCATGGGCCGACGCTGCGGTGCGAAGGTCAGGGCTGCGACACTGATTTTGGCGCTGAGGCGCCGAACTTACAGAACCGAGCACGAAGAACAGAACAAAGCTAATTTCTGTATGTATCTTAATTTCTAACACCAATTTGTCACATATAACTTACATAAATTACACATAAACGTTACCCATCATACATATACTAATTTAAAACAACTAAACAACAATTTTTGAAAGATTAAATCCTTGAATGCCATGTTTTAAACCAAAACTTCATTTTTGACATTGTTTGACCAAGTTAACACTGTAATTCCTATTATACACTAAATTGATTCATTTGAACTACGTTGTCTTTTTTTTTTCTTACCAAATTAACATATTCAAGGTTCAATTACACAATTAGCTCACAATAAAATATTAATTTTGGTACTCCTACAAGCCATGTTCATACATATATTCACTGTAAAACCATGTCCTTTCTTTTGGACGTAATTCAACATACAATCACATATGTATATGCTAGTTATAACATTACAATTACATATACACATAACTTTATAAACAATTATAAAGATTTGGATTACAGAAAATTTTATAAAGACTTTATACACAGTGAAACTCAATAACACAGAAGCTTAGAAATTATGCCGTAAAACATATATATTAAGGTTATAGAAAAATACCTTCACTAGCTTAAGAAATCCTTGCTCACCACAGATAATTGTAACTTCACAGACCTTTTCTCATCTCAACTCACTCTAGTCTCTCTCAAATTTCTTTCCTCTGTAACTTTATTCTTAGGCTTAGCAAATAATTAGAATTTGTAAACAAAACCAAACTGATAACTAAGTATGCGTAAAATAAAAGGAACTGATATGGCCATAATACGCATACTAAATAATATCAGTTACAAAAATATAATGTATAGGTCATAAATATATTAAATTTATTATTTGATTTCTTTTATTTATATTATTTAAAAATTCCAAATTCAAAAATTCAAAAGCCATAAGACTCTATTAAAATTCTTTAAAAATTAAAGACTTAATATCTTTATGTCTTGTTTGGCAAAACTAAATTAAAGTCCTTTAATTTATTTTAATAACCTATTTATAACATAGTTATTTATAACTTAATGTCTAAGGAAGTTCTGTCTAGGAAAGGGATTTGGTCACCTAATTACGTGTCAGTAAGGAGAAATCCTTATCGAAAATCCCCTTCTTTCTTGAAAACGACCTAGTTGTCATAATTGTGATTCGATAATATTATTTATGAATAATTAATTATTAATTTATATGGTAAGAAAATACTTATTTTTATGTGGATATAAATAAAGGAATTAATGCTGAGGTATTTTATCAGTATTTTGTCAGAATGGGGGTAATAAAAATCGTCTGTATGTGGATTTCAGGCATTTTCTATTTGAAATTTGGAAAAACTTTCTTCTACAAAGTTGTAGAGAATTAAATTTCCAATGGAATGGACATAAAATTCGTATTTTGCTGATAAAAGGGCTATTTATTATAAATTATTGAAGTTGCTGATTATTGTTTAAATTTAAATTTTTTTGGAAATTTTCTTGATTGGGTGAACCCCATTTTTGGTTGGTGAGAAATGTGCTAAAATTTTATTTCAAAAGTAGTGTGCGCGAATAGTAGTAGGTAAAGCCATCAGGTAGCCGGTTAGTCTGCTTAGGCGTTCTAAGTATTTTTCTATAAATAGGGTGCTTATTTAGAATTAAAAATCACACCAGAATCATAAGCTTTCTCTCTCTATATTATCAAGTGTATTTTGTGAGTATTTAGATACTTTGAGAGTTGCTATTCAATGCAAGTTTCCTTCAGCGTTATATCCGATATTTCAGGCAGAAGTACTATTTTTTTGAGGTAAGGGATGTTGTTTTCTTTGTAAATGATGTTATTTCGTTCAATATCATTATGCCAAAATATTGGTATGAATTTTATAATGAAATTTTTACCTTTTTATGTTGAGGCTACTATTCATGTATACGATATTATTCACGTATACGGCACTATTCACGAATACGATACTATTCACGAGTACTATTCACGAAGTATGATTTTTCTTGTAGAATTTCTATATTTTCGTGTCGGGATTACTATTCACATATACGACGCTATTCACAAAAAAATAAAATTTTCTCTTCTTTGTCCAAGATATCTATTATGGTTACTATCTTTGATTGTATCCATGTTTTGATCTTCGTTATTGAAATTTACTCCACTATAATTTATTATGGAGTATTTTAGAATTTGGATTATCTAAAGTTTGAATCCCTAATCTTTGTCCTTTTATCTCACTGAATTCCTTTCTTTAAAATATTTTTCATCATCCTCAGTCCTAAATGATGATATAACTGAATATCTTTGGTCTGTAATGCAAAGATGAATGATTACCTGATGAATATCTTTGGCCCGTAGTGCAAAGATGAACAGGTGTTGAGATGAACATGACCAACTGGTGATACAAATGAATATCTTTGGCCCATAGTGTAAAGATGAATATTTGATTCAAGATGTATATTGATTGATGTTACAGAGATAAAATATTGATGATGGACTTTTAAATTCATAGATGATAGTAGATTTCATTCTCTACTTAACTCTTCTAATGAATTGTATTTCCGCTGCGAATATTGATCTAAAACTTGTTGTCCATTATATTTTATTTGATTTGTTGAAGGCTAACGATAATTTATTGTTCATTATCTTAGTCATAATATTCTTTACTGGGTTAGTTGAGCTCACCCTTTTCCTTTTTATTCCATTTTTCTTCTTCAGGAGGCGAGAATATAGTGGAAACTAGTCGGGGTATGGAATGATGGTTTTAAAAAATTATTTTAGCAGTCCTCACTATTTTGTAAAATAGTGTTCAATAATTGTAATGAGGACTTATTTGAGTTTGAATATTGTCTAGAAGATAATATTTTTATTTAAACTCACAGCATATATGCTGTCGTATTTTGCACGACAATTGTAATAATGATGTTATAGTTATTTTCTGTACCATGTATTTGGCGACTCGGAATGAGTGATGTATACCTATTTTGGGGGCATCACAACACAAATAGCCCACTAAAGAATATTATGACTAAAGATAATTAAATTATCAATAGACTTCATCAATAATAAATCAAATATTTAGAACACATGGTAGATGATAAAAGTTTTCAACCATAATTGCTGCGGAATCAACAATCCGTTAGAAGAGTCAAGCAAAATATATAATGTATACTATCTCCTCCAAATTAAAAGTTCATCATTAATATTTCATTCATATAATACCCATCAACAGTTCTTTGTTGTACCCAAGACAAAAAGAACTTTCATTACATGTCTTCACCTGAACCACCAAAGATTGTAGTTAAATACACAATTCATGTTTATAATCATGTAAATTAATAGTGTCGACGTTGGGGTGTTTATTTATCCCTTTTCTGTTCTTGTCTTTTGGTGTTCTCATGTTAGGTGAGATTTGTTTGAAAAAACAAGTTGTGAAAAGGTCTGACATGTATATGTCGACGATTGGGTCTGTAAGAGTCGCCAGTTGGTATTTTTAAATGATTGCACCAACTCAACCGAGAAAAGGTTTGCACATTGACCTAGTGATGTGACACTATTTGACTGGTCTATGAAACCGAGTTTCGTTAGGGTCCGGGGACTTGATTATGCGGAGGGAAGGTGTTAGGCACCCCCTGACATCCGTGTTACCACGATGACCGCCACTTTTTAATTTAAACCATTATCTGAATGTGTGTGTGTGTGCATAGATCAATGTGTAATTATCTGAAAGTAGTGATATGCCTCATTTGCACCTATATATAAAGGGTTTGAATTTTGTATAAAAGTTCAGTTTTAACAAGATATAGCAATGATGTTTTGTAAAAGTGGTTTTTCAAACCCTTGTGCTCAATTGTAATTGAGGCCTTTGATACTTCCATTTTATTATGTGTTCGGCTTGATTGCTTTTATTTTCGAGATGCGAAGCATCTTCGAGAAAATAAGATAAAAAGCAGTACCGAATTCCTTGTGGGCATGAGAGTCGTCTAAGGAAATGCAAACACCGTGAATAATTTACAGGCTGGTTACAGTTGAAAATGTCCATCACAGGAACCGAATCTAGATTCAGGAGACTAAATATGTGATCACATGATTCCTAGGCTCACATGATGATGCAGTTTATATGAAAGATTTAAACAGTTATATATATAAAAGCTGTAAATATATATATATATATATATATATAGTAGTAAATATATATACAGAGACGATCAACCGCCACGAAGTAAATCCCAGGCAGGACGGAATGTAAATGAAAGCAATATATATATATAAGTAATAAAAGCCACGGACCGACGGCCCGAGCATACAAACACACGCGACTCTCAACGTGAATAATAATGTGTGCAAGAAGTGAAGAAAAGGCTTTAAGTAATGTAAGAAGGCTTACAGTGGACTGCCAAAGAAGACTTCAATAGCTTTAAATGGATGAACACTCGGTTCCCAACAGTAAAAAGTAGCCAAATATAAGCTCACAAATGTTTGAAATGAGAAAGCATTCAACTTATAGTGTTTACAGAGCAAATTGGACAGGGCTTCCTCACCTTATTTTCTTACAAATGGCCACCCCAAGCCCTCTTTTTATATAGGAGGGAGCCGCAGATGTACCTGTGGCAACTGCGGGTGTACCTGCGACTGTCCGGGGTGCCCCGAGCAATGTGGGTCTCGTCGTCTCGAAGTATGTGCACTCAGACAACGTGTTATTCACTCGAACCTTCATAACTTTCATTCCGAGAGTCCGATGGAAGCATGCCATGCCATTCCAGAAAGCTTTTTTTGAGAGCTATACAATGACATAGGATTTACCTTTTTTTGAATTCGGGAAGATGGGTCCATGACCGAAATAGCATTTCTGGGTTTCCGTCAAGTAGTCCGTTGAGCTGTTTTGCGTAGTTTGTACTTGGAAGTTAAGATATGGTTCTTGTGGGACTTCTTTTGAAGAAGTTTGAGTTGAAATTAGTTGATTTGAGTTGAGTTGAGTTTGATTTGGCAAAATAACCATTTTGCCCGTCCTTGGGTTATTTCTGATTTTTTTCACAATTGTAGCAGTCTTTTCTCAGTGTTATCTCTGAGGTTGGCCTGCTGTTGACTTTGACTGTCCTCAAGGTTATCTCTGAGGTTGGCTTGACCTCCCAAGGTTGACTTTGGGCATTAGACTTGATCTCTCAGGGTTATCTCCGGGATTAGAAACTGATTTCCCGAGGTTATTTTCGGGGTTAGAATTGATGTTGTGGTCCTCTAGGGTTATCTCTTGAATATGAAAAAGACGTTTTTGTCCTCCTGAATAGTTAGTAACAGGAAAATGAAATTTTAAGTGTCTACAGATGCCCCTCTTTATCATGTTCATGCAATGCAATGGAATGGACATGATAAAAATTGCTAGACACTTGAAATATGACAAGGTATTTCTAATGATGCAAATCGTAATGTAATGAATGTTATGATGAATGTTAAAATATTTTTACAAATCGCATTTCGCACTTCGCTTTTCGCATTTGGCCATTTGCACTTAACAACTCGCACATCGCATTTCGCATATCGCAAATCGCAAATCGCAATGTAATGAATGTTATAATGAATGTTAAAATGTTTTTGCAAATCACTTTACCTTTACTGATCATTATTGATGCATATGCTGATGTTTACTCCAACAGTTTGGCTTTTTGTTAGTGTTGTCGATACCTGTTTGATGAAGATATGTTGAGATGTTTTCTACATCTCTACTACGGATGACATTCTGAAATCACCGGACCTTTCCAATGCACACACTGGTAGTTTACAACGGTGCCTACCCTGATGGTAGTTTGACAACGGTGCCTACCCTGCTGGTAGTTGACTACGCTGACATCGCCAAACTGTTCTGGTTCCCAATCAAACAGTGGTATCCCTGAACTGTCTTGATGTTACGTTGAATTGATGCCAGTGGTTTAGAACACCAGATCTTCCGATACCTTCGCTGAAGTAATATTCCAAGGTTTGCTTCACCATACTCTTCCTCATACTTTTTGAGGTGATTTGGAGTTTCCTTTCGATGTTGGGTGAGTGTGCCCCATTTCCTTAAGCGTTTGATTTGTAACCTGGCTTAACTGATGACCTAAATACCGTTGACATCCCTGGAGAGTGCAGCTCATTTTTTCGCTGCCCAGATTTGAACTTCGTTGTAGAAGCCTCGACTTGTAAGGACTTGACGCCGGTTGGCATACTGGATGACGAGGATTTTATTCCCTAGACCTTTTGTCATTGGGCTTCTGCTTTTGAGTTAAGGACTTTCTTGAGAATTTTTCCCTTCTTTTGTAGGGGCAAGCTTATGTTGCCATGAGAGGCTTGATCTCGGCCTAAACTCCTTCCCTTTCCTAGAATCAAAAAATGTCCCAGTCCTTTCACATGTTGTTGTCAAGGATCCTCACATGTCATGAGTGAGTAATATCCTCACATGTGGATTATTCATTCTGAGAAAAGTATGATTAGAAAAGATCAAACAATCATACCGAATTGCCAGTGAGATGATGTGATGGAAGCTCTGATGATGATGGATCATGCTGATGGTGCTAACTTGTGCATTTTCCTCTTTAGGATGGTTAGAAAAATGCCCCAGTGTTGAGTTGTCATTGTTTCTGAGATTACCCCAGTCTTGTTGTAAGGGTTCCTATATCGGGTCGTCACTAATTTTAAACTTTCCTCAGATTTGCTTGTTGTCTGGGATAGTTGCTTTGATAGATGGGCTGATAAGATGTCGAGATCACAAGAGGCTTTTACCTTTTTACCATATGGTGAACAGGTAGTGGCTTTGGGCTTTGATGCCCTCAATCACTATTCCTAAATTATTTGCGCAATCAGCCTTGATAGTTTTCTTCTGATTTGATGAAGACTTGTGATTGAAGGTGTCGGCTTTTTGAAGGTCCTTGCTAATGATCATGCTTGATATATCACTTTGTTGTTGTTATAACTTTGATGATTGATGTCGAGAGGCCTCAAACTACACTAAATTGGCCCCAAAGATCTCAGCTTAGTTGGTGATGACTTCACCCAATTTTGATTTGATCTGTAAGGTTTGATTTGTTGTCTTGATATGGGGGAACATGTCATCATGTATGAGATAGAATTTGCCACGTCTGTTGCCCATGTATTACTGGAGGTCAAAAGAGATCAAGTCTTCACGCATTTCAGGAGCGATGAGTTACTGACGAGTTGCATCTTATGATGATAGTCATTTCATCCCTGTTGTTGGTTGTCTCGAAATTAATGTTTGGGTTTGTATATTTCTTTTGAGGGTCCAACCGTACCACTGATGGTAGCCTACGTAATCATGTATGTGCGGGAGATCAGGTCTGTGTAGTTCCTGCTTGATAGGATAAACGATTTAAGAAGTGTTTATTTGGGATTTTTGGGTTTTTTCTTTAGTTTGACAGCGCAATAAATGGTTGCCTATGTACTCCCATTGATGATTGGAGATCAAGTCTTTCGTAGTTCAAACCTAGCGTGAAAAGGTTCAAAGTTGTAAGTGGTGAGAAGGGTGTAGAGATGTTTTTGTTTTTATTTTTGTTTTTATTTTTTTTCTTTTTTTTCTTTTTCTTTTTTTTGTTTTTTCTTTTTTTCTTTTTTTTAATATTCACATGTATGGAAAATAAAAGGCACACTGCGAAGAAAGTTATATCGTCCCACTATCTCCTGGAGCTCACAACTGTATCCTCAGGATCTATATCTTCTTGGCTATTTGAGGCATGATAGTCCAGTTGTCAGTGGTTATGTTGCCTTTAGGGCTCGCGGTAGAGGTTACCTCTTGGTGATAAGTAGGTTCTATACCTACTTATTGAATATCAATTCACGAGAATTATGCCCATCTCAAGTACATTTTAGTGTGTTTTTAGTTGCATTTCATAAAATTTCGCATTGCATGTACTGAGAACTCGTTGGGTGTAAAAGTGCAGGAAATGACATAGCTTGGCAATGGTAGATGGAATGAGGCTAACAGAAGCATGACGCGAAGAAAAATTGGAGATATGCAACTGAGGATGGATGAAGGAAGAGTGGCATGATAAAGAATCAATAGCAGCAGGATAAAGCAGTAGTAGCAGTAGAACACAGAATCAAAACTACAGAAGCAGCGCGGCCGCATAGCTAAATAGGCTTAAACACGCGTGCCCGCGCGATCACCCGGCTTGGCCATATTTTAAAGACGCGTGCCCGCGCGAGGAATACAAAAGGTAAGCGCGGGGTCGCGCGCGTAGTTGACTGAAGCTGTTGAGTTTATTTTAATTTGCATAACTAAGAGGGGAGTGGAATTAGGGCTTACATATCAGACGTATTTTCATGATGAAGGGGATTCCACCCCTTGGGGGATCACATAGCTAGTATTGCTTTCTTCTCTTTAATTTCCATATTAGAATAGAGTAGATTAGATTAGAACCCTAGATTAGATTAGAGTTGAAGATTGAAGCAATTGGAGAGCTTAGGAAATTCAGAATTGCAGCAAGAGAGATCAGATTTGCATTCCCAACTCCCTAACTTCTCTTTACTTCTATCTTTGTTTCTCAATGTATACTCAATTATGGATTGTGGATTTTGATTCTATAATGAACTAAACTCTATTTTGAGATTACAATGGATTCTAGTGCTTAGTTTAATCTGGTATACTCCATTGTTAACCTTATTGATTGCTATGGGATTGTCTATTAAGATTCATGCTTATTTACTTAGTTGATTGGCCATCAATTACTATAATAACCCATATAAACTTGAAAGACAGAGTATGGGTTTAGATTTGATCTTGATAGCTTGTGTTTGTATGTTCTACATGCTGATGGAATATATGATTCGTGCTTAGGATAAACATATACCAAGGCATCGCTTGTAGTCATTTGAGAATTTGAGCTTAAACCCTAATTATTTGTAAATCGCATAGACATATAGTGGTCTAGGTAATGTGGGTGTTCATGTGTATTCTATTAATTGTGGATTATATGTGATATGAGTATGGTACATTGAGATATGGCTATACTTTACTTTCATGTTCTCGACTAGCAATCCGGTACAATTAGTTTGGCTTAACAGGAAGTGTGTGGATTTGAATGAGTCAATAGGTGAAATTGTAATCTTAGATCATCAATATCTAGTCTCACTCTAAGAATAGTTAGGTTTATTTAATTTTATAGTTTAAATATAAAATATCAAATCATTCGTTTAAATAAGAGTGAAATGGTTATGGGCTAGTGCTTGGTGAACTTTATTAGTTAATTCTCCGTGGGAACGATACTTTACTTACTCTTTATTACTTGTTGACCGTGTATACTTGCACACATATATTGATTGGTAAAATGACCAACAAGTTTTTGGCGCCGTTGCCGGGAAATTAGTTTAATAATTTTTGCCAACATTAATTTCAATCAAATTAGTCTTAATTTAAACATTTTATTTTATTTTAATTCTCTTCCTATATTTCTCTCTTTTCAGGTACCATGGGTGACTTTGCTTATCAATGGCCTTATGCGAATATGCCTCAACCAAGGGACATAAACACTGAGGGACTCAATGTGTTTTATACATTGTCAGCACAAATTGCAACACTTTCGAAGAGGTTGGATGTTCTTACAGCCCAACATCCTCGAGAGATAGTAGTTACAAGTGAATATTGTGCTGGCGAGCATCCGAGTTATCAATGCAATATTGGGGTTGGACAAGTACAGTAATCACCCCAACAGCTATGTTAATCCCAATTATCATCAAGGTTGGGGGTATCGCCCAGATTATGAATGGAATTGTAACTATCAAGACCAAGACTGCATTCCAAGTCCAACATATCCATCGAATTTCTCATATCCACCTCCAATGCAACAAGAAGAAAATTCAGAGTTGAAGGAATTCATGTCAAGGATTATAGCGGAAAAGGAAGAGATGATAATGAGTCAGGAGTTATCAACCCAGAATCTTAATCGACAGATGGAACAACTAATTAACTCTTCAAAGAATGGTCCTCAATGCATGGATTTCGAAGCTGAACAAGATAATTCAAGAGTGGAGGATTTATGGTTCAAGTTTGTAGCATCAACTGAGGACAAGATGTTTGAGCAAGAGAGGTCAATTCGGAATCTGCATAATCAAATGGATCAAATACTCGAAGCCCTGAACAATCGCCCTCAAAATAATTGGTACTATGACATGGATGATGAAACTGATGGAGAGCAAGAAGTGTATATGCCACTAGATGAACTGAAAGGAGTGGACACTAAGGAAACAATTGGGGGTATGGAAAATGAAGATCATGAGCTGACTTGTATAATACCCCAAGTTCCTTCTCAGTTAGAGTTAAAAAATTCAGTGAACTTTGTACACCTATGTCCCCTTGGTAGTCACATCCAAAGTAAGAATTTCTACGAGTATGAGGCCTCTTACAAGCCATGGTGGGTAGAGGAAGAGATAAAATATGAAGAAAAGCCTGTTGAATCTTTCATGCCTCAATGCAAAAATCTGTTCACAGATGTAACGGGAGAAGCACCTAGCGATGCAATAGAAATGGAGACATCATGTATAGGAAATATTCTAGGTGGCTTCAATCTGAAGACTCTTATGATGGGGAACCTCCCAATGCACATTGCAGTTCTAATGGATGGAGGATTCCTAGATTATCGTAGAGGAATTGGATAGCGGTGTCAAGAAAAGAGTCAAGCTAATTGACTATAACTTAGCGCTTGATGGGAGGCAACCCATTGTTTCTATCTCTACATTTTAATTATTCTGTTTAGATTGTTTTTGTTAGTTCATTTTCATTTTTACTTATGATAGTTTGATTTGTTCTGCAGGAGAATTGTAAAGCACTCATCACTGTGTTATGTATTGGAAGATGCAGATTGGAATTGCAGGAAGCAGGGTCACGCGGCCGTGCGATGTATACCTTGAAAACTCGTGCGCCCGCGCTGCAAGTCTGTGTAGAAATAGCTCTCGCGCGCTCATGCCATGTCTCCATTGAACGCGCGGCCGCGTCCGACACTGGATTTTGAAAAAGAAAGAACATCAACCCAAGCCAATGTTGTTATTGGGGATCGACAGCTCCGAAGGTTGGAACGGAAGGTTGACGCGATGTATGATAATTTTGCAGCATTTGCTACGGGTGTGACAAGGTCGCTAGTAGAGGCATTTGCGCAGCAGGGAACTATGCTTGAGTGGCCACAATTTGGGACAGCCGTGCCATTTCCACCACCAGATTCACCACCCGACGAGGGTGGTGCAGCTGAGCAGTAGGGGAGTTTCTCTAACCCTATACCTTCATTCATTGAGACAATGAATATGTTAAGTTTGGGGGTATTGGGGTAATAGTGTAATTGCATATAGTTTTTGCATGAGTAGTGTTGCATATAGTGTTTGCATAAGCAGTTTATCTGTCTATGTGTCTTACAATAATTTTTTTTAGGTGTTCAGTCATTATTATGTGTGTCAGTTTATGTTTAGTGCATGTCTTACAAATTCTAGCTTTATGAAAATTTTGTCAAGCCTATGATGAATGTGAATTTTGAAGGATTATTGAATATGTTGGATAACATGAGCTTAGATATAATGTTTTACATAATGTAATTCATGATGTTGTTTAGATGCTTTCGGTTTGCACTGCAGTGTTCACAATTACTTGTAGGCATAAGAATTATGTGTTGCATTGCTTGATAGGAAATGTGGCTTTAAAAAGAAAAAAAATAGCAATAAACACCGCGGGAAAGAGCGAAAATCGCCCTCGTGAGTAGCAATAAAGCAGTTAAGCCCATTGTTGAACCTTAGTTTGTTTTGATATGTTGGAACAATCTTTGTTGCATAAGTATGCATTAGTCTTAACTTAGACTGTAATTTTCTGTTTTGAGCGGTTTAGCATGTGTATTCTCTGCTTGAATCAATTTTTGGTGAACACAACACACACACAGAGCATCTTTATAGCATATATGAATTATTTGAGTGTATAATATTATGCCTATAGTTTGGTTTGAATTTGTATTCTCGACTCTAGATAATTCGCTGAGGCATTTTGAACTTAAATTATGTTATAGCTGGAACAATGTGACACTCGTTTGCATCATAATTTAGTTGCATAGTATGTAGTTGCATTTTCAGTATCTTATATAGTATGCATTGCTTGAGTGGAAGCAATAGTTCAAGATTGGGGGTATTTGATAAGTAGGTTTTATACCTACTTATTGAACATTAATTCACGAGAATTATGCCCATCTCAAGTACATTTTAGTGTGTTTTTAGTTCCATTTCATAAAATTTCGCATTGCATGTACTGAGAACTCCTTGGGTGTAAAAGTGCAGGAAATGACATGACTTGTCAATCGTAGATGGCATGAGGCTAATGGAAGCATGACATGAGGAACAATTGGACATATGCAACTAAGGATGGATGAAGGAAGAGTGGCATGATAAAGAATCAATAGCAGCAGGACAAAGCAGTAGCAGCAGTAGAACACAGCATCAAAACTGCAGAAGCCACGCGGCCGAGTAGCTAAATAAGCTTAAACACGCGCGCCCGCGCGATCACCCGGCTTAACCAGATTTTAAAAACGCGCGCCCACGCTAGGAATACAAAAGGGAAGCGCGCGGCCGCGTGCGTAGTTGACCGAAGCTACTGAGTTTATTTTAATTTGCGTAACTGAGAGGGGAGTGGAATTAGGGCTTACATATCAGATGTATTTTCATGATGAAGGGGATTCCACCCCTTGGGGGATCACGTAGCTAATATTGCTTTCTTCTCATTAATTTCCATATTAGAATAGAGTAGATTAGATTAGAACCCTAGATTAGATTAGAGTTGAAGATTGAAGCAATTGGAGAGCATAGGAAATTCAAAATTGGAGCAAGAGAGATCAGATTTGCATTCCCAATTCCCTAACTTCTCTTTACTTCTATCTTTATTTCTCAATGTATACTCATTTGTGGATTGTGGATTTTGATTCTATGATGAACTAAACTCTATTTTGAGATTACAATGGATTCTAGTGCTTAGTTTAATCTAATATACTCCATTGTTAACCTTATTGATTGCTATGGGATTGCCTATTAAGATTCATGCTTATTTGCTTAGTTGATTGGCCATCAATTACTATAATAACCCATATAAACTTGAAAGACGGAGTATGGGTTTAGATTTGATCTTGATAGCTTGTGTTTTTATATTCTACATGGTGATGGAATATATGATTCGTGCTTACGATAGACATATACCATGGCATCGCTTGTAGTCATTTAAGAATTTGGGCTTAAACCCTAATTATTTGTAAATCACATAGACATATAGTGGTTTAGGTAATGTGGGTGTTCATGTGTATTCTATTAATTGTGGATTATATGTGATATAAGTATGGGTCATTGAGATATGGATGTACTTTACTTTCGTGTTCTCGACTAGCAATCCGGTACAATTAGTTTGGCTTAACATGAAGTTTGTGGATTTGAATGAGTCAATAGGTGAAATTGTAATCTCAAATCATCAATATCTAGTCTCACTCTAGGAATAGTTAGGTTTATTTAATTTCATAGTTTAAATATAAAATATCAAATCATTCGTTTAAATAAGACTGAAATGGTTATGGGCTAGTGCTTGGTGAACTTTATTAGTTAATTCTCCGTGGGAACGATACTTTACATACTCTTTATTACTTGCTGAATGTATACTTGAAGGTATAAATTGATCGGTAAAACTACCAACACTTGGTTCTGAATATCTTCATTTATGGTCATAACTTGATCACCTCCCGATTCAGCACATTCCTCAAGGATGCTTATACTGGACCTATCGCACAAAGGGATAAAATCTTGATTCTTCAATGGGTTGGCTTCCCCGACAACCTCACCATCTTTTCCTTCGTCTGTTCCTTCTCCTTTTTCATGTGCTTGAGAGGATTCGGCTATGAAATATCCCTCGAACTGTTGTGGCATTTCTTACAAGGAACTTTTCATTTTGGCTTTTTCTTCCTTGGGAAGGGTCAATAATTCCTCTTCATCATCCAAGATGATAAAATTAAGAACGTGGTTGCTATATTTGGGCCACAATATGTTTGATGTTGGCGGAGGAATCTCCTTTAGGGATTGGGATTCCCTTATTTCCTCTGTCATTCCCTACATCAGGATCAGTCCACCTTGTGTTCTACCAGGATTGGTGCTCATAGCCTTTAACTCCTTTGAACTGCCTGTCTCGAGTGGACAACTTAAGCTTTTTATTTCCTTTTCACCTTTTTTGGTCATGGGGAATTCTATCTTTAGCTCTCCATTTTGAATGAGATCTTGGATTTTATGTTGCAAAGACTAACATTCCTCAGTCGTACGTCAAGGTGAGTTATAATGGTAGAGACATATCTTGGTGGAATCATAACTCTTTATCTTGAAATTTATAGGAGGCAACAACTCAGTAATTCTTCCTTCGCTTATCAGAAATTGTAGCATTTCTTCATTTGATTTACTCAGTGGGGTGTATTTCCGGGCTCTTTTGGAGGTTGTTTGATCTTTCTTCTTTGGGAAATCGCATTCCCCCGAGCAATTTTTCTGCTGGCGAGATCTTCTAGCAATTTTATCATCCCCTTTTTCTTGTACTTTCAGCCTACTTTGATATTCTTCATTTAGTTGGCTGATCATGGAGAGATATGGGCTTACATTATGGTTAACCTCCTTTTTTTCTTGGCTTTCTGATAGTTTAATGAAAAACTGACTCGTTTCCTGATATTGGCGCACTATCAACTTAGCCAACAAATTTACTTGATTCTGGATTGTCTCTAATTTTTGCATTACTGTCATACCCTCCTCCGAGTTTTCCCACTCTAGGACATTTGTTCTATGCCTTTGGGGGTATTCCTCCACCCTTCGTATAAACTTACGATTTGGATACATTTCAGCGCTTCCTGACCCGATCATGTTTACTTCCTCTGTATCATGCTACAACGGAAGGTTGGTGTTGACATTTTTTTGATCAGGTTGTTGGACCACAATACTGCCACTTTCGATCAGAATTTGAATCTTATGCTTTAAGGACCAACAATCTTGTGTATCGTGACCCGGAGACCCTAAGTGGTAAGCACATCTCTGGCATGGATTATATCTTTTGCTCCCTGGTCCCAGAGGTGGAGTCAGTTAGGTAATTTTCTTGTGATCCAATAATATCGCTAATACATTTTCAAGGGAATCACCCAATGGAGTGAACACCCGATTTTTTGTTCTTTCAAATTTTCTTTTCCTGTCTTGGCATTGGTTGAAAGTAGCCTGTTGTTGAAATGGCATATTATATTGCTTTTTCCAAATGGGGGGACTGTAGGTTGATCTCCTAGCTTGCTCCTATGAAACAAGAGATACATCTTCTTTTCCTTTATCGAGTACCCTCTTGGGATCGCTCGCATACTTGCCAGTCTGTATATGCTCAGCTACTGCTTGCAAGGCAGTGAAGTCATTAATCTTGCCTACCTTCAGCCCATCTCTGCCATTTCATCGTGTTTGATCATCTCCGAGAATGGCTTTCATATGACTGCTAGGATTCTCTCATAGTAAGGAGCCTCTTGGATATCAATAAATGTCATTACCATCTCAGTTTCTGTCATTGATGGAATGACTTGCGCTGCCAAATGTCTCCACCTTTGGGCATATTCTCGGAAAGACTCAGTACTTTGCTTTTGCCAATGTATACTTTTAGGTGCGTATAGGGATTGCCTGCCCCATTATACTTTTCAAACTCTGGGATAGGATAGCCTCCTGGTGGAGGAACCACACAACATACATTCACATACAACATGTCTCACCGTATGGAGATGATGACATATGCGAAGCACTAATATCACAAGAAGATATTGTGCGAAGCACTAAGTGCAATAAGTAAATGCATTCGTACACATTCATTCAAATGTAAATGCAACATCCACACACAAGCAGATAACGATTTTGGAAAGTTTGTAATAGTGGTTTAAGCCCTCTTATTGGAAGTCCCCAGCAGAGTCGCCACCTATCGACGTCGAGATTTTTATTTATCCATTTTCTGTTCTTGTTTTTTGGTGTTCTCATGTTAGGTGAGATTTGTTTGAAAAAATAAGTTGTGAAAAGGTCCGACATATATATGTCAACGATTGGGACTGTAAGAGTTGCCAGTTGGTATTTTTAAATGGTTGCACCAACTCAACCGAGAAACGGTTTGCACATTGACCTAGTGATGTGACACTATTTGACTGGTCTGTGAAACCGAGATTAGTTAGGGTCTGAGGGCTTGATTATGCGAAGAGAAGGTGTTAGGCACCCCCCGACATCCGTGTTACCATGGTGACCGCCACTTTTCAATTTAAACCATTATATGAATGTGTGTTTGTGTGTGTGTTGTGACGCCCCCAAATTCGGGTATCTTCCAACCCGACATATGGTGCTCCACTGTACTAACATTCATACAACCATTCCATTGAAATACAACAAAATGAATGTAATTACTATCTTCTTATTACAATCAAAGTATAATCCTTACCAGGTTCATAAACCGATTACATCATTTGTTGTTCATAATGTATAATACATACAAACATTCTAGTCTATTACACGATGATTAAGTATCCATCTTAGCCTTGCCCTTATCTCTATTAGCATTCTCAGTACGTTCATCCTTAACTGCAATTATATAATTCACGCAAGAAGTGAGTATAACAGCTCAGCAAGTTTATCAAAGGATAACAGTAATACCACATTCGTGAATTATATAACAATTCCTACATAACTGAACAAATAGTTATGAAGTATTATGAGACAATAATACTTTAACATTTCATATCATCAATTCCCAATGTATAGAGTAGATTAGGAATTCTGAACCGATCGATAGACCATGAACAGTAGCTTTCAGTTTTCATACTTGAAAAGGATATCACAGCACTAAGGTTGTACATCCGTATTACTTACGAGTACTTCTAGGTGATCAGCATATAGTACTCTATGTTGATTAACATTCATTCGTTAAACGTATTTACGTTTAACATTTTGGGAAACTCGCGTGCCCATTAAAATATAGATGAAAAATACTTTTGTTTGTTCATAGACAAACCTTACCTTCACATCCGTACCAATTTCTTGGCATAGGATAGCGTTAACATTTCTATATAGAAAGATATGAATATCAATCAATCTATATCTTACGAGTAGTTTAGCCGAATTAAATCTGGCATCGACCCTTTCTTTAAAATCAGTCATGCAATTCAGTACAATGAATCACATAAAACTTGGCTAACTTGAAAGTCAAACAAGCGTTAAGAAACTTGCCTTTTAGCGTCTTCAAATAACTTAATCGACTGACCACAACCTTTACATAATCTACATGATATATTCACATAGCACACTGTAATTAGCTATTAAACAATTGTTCACATTGTTCCTACCAACTTCTTTCTCTTCTATGTCTTTGTTAACTTAAAATCATTAGTAAAGTCAACTTGACTTATTACCCTTCATCCCGATTTATTAATCAACTTACGTTATTAACTGGATTCTAACATTGTTGATAAGGTACCAACTTTGTTCATCATTCATAACTTATTAACATGCCTTCAATTCCTAAGTTCAATACCATATACATTAGTATAGGTAGTATAGGATTAGTCTTAGTACATTTATTGAGTATATAAACTCAACTCATGTAGGTCTCGGAACAACTGAAGTTTAAAACTTAAGTTTTCTAACACAAGACCTGAACTCGTGCCGCGGCGTGGGCTTCTTAGTACTAGGCTGGCACTGCGGCGCCAGTTAGCAGTGTCTGGGTTCCGGTGTCGGCGCTACGGCACGAGACTTAATACTAACAGTGGCGCTGCGGCGCCATTTAGCAGTGACTAATTTTACTTTGCCATCGTTGTGGTGCGGCATTTAACAATATGTCTGGCGCCGCGGCGCCAGACCTAAGTAGTTTTAAAAATTTTGTGAAATTCCCGGGGCCGTATCTTCTTCGTTATAAGCCCGATTTGGTTCGTTCAAAAGCCTACACATCATAAATAACATACTCTACGCGTTCATATAAGAATTTGACACTTTCGAATCTGTTAACTCAAAATTTACTATTGAGTTCATTTTCTAAGCATTCGTAAACGTTAATGCACGTTCAATGCTCATTTTCTTTGTTTGAAGTCGGAATCTGACGATTCTCGAACCCATAACTCTTAATTACCCTATCTTAAAAAACAACATTTTCAAGTCTCATGGCAACTTTCGACTACCAATCTGGAATTTCAACGTTTTTGACGTTTAACGTCTATTTCCGTGAAATTCGCCATAACCTTGTTACTAATGTTCTCTAAGCTAAATCACATGGAATACTCCATGGATTTCATATCTACATCCTAACCAAACAAGATGCGCATATTAATGTATTGATGGAGTTCAATTGTTTATCAACAATCAATCTCAACAATCAATATTTTCATGGTTTAAAACTATACCAAACCTTATGATTTCTATGATTACATGACTTATAGAGATTGAATCTATGGTAAGTCACTCTTATTCCACCATAGAAGCCATACCCCACCCATCTATGATTCTCCATGATAAAAGAAAACCAAAAGAGATGAAAGTAGAATTAAGGAATATTACCTTTAAGAACTCTTAAATAATCTCTTGGAAAACTCTAAGCCAAAGCTTCCAAAGTGTATGATTGGATGAGTCTAGCTCTCTTTCTCTCTCAAATAATCTAGGTTGAGCAATTAAAAAACTCTCAAATGACCAACCTTGGCTTTCTATTTATAGAAAATGAAATGGAGGACAATCTAGACATTACACCTTCCCACCTCCTTACTATTTACACTTGGTCACCAAGTAAAATGCTTGGTGACCAAGCATTATGCTTGGCTTGCACACCAAGGGGCCGGCCCACCCTTGCCCATGAGTCATCTCCATGGGTTGCCCCATGGGTTTTACCCATTTGGTGACCCACCGGTTCGATCCACGGTTCGGTTTTCATACATTGGGCTTAAGCAATCTATCATTGGGCCTTGACTTTGGCTTAACCCATTATTCCCTTGGGCTTGGTCCTTTAATTAATTGGACTAAACATAATCCAACTCAAATGAATTAACCTTAAGTCTTAACTTAATTCTACATTACGAATCGTATTCTATACGTATAATTCACATATTCTCTTCGTATAATACCTATACAATAATCGTATTGTACTTCGTATTAACTCGTCGTATTATACATAGATACTAAATAGTATCAAACTTGTATAACACACACTTTAACCATAACTCAATTCTTTCTACGCATATCATTTCCTTCTCGGAAATCAATATACTCAACCCTTAGGTTTTAACTCCGCAGGTGAAAACTTCATTTGCCATAAATGAAATATTATCAGATATTTCATCTTATCTCGATATTCTATCATTACGTGTTTCTCGAAATTTCAAAATAATTCCCCGAACAGAAACGGATGAAAAGTGTTTTTACGGAAATTTCTCGGAATAGCTTTATGGCTTGAGATGACAGCGATTGATTTTAATGGTTTGGTTGCTTGAATTCGCATAATAGGTCGATTAGGAATATGAAAGCTAACAACCTTACGAAAACAATCAATTTTTGCATGATGAGTAGTTAACCAATCAATCCCTAGAATCACGTCAAATGCAAGTATTTTTAATGAAATAAGATCGACAGGTAATGTGTGGGTACCAACTTGAACCAAACAAGACTTATAAACCGTGGATGTAATGAAGGTTTCTCCCAATGGAGTTTCAACTGCTAAGTCAAAGTCTAATTTCTCCGGAATCAAATTTAATTGATGAGCGCAAGTAGGAGAAATAAAAGAATGGGTTGAACCGGTATCAAATAAAGTATAGACTTCGTTAGAGTTTATGATAAGCTTACCCGTGATGACCTCATTCGGGTTCCTTGCGTTCTGGGAGGTCACAACAAACGCTCTCCCTTGCACAACCGGTTTTGACTTTTCTGGGACGGCCTTTGGTGCCTCCATCCTAGCTGAATTTGTCTTCGGTAAACGACAAAATCAGGCTAAATGACCTTCTCTTCCACAATTATAACATGCTTTGGACGGCATCGCGCAGTTTGGACTGATGTGTCCCTCCCCTCCGCATTTGAAACATATGATAGGTGGTCGTTCTCCTTCCTTAACGACAGGTGCTGGTGCTGACGTCTTTCCGTCATTGTTGAATCTCCTCTTCTTGAAATGTCCATTCTTATTGTTTTGGCCCTGATTACCACCGAAGTGGTTACCATTTCTGGCCTGTTGATTCCCTCCACGTTTGTTGTCACCGCTTCGATGACTGCTCTCACTGGTATTATCATTTTGCCGGCTGCTCTCTTTTTGTTGCGTTGTCTCGTTATCGCGCTCCACCAACTGAGCCCTATTTACAACATCTGAATACAAACATAGTTTATGAGAAACAAGATGTTGACGTATCTCCAGCTTCAAACCTCTTAAAAACATCCGCGTCATTCTTTCTTCATTATCCACCAGGTGGGACGCAAACCGGGATAACTCCGCAAATTTTGCCTCGTACTGCGACACGGTCATATTATTCTGCTCCAATTTGATGAACTCCACCTCCTTCATGTGACGAATACTCTCGGGAAAGTATTTGTCGTTAAACAGCTCTTGGAACTTCTCCCAGGACATCTTCAGTGCGGCAGGTTGAGTACGCTTTATCGATTCCCACCAGTAATCTGCCTCTCCTCGCAACATAAAGGCGGCAAAGGGAACCTTTTGCTCCTCGGAGCAACCCAAGACATCAAATATCTTGGTGATCTGCTTTATCCATGTTTCAGCTACAAGTGGTTTGGGTTCTCCCTTAAACTCCGGTGGTCCCAGCTCCTTAAACTGTTTAGCGGTGACCGCCTGAGAGTTTCCAGTATTTCCACCTACGTTGTGGACAGGAGCCGCTTTCACCTGTTGTTGCATGAATTGCATAAAGCCTCTGAACATTTGATCATTCATCATTTGGTCAGTGTTGTTGTTTGCATGAGGATTGACACCTTCCTGATGCACATTATCATGATTATTGATGTGTGGTGAATCAACAGTCGTCTGTGCTCCATTGCTATTCTCAACATTCTCGGATGCCATTTTCAGATACTGCCACAAAATAAAAATTAATTGATATGTCATATATTATCCTTATATTATGACCGACCAATTAAATACCATGCAAATAAACTTAGGTATGTCATACTAGCGAAGGAATTCCCCGTCTCTCCCCTCCTAGTTCTATTCTCACATCTTAGCCAGGGATCATATCCCTAAGCTCTGATACCAACTGTGACGCCCCCAAAATTAGGTATACATCACCCATCTTGGGTCGTCAGATACATAGTACAGAATACAAATACAACTTAATAATACAACTGTCGTGTACAATACGACAAAACATAAACTGTGAGTTTGAATACAAATATTATCTTCTAGAGAGTATTCATACTCAAAAGGAGTCCTCATTACATTTATTAACACACCATTACATAGAATAGTGAGGACTACTAACTAATACTATCATTCGGACCATCACTCCGTACCCCGACTTGTCCCAGCTACGTTCTCATTTCCTGAAGAGAACAGTGAAAGAAAGGGTGAGCTCAACTAGCCCAGTAAGAAATATTATGACTAAGATAATGCAGAATAAATTATCATTAGCCTTCAACAATGTTAAACTGATAAAATATAATAGACATCAAGTTTAACTGCAGCGGAACAAGCAATCCATTAAAAGAGTCAAGTAGAAAATAAACTCTACTATCTTTTATGATTTAAAAGGTTTTTCAACACTGCGATCGCTGAGACTCAGCTTAATAAAATAATCCACATCATCGAATCACCCCTGCACTACGGCCAAGGATATTCGTGTATTCATTAATGGTCATGATCATGCCAACAACTGTCCATCAATGCACTACGGGCCAATGAGGACTTTTACCACATCATTTGTAACATTACGGTCATGATTATACCGAATAATCCCTGGTCATAATCATACCAAGTCCGTCTATGCACTACAGGCCACAGATGACTTTCAACATTTTATAAACATGAGGATGATGACAATGATATAAGAATTCAATAAAACAAGTTCAAGAATTAATTTATCCAGGAATTAACAACGTCCAAATTGTCAACATGATACTGCATTGTGGAGTAAAATTCAAGAATGCTTAGAAGAATATTTTCTTGAAAAGATACTGGATGAAACGCAACTATCAAGGATATTCCACAAATTTCATGGAGTATAGAAGTCAAAACTTAACCAACTGAGTACAATAAAGAATGGAATAACAAAAGAAATCACCATGCATGCGATAGACCGCACAGACAGGTTATTCCAATAGAATAATAAATAATGGAACCAGGTCCGGCGTAAACGCACAGACAGGATATTCCGACAGAATAATAAATAATGGAACCAGGTCCGGTGTAAAACACACAGACAGGATATTCCAACAGAATAATAATAAAACGGAACCAGGTCCGGTGTAAAACACACAGACAGGATGTTCCAACAGAATAATAAACGGAACCAGGTCCGGTGTAAAACACACAGACAGGATGTTCCAACAGAATAATAGAAGAATGTCACCAAGTATAGGGTAGACCGCGTATACTGGTTATTCCAACAGAATAATAACAAATGGAATAACAGAAGTTCTCTTCATGAATATAAAAGAAATAATATTCCCTACCTTAAAAGAACTGGATATTGGAAAAGTGATGTAGCAGAATACTTTTAGTCTCTCTCTCTCTTATTCTCTCTATACTTTCTCTCTCTATAGCTTGAATGAATTCGTGAAAAATAATGAAGCCCTAGGCCTCTATTTATAGAAAAACTGAGGGTGGCTCTTGGTCTTAACGAAGGGTCAAATGACTCTTGGTCTTAACGAAGGGTCAAATGACTCTTGGTAATATTGAAGGGACAACTACTATTGACGAAAGTAATTACTATTGACCAAGGTAAATACTATTGACGAAGGTAATTACTATTGACCAAGGTAAATACTATTGACGAAGGTAATTACTATTGACCAAGGTAAATACTATTGACGAAGGTAATTACTATTGACCAAGGTAAATACTATTGACGACGGTAATTACTATTGACGACGGTAATTACTATTGACGAAGAGACTCTTAGATGATGACATATGGCCCCCCATAAAATAACCAAACTTACCACAACGTCTCAATAATATAACATATTATACAGATGATACTATGACAATAATTTAAGAGATATGATGCAGCAATTACTGTAGCAATAATTGAGTATAGCTGAGTGACTTCTCACGTAAGCATCAATAATCAATACCGTGTGCTACTATGCAACCACGCGTATTACTGTACTTTTACTACCGAGTAGTTCAACAGGTTTAATGGTAACACCTCAGCCGTTATTTTTATAGAAAGATAATTCTGTCGTTTTCTCCATCCGACAATAATTCCGTTGTGGGGTCCACCAATGATTGTGCCGTTGTACGAATATTCCCCGACAAACAGAATATTCTCCGACCAAACGAATATTTTATAACAACTTGCTTACTTTGCAAAATTTATAAATATTACCCACAACTATAACATTATATCAAATTAACTCCATAATATTCAAAAATGATATTTATAGAAAATTCATCTTTATTTATAAAAGTTGGGGTCTTACAACCTCCCCTTCTTATGAAATTTCGCCCTCGAAATTAGGGTACGTACCTGGTATGTCGAAGAGGTAAGGATACCTTGATTTCATTTTTGATTCTAACTCCCAAGTCATTTCCTCAACATCGTGGTTTCTCCACAAAACTTTAACTTGAGGTATAACCTTGGAGCGTAGAATATGTTCCTTCTTATCCAAGATTTGAACAGGAACTTCTTCATACGTCAAATCCTCCGCTATTTCGTCCGGTTCTAACTCAATAATGTGGTTCGGGTCTTCCACATATTTGCGTAACATGGATATGTGGAAAACGTTATGAACACGAGACATACTTGGCGGTAAAGCGAGTCTATAAGCCACAGTTCCTACTCGATCGAGGATTAAAAATGGACCGATGAATCGAGGATTTAGCTTTCCTCTCTTTCCAAATCTCGTAACTCCTTTCCATGGAGCAACACGTAAGAACACATGATCTCCTACATCAAATTCCACGTCCTTTCGATGAAGATCAGCATAACTCTTTTGTCGATCTTGTGAGGTTTTTATACGTTGTCGGATCGTTTGAATCTTTTCTGTAGTCATACGTACCAACTCCGGTCCCAACAACGTTGCTTCGCCCACCTCATCCCAGCATACTGGAGAACGACATTTTCTTCCATACAATGCTTCGAATGGAGCCATGCCAATACTTGCTTGATAACTGTTGTTGTAGGAAAACTCCACCAATGGTAAGAACTTGTCCCAACTTCCCTTGAAGTCAAAGACACAGAGTCTTAATAGATCTTCAAGAGTTTGAATAGTCCTCTCTGATTGTCCGTCCGTCTGAGGATGATATGCTGAACTAAATCGTAACTCCGTGCCCATAGCTTTTTGTAAACTAACCCAAAATCGTGAAGTGAATCTTGGGTCTCGATCAGAAATTATGGATACTGGCATACCATGCAGTCTTACAATCTCGTTTATGTACATACGAGCAAGACGTTCAAGTGTATAAGTTTCTCGTATCGGTAAGAAATGAGCAGACTTGGTCAATCTATCAACAATGACCCAAATCGCATCAATACCTTGAGAAACCCTAGGAAGACCGGTAACGAAATCCATGGTGATGTGCTCCCACTTCCATTCTGGAATTTCAAGTGGTTGCAATGGACCTTTTGGTACTTGATGCTCCGCTTTGACTCGTTGACAAGTTAGACACCTTGAGATAAACAACGCTATCTCTCTCTTCATATTGCTCCACCAAAATGTATGACGAAGATCATGATACATTTTGGTACTTCCAGGATGGATTGCAAATGGTGTGTTGTGCGCCTCCATCATGATTTCATACTTTAAATCAGGGTTGTTAGGAACACAAAGTCTGGAGTTGACTCGAAGTATTCCTTCTTCATCGATTCTTGCTTCCGGCATAGAACCTTCTTGCACTTTCTTCCTCATACGCATCAGCTCCAGGTCTGTAGCTTGAGCAGCTTTAACTTTATCGATTAAAGTCGGTTCTACTCGTATATTCGCCATCATCACATGGGTCCCTGGAGTCTTCAACTCTATCTCCATCCTTTGCAAGTCACACAAAATGGGCCTTTGCGTTGTTAATATTGCATTTGTACCCGCATATGATCTTCTACTCAATGCGTCAGCTACCACGTTCGCTTTTCCAGGATGGTATTGAATGGTATGATCATAATCTTTCAACAGTTCAAGCCAACGTCGTTGTCGCATGTTGAGTTCCTTTTGAGTGAAGAAATATTTGAGACTTTTATGATCCGTAAAGATCTCCACTTTCTCCCCATACAAGTAATGCCTCCAAATTTTAAGTGCAAAGACAACAGCTGCCAACTCTAGATCATGAGTAGGATAATTCCTCTCATATTCCTTGAGTTGTCTTGATGCATAGGCTATGACTTTTCCATGTTGCATGAGAACGCATCCCAACCCTTTGCTCGAAGCATCACTGTAGATGACAAATCCCTCCGAGCCAGATGGTATTGTTAGAACAGGTGCTGAAATGAGTCTCCTCTTGAGTTCTTGAAAACTCTGCTCACATTCTTCGCTCCAACCAAACTTTGTATCTTTCCGAGTCAGCTGAGTTAATGGAGTAGCGATTCGAGAAAATCCTTCCACGAATCTCCGATAATAACCAGCTAAACCAAGAAAGCTACGAACCTCGGTCACTGATTTAGGTTGCTCCCAGCTTTGAATAGCTTCAATCTTTGCCGGGTCAACCGATATTCCACGACTTGATACTACGTGCCCAAGGAATGCTACCTCTTCCAGCCAGAACTCGCATTTCTTCAACTTGGCATAAAGTTTGTATTCACGAAGCTTTTGGAGTACCAGCCTCAAGTGTTGCTCATGATCTTCACGGCTTTTGGAATAAACAAGGATGTCATCGATAAAGACGACCACAAAGTGATCCAAATATTCCTTAAATACCCTGTTCATCATATCCATGAAGGCAGCAGGAGCATTAGTCAATCCAAAAGACATAACTAAGAATTCATAATGCCCGTACCGAGTTCTAAAAGCCGTCTTTGGAATATCCTCAGTTCTAACCTTCAGCTGATGATATCCAGAACGAAGATCGATCTTTGAAAAGAATTGTGCTCCTTGCAACTGGTCAAACAGGTCATCAATACGTGGCAATGGGTACCTATTTTTGATGGTGACATGATTCAACTCCCGATAATCAATACAAAGTCGCATACTCCCATCTTTCTTCTTCACGAACAGAACAGGAGCACCCCAAGGAGAAGTACTAGGACGAATAAAACCAATGTCTAACAATTCCTGCAGTTGGGTCTTTAACTCCTGAAGTTCAATAGGAGCCATTCGATATGGGGCTTTGGAAATGGGTTTTGTACCAGGTTCAAGGTCGATACAAAATTCAATTTCACGCTCTGGGGGTAGGCCAGGAAGTTCTTCGGGAAATACGTCAGGAAATTTATTAACAACAGAAATATCATTCAAAGCTGACGTATTTTTGTTTAGATCTGTGACATGAGCTAAGAAAGCTTGACATCCGTTTTTCAATAAACGAATAGCTTTATGGCTTGAGATGACAGCGATTGATTTTAATGGTTTGGTTGCTTGAATTCGCATAATAGGTCGATTAGGAATATGAAAGCTAACAACCTTACGAAAACAATCAATTTTTGCATGATGAGTAGTTAACCAATCAATCCCTAGAATCACGTCAAATGCAAGTATTTTTAATGAAATAAGATCGACAGGTAATGTGTGGGTACCAACTTGAACCAAACAAGACTTATAAACCGTGGATGTAATGAAGGTTTCTCCCAATGGAGTTTCAACTGCTAAGTCAAAGTCTAATTTCTCCGGAATCAAATTTAATCGATGAGCGCAAGTAGGAGAAATAAAAGAATGGGTTGAACCGGTATCAAATAAAGTATAGACTTCGTTAGAGTTTATGATAAGCTTACCCGTGATGACCTCATTCGGGTTCCTTGCGTTCTGGGAGGTCACAACAAACGCTCTCCCTTGCACAACCGGTTTTGACTTTTCTGGGACGGCCTTTGGTGCCTCCATCCTAGCTGAATTTGTCTTCGGTAAACGACAAAATCGGGCTAAATGACCTTCTCTTCCACAATTATAACATGCTTTGGACGGCATCGCGCAGTTTGGACTGATGTGTCCCTCCCCTCCGCATTTGAAACATATGATAGGTGGTCGTTCTCCTTCCTTAACGACAGGTGCTGGTGCTGACGTCTTTCCGTCATTGTTGAATCTCCTCTTCTTGAAATGTCCATTCTTATTGTTTTGGCCCTGATTACCACCGAAGTGGTTACCATTTCTGGCCTGTTGATTCCCTCCACGTTGTTGTCACCGCTTCGATGACTGCTCTCACTGGTATTATCATTTTGCCGGCTGCTCTCTTTTGTTGCGTTGTCTCGTTATCGCGCTCCACCAACTGAGCCCTATTTACAACATCTGAATACAAACATAGTTTATGAGAAACAAGATGTTGACGTATCTCCGGCTTCAAACCTCTTAAAAACATCCGCGTCATTCTTTCTTCATTATCCACCAGGTGGGACGCAAACCGGGATAACTCCGCAAATTTTGCCTCGTACTGCGACACGGTCATATTATTCTGCTCCAATTTGATGAACTCCACCTCCTTCATGTGACGAATACTCTCGGGAAAGTATTTGTCGTTAAACAGCTCTTGGAACTTCTCCCAGGACATCTTCAGTGCGGCAGGTTGAGTACGCTTTATCGATTCCCACCAGTAATCTGCCTCTCCTCGCAACATAAAGGCGGCAAAGGGAACCTTTTGCTCCTCGGAGCAACCCAAGACATCAAATATCTTGGTGATCTGCTTTATCCATGTTTCAGCTACAAGTGGTTTGGGTTCTCCCTTAAACTCCGGTGGTCCCAGCTCCTTAAACTGTTTAGCGGTGACCGCCTGAGAGTTTCCAGTATTTCCACCTACGTTGTGGACAGGAGCCGCTTTCACCTGTTGTTGCATGAATTGCATAAAGCCTCTGAACATTTGATCATTCATCATTTGGTCAGTGTTGTTGTTTGCATGAGGATTGACACCTTCCTGATGCACATTATCATGATTATTGATGTGTGGTGAATCAACAGTCGTCTGTGCTCCATTGCTATTCTCAACATTCTCGGATGCCATTTTCAGATACTGCCACAAAATAAAAATTAATTGATATGTCATATATTATCCTTATATTATGACCGACCAATTAAATACCATGCAAATAAACTTAGGTATGTCATACTAGCGAAGGAATTCCCCGTCTCTCCCCTCCTAGTTCTATTCTCACATCTTAGCCAGGGATCATATCCCTAAGCTCTGATACCAACTGTGACGCCCCCAAAATTAGGTATACATCACCCATCTTGGGTCGTCAGATACATAGTACAGAATACAAATACAACTTAATAATACAACTGTCGTGTACAATACGACAAAACATAAACTGTGAGTTTGAATACAAATATTATCTTCTAGAGAGTATTCATACTCAAAAGGAGTCCTCATTACATTTATTAACACACCATTACATAGAATAGTGAGGACTACTAACTAATACTATCATTCGGACCATCACTCCGTACCCCGACTTGTCCCAGCTACGTTCTCATTTCCTGAAGAGAACAGTGAAAGAAAGGGTGAGCTCAACTAGCCCAGTAAGAAATATTATGACTAAGATAATGCAGAATAAATTATCATTAGCCTTCAACAATGTTAAACTGATAAAATATAATAGACATCAAGTTTAACTGCAGCGGAACAAGCAATCCATTAAAAGAGTCAAGTAGAAAATAAACTCTACTATCTTTTATGATTTAAAAGGTTTTTCAACACTGCGATCGCTGAGACTCAGCTTAATAAAATAATCCACATCATCGAATCACCCCTGCACTACGGCCAAGGATATTCGTGTATTCATTAATGGTCATGATCATGCCAACAACTGTCCATCAATGCACTACGGGCCAATGAGGACTTTTACCACATCATTTGTAACATTACGGTCATGATTATACCGAATAATCCCTGGTCATAATCATACCAAGTCCGTCTATGCACTACAGGCCACAGATGACTTTCAACATTTTATAAACATGAGGATGATGACAATGATATAAGAATTCAATAAAACAAGTTCAAGAATTAATTTATCCAGGAATTAACAACGTCCAAATTGTCAACATGATACTGCATTGTGGAGTAAAATTCAAGAATGCTTAGAAGAATATTTTCTTGAAAAGATACTGGATGAAACGCAACTATCAAGGATATTCCACAAATTTCATGGAGTATAGAAGTCAAAACTTAACCAACTGAGTACAATAAAGAATGGAATAACAAAAGAAATCACCATGCATGCGATAGACCGCACAGACAGGTTATTCCAATAGAATAATAAATAATGGAACCAGGTCCGGCGTAAACGCACAGACAGGATATTCCGACAGAATAATAAATAATGGAACCAGGTCCGGTGTAAAACACACAGACAGGATATTCCAACAGAATAATAATAAAACGGAACCAGGTCCGGTGTAAAACACACAGACAGGATGTTCCAACAGAATAATAAACGGAACCAGGTCCGGTGTAAAACACACAGACAGGATGTTCCAACAGAATAATAGAAGAATGTCACCAAGTATAGGGTAGACCGCGTATACTGGTTATTCCAACAGAATAATAACAAATGGAATAACAGAAGTTCTCTTCATGAATATAAAAGAAATAATATTCCCTACCTTAAAAGAACTGGATATTGGAAAAGTGATGTAGCAGAATACTTTTAGTCTCTCTCTCTCTTATTCTCTCTATACTTTCTCTCTCTATAGCTTGAATGAATTCGTGAAAAATAAGGAAGCCTAGGCCTCTATTTATAGAAAAACTGAGGGTGGCTCTTGGTCTTAACGAAGGGTCAAATGACTCTTGGTCTTAACGAAGGGTCAAATGACTCTTGGTAATATTGAAGGGACAACTACTATTGACGAAAGTAATTACTATTGACCAAGGTAAATACTATTGACGAAGGTAATTACTATTGACCAAGGTAAATACTATTGACGAAGGTAATTACTATTGACCAAGGTAAATACTATTGACGAAGGTAATTACTATTGACCAAGGTAAATACTATTGACGACGGTAATTACTATTGACGACGGTAATTACTATTGACGAAGAGACTCTTAGATGATGACATATGGCCCCCCATAAAATAACCAAACTTACCACAACGTCTCAATAATATAACATATTATACAGATGATACTATGACAATAATTTAAGAGATATGATGCAGCAATTACTGTAGCAATAATTGAGTATAGCTGAGTGACTTCTCACGTAAGCATCAATAATCAATACCGTGTGCTACTATGCAACCACGCGTATTACTGTACTTTTACTACCGAGTAGTTCAACAGGTTTAATGGTAACACCTCAGCCGTTATTTTTATAGAAAGATAATTCTGTCGTTTTCTCCATCCGACAATAATTCCGTTGTGGGGTCCACCAATGATTGTGCCGTCGTACGAATATTCCCCGACAAACAGAATATTCTCCGACCAAACGAATATTTTATAACAACTTGCTTACTTTGCAAAATTTATAAATATTACCCACAACTATAACATTATATCAAATTAACTCCATAATATTCAAAAATGATATTTATAGAAAATTCATCTTTATTTATAAAAGTTGGGGTCTTACATTGGACTTAACTTCCCTTTCTTTCCAAAATGTATCTTCCCCTTCCAAATAGATACTTTCAGAAAGACAAAAGACCCTATCTCGAATTCTCTATTCTCTCTGTGAGGATCTGCATACTTCCTCTGCCGGTCTTGAGCCACAACTAATCGAGTACGTATTATCTTCACCATATCTGTCCTTTGCTGTACCATCTCAGGTCCCAACATCCGACGTTCACCCACCTCATCCTAATATAATGGAGCTCAGCACTTCCTTCTATACAACGCTTCATAAGGCGGCATGCCTATACTAGCGTGAAAACTATTGTTGTACGAAAATTCCACCAACGGTAAATATTTATCCCAACTCCCATTGAAATCCATAACACAAGATCTTAACATATCTTCAAGCATTTGAATTGTCCGCTCACTCTGACCATCCGTCTGAGGATGATACGCCGTACTCAATCTTAACTGTGTTCCCATTTGCTCTTGCAAACACCTCCAAAAGTTCGATGTGAATCGTGGATCACGATCTGACACAATCGAAACAGGTACTCCATGTCTGGAAATAATTTCCTTGAGATACAGCTTAGCTAACTGATCTAGGTTATACCTAACTCCTATTGGTAGAAAATGAGCCGATTTCGTCAATCGATCCACTATCACCCAAATAGCATCGTATCCTTTTCTTGTTGTTGGAAGTCCCACCACAAAGTCCATCGTGATGTGCTCCCATTTTCACTCTGGAATTTCTAACTGTTGCAACAACTCGCTCGGTCGTTGATGTTCAGCCTTAACTTTTTGACAAGTTAAGCACCTACTAACGTATTCTGATATCTCCCTTTTCATGTTCGGCCACCAAAAGTTCTGACGAAGGTCTTGATACATCTTCGTATTGCCGGGATGTATCGAGTACCTCGAACTATGGGCCTCCATCACAATTTCTTCCTTTAATTTGGAATCATTTGGAACCCAAATTCTTCCTTCAAAACGAAGTAATCCCTCCTTATCGAGGTTATACTTAGTCTTCTCTTCATCTTCAATCCTTTTTTTCATCTGCTTGCATTCTTCTTTGTTCAATTGTACTCCCCTAACCCGTTCCACTATGGTTGGTTGGGTTTCCGTGGAAAATAACATTTCTACCGCTTCCTCCGGTAACTTAACTTCTAACTCCATTCTTGCCATCGCTGTTACCAACTCATTCTGAGTTGTTAACATTAACAGTTTCTCTCTTCCCTTCCTACTTAGCGCATCGGCCACTATATTTGCTTTCCCCGGATGATATAAAATGTCACAGTCATAATCTTTGATTAACTCTAACCACCTTCTCTGTCTCATATTCAATTCCTTCTGTGTAAAGATATATTTTAGACTTACTTTAGGATGTCCCACAAATCTATACTTGTCAAATCTATACTTGTCAAATCTTGTCTCAAGCTTATCCTTTGAAACCTTTTCGCATAAGTTGGACAACCCCTTATCTTAACATACTTAAGATTAGGAATCCTCTCTGTCCATAACTATTATGGAGTCTTAGGGCTGGATTTTGAGGTTACCTTTTTGTAGATATGCAGCCATTTTTAGGACATGACCCTAGAGGGATACTAAAATGTCAGTAAAATCATTATGGACCGCACCATGTCCAACAAGGTACGATTTTTCCTTTTAGATACATCAATTAATTATTGTGTATCAGGAGGCATCCATTGAGAGAAAATCATTTGAGATGATCTAGAAACTTATTGCACAAGTATTCCTTCCTTGATCCGATCAAAGAATCCTAATACTTTGTCAATTTGTTTCATTTTTGAATTCTTTGAACCTTTCAAATAATTCACAGTTGTATTTTAGAAAATACACACATTCAACTCTTTGAATGATCATCTCCTTTTCTTATACTAATTTGTTCAATTTGTAAAATTATTTTTACGTAAGTCAAGTATACAAAATCCATTAAGTAATATCCCAATTCTATACAAAATATTATTGTTATAAATAGAACAATAATTGTTCTTAAATATAATACCAAAGATTTCATTGTGCAACAATAAAATGGAAATAATGTTTCTAACAAGAACTGGAATACAATAACAACTTATTGACTTAATAGATTTGCCCGTAAGCATTACTAAACTATAAGTTTCTATGGCTAATGTAGCAATCTTTGCTTCATTTCACACATAGGATTACTTATCTTTGTTTATCTTTCTACTTCTGCTTGGTCCCTTCATAAATCTATATTTATGATAACCAAAGTCGGTATCCAATACCCAAGTAGAACCTTGACTTAAAGAAAAATTTATTTTAAATCATGAATAAAATTATATTTGTAACCAAAACTTCACTAAGCTTCTTCTAGTTAGCTTCTATAAGATGCTTCTCGCAGTTTCTTTCTAGTGTCCAAGCTTATTGCAGTGGAAGCAAACTCCTTTGCTATCCGTATCAGTTTTGTTCTTATTATCCTTTGTTTTTGCCTTTCTATTTTCCTTCCTTGAATTGTTCTTCTTTTCAGAAGATTCTTTGGCCCCTACCAGTAAGACATGGTCTTTTCTTGGTTGGAAAATGACTCTCAACATTTTTCAACATGTTAAGCAAATCAGCGAGGCTGATATCTGGCTTGTTCATACGAAAAACTTACAACAATTATGAAAGAAGTCCGGGAGTGACTGCGAGATCAAATCTTGGCTCAACTCTCCATCCATGACAAAACTTGTTGTCCTAATTAATCAATCAAATTGATAATGTTAAGGACTTTTATCTGTAATGTAGTGTCATCGGTCATTCTAGATCGGAAGAGCTCCTTAGATATCTGATATCTATTAGTCCTACTTTCCTCACCATCAACTACTTGATGTGTAGGAATATAATAGGAACATCCACAGTTTCATGCTGACGCTGAAGCTTGTTACTCATGGATGTGAGCATGATGCGTTGAGCCAACTGTGTATCATCTTGCCACTTTCTAAAAGTAGCAATCTCTTCCTCAGAGGCATTGTCTGCAACCATTGCATGGATATGCGTATTAAGGGCATAAGATAGCTTTTCAGCCGTGAGAACAATTCTCAATTTTCTTAACCAATCCGTTTAAATCAGTCAGATTAAATAGCATCGGATATGCTTCGCAGTGATAGTAATTTAGACATTGTAAAATTCTGTAAATGAATTTATAATTAACAACATTTTAGCATACATTCTTTTATTAATTACCAAATAAATTAGGTCTTGTTTTAAATTGGTATCTCCCACTATTTTCTTCAAACTATATTACCCTCAATATATATAATTCGGCAATATCTAATTAAAGATGTGCTAGTGTGAATAAGGATCTCATTTCAAATGTATATAGCCTTGTGTGTGCACAACAAACTATATATAAATAAATAGGTAGACAACTCTTGTCAATTACATCAACTATGTAACTCCTTGTATTTTGCCTCTTAAATTATAATGGTCAAGTGTGTGCACATCCGATCTAAAATGATTTAAGTTAAGTCAAACCCAGCATTTCCATATAAGTGAAGAAAAAACTACAGCCCTTGTGTGTGCACAACAAAGCAATAATGTTCAATTCCTCATAAACATCATATGTAATAAAAACAACATCTTAAATATTTATTACTTGCATTGTGTGTACACAACAAACTCATATTAAATATTCAATACTCTATTGTTTCTATCATGCTATAAGGCGACATTCGATATTCCAAATATTTTTGAGCGTTACAACTTAATATAAAATATTTGAGGGGTTTGTTATTAATTTGTCTCATCTTGTTTAGCGTGCATGCAAATATATATATATATATATATATATATATATATATATGCGTCATATTAATTAACATGCGAAGCATGTTTGCATAATATATAATATATATATAGTATAAGCATGCACATATAGAATACTATATTCTACCCGGATTGATTATAGACTTTTATTCTAGTTTGGTTCACTAGAGCCACCAAGTGAACCAAAAGGTCAAACCATAGGGGTGCAAGAATTAATATTTAAATATAACTATTACATTTAAACCTGGGCTCCATTACAAACGGGTCTTCAAGCGCTCCTTGCTCCTTGATCTTTGATCTCTAATTTTTTAAAATAATTCTAACTATTCCTATTACAAAACTATTTAAAATAATAGAAACATTAATCAGCAGTCAAAGGGAAGTACATAGGAGGGAGATAGAATTTACATTGAGAAAAAAATTAGAGAAGACGAGGTACGCAGACCCCATTTAATAAAACTCATACATTCATGCATCTAACTAAAATAAAATTCAATCGCATTGGTCAATAGTCCATAATCAATCCCATTTATTTTCATACACATCATCATATGCATCAAAAAATAAATTTATCTCATGAAAAATAAATATTTAATATATTTATTGATATCATTTAATGGGTAAATTTAGTTAGCATAAAATTTAATTTTTGAATCAAAATAAACTCCTTTATTTTAATCAAAATAAACCTCTTTTATTTTAATTTATCAAATTTTGAATAAAATAAACTATTTTATTTTAAACAAAATCTTTAATCAAAATAAACTTATTTATTTTAATTAATTATAGAATCCAATTCCAAGAAAAAAAAAACTTTATTAAAGGAAACACGGATTCTCCTTCCTATTCACAAATAAACTCCTTTATTTTGAATAATATGAAATCTTATTCCATATCTAAATAAACTCCTTTATTTAAGGAAATATGGATTCTCTTTCCTATTCACAAATAAACTCTTTTATTTTGAATAATATGAAATCTTATTTCATATCTAAATAAACTCATTTATTTAAGGAAATATGGAATTCAATTTCAACTCCAATTATAGTTATCATGGAATCCAATTCCAACTCTAATTAATTAGCATGAAATCCAATTTTTAAATTAAAATAAACCTTTTATTTTAAGATTAAAATAAACTTTTTATTTTAATTATAAAATTATTATTATATATATATATATATATATATATAGTAATCATGAATCATTTTATAAAAGCATCCTTAACAAGCATCCTGATTCCTGTACATGATTTACGGAACTCCTTAACATGCACCATGATTCCTGTACATACCTTACGGAACTATATATATATAATATAATAACTAAAGTCACGAAAGACTGAAGCTTTGACAGTACATGAATCATATAAATATCTAAACCGAAGGTACATGAAACCGGATTAGCTTTTGAAAAAAAATCAGCCACAGATTCTTTCGCGTATTTTTTTTTTAAATTTTACACAACGAAATTATGCCCAATTAAATTGTTCTAAACGCATATCAATATACATATCAAATTAAAATAATTAATAATTTGCATAAAGGTTTGGCTCTAATACCACTGTTAGGTTTGTAATATTCATGAACGCGATCAAATTGCACAAAGCAAGCAGAAGCAACGAAAATCAGAGTTTTAAAATTTTACAAACCATATACCCGGATCACCCTTTATGCATAATTATTAATTAAACGAAAATATAATGAACAATAATCATACCCTTGAAGATTCGAGCTTCCTAATGTACAAGTTTACCTCCAAATCCTTTCACGTTCAACTTAAATCCACCAAGTTTGGTTCCTTCCTTTGATCAACGTTAGCCACCCAAATGTTTGGCCTCTAGAGGTGATCCACTAAGGAAGAAGAAAGATTCAAGAAGATGGGTGTTTAGCAAAACCCTAGAAAGGGTGTACTCTCCCAACTATTGAAATTACGTATTCACGTGTTTTTGAAGTGTCAACCACCCTCACCCATAATAAGACTCCTCTTATTTATAGATTTGAGCAACCCTACTTAACAAATTAAGGAATTGAGTTTTATTTTATTTAATTAAACTCATTTAGTTAATTAGACTCCTAATCTTATTAGGAATAATTAATTAAACTCTTTCTCCTAATCTCATTAGGATATAAGAGAGTACTTTTATTAATTAGTTCCCAAACTCCTTTAGGAATTAAATAATAATAATAGTAATAATAATAATAAGACCCCTCTTATTAATTTATATTTAATATTTTCAAAATATTAAATAATAAATATTAAGCTATTTAATTTATTCCATCACCATAGATTAAATTAAATATACTTAACTTATTATTACGATTATGCTATTTGCATCTTAAATAATTATTCTTCCTTTTATGGTGAGACCCTTTAGGTTCTCCATATTAAATCGGTTGGGAATAAATCAATTAGAACAATTCTAATCTTATTTAAATAAATAAATTAAACTATTAATTTATTTAAATAAACAATATTTATTCTACAATAGGGATAAGTCTCCCTAGCGATTAACGACTTTCTAGATAATATAGATTTCAACATTAATCATAAAAGAACCTTTGAGTAAATAGTTACCGTAAAATTCAATCCTTCCACCATACAGTGTCGTAATTAAATATAAGACATGGAATTACTATCAAGTCTTATTTTATTTAATTATATGTATTTCAACTTTCAAATGCACAACTCCAAATAATGCAAAGTAAAAACTCCTTTCTAATTTCATTCTGCCTTGGCCAAGGACTACTGGGTTGTCATTTATCGAATCACATAGGACATTTCTCTTCTTTTACTAGAAGCGGTAGATTCTTTATTGATCATAAATTATCTCTATGTACGACTTATTATACCCAAGCATACCCTTTGATATACCCTAAGGGTCTTAAGGAATAAGTCAAAGTATTATTCATCATACACAAGATACTATGATGATCTCAAGTCCAAGGATCACTTGTACTACTATCACTACAGGAATTCCTATTGACAGGCAAGTAAAACTCCATTAGGTATTCCTTAGCGAGCCACGTTCAGTGAACTTATTCTCTAATAACACCTATACACTTGCTTTAGTGTCTCCACACAAATGATCATGAGATCAATCATCCTCATCTAATGAGCAAGCAACGTATATACCAATCTATCTGAATTCACTAATCCCCAATTTTGTTATCCAACGATTGGAAACTATTTTAGTTTCAAGCTTTCTAAGAATTTAGATCTCATTAGAATGATAATCATCATTATTCTAAAAGCATTGCTTAAAACTATGGGTTTATCACATATTATAAAACAGCATCATGTAGGTAATTAAAAGCCTATAATAAATTAATATTTTTTATTAATAAATGAATAAAATTGTTACAAAGTATATGCTTTATTATCAAATATGATTGGCTTGTGTGCATACTACTTTTAGGTCCCACCCCACATGTCACTAACACACAAATATTATATATATATATATATATATATATATATATATATATATATATATATATATATATATATATACTGAATAACTTTCTACCGATTATTCTGAAAAATAGGTAAATGGGGGTTCAAATACTAAGCAAAATTTACAACAAATACTTCATAAAAATCCTCTCAATATTTTTAACAACATTTATTCATCATTATTATTATTCGCAATATTTAACAACCAGATCATTCCCAGGAAAGAGAGGGCTTTCTAATAAAGATTTCTCCCTATTGGCGCACAATTAGGTGACCAAACCTCTCCACGACAGAACTTTCTAGACATCGTCAATATTGCAAATAATAATATGAATAATTGTATCGTTTCAATTATTGATTTAATAATATATAAAATATCGACAATAATTGAATCAAATAACGTGAGATACTATGCAGCAATTACTGTAGCAATAATTGAACAAAACTGAGTGACTTCTCACGTAAGCATCAATAATCAATACCGTGTGTTACTATGCAACCACGCGTATTACTGTTCCTTTAATGCTGGGTATTTCAACAGTTAACGGTAAAACTTTCACCGTTATTTTTATAAAAAGATATTTTTGTTGTTTTCTCATTCCGACAATAATTCCGTTGTGTGGTCCACCAATGATTGTATCATCGTACGAATATTCCTTGTTAAAATGAATATTCTCCAACCAATCGAATATAATATAACAACTTGCGTACTTTGTAAAATTTATAAATATTACCCACAACTATAACATTATATCAAACTCACTTCATAATATTCAAAAATGATAATTATAGAAAAAATTTATTTTTATTTATAAAAGTTGGGGTCTTACAACCTCACCTTCTTATGAAATTTCGGCCTCGAAATTAGAATACATACCTGGTATGCCGAAGAGGTGAGGATACCTTGATCTCATTTCAAATTCTAACCCCCAGGTTATTTTCTCAACATCGTGGTTTCTCCACAAAACTTTGACTTGAGGTATAACCTTGGAACGTAGAATATGTTCCTTCTTATCCAAGATTTTAACAGGAACCTCTTCATACGTTAAATCTTCCGCTATTTCGTCTGGTTCTAACTTAATAATGTGGTTCAGGTCTTCCATATATTTACATAACATGGATATGTGAAAAACATTATGAACACGAGACATAATTGGTCGTAAAGCGTGTCTATCGGCCACAGTTCCTACTAGGTCAAGGATTTCAAATAGGCCAATGAATCGAGGATTGAGCTTTCCTCTCTTTTCAAATCTTGTAACTCCCTTCTATGGTACCACACGTAACAACACATGCTCTCCAACATTGAATTCCACGTCTTTTCGATGAAGATCAGCATAACTCTTTTGTCGATCTTGTGAGGTCTTTATGTGTTGCCAGATCATTTGAATCTTCTCCGTAGTCATACGTACTAACTCTGGTCTCAATAACGTTACTTCACCCACCTCATCCCAGCATATTGGAGAATGACACTTGCGTCCATATAACGCCTCGAACGGAGCCATGCCGATACTTACTTGATAACTGTTGTTGTAGGAGAATTCCACTAATAGAAAGAACTTGTCCCAACTTCCTTTGAAGTCAAAGACACAGTGTCTTATTAGATCCTCAAGAGTTTGAATAGTCCTCTCTGACTGTCCGTCCGTCTGAGGGTGATATACCAAACTAAATCATAAATCCGTGCCCATAGCTTTTTACAAACTAACCCAAAATTGTGAAGTGAATCTTGGGTTTCGATAAGAAACTATGGATACTGGCATACCATGCGGTCTTACAATCTCATTTATATACATACGAGCAAGACGTTCAAGTGAATAAGTTTCTCGTATAGGTAAGAAATGAGCAGACTTGGTCAATCTATCAACAATGACCCAAATTGTATCTATGCCTTGAGAAACCTTGGGAAGACCAGTAATAAAATCCATGGTAATGTGCTCCCACTTCTATTCTAGAATTTTAAGTGGTTGCAATGGACCTTTTGACACTTGATGCTCCGCCTTAACACGTTGACAAGTTAAACACCTTGAGATAAACTCCGCAATCTCTCTCATCATATTATTCCACCAAAATATATGTCGAAGATCACGATATATTTTGGTACTCCCAGGATGGATTGCAAACGGTGTGTTGTGCTCCTCTATTATAATTTTATACTTTAAATCAGGGTCGTTAGGAACATAAAGTCTGGAGTTGACTCTAAGTATTCCTTCTTCATCGATTCTTGCTTCCGAGATAGCACCTTTTTGCACTTTCTTCTTAATACGCATCAGCTCTAGGTCTGTAGCTTGAGCAGTTTTAACTTTATCTATTAAAGTCGGTTCAACTCGTATATTCACCATCATTACGTGGGTCTCTAAAGTTTTTAACTCTATCTCCATCCTTTGCAAGTCATACTAAATTGGCCTTTGCGTTGACAATATCGCACTCGTACCCGCATATGATCTTCTACTCAATGTGTCAGCTACCATGTTTACTTTTCCAAGATGGTATTGAATAGTATGATCATAATCTTTCAATAGTTCAAGCCAACGTCGTTGCCGCATGTTGAGTTCCGTTTGAGTGAAGAAATATTTGAGGCTTTTATGATCCGTATAGATCTCCACTTTCTCCCCATACAGGTAATGCCTCCAAATTTTAAGTGTGAAGACAACATCTGCCAACTCTAGATCATGAGTAGGATAATTCCTCTCATATTCTTTGAGTTGTCGAGAGACATAGGCTAGACTTTCTCATGTTGCATGAGAACACATCCTAACCCTTTGCCCGAAGCATCACTATAGATGACAAATCCCTCCGAGTCAGATGGTATTATCAGAACAGGTGCTGAAATGAGTATTCTCTTGAGTTCTTGAAAACTCTTCTCACATTCCTCGCTCCAACCGAATTTTGTATCTTTTCGAGTCAGTTGAGTTAATGGAGTAGTGATTCGAGAAAACCATTCTACGAATCTCCGATAATAACCAGCTAAGCTAAGAAAGCTACGTACTTTGGCCACTAATTTTGGTTCCTCCCAGCTTTGTATTGCTTCAATCTTTGCCGGGTCAACAGATATTCCATGACTTGATACTACGTTCCCAAGGAATGCTACTTCCTCAAGCCAGCACTCACATTTCTTTAACTTGGCATATAACTTGTTCTCACGAGGCTTTTGGAGTATCAGCCTCAAGTGTTGCTCATGATCTTCATGGCTTTTGGAATATATGAGAATGTCATCAATAAAGACAACCACAAAATGATCCAAATATTCCTTGAATACTCGGTTCATCATATCCATGAAGGCAGCAGGAGCATTAGTCAATCCAAAAGACATGACTAGGAATTCGTAATGTCCGTACAGAGTTCTGAAAGCAGTCTTTGGGATGTCATCAGTTTTAATCTTTAACTGATGATATCCGGAACGAAGATCGATCTTTGAAAAGAATTTGGCACCTTGGAACTGGTCAAATAGGTCATCAATGCGAGGCAACGGGTATCTATTTTTGACAGTGACATGGTTCAACTCCCGATAATCAATATACAGTCGTATACTCCCATCTTTCTTCTTCACGAATAGAACAGAAGCACCCCAAGGAGACGTACTAGAACGAATGAAACTGATGTCTAACAATTCCTACAGTTGGGTCTTTAACTCCTGAAATTCAATAGGAGCCATTCGATATGGGGCTTTGGAAATGGGTTTTGTACCGGGTTCAAGGTCGATACAAAATTCAATTTCACGCTCTGGGGGTAGGCTAGGAAGTTCTTCAGGGAATGCGTTAGGAAATTTATTAACAATAGAAATATCATTCAAAACAGATGTATTTTTGTTTAAATCCGTGACATGAGCTAAGAAAGCTTGACATCCGTTTTTCAATAAACGAATAGCTTTATGACTTGAGATGATCGTGATTGATTTTAATGGTTTGGTCACTTAAATTCGCATAATAGGTTGATTAGGAATATGAAAGCTAACCACCTTACGAAAATAATCAATTTTAGCATGATGAGTAGTTAACCAATCAATCCCTAGAATCACGTCAAGTGCAAGTATTTTCAAATAAATAAGATTGACAGGTAACGTGGGAGTGCCGATTTGAACTAAACAAGACTTATAAACATTGGATGTAATGAAGGTTTCTCCCAATGGAGTTCCAACAGATAAGTCAAAACCTAATTTCTCCAGAGTTAAATTTAAACGTTAAGCACAAGTAGGAGAAATAAAAGAATGGGTAGAACTGGTATCAAATAAGGTATAAACTTCGCTAGAGTTTATGATTAGGTTACCTGTGATGACCTCGTTTAGGTTCCTTGCTTTTTGGGAGGTCACGACAAACACTCTCCCTTGAACTACTGGTTTTGATTTGTCTGGGACGACATTTGGTGTCATCGTTCCAACTGGACTTGGCTTCCCTGTACGACAAAATATAGCTAGGCAACCTTCTTTTTCACAATTATAACACGTTTTGCACTACTGCACACAGTTTGGACTGATGTGTCCCTCCCCTCCGCATTTGAAGCATATGATAGGTGGTCATTCTCCTTCCTTAACAACGGGTTTTGGTGCTGACGTCTTTCCATCATTGTTGAATCTCCTCTTCTTGAAATGTCCACTTTTATTGTCTTGGCCATGATTACCACCGAAGTGGTTACCATTTCCGGCATGTTGATTCCCTCCACGTTTGTTGTCGCTGCTTCGATAACTGCTACCACTATTATTATCATTTTATCGGCTGCTCTCCCTTGGTTGGGATGTCTCATTATCGCGCTCCAATAACTGAGCCCTATTTACAACATCTGAATACAAACACATTTTGTGAGAGATAAGATATTGACATATATCGGGTTTCAAACCTCTTAGAAACATCCGTGTCATTCTATCAACTAAGTGGGATGCAAACCGGGATAACTCGGCAAACTTAGCTTCGTACTGCGACACGGTCATATTATTTTTCTCCAGCTTCATTAACTCTACCTCCTTCATGTGACGAATACTTTCGGGAAAGTACATGTCGTTGAACAGTTCTTGGAACTTCTCCCAAGACATCTTCAGTGTGACAGGTTGAGTACGTTTTACAGATTTCCACCAGTAATCTACCTTTCCTCACAACAAGAAGGTGGCAAAGGGAACCTTTTGCTCCTCGAAGCATCCCAAGACATCAAATATCTTGGTGATCTTCTTTATCCACGTCTTCGCCTTAAGTCGTTTTGGCTCTCCAATAAACTCTGGTGGTCTCAGCTCCTTGAACTGTTTAGCAGTGACCGTTCGAGAGTTGCCAGTGTTTCCACCTGCATTTTAAACAGGAGCCACTCTCGCCTGATGTTGCATGAATTGCATAAAGCCTCTGAACATCCCATCGTTCAACATTTGATCGGTGTTGTTGTTTACCTGAGGATTATTGTCTTCTTGTTACACATTATCCTGGGTATTGATAGTTGGTGACTCACGGTCTCCTGTGCTCCATTTCTATTCTCAACATTCTCGAATGTCATTTTCAAATACTGCCACAAAACAAGGGTTAATTGACACACCACATATTATCCCTATATTCTGACCGACCAATTAAATAACAAATAAACTTAGGTAGGTCATACTAGCGAAGGAATTCCATGTCTCTCCGCTCCTAGTTCTTGTCTCACGTCTCAGCCAGGGATCATATCCCTAAGCTTTGATACCAACTGTGACGCCCCCAAAATAGGTATGCATCACCCATCTTGGGTCTCCAAATACATGGTATAGAATACAAATACAAACTTAAATATACAACATGAGCTGTGAGTTTTAATACAAATATTGTCTTTTAGACAGTATTAAAACTCAAAATAAGTCCTCAGTACATTTATTATCACACTATTTCATAGAATAGTGAGGACTACTAATGCAAACATCTGGACCGTCACTCCGTTTCCCGACTAGTCACAGCTATATTCTCATTTTTTGAAGAGAACAATGAAAGAAAAGGATGAGCTCCACTCGCCCAGTAGGAAATATTATGACCAAGATAATGCAGAATAATTTATCGTTAGCCTTCAACAGTGTTAAACTGATAAAATATAATAAACATCAAGTTTAACTGTAGCGGAACAAGCAATCCATTAGAAGAGTCAAGTAGAGTATAAAATCTACTATCTTACATGATTTAAAAGGTTTGTCAATAATTTTATTGCTGAGACTCTGCTTAATAAATAATCCATATCATCCCTACACTACGGCCAATGATATTCATTAGTATCACGACCACAAATTATCTATTCACTACGGGCCAAAGGTATTCGTGTTTTCATCAATGGTCATGATCATGCCAACAACTTTCCATCAATGCACTACGGGTCAATGAGGACTTTTACCACGTCATTTGTAACATTACGGTCATGATTATAACGAATAATCCCTAGTCATAATCATACCAAGTCCATCTATGCACTACGGCTAAAGATGACTTTCATAACAATATAAGCATGTGGATGATGGAAATAATATAAGAATTCAATTAAAAGAAAGCAAAGGATAAATTTTTAAAGATTTATAATTTAATTTATCCAGAATTCAATAATGTCCAAATTGTCAACATGATACTGCTTTGTGGGGTAAAATTCAAGAATAATATTGTATCAAAAATAATTTGGACCGAAAAGTAATTAATTTTTATCATGAATAATACCCTAGGTGAATAGTAATTGAGTGAATAGTACCCCGCGAATAGTACTTTGAGAATAGTAACCCCATGAAAAAGTTAAAACTTATGAAGAATGCTCAGAATAATATTTTCATTAAAAGATACTGGATGAAGCGCAAATATCAAGGATATTCTACTAATTTCATGGAGTATAGAAGCCAAAACTTTAACAAAAATATTATTTCATATGAATACTGAACAAAAATAATATCTCTTACCTTAAAAAGAAGAGTATTCCAACTGGTATTGCGGGGATATTCTTGAAGAAAACTTGAACTGTTTTCTACGCTCAAAGCTTCCTTAAACTCTAAAGAAATACACTCAATATTATAGAAGTAGAATTCTCTGATTCTGATGTGATTTTCAATTCTA